>OY856413.1:628577233-629777233 GCA_963693085.1 Alisma plantago-aquatica
TCTAACTACATATATTGTATTTGTAGTTAAAAATTACCTTCTTTACAAGTTTAAGAAATGTAACTAAAACTATTATATTTTATTCTAATAACTACAAAGTTAACTACAAATTTTAACTAGATACAATATTCTCTTCCCAACCCCTTCCCCCCTCTCCCCCAAAAAAATCCCAAACACCTAAACTTTTTAATATTACTACCCGCTCTTGGCATGTTTGGTATTCCCTGCTCCTTCAATTAGTAGAGGATCATGTGCCTAAGCCAGCTCCCCCACCCCCATCTTCTCCTATGAACTTCCTCCCCACGACCCTCCCATCCCCCTTCCATCTGATAGTGCCCCCACCAATCATGCTTTCTCCATATCACTCCTTATCTTCCCCCTTTCCCAATCTAATCACTCTCTATCCCTCTTGCCTTCTTGTCTTCAGCCACACCCCTGATCTCCCTCTATATTCTAGCACCTGTTATCCTACACCGGTGAAGGGGAGGAAGGATAGATCCATGTAAGGAAGTATAAGATAGGACAAGATCTATGTTGAAGTGTAGATGCATAACTACGGTGGTCACAATTCCCCATTTTGCACATGTTCTTTAGAAGGTAAGATGTCATGTATAGATGGAATGATACTTCTGGTCTTCAATTGAATTGTGCATCATTTTAGGACAATGTAGTTTCTTCCCTGTCATTTCCTTCTATATTTTTCCCTGGGTTTTCATTTGTAACTGTAGCTCCCAAAATTAAAGTTTTTATCAAACATATATTAATTCAGATCATTCTAAATATAATCATAGATGTCAAGGTCTTTAGGGATGGATTTGTCTGGGTGCTTCCTTATTCTTTCACACTCCATAGAAGTTGTTGTTATGGAAACCAACGAAGCATAAGATAGGTCATTTTATGACTTCTCATCTTCTGTATAATCTACTGCTCACCTTTGTTTTGACATAGACTATCATCTTACTCTTTCTAAAACCCCACTCGATTAGTATAAATTAATTTTGCTTTCTTTATATTTTTTGTGGCATCTACTTCCATGTTTTTAGGTAATCACCCAGTGTTCGTACTAGTCACTAGCTACATTGTTGTAGTTGCATTTTTCATGGTACCTTTTCTATCAAAAAATATTACTAGAACATGATCTTTCTTCCTATTATAGTATTCACCAGTGATCATCTCATCAATTTTTTTTTGGAGCAGGTAAAATATTACTATCATAAAAAAAGAAGCATATAGATGGAAGAACCATCGTATACTATACAAGAGGGCTACACTACAAAATCCCATCGGGCCAAAATAATAGAACTGACCCCCCTCATAACCTTAGGTCTGGCTTTAAGCACCAACCTCACACAACTCACAAAATTATCAAAAAAGGGAAGGACATCCGTATCCCCTTTCCCATGCATCTTGTTGTTTCTTTCTTTCCATATCATAAAGCACAGACCCGCCAACCAGACCCCCACAAAAGGTCTTAGACTGGTATTGCCTTTGGTCTTCTCCATAATGACCATAATGCCTTCAAACAATGTGGGTGGGGGGCGCCACCCCAACCCATCTTCAACCAACATCTACACCATATGTAGCGAGTGTAAGTACAATAAAAAAAACATGTGGGCATGAGACTCATCCACATTCTTACACAACATACAATTAGCATGTACGTTGAGGCCCCACTTTATGAGGCGGTCCTTCATCGGCAATCTTCCCAGCACATTCCTATACGTGTTGTAGCTCCACTTGGGTACATGCCCCTGGTTCCATAGCAAAGGAAACCAGGAAACTGTCAGGCTGTGAGTGTGAAAGGTTGCCCACAGTTTGGCCAGAGGATCCTTCAGTGCCCAACCAAGGGGAGGGGGATGATACTCATCAGCTACATCCGGCCACATCAAACACATAGCCCTCCAAACCTTTGACACATTTTTCTAGTCCACCAAGAACCGGAAAGGAGCCATACCTTTCAGTCATCCAGCAACTCCATAGGGAATCCTTTTTCAAGAATTTATCAATCCTCTTTAAACTGGCCACCTGAGCAAAGTAGCCAGGATCCTTGACATTTAGGCCCCCCTCCTCAAACTTCTTCATAATTGTCATCCACGCCACAGCATGCTCGCGCCCTCCCCAAACAAATGCAGTCGACAGACTTCTCATCTTGTCCAGACTGAAATCTGGCAGGTGCGCTTGCAAACACCAGAACCGGATCATCCCTTCCAAGACCAAATGAACAAGGACCAACCTGCCAGCCATCGAAAGGTTGATACCCATCTAAGCATCAATTCTGTTTCACAAAGAGTCCATACAGACCTGAAAGTCCTTTCCCCTCGCCTTCCCACCGCTCAGGGGAATACCCAGGTACTTGGTTGGTAACTGGCCAACCTGCAAACCAGCCTCATCTCTGAGGTGCCCTCTTCTACTATCACATGACTGGGACAGAAAAATCCTTGACTTAATGGTGCTGAGATATAACCCTGTACAGATCCCAAACTCTGTCATCTCGTCAATTAGGTAAAGCTATTATCTATCTAAATAAGTACCAAATTATCAGGCATAGACCTAAACTTAATTGTTATATAATGAACATACTTTCTTCAAAAGAACATGATCGCTTAAGTATGTGAAATCTCTTTAAGTGATATAGGTGATCATTTTGTTAGTGCATTTACTAAAGTATAGAATCTATAGTTTCAACAAGTTAGTAATTAACCGTCTATGCTTTATGATGGTTATTTGGAAAACCATATACTATTTAGATAGAACTATATCCAAACCAAATCATAGTTGCCCGTAGTTAGAGTTACATAAGGTAAAAATCAATGAGATATCATGAAGTTACCAAACAATAGACTGAAGTTGTACGACATCACAACAAGTGCTTTCTATCTTGAGAACAAATACCATGTTTGTAGTGAAATCACACATTCTTTTTAGAGATCCACAAGATATGTTTTCCCATTATTTTCTTTAAAGTCTAGATACAATATCTTTAATATAGTGCTCATCCAATTTTGCAAGAATGTTGAAGGATAGATGCCCTACATTTTTTCTTTTCCTAGAGGATATACTTGTTCTATGTCTTTGTATTCAGTGCAAGGACCTATGTTATCCTAGAAAAGGCCCTAGATCTTCTTGACCAATATATTATTAGGTCTTGAGCTAGAGAAGTTATGTGTTGATCATATGCTTTATGAAATCTTGGATATTTATTCAAAAAACTTCTAGTGATCATATCTAATATCTGAACCATAATTTCAAAATCCAAATTAAAGGGTGGTTCGAACATGAATTTATTTCATGTAGGAAATTAGATTCAAATTGTAGTAATAAGAGACTGCTAATATTTTCTATAGTAGATCTTTTTCCATTTTAAACTTGTTTAAAGAAAAATATAGAATTCCATGCAAAGGGCTTCAAAATTGAATTGCGGATTTAGGTATTTCTATGGATTATGTCCTATGCAAATCTAAATGTTATTCTTTTTATGGGCCCAGTGTTCTTTTTAATATTCTAAGGATCAGGTTACTACATCACATGTTTAGATTTCTTTTACATATAGGCCTCTCTTCCCAACACCTAAAAGTTCACATGATAATCTTAGGGTTTTTTTTCTAGAGATACATAAAAGCCCCACTTAATGTGCCAATCTCACCTGCAAACATTTTTGAAGAGACTTGTCTCTTCAAAAACTTAATTTCATGCTTACTTGTTGGTCACTAACTCCACATGAACGTTGTTTTTGTTGGTTTGCGCACCAACCATGATTGTGGTGGTCATTAACCTATTCTAAGGCAAAAATTTATCCAAATGAGTCTTTTTCATGAAAATGATGCCACTTTTTTATTTGAAGATTCTTCGGTGGTTGGTCAGGGAATAGCAAGGAGAAGCTTTCCACATTGGGCTAACTCCAACAACATTAGTTGTCCTCTTTTTTATGGCAATGGTGATCTTTTATACTATATATCTGGGGTCCTTGCTACTATTTCTTCCTTAGGTCCTATCTTAGACTGCTTGTGTATTGTTTTTCTTGAAGATCCAACCTTTTGATTCATAGCATAACTCTCATATTTTGTTTCTATATTGGCCTATGTCTTCATTTTTTTATGGATGTTTGCTTTTACCATAGTCTTACTACTGCTTGTTCTTTGTTTTAGACCAATGTATATTGAATGTTTAAAGATGGTAGACGGATCTCGAGGTTTTTTTAAATCACCATGTTTGTGTGGATGTATAAACTAGGTTCACTATATGATGATGCTAAACAGAAGTAATTCCATCATGGCCAAGAAATATCATGCTTTTGTACAAGGGCCTATATTAAAAAAAAAATCCTTTCTACTAAAATGTATCAGTCATAGCACTAGGCATCTAGATATCTACCCATATATTTATTTTAAGGCCATCAACAATAGGAATTGGATCACATTCACAAGGGTTGCTTTTTATTGAGGTAGCAAAATGTGAACATGATTAGTTTATGTTTGGTTTGAAGAATCAAAGAGGAAGATTGAAGCTGCCTCTTTTGTACTTAGTTCACCAACAACCAATAAGTTGTTTCATCACAAATTGGACTCCAATATTTTTATAAGTCCAAAATCATATCATATCTTATCAAATTTAGTTTCACCTTCTGCCTTGGATGTACATAGTATATCCCATGAACAAGATGTAATCATGTGGATTTTTTATCACTCCTAGGAAACCCACATGTAAATCTTTGGATTCTAGTACCATATAGGTAGGATGAGGGGATGTTAAGGTACATAACAATGGGGAAAGAGATAATCATTTGTGGGCATCCAAATGTGGACAAAATGACCTGAGCTTGACTTTGATAATATAAGTAACATGAATAAACAAGGTTTAGTAGGAGTAAAGAGGTTGGCTAGTTGATCTCAACTATGAACCTTATAACTTTATATATTATGAGACAATTGTGTGGCCTAATTGAAAAAAAAATCATAAGTCTCCCAGATCTAAGGATCTTAAAAAGAATAAAAAAAAGAAACGTCAACCGACCCTAACATAAGTCCAACATCTAGTTTAGAATAGGCTCAACATAGAGAAATCAAAAACATGAATATTAAGAACATTGAGTTGCTCAAAAGAAAGGAGAAACTTTAATGTAGTCTCCATACAAAAGAACCACCAAAACAACAACTAGTCACCTAGATCCAAGGATCTTAAAAGGAATCAAAAAGGAATGTCGGAAGACCCCAACAATAGAGAAGATAAATACATGAATCAAAAAACTTTACATAAACACTTTTATATCATCTTCAATACATTTTCATAAGATATCAGGATCCTGAGCCTTCTCCTCATGGACCCTAATGTTCATTTTCATCCAACAGTTACACAAAACAAGAGAACAAATAAACTTAGCAATTCTTGATTTAAACCTGGTTAATTTACACCAATCCCTAGGTTTTTTTTACAGCAAACAGATTCATTCATTACTCAAGCCATACGGCATCTACAAGTAGAGAAGTACAACCAGAAGAAACCTAGATCAGTCAAGAGCATAGATCTAACACCACTACCACTCATATTGGAATGAGATTGAAACACTTCTGCATAGAACTCTCTTCTTCATGGCTGACCAAAGCAGTTATTGTGAGAGATACCTTCAACTTGAGCATAAGGCAACGGAATTAAGCATTAACCCGACTGAGATTCTGTCTGATTGTTGACTCTACCATCCATGGCACGGCTCGAGCAGCAAAGAACCTGAGGCAAAAATGAGACCAACCAGGGATCTCATCACTCTCACGAAAGGAGAGACACCCAAACCCTGATGGGAGAGACAAATGCTGAAGGAACACGGCGAGAAGAAGGCAAGAAACTGCCTAGAACTAGGACCAAAATGAAAGGCAGAGAGCCGACACAGACTGAACTGAAAAATAGAGTGAAAGCAGCAAAGCGAGAAATGCCCGCCCCCAGGAGATCCATGCCAAAAGCTTCGTGGCGGCCGCCTCCTTGCCTCCACCAAGCGACCATCTTTGCCGGAGACAAAGCCACCACCCAGGAAAGCGTCGCTCCACCACCTTGAAGCCCCGATCTAAAGGCACGGAGGACGAAGGCGACGGAGAGGAGAGTCTGCCAGCCGCAGCCCTAGCGCTGCACGATCTACGAAGAGGACAGTCGCCCGACAAATGCCCAGGGGAAGAGGGTGGCTACGCGTCGGCAGCCGACCACCTCCCCCGAGTGGGAGAGTCCCACGCACGAACCCTAGCCACCTCCGGAGGGCAGCGGGGGCACCAATCCCTAGGTTTATAATTCATAAGACATGCACTAACAACTATGTCCCAAATTTCATCTGAATATAAGTAGGAAAAGTCAAGGTAATGTGTATATATAGTGAAGTATGCCTAATTTAAGATGATGTGTATATAGTAGTGAAGTATGCCTATCTTGTAGATGATTCATCATGATTATGTTGTCTTCCCTGTAAAGAGGAAGGGATTTCTCGTATTACTACTGTATTTATGAATCTATTGGAAATTTAGCTAAGGATTTAAATGTTAAGGTATAGCAAACTATATACCTACATTATTCTTTCTAATACAAGGTAAATACCATTATAGAATGGAAATAAATATTTGGAGTAATAATGTTTTGGAAGCTGGTCTTGAATTCTTGTGTTAGTAGATGGTTTTTTACCCATACATTTTAGCTATTGATGAACAGAGTTATGAAGATTTTTTTTGAGATGGTATTCACTTCTTAGATATTTCACTATTTTATGAAGACTATATTGAGATTGGAAGTAACTTTTGTTCAGTTTTTTTTATTGGGATTCTTCTTGAATATTTGCAAAATTTTGATATTGAAAAGACATCTTCATGGGGAACTATAAAAAGATTTATCTAGCAAGATCCTGCAAACTAAAGTTCAAGGAGAAATATGCCATTGATCGAAATCCTCGTCAAGTAATACTTCTTTGGGAGAGGGAAAAATCAATCATCTAGACCCTACAATCCCCAACCCCAAACATTGTCATACTCATGTTCAATCTAAGGAAATTTAACAAATGACCCAAAAGAAATTTTAGATTGAAAGCAATCCATTCAGGGAGGTATGGATATTTTCTACCTGCATATATGTTACTTTAAGAGAGATTTATAACCATAAGCTTTCAATTGGCATTAATTGTGTCTATCCAAGTTCTTAAAGCAAGTAGATCAGCACTAAAAATTGGAAGATTAGAATGTTGCAAGTAGCTATTATGATTTGTTATTTATCAGAATCTTTAACTTTTCATTTTTGTACATCATTTTTTTGCACATGTGATGTGCATAGGGGACGAGTTGGAAATTGTGATTTTTTTTAGACTTATATCTTCGATTAATGTCTTTATCATACTTTTTAAGAACCAAATGGCATGTCCATGATGTTTAGAATATCTGGCCACTACTATTTTACCAAATTGATGCAATGGTTTCCACTGGATGTACAGTTGTTTCTACTACAGTTGTAGGTGGAGGCCCAAAGGAAAGTGAGAGTTGTTGCTTCTGCCAGCTGACCACCCTCCTCTTCCTCTATTTTTTCCCTCATTTCTGGAATTGTGCCCACCTTTCATGCTACTCCTTGGTTCTACCAGATCCTCTATTTGTCATGTAGGTCCCCAGTTGCATAGTGGCCAGTTCCATTTCCCATTGGAGCCTCACTAACCTCCTAGTTGATGAAAGAAAATGTATAGTTTTATCTTGCTTTCATGTAGAGGTTTTCTAGGTGACTATCCATTTAGGTGGATAGGGGTGCACAGACTCTTTAACACCTTGAATTTTTCATTTTTAGTTCTAATCTTCCTAGAGGTTATTGGAGTTCTTCCATCCTCCTAAAGGCAGGTCAATAATACTATATTATGTGCTTTTGGTTACTATCGCCTTATAATTTACTTATTTCTTCTTAGTAACAATGTATAATACGAATTAGAATAAGGTTCACCAATGTTACATGTTGTACGTGTAGATGTTTTTCTTAGCAGTTGAATGTCTTAAAAAGGCCAGTTTAGCTAGAATGTAGACTGTCTTTTGCAAAAATTCTCAAGTTCATTTTCTATCTTAAATAGATGTGGTATGCACCATCATGCCTCTAGGAAATATAGCGATTTTTAAGGAAGTTGAGTGCCTAATCACTGAGGAGAGTCATGGTAACAAGGGAAATGACCAATAGCTTGTTTAAGTGGAGATGTGTGCAACACATGGTTCTTTCGGCATTCGTTGTTATGGAATTCATAATTAGGACTTATTATTTTCAAAAATAGAGTAGAAAATTTTGTTATAATGTATAGGACATTTAGGACTTTCATGTTTCTCACTTTTGGTTATAGAAATTCAAAATTATGCACGCCAATTTCTAATCAGTTGTAGTGTAGAGTATATGCAGAATATGTATAAAATCATTTCTTTATTATATTCCAATAACTTCAAAGTATAATGGAAAATGAAAATTTCATGTAAAAACCTTAATGCTACACCTACTAAGAGTATAAAAATAGCCAAGTCTTAGTGTTGAATTACTTTATATAAATGAACTATAAGTATATATGAATAATTATCGAACACCTTTTGTCACGAATATATACCTCAATGATTGTTCCATGGTTGGATTTCTACAATATCATGGTTTAAAATATTCACTACATTCCATAATATTCTAGATCAATGAAAAATGCTAATTAATTTTAGGTTAAAAACTAAGCCAATTCAATCACCTATTGGTGGTTAGAGATTTCTGTCTGATGTCACATAGATGTTTCTTCTTTTTGTAGGTCATTACATCTTGGTTTCACAGTCCTTCAGAAAAGGATGCCCTTGGGTGTAGTTTAGGAAAAAGTTAAGATCTCATACATGATAACACACAACATAAGCATCAAATTCAGAAGTGGATTGGGTCCTACAGCTCACATCGTTCTTCATGATCAGGGGGTGATTGTGTTGCCAATAACATTGACTCTAGTATATCCCCACAAGAGGGTAAGAGTGAATCAATGCCTACAGCCCACCTACAAGGCTCGGGTTTGTATAATAATCTCAATTTACATCAATTCAAGATCAACAAGTTCCCATATTTCCAGTATTTTTAGTGTAGTTAAATCTGGATGTGTGAAACATACATGATATGTATGTGGTGCGCTTCTCCCAATGGTGTTACACACTACTCAATTGGAGTTTGAATAGATGCAATCCCACGAACAGAAACACACGATGGATTAAACTTTTGAAATTTATAATGGACCTAAACAAACAAACAACTTCTACTAAAATGCTTACCCGCAAGCGGACGGGGTTGTGTCGTAGTATAAGTAAGGTGGCAAGTATAGGGTCGATCCATGGGGAGAAAGGGGGAACTAGAGCTAGGTTATATTTTGGTGCTAGGTTCCTACTGTGAAGTCCAGGGTTAAAGGTTTAAAGGTTTCTTTGATTGTTAAACTAAGGAATAACAAGTGATCAATTAAAGAAACACAGGCAAGAACAAAACCTAAGTTAACCCTATACAGTTAATTATACTAAGCAAGAAAAAAAAAGGCAAGGTAAGCAAAAAACAATCTACAGTAAGGCAAGCAAGATGAAGTCTACACTACACTAAGCTAGAAAATAGGGCAAAAGAACAAGACAATACCTAAACTAGCAAGAAAAAAGCAAGAACAGGGCAAGGATATAACTAAGCAAGTAAAGAACTAACTAAGATAACACTAGCTAAGCAAGATGGAAATTATGATTTGTAAAACAATTAAGGGAAATGTGGGTTGTTTAGGGGACGCACTTATTAATTAAGTTGGGGGTGACATATGAACATGGTGGTTTCATTTAGATTATCAAACCAAACAACAAGCTAGAGTCTAATGAATTATCCTAAACTACTAACTATCTATGGATATACTAGGTTTTGAATAGGGGAACTAGTCCCTAACACTCCCTACTACCCTTGCGAGGCTCAATTGGGTTAGGGTTTATGAGTAATTCAATTAGAGTCTAAACAAGTCTAGGTTTATAGGTTAGATGATCTTATGATGATTAGGGGTTGAGGTTAGTAATGGGAGTGGAAGTGAGGTTTTAGGCCTCCCATCACCCACATTCTAGCCTTGAGAAAACTCCCTGCTAAGCACACCAAATTCATGTGAACTAGCTACTTAGATCTCTCAACTAGGGTTAGGAGAATTGATCAGAATGTAGGAAGATGGGTGGCTAGCTAGGGATCCAAGAACTGGACCTAGGGGCAAATCCCAAAATTCACACATATAAGCAATTTCCCTAAATTCCTAGGTGCTTTAAAGCACAAACCAACAAGCAATTCATCAAGAGTGAGATAGAAATAGAACATAATCAATAGAAAATGAAATTACAATGTTTACATATAATTTTTCACCAACATGGTATCAAAGTAATATTTTAAACCCCAAACAACCCACCGAAGGGGCCTGGCTACTCATAGCAATGAAAAATATAAAAAGAAGGGAGAAAGATGTAGAAGAAGCCATGGAGCTCGGTGTAGATGGAGAAATCCTCCATTTCAGCTGCTGCTAGATGTCCTCCTCTCTCCTCTAAGGTGTAGGGGCATGGAATGGTGGTGGAATAGAGCCAACTACTAGGAAACTAGGGTTTTGGTGGTGGAAATGGTGAAATAGAGTGGAATGGAGGTAGAAATGGAGTGGAATGGGTGGAATGTGAAAATGGGGAACTAGGAGGTGGTAGAAGGTAGCTAAGGGTGGCCAACCTCGAGCTCCATCCACCCCCAAGGTTTATATATGGGTCTAGGGTTAAGTGGGGGAAATATGGGTAAAGTAGTGCAAAAATAGGCTAGGGTTGAGGCCCACCACATGGGTGGTGGGTCAACACATCCATGGCATTGTAGGGGAACATGATCGTGGTGTATGGGTACGGGCAAGGTGAAAAATGGCTAAAGATTACAGCAAATTGGTCAAATTTGTACATGAAATGCCACGATCATGGTGATCACCATGGGCATGTTGGAACTTAGTCATCGCGGGGGTGGTGGTTCACCACAGGGGTAGTGGAGTTTGATCATCATGGGGGTGGTGGAAAGCAACTTCAAACTTGCACTTTACTGCGACATGGGGCATTTGTGCCACAGCCATGGCCATGTACCACGGCCCTGTTGGATCTTCTTCCTAGCACTTTGACCTGCAACTTTCTCATCTTTGATGCTCCTTGCTTTGGGTTGACTCTTGACCACTTGGGGTAGGTTAGGGAAGCTCTTAGACTCTCTTTAGGCTCCTACAAGGGTGAAGAAACCCTTAGATTCTCCTCCTTCTCTCCATTCCATCAAGTAGTGGCCAAAGTACCTATAAAACATGTAAATATCCTCCATAAGTGCATTTGATAGAAATATGCATATTGAGGGAAATAGCATGTAATCTAACAGATATAGATGTGATTGAAGTGCAATAAGACACAACATGAAGCCCTAAAATAGGGCTTCATCTCCACCTCAAACTTAAAACATACTTGTCCTCAAGTATGCTCCAACTCAATCTCTCTACAATTTTTCCACAATCAAGAAATGACAAATGTACTACAATAGATGAATATTGACTAAATGGGCTCAAAGATGACTAAGTACATGCATTCCACCTCTCTCCTCTCCTCTTTCACAAACCAATCATGATTAGATCATTGAGCCTGCAAACTTCAAATATAGAGCATAGAAAACACAATCAATTCATATGGATGTCATATCACTCCGGGTGAATAGTTTCATGGTAGAAAAGGTCAAAAAAATATTAATTTTGTTGTTTTACACTCATCCATTCAATATCATATGTCCATCCACACTAAGTAATGAACATAGCTGCAAAAAAGGGCAAAATGATCTAGGTTTGACATTTCCTATCTCCATGGGCATGCAAAGGGAAGAAAGGGATGCAGTAAGAATTTGGAGTGTTTTTACACACTAATCTTTTGTTTATTTAGATGCTCTTAAACATGAGCATCTTTTATTTTATTTTTGCATTTCTTTTTTTTTCCTTGGTGTAGATAGGGAACATGATGATGAGAGTGATGTGGGGAGATATAGATGTGGCCACCCCAAACTTTTAGAGGTGGTCATGGCTGATATGTGCACTTTGGCATCCTTTCATGAGGCGGAGAGGTAAGAAGATGGTGGAACAAATGTTAGGTCAAAGAGGGATTACTAGTATGGACATAAACTTGAGATCTCCTACAAAAAAATTACTCCAACAATTTCATCAAGTAATGACACACTACATGAATGAGCAATAATAAAACCACATTTTTATCATGAGATTCTACAAAACTCTTAAGTGTTTGTGGCTTGTTTCAATCACAATTCAACCAAACAATTCACAAGCATGAGAGAGGTGATCCACATGTAAAAATTCAAGATTGAGGCCATTTAGCAATAAACCATGATAATTCACTTGCATTTGTCAAAGGTCATCATTTTCAATCCAAAACGTAGAAATTGGGTCAAAACACATTTTTAGGCAAGAAGTTATAAACTTGGACAAAATTGGCCAAAATGGTGCCAAATCATCATAAATCATATCTAAGCCTTCATTATTGAAAATAAAGAAGAAACAAGTAAAATCTAGCTAAAACATGCAAAAATTACCAAAAATTTACATGATGTGCAATGCATGGTAAAAGAGCAACTTTTTTGAAAATTACGCAAAAATTTGACAGAAAATAAACTACATGACACACAAGCATGCAAAGTAGGTAATTCTAATATAGATAGCAAGAGAAAGAAAACAAAACTAAATGGTAGGTCAGATGCAAAAAGGGTGAAAAGAGAAAAAAGGCATACCGCCCTACCACCCCAAACTTTTGAATCATGTTGTCCTCAGCATTACACTAAAGTATAGGAGTGATAGGATAGACGATCACTATGGTGTCTCCGGCGGTGGTCCTCCCTGTTATTGTAAATTGCTTATTTAAGTGTTGGAGTCAGGCTGCAGCACGGCCGTGCTGCGTGGCACGACCATGTGGGGGTGCTTGTTACACGATCGTGCTACCTTGCACAGCCATTCCGATTTGTAAGCTACATGTCCGTGTTGAGTCTGTTCTTCACTTTGTTGATTTTCTTTGATTCTCCTCGATTTCCCTATTGATTGTGAGTGCACCACCATGGCTGTTCCATATCACCACGGTCGTGGTGAGTGCTGTGATAGTTCATTTCAACTCAAATCTCATCAAAACATCAAATCTTTGATCCAATATGGTTTTTTCATGGATTACTTATCAAAATTTCATCTAATTTTCCTCATTTCAACCTATTTTCACTTGTAAATCTTAAAACTAAACAAAAACTATTAAAAACAAGTGTGTGTGTGTGTGTGTGTTTTCTTGGAAAGGTGTAAAAATAACCAAAGGTGTCAAAAATGGAAGGTTGGGTGAAAAATTCCCAAACCTAGGTGGGTTGCATCCCACAAGCACTGAGTTTCATGCCTTCACCTGGGATTTTTGGTGATTATTTAATCATTCATCCATTTGGCATCTCATGTACCCATTCTTGCAACAAATGCATCTCTCATTTGCACTCAATCGATGCTCCTCATCCCTTTGATAACAAAAATCATCATCAAATCTTCCATCATGACCTTATTCTCTCAAATGACCATTCGGACTCTTGAAGTGACCATGTCCAATATCCTCATCTCGGGCTCATTGGGTTGGGGTCTTGTACATGTTGATCTTCATCTTCATGTCCATGAATGAAATTGCCATCGTACCACTATGAACATGTATCTCTGTGCCAATTGTAGATAAGAATGGTCTCCCTAAGATAAAAGGAATCTTCTTATCCTCTAGCTCCATATCAAGAACAATGAAATCCACCGAGAACCCTACACCCATTTTATTTTCTATCATTACCAAAACATCAACCACTCTTCCTCTAGGAACTTTTATGGAGTGGTCCACCAATAGGAGAGTGCAATGTCTCAGCTTCAACTTGCTCAATCCCAGCTCTACATAGACATTGTTTGGCAACAAATTCACACTAGACCCCAAATCAAGTAAGGATCTATCTATGTGATTACCCCTATGTAACTAGGTATGAATGAGGCTCTTGGGTCTTTCCTTTTCATGGGAAGTGAGTGTTGGATGATAGTGCTCACTTGTTCAATCAACTTCACTCTCTTTGGTATTCTCCCTGTTGACATTGTCTTCACAGTGCATAAGTTCTTAAGAAACTTGGCATATGATGGGATTTTCTTGATAGCATCCAACAATGGAATATTTACCTTCACTTGATGATACACCTCAAGAATGTCAACATTGTGCTTTTGTCTCCTCCTTACTTCTAGTAGCTCATCTAATGCTTCAATGAATGGTGGCTCACTTACTTTGACCTTGCTTGCATCAACATGAGATGGAACTCTAGGGATGGTGGGATCTACAAATGGAGTGTCAGGTCGAGCACATGGTATCCCAAAATCAACATGTTGTGTCACTGAATCATCTTCAGGAATCTCAATCACAGTATCACAACTTGTCTGCCTTTTCTTTTCTTTATCAACCTTTCTTTGACTTGTGGGTTGCTCAAGAGTTTTCCCACTCCTTAGAACTGTCACAGCACTACCTTGCTCATGGTGGAGAGGGGGAGCAGTTGTGTCTTTGGAGGAGGTGGAGGTGGCACTTGGTATTGAAATTGAGGTGGAGGGGAGAATCGAGGTTGGAATGTGAATTGTTGAGAAAGTTGTGGAGTTGTAGGGGGAGGAGGAGTGTAAGGATTGGGATTGCCTTGAAAGTGGTATATGGGATGAACTTTCTTGGGAGGTGGACTATAGAAAACTTTTGTAGAAGGCATTGGTCCACTTGCTTCATTGAAACTCAAGATGGGTTTTAAAGAAAAATTTTCTTCTTGGAGAGAAATTATGGAAGATAGTTGCTCTATCCTCACCTCAAGCCTTGTCACATTCATTTGTATGTCATCAAATCTCTTCAACCTAGAGAGAACCTCTTCCTCAAACCTTGAGTTGTATCTTGGACTTTGTGGTTCCTGGTGGCTATAGGAGTGAGGTGTCTTCTTTTCTTCACCATAGAACTCAATAGAATTGCCCGAGTGGCGAGAAACATTTTTCACTTGGTTCTTCATGAAGCTTACCATGTCACCAAGAATCTTCATCACTTGCGGGCTTGAGTCATTATGATTCAGAGATGTCATATCAAAGGCATGGCCATCGTCATTCATCATAGTAGAAGCTCAGATTCTTAAACCTTCTGCCAGTTGCTCATACAAGGGCCATATCTCCTCAGGTGGCCTAGCCATGAAAACTCCTCCACAAGAGGAATCTACTAAGTTTTGGCTCTTTGGAGATATATCGGAGTAAAAGCACTAAACTAGCTGCCACAAAGGGATCTCATGGTCTGGGCACTCTCTCAACAACTTCTTAAATATCCCCCACGCATTGTGAAACTATTCATTGCCCAATTGACTGAAACTCACTATGTCACACCGCATTTGTGTCAACCTTACTATAGAGTATAATTGCCTCAAGAAAGCATTCTCCATATCTTCCCAACTCATGATGTCCCTCCTTGAATCATACCAATCTTTGGCATTGCCTTTCAGAGAGAATGAGAACAAGGTCAACCGAATTATGTCATCACTGGTCGTCAGCATCCTAAAGGTGGAGCATACTTTAAGAAATGAGTACAAGTGCTTATAGGGGTTCTCATCTTCCAATCCGTAGAAGGTGGGTAGGAGCCCAAGAAGACCTAGAGGGATGAAGAATTTCTCCCCTGGCATTTTCTCAACATTGCTAGCAATTGGTGATTTGTAGTTGCTAAGCAAGAAGTAATCTTGAAGTGGCTTATGATGTGCATTTTGGCCTTCCATCTTGTCTTCCCCCGAGTGGCTTGTCACATGCATAATGCACAACCAAACAAAAGAGAATGAGTTAGCAAACCAATATGCACAAAGAATGCAAAGAATAAAGAATAAATAACAACAATGGTGAGGGAAGTAGGAAAAATCAAAGAAAAACTAACTAGCTAGGTTGAGCGCCTTTCTCCCTAGCAACGACGCCAGAAATCTTGGTGTGCTTCTACCAATGGTGTTACACACTACTCAATTGGTGTTTGAATAGATGCAACCCCGCGAATAGAAACACATGGTGGATTAAACTTTCAAAATTTATAATGGACCTAAACAAACAACCTACTTCTACTAAAATGCTAACCCACAAGCACACGGGGTCATCTCATAGTATAGGTAAGGTGATAAGTATAGGGTCGGTCCACAAGGAGAAAAGGGGTCACTAGAGCTAGGTTAGTTTTTGGTGCTAGGTTCCTACTGTGGAGTCTAGGGCTAAGGGTTTAAAGGTTGATTTGATTGTTAAACTAAGGATGCACTAGCGAGCAATTAAAGAAAGACAGTAAAGAACAAAACCTAAGTTAACCCTAGACAGTTAATTCTACTAAGTAAGAAAAGACAAGGCAAGGTAAGAAAAGAACGATCTGCACTAAGGCAAGCAAAATGAAGTCTACACTACACTAAGCTAGAAAACAGCGCACAAGAATAAGAAAATACCTAAACTAGCAAGAACAAAGAAAGAACAAGGCAAGGAGCTAACTAAGCAAGTAAAGAACTAACTAAGATAACACTAGCTAAGCAAGATGGCAATTAGGGTTTTAAAACAATTAAGGGAAATGTGGTTTTTTAGGGGACGCACTTATCAATTAAGTTGGGGGTGACATATGAACATGGTGATTTCAATTAGATTATCAAACCAAACAACAAGATAGAGTCTAATGAATTATCCAAAACTACTAACTGGCCATGGATATGCTAGGTTGTGTATAGGGGAACTCGTCTCTAACACTCCCTACTACCCTTGTGAGGCTCAATTGGGTTAGGGTTTAGGAGTAATTCAATTAGAGTCTAAACAAGTCTACATTTCTAGGTTAGATGATCTTAGAATGATTAGGGGTTGAGTTTAGTAATGGGAGTGGAAATGAGGTTTTAGGCCTCCCATCACCCACATTCTAGACTTGAGAAAGCTCCATGCTAAGCACATCAAATTCATCTAAACTAGATTCTTATATCTCTCAACTAGGGTTAGGAGAATTGATTAGAATGTAGGAAGATAGGTGGCTAGCTAGGGATCCAAGAATTGGACCTAGGAGCAAATCCCAAAATTCACACATATAAGCAATTTCCCTAAATTCCTAGGTGATTTCAAGCACAAACCAACAAGAAATTCATTAAGAGTGAGATAGAAATAGAACATAATCATTAGAAAATTAAATTACAATGTTTACATATCATTTTCCCCCAACATGGTATCAAAGTAATATTTTAAACCCCAAACAACCCACCCAAGGGGCCTAGCTACTCCTAGCAATGCAAAATACAAAGAGAAGGGAGAAAGAGGTAGAAGAAGACATGGAGCTCTGTGTAGATGGAGAAATCCTCCACTTCAAATATTTTTGTACATGCTCCTCTCTCCTCCAAGGTGTAGGGGCATGGAATGGTGGTGGAATAGGGTCAAAACACTAGGAAACTAGGGTTTTAGTGGTGGAAATGGCGAAATGGAGTGGAATGCGGGTGGAAATGGAGTGGAATGTGTGGAATGAAAAAATGGGGAGCTAGGAGGTGGTATAAGGTTGCTAAGGGTGGCCAACCTCGACCTCCATCCTCCCCCAAAGTTTATATAGGGGTATAGGGTTAAGTGGAGGAAATATGGGTAAAGTAGTGAAAAAATAGGCTAGGGTTGAGGCCCACCACGGCAGTGGTGGGTCATCACAGCTGTGGTGGTTGTAGGGGAACATGGTTATGGTGTATGGGCATGGGTGAGGTAAAAAATGGCTAAAGATCACAGGGAATTGGTCAAATTTGTACATTAAATTCCATGGTCTTGGTGATCACCACGGGCATGCTGGAGCTTGTTCACTACGGGGGTGGTGGAGTCTGATCACCATGGGGGTGGTGGAGTCTGATCACCATGGGATGGTGGAAAGTAGCTTCAAACTTGCACTTTATTGTGACATGGGGCATTTGTGCCACAGCCACGGCCATGGCCATGTACCATGGTCGTGTTGGAGCTTCTTCCTTGCACTTTGACCTTCAACTTGCTCATCTTTGATGCTACTTACTTTGGGTTGACTCTTGACCACTTGGGTAGGTTGGGGAAGCTCTTGGGCTCTCTTTAGGATCCTACAAGGGTGAAGAAACCCTTAGATTCTCCTCCTTCTATCTCTTCCATCAAGTATTGGCCAAAGTACCTATAAAACATGCAAAAAGCCTCCATAAGTGCATTTGATAGAAATATGCATATTGAGGGAAATAACATGTAATCTAATAGTATAGATGTGATTGAAGTGAAATAAGACACAAGATGAAGCCCTACAATAGGGGTGCATCAGTATGCTTTTGATATAAATAAAGTTGGCCGTCTGTACTAGTATGTAATTTGTTTCCACAGAATCAGGAACAAACATGCCACTTTTGTCAAAGATTATTACAATGCTTACCAAATTTGAAAACCAGAAATTTGCTTATGGTAATTGAACCAACACTTTTGAATACCTTCCTTCATAATAGTGTGTTGTTGGTATAAGATACCAAATGCTTTACTTATGAACACCACCCAGCTATCTTCAAATTTCCTTAAAAATACCCAATAGTAAACACCATCATGATTTATAAACAAGTCTCTGTGACTTGCCAATATGTTGTTCAAAATTGCATCATCAATGTTAGCTTTATTAAACACTTGAATTTTCCACGTGTATTCAGCTCTATTGGTTAGAGTTTGCACCATGTCCCTACTGAAACACTCCCTACTCATTACTTGTCAAGTCCTCTGCAATAAACCATGTGCAACAACAATTTCTTACACATCTCTCTTCATTGAAGTAGGATCTGTCTATGTACAACCAAATAGCCATACAATAAGATGTGTGTCATGAATCCAGTGAAGAAAGAACTAAGAGATGTCCAAAATCTACATCATTAGTTAGTGTATCACAAATTTAGGACTTCTTATTTAGAGTAGACGAAGATTGGTTTACTTATTTTGAATAATCATAACACTAATGATGATTATAGTCCAAAAGAATTGAATATCATGCCATTATCTTCCCCCACATCCTTTAGTAATTCAAATCATGTCCCAATTGGAAACTAATCATTATCTTCTTTGTTAGTAATTTCACATGCATATGGCACCAAAAAACTAAGAAGTCCTAGTGGCATTTCTCAAAGCAGATAGGTTTGAGTGTATATGTTTGTGGTGAGAGGTTTTTGTCATATGTAAAATAATTTTTTATTCTTTATGAAAGTCAGTACATTTTCATTTTCACATTCCTCCAGAAAAGGATGAACCCGAGAGCAGTTTTGTTTCAGACGAAGGAGGATCTCAACCAAGAGATTCTGGAGCACTTGTAAGGAAGTTTGATTCTCTCCAATATATATAGATATGCAGTCATTGTCAATGACAAGTTTTTTATTTCAATCCTCATTGGTGGTACTACTTCCATCCACGCATTATGCAATGCGTCCAGGAAGTCAACATAGTGAAGAGATCAGTCCATTCTAGTTCTTCTATTACCATCACCTTCCTACTAGTTATTCCAGGTGAACCAGGGGTCTTTTGACTGGAATTCATAGAGATTACATTTGTCAACAACATTAGTAAAATCATGCATTGCTGATCTTGAGGGCTCGGTTCTTCCCTTCCTTTCAGACCTGAGGAGAACGACATTAGAATCACCAATTATGATCCATTGGCTTGTGACAATAGTAGAGATATTGTCAAGATGATTTCATAGAGACCCTATAATGGAATCATCGTTCATTCCATAAACACCTATAACACAAGCTTTTGTTGTTGTACTTCACTAGGTAGTGCACAACTTGGTCACTTTCAATTTTCTTACTAGCAATAAGACTAGTAGGATCCCAAAGAATTAGAACCCTCCCTAGGGAGTGAGAACTAAGATTCTAGCATCAATCAACACTAGGCCATACATTTAGGATTGTCTTTTGTGTTCTTCTTTGCTACTTTATATTAAAAAGGGAGAACTAAATCAGCATTTACCTATTGGATAGATTCCCTAAAGGTCACTCATTTTTCATTTAGTCCTTTGACATTCTAGGTAAAGATTTTAAGATCTTCAGACTAGGTGTTGGAAACCTTCCAACTAAATTAATTAATGAGGGACCAAAACCCTATTGGTTTAGATCTTCGAAGCTATTCTTGAGTGAAGAAGGGGGATTCAATTTTTTGGTAGAGATTTCCTCCTAATGCTCATTTTTGGGGCTTATAAGCCTATGATATTCTAAAAATCCCACCTCCTATCTCACATTGTTGTTGAACATGAGTAGTAGCATATTCTAAATTTATAGTGTCCTATATGCTGGGAGTTGAGGTCATCTTTGTGCCTTGGGGGTAGAGTTACCCTCTGTATGAGAGAGCTTCTCTACATATGCATGTGTGTGGGAAGATTGTTGTGTTGCCTTAGAACATTGTCAATCATTTGTTAAATTGTGATGTACATGGTTGTAAAGAATGACAATGATATTAAGTTTGGATTTTATTGCACTTTCATTTAATAGTAACAATGATATGAAAAGTGCTACTAAAGTAAGTTAGGATACATCTCTATTGTCCAAGAGTTTTTAGGTGGTTAACAACACTGGTATCAGCCAAAGCCCTTGTAATGGGACCTATATCAACGTAATGGGAGAGAATTTGCTTCCTTCTTAGTCGAACAACATGTCATCTTGTGAGCATGTTTTTGATAGGAATGAAAATAACACTATTATTTTGGATTCTTACTATGTTCTGAGGTCCTTTACAAATTCAGCATGTTAGACTAGTAGTGATTTCCTGTCTGGATGGATGTTAGAAAACTAATTTTGAAATGTGATTGGTAATTTACATAGTGCTTCTCCTTTACCTAGTATTTCTTATTAATACACAACATTCATCTTGATATTTGATAAAGCCAAAACTAGTGATTTATGTGCTTATGACTTGGAAGTCTACTCTGACTTGTAGGCCTTATTTAGATCTAGGGTAATGGCCACCCTCTCCTGATGCACAATCATCTAACTATAAGAGTGTGTTGCATTCAAATATTCCATTCTCAGTATATTGCATGCTATGCACATCACAATGGTTGTGCCCTCAATGTTTTTTGCATTTTGCATGGAATAACAACATAATTCTTTTTACAATGTTAGGAGGAGTTTGTCCTAATTTCCGGAAGAAACAACAACATAATTCTTTTTAAAATGTTTATTTATCGCCACCCTATAGACATGATCTTCATTTATGTAGTTTTCACAGTTCTATTTATTACCCTGAGTCCACACTCCTAATGGCTAGACAGCCAAAGGTGAGCAGACTTGGGCATCCTTCCCTAGAATGGATCATAATTATTTCATTAAAGAAATAACAACAAGGCTAAAGAGATAACAAGATACTAAACATGGAGATAAGAGATATGTACCTATTTCTAGACTCAAGTATACCAATTTGTATGCATTTCAGAACTTAGAGTCTTGAGTGCATCAAATCTTCATTTGGGAACTACAAATTTGATAAACAAAACATATTAATGCTAAATCATTACGTAAGCTATGAAAAACATGTAACCACAGTTTAAAAGTAGTATAAAAGATTTCTTGGCTAGAAACATCATAATGAACAAGAAGTAGAAATGATACAAGAACACTCACTGACATTCTTTTATACAAAACATGTTTTAAGTGCATTTCCAGTATACTTATCAACATATTATGGCCATTGACCACTTCCTCAAAGGAAGCATCTGTAAGGGTGCTCAACATTAGCCAGCCCTTCTATATACGTGAGGGACCACAACACCTAAGTTAATGTGCTAACCCTATTTCCAACATGCCTTGTTCCCTTACCCAACAGCCAAAGGCAAGTGGACCTGGGCATCTGCCCCTAGAATGGATCACAAGTATTTCACACAGGAAATATATGTAAAAGAAATAACAACAAGGCTAAAGAGATAACAAGATAATAAACATGGATATAAGAGATATGTACCCATTTCTAGATCAAGTATACCCATTTGTACTGCATTTCAGAGCTTATAGTCTTGAGTGAAACAGATCTTCATTTGGTAACTACAAATTTGATAAACAAAACATATTAATGCTAAACCATTAAGTACGCTATGAAAAATATGTAGCCACTGTTTAAAAGTAGTATAAAAGCTTTCTTGGCTAGAAACATCATAATGAACATGAAGTAGAAATGATAAAAGAACACTCACTGACATTCTTTTATACAAAACATGTTTTAAGTGCATTTCCATTATACTTAACAACATATTATGGTCATTGACAATTTCCTCAAAGGAAGGATCCGTAAGGGTGCTTAACATTAGCCATCCTTTCTATACGTGAGGGAACTCAAGACCTAAGTTAATGATCTAACCATGTTTCCAACATGCCTTGTTCCCTTGCCCCAAGAATACAGGCATGTACACAAGATTTGTATAATGGAAAACTTCAATTATGTTTGAGGTTTGTTCAACATATTCAAGCAAAATGAACATACTAATCATAGGGAACAAGCATCTCAAACAAGTTATTATTTATCCAAGCATTCATAGGAGCATACATACAAGAAAGCCAATAACATAGTAGGGTCAAGTGATTAAGTGTACCTTTCGAGTGGAGTACAAGATTAACCATTTATTTAAAAAACCATATACAACAACTTGGACTAGATCTTAGCAATTGAGTTGACATAAATATCCTGACATTACAAATGAGTATAATTGGATTAATATCAAAAATCGTGGGTCTCACTAATCATTATCGCGGTAGTTGTATGTGTCATCTAAGTCTAGGTATCATAACTTTCATCATTGATTTCAATATCTCAAAATAGGTCATGCATTATCATTATTAAGCAACATAGCATGTTATGGGTTCATCTAGAACCTATGATGACACATCACAATTAAGATAGGGATCATAGTATTAGGGTTTTGTTATCTTAAATGGTTCAATCATTTTTTTAACACACTTAGTCAACATAAGAATCAAAATTGACATAACTAGTCATTTTGAGTTATCATAATGCAAGATTGTCACAATTAGAGTTTGATGGGGTCTACTTGAGAATTGATGTCACCAACATCAATAAGTTACTAATTTGAAAGTATAATGTAGCATGGTCCACCATCAGAGCAAAATTGGACAACATTAGATCTCTAAAACAATACATGCACTTTAGTTCACATACATGTCAAGATTAGGTTACTTAGTCATAAAAGTGCACAAGGATGGCCCATAAGTAATTTATGGGTACAAGGCATGATAAGTTACTAATTTCAAGGCCCCATGAACATCTTGATTAACTTTAGATCAATAAAAGCACAAGTTTTAACATCCATCACAAAGTACACAAAAGGTCATGTTAAGACACACTAAGTGTGACAAGATCATCATTAGGATCCAAGAAACATTATGATAAATAATGATTACATGGGATATTGGAATCTACTTATTTCAAGCATTCATACACATTTAAAGCCCACATGTACTAGTTATAACATAGAAGAAGTGACCTTTTGCATATAGGTCCATTCTAGGTCATTTACACATCATTAGATTGTTTTAGGGTTCAAAGGTAAACAAGGTTCAAATCATGGAACAAAAAGTGGCTCAAGTTACTTATATAAGGATAACATCATGTTTTGGGGCATAAAGGACCAAGGTCATGCATTACATAGGTTAAAACCTCTTTAAAATACTTCAAAAGCAAGCATTTTAGAATGGCAATAGAAGAACAATCTGATTCAGGTTCTGGAACTATTTTTATTGGATAGAACACTTTTTTGATCAAAATTCATATATGACATGTTGGATTTAGACAAAGGAGTTGAAAGATACAATTTTTAGAACTTCACCTCAAAAACAACATTTTTGGTTGGTTGGATTGTGATCCAAAACAGATCCTTGGAGGCGCCTCTCAACCAAGGCTTCACATCCTTGAAAGTCAATGGACTTGGCCCAGTCCAGCCACATCAGGCCTCATCCAAACAGATTCCATGATCGCTCTTCACCATGTGTTTGTGGCAGCTGGTGTTTCCCAACTGTAATCCATCGCTCAGGGTTGCCGCTCGCCTCCTATGGATTTTGCCCATCGTTCGCGGCTGTTGTGCCCACCAAGAATTTCAGGGAGAGAGATAAGGACATGTGAACCCCTAGATCAGGGAAACAAGTTCCCCTCTAAAGATCTGATGGTGGTTGTTGCTTCTCTAAGTGACAAAAAGGCTTGAGCACCACGTGGTGTTGTCATGGCAGCGGCCAATTGTTGCTCATCAGCATAGGCTCAGAACTAGGGAGGAGGGGTTATATGCTCCGGAAACACCACCATCTATCTCCATCTTGATGATGTGGAGTCATCTATGGCCTTGAATTGTGGCGGTGGGGTGTGTAGTAGGTAAGCCCAAAGCGACTGGTTGGTGCCACCACCATGGTCGAGGTAGTAAGAAGAAGGGGGAAACAAAGAGGAATGGGTCACAAAATGGAAGGATAAGATGGGGGAGGTGAAGGAAAAGAAGAGAGGAATCTAATGGGATCATAAATTTAAGTAAAGGAGGATCGAGGTATCAGATTGGCCAAGAAGAAGAGGAGTTGGTAGGCTGTTGTTCCTTGTCTAACACAAGGTAGAAGACAACTGGGGGTCATTGGACATGGGTCCACTATGGACCACAATCCAATCTAAGGGTTGGGAGAGTGTATCTGCTACTCCAAAAAGAGTGTTCTCATTGGTCGAGAAGGAGTGCCATGGATTTTTGATGTGTTTAAGAGAGAAAAAAGGGGGAGCCCACCTTGGTTAGGACGCGCCAACATTGGGCTCAATTAGACTCAACTCAAGCTAAAACAATGATAAAACAAGGATTAAAACTAGCAGAATTTAAATGCCCACATCGTGTGATTTGTAGCTCCAATTGAGGTGATTTTTGGACCTTTGGATTCATAATTGAATCCTCTACATCATTAAATATAGATCCAAATACGAAGAGTTCATTGAAGGGATTCAATTTTAGTTTCAAGATGATTACACATAATAAGCATGACACTTAATTCAAAACTCAAATTGAAGGCATATATAAGTACAAAGTGATATTTAATCAAATCCAACTCATCAATTGAGTATAAAGTGACTAAAATTCATCAAATTGAGGGTGATGGAGGTCATTGGTTAAAAAGAGCATCTAATGAGTCAAGATGTACATAACTTGAATGAGGGAGAAACCCAAGTTATCACAGTAGTTCTGAAATTTTCCCATATCATGGATCCTACCTTTCCCAGGAGCTACCTTTGTTCAATATTTTGTTGTTGAAAATAAGTATAATTTGATCTTTAGAGTAGTTCTCCCCCCACTGTCGGACTGCAATCATTGAACTCTAAAAATGATATATTTGGTGTTGGCGTATACAATCATCTTGTTTAACAATAATAAAATCCCCAAAAGCAAGCTAAATTCAAACTACAGTAGTTATCATTTAGTGGACAGATATAGGGATCAAGTCTTGAAATCTATGCATGAAAACATGGATGTTTTTGATAGATATGTTCGACGGGCATATTTGATCAAAATGATAAACTGAACTTTCACTCCAATCCATATTTGAGTCAGCTTCATGGATTTACTTTTCCATTTCATTTGTTATGTCATATAGAATTTGGGATGGTTCAAAAATATCATTGTTGTTGTACTTGCTATATTCCATTAATTTCTAGATGTGTACTCAGCGTACACTATTTCTGGACATCCAAAAAGAGATGAAGGGACCTTTACAAAACACTAGAGGGATCCATAAGATGTTGAAGTCAATTGGTAAATAGGGCAACCCCAAATGCAAATTAAAGAACCAACAGTCACTAAGGAAGAATGGCAATTCATTGTAAGCTTTTTGCAATGCTATCTCTATCTACTTTGTTGAAGAACAAGGTAAATCCATGCATTCATTTATGTCTAGAGTCTCATCAGAGGAGACTCCCTATTGTCATGCTAAGATCATATTATCTTCCCAGTTCTTCCTCATCTTGGGAGATGACAAGGACCAATTACTATAGCTAGACCTTGAACTTACCCCACAAGAAGCATTATCACGTCATGTAGGTGATCTTCTATTGGAAGGATTATCCTCATGTCCAAGCCTATAGGGAGAGGCTTTCTTCCAGTGGTCACCTCTATCTTTTTAGTTTCCATCAATGGAATTTTATCCACTAAGTTTTTATGGTGAATGGTTGTTCTTCCTTGAAATGCTTAAGCTCGGTCTTCTATGTGCATA
This sequence comes from Alisma plantago-aquatica, assembly GCA_963693085.1. NCBI lineage: Eukaryota > Viridiplantae > Streptophyta > Magnoliopsida > Alismatales > Alismataceae > Alisma > Alisma plantago-aquatica. The sequence continues at coordinate 628,603,517 of OY856413.1, forward strand.
AAGTAGGGAGTCATTCCTTCTATTCAAAGGAGAAAGAGTTCTATCGAGAAGACATGGAGGAGGTGTTTTTGTTCTTGACACTTTCGAAAAGAGGGTGTTTATATAATAAGATCCTATACAAGTTTTTGTCTATTGCAACATGTTACTCTGTCTAAGCATAATCTAATTAAAATTGTATTTTTCTGAACTTAAAGATGAATTTTATCATTTGGTAAAACTATAAGTAACAGTTATGGTGTATGATGTTTTAGCATATCTTCAACTTTTAATCATGATTGGGAGCTGCAGACACTTCACATAACACACTGCTTAAGGGTAATGTTGAAATCTACCTACTAGAAAGGAATTCATTATGTCAAAAAAAATAAGCAAGAAGTTTTCATGAAGCTGGAATATGAACATTTATGAATGTTTCCATGGTGATACCTCTCTTCCATTAGGTACTAGTTCTATAACATCTTTAGACTCTCATTGATTCATTCCTTCATTTTATGTAAATATTACTCAATTCATCCTAATATAGATAACTGACCAACCATTTTTAGGAATCCTAGTTAACTTTCTTGCCAACTTTTTGTAGTTTTTTGGACTTGGATTCAGTCAATAGTAACCTAGAAGTGTTCTTTAATTGTAGTACAAGGATATATAGATTAATCCTTGAGGTCCTATTGAAGACATCTATGATTGATTATGGCTTAACTCTCAGTGGACTTCCAAGTATTCTACAAATATATGAACCTAGTTGTGCAATGTAAGACATAAGACTTATCACCCAATGTTGCTTGATTTTTTCATTTTCTCACCAACAACTGCTTGCATAGATTCATGTTATTTTATTTGCATGGTTCACCATTGATGTCCATTCTAGTTTTAGTTTCTTCAATAACCAGTTAGTCTATCACTTCTGATAAATATTTGGATCAGCTACATCACTGAGTATGGCTTTCATGGATTCCTCAACTCCTAGTGTCTGTACATAGGACTAAAATTGTTCACTTTCTAATCTAATTTTATTTTCACAAAAAATCCTTAGCTCACTAAATATTTTCAAGATAAAGATATTATGTATCCTGGTTTCTTACATGTATTACATTATTGGTTGCATAGATATTTGTCAAAACCATGTGATATAGCCAACAAGAAAGAAGTTGGAAGGAAAGAAACTCTAGCTCAATAAAGAGTTTTGCATTCCATATGTGGAACTAGTTCTAACACCCATGAGTGTGGCTGATGGAGCCCCAAGGTCAACCAAGTGTAAGCTTTCACTGTTGGTAGTTAGCATCTTTTAAGGGCAATAAAGAACATCCATGTGGCCACTAGCTAAGGAATGTCTTCAAGGGAGGAGATTTTCCATGTTGTCATATCATTTGTTGCTCTTGAGATTTTCCTTCTTAAACCTACCCTATGCACCATAAAGGGGGATTAGATACCGCCTGCTATTATGGAGATTTGGCACACCTCTTTCAGTCATGTTATAGCAAGTTCAAATTTTGCATATGAATGCTTAATATAAGCCAATTATAATAACCACTATATGATTCTCGATCTCATATCTAAATAATTACTACAAGGACAAAATTTAAGCATCTAATATCAAAGTGGACATCAATCAAATGAGAATGAAATTTGTTTGTGATCCATTATTTTGGTTTTATTGATGGATTTATAGTAAAAGCACATTGTATTTCCCCTTCTATGCAGGTGAAACATACATTCTAGACAAACAATTGAAAGGGAACAATAGGAAGAAGATTCAATGGAGATCCATTATTATGGTTTTTTATAGCTATGTTAACCTCTTGTGACAAATTCTTGGGTCACTTGCATATGTACCAATGGAGATCCTCTTATTTAGGCTAGTTGTTTAGTTCATATGTCTTAAATGCTCGTATTGAGACTTTGATTTGATTTTCATATAAAATCAATTAATTTCTTGGTACATGTAGCACATACCCTCTCATGCGGTGGATGAAATACATGTACTTCATGCATTACGACTTCCATATCCTTCTCAAGGTACAATACTTGAGTGAATAGATGTACGAGTGTGAGAGCAAAGACGGGTTTCATAGCTTCTAGAGCTCTCCTTCTTTCAACACCGTGAACCTGGATGGAAGCACAGAGGATGCATGGATCTTGTATTGAAAGATGGAGCATGACATGGGGTGAAACTTTGAGATTGATGTAAATTTATATTCACATGTTGGGGTCATTGTATAAATGTATTTTTCCATGCATACTATAAAATAGGGGTGAGTTTAATGTCCTCTCCATGTGTACGCATTGTCTTTTTATAAATTCAAGTATGATTGTTGGCGTTACAAGCACAACTCGATCTAGATCATTATTTGTCATTTGTTCTCTCTAAAAATTACTTTTGTATTGGCAAGCTACTAACTGGATACGTAATCTGACTACATAAGCATATGTAGTACATGATTCCTTTGACTGCACATTAACTACATTCACAATTGTGGTAAGAGCCATTTTTTTACTACACATGAACTACATATACAATTGTAGTAAATGTCATTTTCCCCTACATATCATAGCTACATATACAACTATAGTGATATAATTAGCTACAAATGCAACTACATTTCTATGTGTAAAGACAATTTTTGGTTATGATTAGGGTTACATATGAATTTGTAGCTAAATGATTATCTAACTACATTTGATAAATGTAGCAAAAACAATTATCAACACAGGTACTAGCTTCATATTTTATGTGTAAGGATAAATGTACCTAAAGATTTTAGCTACCAAATTTAGGGCTTTAGCTACACTTTTTTTTAGTTAAACACTATATTTTTGTAGTGCAATAGAATTGGGTATTGGTATGGCTTGGATGAAGGAGAGAATTATGGCTTCCATGAGCCTCGACATTTTTCTCTCTTATGAATGCAATGAGTCAGGCATGTTATAGATATACATGAAAGTAAGCCTCTTGATAAATGCTCAATCTTGGTGAAGAATATCCACTGTAAACTTGACATGATGAAGTGCCTGATGTCATTCACGAGATTGGGTTCAAGGATTGTAAGTGATGGTACAACAAAATTCACCCTAAAACTCTCTCTCCTTCAAAATAGAACACCTTGTATATTCTATTGGAGTTAGTGCCACTTACAGAGAGTTGGTGGTATCGACTAGATGTTGGTGTTTTCATTTGGTAGAAAATTTAAATATATGTCTTTTTTAAGCACCAATGTCAGTACTACCGATAGGAAAGTTGGTATTATGAACTTGGAATATGTTGTTCAATATTGTTTTTCATTGTGTGTGTTGGTGAACAAAAAGGATTCCAGTGACATTGAGTTGGACTTTGTTACTTGTTATTGTATTTTGGAGAATGATCTCAATGTTATTGACATAGGGTTTGGTACTACCATGATAATACTAGGATTTCTTATTAAATTTTCAGATCAATAAGTGCCACTATTAGCGATATTTGTTCCATGGTTGGTGGTGCCATCAAGTTTGTGAATCTTAGTTCCTATAATAACACCACAGGGGAGTCAGATACATTGGGGTTGATGGTATTGAATCTATGTGATTCTACACATTGGATAAACACATCAGATTGTCTTTCTTACTTTCATCAACACCATCCTATGAATAACTACAACTATAAAGGAACTAAGTATTAAAAAAACTAACCAAACAAATGAATAAAGAAAAAATACATATGGTTTGTGGATTGCCTCCCACAAAGTGTTCTTGTTTAAAGTCTTAGGCTATATGGGATGAATGATTTCCAACCTGGGTTATCTCCTATGGTTTATGAATTTGGGTTTTTCTATTTGAACACAATTTGGTCACATCATATTCCCAAACTCAAGCATCCTCTACCCATGGAAATAATTACATTGATTGTTTCTTGGAGTTGGCTACCCAATAAAATTTCAAACTCATGATTCTACTACATGTCCATCACCACAAATCCTACTGAGTACATGTATTTGTCTACTTCAACAAGCATAAATTCACAAACACCAAAACACCTAACAATAGACTTCTTAGTTAATTGGATGGTAAGTTGATCTTCTTTGAACTTTTGAGCCCCAACTTTCACAAAGTAGTGATCATCACAAATTTTATTCTTGCTCTAAAATTACACAATGCTTCCATGGATGTCTTGTTGCCAAAAAAAAGGGATACTAAAACATCATGAATCCTTATACTAAGGGTTCCTTCCTTGAATCAATGTACTCATAACTTCAATGTCTTCCATAATGCTAGAGTCTTTGATATTGTGTACTTAGTGATTATCCCTTTCAAGAACTTTTTTGTGCCAGTATGTGTTCTACTTCCTCCAGGAAATGGATGTCTATCTGAAGATGTCTAGAATCTTATTAAATTTTTTGTCAAAATTTCCTCACTTCATAATGGTGAGGTAGGGAACTGGTAGCACATATACATGTTGATGTGGGTGAAAATTTGTCTCCTTGGAGATTCACCACTAAGCTTGTTGTATAATCATCTTTCACTATAACAAGACCCAATATAGATGGATCATCTATAACGTGTCTATCCTACAAAAATGGTGGTGTAGGTGTGGTACTAGTGGAGTTTTGGGGTGCATTCCCTTGTGGAACAATGTAGCTAGAAATTCTTTGCCTCTTCTCAAGGTCACAATAATTGCATGCTTCTCACTTGTTCTTGAGTTCTCCTGTGCTCATGCTTTACAACCTCACATGTATATACATGCTCACAAAAAGCTATTTGGAAACAATATTCATGACACATAGACTCACATAGGTTGAGCGCTACATGGATACTCACATGTCTCCCTAATAGCATAGATATTCCCACTATAAACTAAAATAGAATGTGCATGTTAGTGATTGTGTGAGGCTTCTCTATTGACCATTGATGTGCCATCCAAGAGGGGCACACATCGGAACTATACATATTGTAGCCCGAATTGGAACACTCTATTACACAAATTCATTAAGAGAACATGCTTTGGGTGTAATATCAAGCAGGAAAGTCAAGGGTCAATCCTTAAGGAGTAGAGTAGGATGGTACGTAGCTAAGATGGTATCATTAGGCTTCTAGAGCAAAGTATATGCTTTTGAAATTGGTGTTTTGAGTTAACATAAGGTGAACATGCAAGAAGGAAAGTAAGAATCAAACCTAGATTAACCCTAAAATATTAATAATAATTAACATGCTAGAGAAAAATTCAACTAATTGAGCAAGAGAATGCCTGGTTAGAACTAAGAAAGACAATTTATTAAGCAAGGCAAGCTAAGACTACACTACGAAAAACCCAGAGCAACAAACTAAGCAAGAACATTTTACCCTAGAAAGAAGTAATTAACATGAACAATCAAATAAACCAAGCAAGAAAAAACAACTAGCTACCAAGGTAGCAAATTAGGGTCCTAGTAAGCATTTGGGGTAGTGGGATGTTTGGGGTATATGGAACCATCAACCATGTACAAGGGTCCTACTCATGCACATACATCAATCAAGTAATCAATCAAACTAAAAACAAGAATTAATGTAGATGTGCATCATGTCCTATTAGTTAGACATGGGTGGCATGGATGTGTAGAGGAAACTAGTTCCCATCACTTCCTATCTAGTCTTATAAGGCTTTGTTAATTAAGGGGTACGTAACATAAATCTAGATTATCCAGATGTACTTTTCTAGGTAATGTTATACTAATATTCTTAGGGAAAAGGAATTGTCTTGGTGTAGATGAAGAGTACTTCACCTTCAGCTTTCCCCATTCAACCACTAAACAAGCCTTTTTAGTACATATGGAGGAGCACGCCTAATCACTTAGGTTTCTCACCTAGGGCTACTAGAATTGATGGAAAAAGGGGAGGGGGAAACTAGCTAAGTTTTCTCTAGGGAACATAGGAGTTTTTTATTAGAAAGACCAAACTCACCCCTTTCTCTATGCCTTAGGTGATTATGTAGCTCAAACAATAGAAAGAGGTAGGGAAGGAGAACAAGCAATGACATAGAAATATGCTTCAAAATCATAGTAAAATGCATAAATATTTCCCAACACGGTATCATAGTTATCTATTTTTTTCCCATAAAACCCACAAAGGGGACTTAGTTACTCATGATCAAAGAAGTAACAAAAGAAGAGGAATAAGAAGGTGGAAAATTCATGCACGTGAGTGGAGAAGCTCCAACACTCACCTTCAGTAGCTCCAAGATTGATCGCCTCCTGCAAGTGGATGGAATGGCATGAAGATGAAAGGAATGTGGTCAAAACTCTAGAAAACTAGGTTTTGGGTGGAGTATGGAAATAAATGGATTCAATGAGGTAGGGTAGAGTTGGTGGAGGATATAATATAAGGGAGTAGCTACTTGTTGCCTCTAGGCCATCATTAACGTAATACAGGGTGCTATGGTGAATCAGGGGTGGTTTAGGTTATGTATTGTGGGAAGAAGTAGGTTTCCTAGGTGGATTGACTACTCTAAGGGAGATTGGTGATTTTGGTTGTGGGTGAGTGTATGGGTAATCTAGGCGGCACAACCATTCCTATATGGAGTGACCATTTTCATGGTTGTAGCACAACCTATATAACTATAAAAATCACTCTAGATATGAAGTAGCATGGATATTTAGGTCAAAATGGTTGTTTTGGATAAGGATGAAATTAATTATGGAATTGAGTTGAGTGGAAAATGACATTAGCAAAAATGTCCAATCGAGCATGGTTGTTTTGTGACCAGGAAAAAAATTGTAGAGCCTAGGTGAGGCATTTTGGTTGTCTAGTGAATTTTCATGTTTTAGAGGTGGAATGACATGGTTTTGTGAAAATGACCATTGTAGAACAACTTTTCTAGGGACATAATGGATATCCCACATATTCGGATGATGGCATAGGCCTTGGAGGTGTTTTGAGGATCATGTTGTTGTGAGGGATCATGTTGAAAATTCTTGGGATATTTCTTGATACATTTTGAGTGATTATGCCAAGATATATGATTATTCCTCACATTGTTGGGTTGTACCATATACATTCATTCATATCATTGATAAATGTTGGAGTTCCAGGCCCCCAACTTATGTGTCAAGGTGCTCATCCAAATCTTTAATTCAGTCATCTCCTTTGTTTTCATTACATTGTTGTATGACCCATGGTGTTCCCTTTTATCACCCCATTTGTGGCCATATTCTTAATTATCTTCTCGCATTTGGCTGTTTTATTATACATAAAAAAACATATGTTGTGAGAATCAAGCATAGTCCTCTCTATAAGATGTAGGCCATAGTAGATAATTCTTCCTTTCTCAAAGTAAAAAGTATTTTGGTGGGGGAATTTCCTCAACATGTCCAAGAATCACTCTCAATCCTCAAAATTGGATTCCTATGACCTCTTCTTTAAATTTCCCACAAACCACTTTTTCTTCTAAGGTGCCAATACCTCTAACGGAATATACACACCATTTGATTTGAGTTCTCTGTTGAATTCCCAGAAAAAGGTTAAATACTAGGTCTTGTCTAAATTTATCAAGGAAAATGAGGAGAGAAGTCGTAGATGGAATTCTAATGACCAAAATACTCCACAAAATTGACTATGTGTTGCATGGGGTCTTTGTTGGGGTGCCCATTGAATTGTTGGGACTTCAAAAGTGCTAGAAGACTTGGATTAAGCTTGTAGACTCCAATGTCCACCACCTAATTTTTTATGGAGCCTTGATGACCTATAACAAAAAAGCACAAATCTTCTCCCATATGGTTGGTTCCTACACAGGGTGTGCTCCAACTTATGCTTCATCAGGGACACCTCCATTTTCTTATCCCAAGATTTATGTTGTTCTTCATAATCTACATGGATTGTTATAGGAATAAAAGTCAGAGTGTGATGTATCATAATAATCAGGGGGGGGGGGGTTGTGCCATGCACTAGTACCTAGAAAGGATCAAAAGAAATGTCATATCCACTAAACAAAATAATTTTTACCAAAATGGTTATAATAAGAGAGTATAAAGAAAAAAAATTGATGGTCTGGAGTGGTTGATCCTAGCATCATAGTGATGGTGTTTATGGCTTCCCCAAAATGGCATAAAAACTTGAGATGACTAAACTATGGGTGCAATACACAAGTGTACGTCCCAAAGTAAAACAAGATTTGAGTCCCAAGTTATCAAAGTAAGGAACTGCAAATTAAATAAAAGCAAATTATCTAGGTCAAATTACAATTTTAGTTTGGTTGTTAATCTAAGTAAGAATTTTTCTAATAAAATAGATCTAATTGTTGGTTGTGAATAAAGATGGATGGAAGTCTCTATTTTATTCAGTTTCACCATCGTGCTATATTTACTTGGGTTATACCAATTTATCAACAAATTATCATTACATTTGAGTATATGTAAGTTATATCACCCTCTGTCAAAGCATGATACCAAGCTCAAACTAGTCAAACTCATAATTTCATCCCACTCGTTATTCTAATTTGAAATATGAAGATTGGTCTCTTGATTCTTCTCTTTTAGTTGTTAGTAAAATTTCAAAACACATTATTAACTAAGTGTATGCAATTCCAACCAAAATTAGCATCCCTTACAATTCAATGAACTACTTAGAAATTTTGTCTATAATGATCAAAAATCAACAATAGCTGAAATCCAAATTATGAAATTTCAAGCAACAACAGTTATATTGATAAAAAAAACCTTATAATAGTCAAGTATGGATACACTGGGCTACTTCTGGTGCCTAGATATATGGAAATTATCCTAACATAGATGACATGGTATCATAGTGGAAAATTGAAAATATATAAAATAAGGAAATCAATGATACTAAGGCCTAGAAAAATGATGAATGGAGTCTTGCGTAGAGGACTAACGTGAATCTTTGTTGTTTCCATATTCAAAATGCTTAAGAAATATGATAGGTTGACTAACTAGTCTCCTTCTCTTCCTAGTCGTTAAAGTCCAAAACTGATATATCAGGGATAGATTGGCATATGGGCATGGATTGGTTTTAAATAGGATCAAAATATCCAACCTTAAAAAAAATGTTAGATGGATCCCCTATAAATCAAGCCCATTGTTGTGGAAGTGTCGGTGGTACCAACATAGAGTTGGTGTAAGTGAATATGCCTTCTCCTTGTACATCTGTGATCTTAGTTGGTGGCATAAACTTTCAAGTCAATGGTACCAAGTGTTCTACTATCAATTTAGGCAAATCCTAATGATTGGAGTTGGTGGCATTGACTCTACCTTTAAATGTCAAAATTTCCTATAGTTAAACTTGAAAATAATTTTGCATACATACAAATACTAAAGTTAAACCAAATACAAGAAAAACAAGAATTATGGATTCATTAATGATTATATGTTTCTTTGGTGAAATATAAATGAAATGGCATAAAATACAACTCAATGAACACATGAAATCAAACAAATTAGCACATGAAAATAAGATAACTACTTGCTCATCATGACACACCCTCTACCCAAAGTGAAATAGTGATGAATGACCCAAATAAGAAAATTATGTGGCCTTGGCATATGTACCCCTTTTTCTTTCATCTTCCTTTTATTTTCTCTCATCTTCTCCCATTGTTTTCTTCCAATATCTTTAATAAATAGTAGAAAAAATAGTTATTGGTCTCTTACTCTCTTCATAATGAGGGATCATGTTTCATTAATATCTCTCTCATGGCCTTCTAACAAACGTGGTGGATGCAATTTATATCCCTCATGTAGAATCTACTAATTCCCTTATGGACATGGCCCCTTGGTAGATGGAATATTCCAAGCCCAAGAATATCTCCCTTTAGCCCAAAGGGGAAACAATCGCTATAGAGTTATCACTGAAAATGTAAACCATTGAGCTCTTTGTAGATCTTCACCTTGTCGTATGTCACCACCTTGGTCATCATATAAGAATCATTCTTCCCAGTATGGATCTTTTTTAATGTTAGCAAATTCTTTTCAATCACATCACAATAGTAGTGATGTCTAATATCAATGTTCTTTGTCTGTACATGATATGTTGCTCTCTTTCTCATATCCACAACATACTAATTATCACAAAGAAGTGTAATCAACCGGATGTATGCACATTTGACTTAGAAATCATACAAACGAGAGCATTATTTTGTTGCTTTCATTGCTGTAACACACACTCTAAATATTATAGAGCATGCGTTTACAACCTAGGTTACTAAGATATGGCTTCCTACTACAAATTTGAAAACATACCTAGAGGCATACTTCATGTGATTACTATCTCCCATGTTTGCATCAACAAAACCTTTAAAAATTGGTTAAGAATTATCAAGCACGTGCTTCTTCTTAATCATACATATCTAACAATCTATTTCATCACCTCTTAGTGATCTTTCCTAGAGTTTGAGAGAAACCTTCTCACACCACCCAACGCATGAGAAATATCAGTATGAGTACACACCATTGTGTACATCAAACTCCTCAAAATAGAATTACCAGGGATCATGGCCATCTCTCTCTTCTTCATATCAATAGATGGGAATGAGTTCTTACTTTGCTTAAAATGACATGATAATGGAGTACTCACGGCTTTGTATTTTCTCAAGTTGAACTTCTTAATTATTCATTCAATGTATCTCTATGTGACAGCCACAACTGTCATGCATGATTTTCATCCCCGGGATCTGTTGTGTTGGACCCCATTTTCTTCATCTCAAAGGCATTGCAAAGCTCGATATCTAGTTTTATGATTAGAATTCCATCTTGCCCCATAATAAACATGGCACCCACATAGAGTAGCATAATAATGGACTTGACCTTTAGAAAATCCTAATATACACATGTATATGTACTTGTCTTTTAGTATGTGTTACTCTGTATGAAAGAATCCAACTTCTTGTACTACTATCATGGCTACTCCATGTAGATAACCTATGATTAACACCATGAAGAAAATTTTTCTTCACATCCATCCACTCAAAATCCACATATAGGCTAGAATCCAATCCTAGAACTAATCTAATAGATTTCATCATCACTACTTGAGAGAGTATATCATAAAAATTCACCCATGACCATTGATTGAAACCCTTGAAAACTATTTGTCTTTGTATATGATATATATACTATTATATCTTTCTTCATCCTATAAGCCCACATGTTCTTTAGTGCTCATAAACATTTGGGAAGAACCACAAGGTCAAAGGTATCATTCTTCTATAAAGAAGCCATCTCCTCATGCATTGCCTGATTCTAGAGTTCTCTATCAATATGAGTTTGTTCCTCTTGGATAGTTTTTGGATCCCTCTAATCAATATGAAAAATATACCAAGATGTGGATATCTGGTTAAAGTATGAAGAATTATGTTAAACCTTCTCAATAGTTTCTCTAAGGACTCTTCCTTTTAGTGATCCTCCTCCCCATGCCCGAATTGTATTTGATTGAGTATCTAAATTACTAATCTACACATTTGGACAAGAACACTCAATGTATTATCATTCTACTAATCAGAGTGACCATGATATTGTTCTTTGAGATGTAAAGATATCACTTGTGAAGAAGTTTAAGCATCATCTTTCTAAACATTAGAAGAACTATCACCTAATCATGCAGACTATACATCATCACCATTAGGCTCTTCCATTGTCTGATTCTCAAAGAATGTCACATAACTGTGTTTTCTCATGGTCTTCTTCACTGAATCACATAGTTTGTAGCCTAACAAATAATCTCCACAACAAATAAAAATACATGCCAATGATTTATCATCTAGATTTTGTCTATCTTCATTGGAAATATGTGCATATGCTTTGAAACCAAATACTTGTAGGTGAGGATAGGCTTCCTGCTTTCCTACCCATATCATATTAGGTATTTGAAATACTAAAGGAATGGTTGTATGTTCATTAATTAAATATCAATAAGTATTTGCACCCTTTTCCTAAAATGGTTTTGGCTACTATGAAATTTTCAACTTGCATTAGCCTTTCTCCATAATAATATTTTTCATTCTTTCAGTTGTACTATTTTGTTGTGGTGTGTCGGGATTTTTCCTCTCATTCCATATGTCACAGGACACACAATATTCCTAAGATTTCCTATAGGTGTATTCTCCCTTATTGCCCATGTGGAGGAACTTTTTCTTTTTCTTTGTCTTCCACTCCATCATGAGATGGAACATATGAAAACACACAAAGACCTCATCCTTGGTCTTCAGCTAGCAGATCCAACCCTCTGAGATGAATCATCACTAAATGTGACAAATACATATTGCTACCTAGAGAGCAACCTCAAATGGACCACAAACATATGAATGCACTAAATGTAGAAGTTTTGAATTCTCCTTTGATCTTTGACATAATTTGGAATCCCTTATCACTCATGTGCCCTAGTTTTCTATGCCATACATTTTTTTGGATATCCCCAATTGCATATTTTCCACCTTTGAGCACTTTCAACTAATCTTGTACAATTTGCAACACAATTTTCCATTTACAACAATCAAGTACATGTATGGTGGATCCAGAGACCCCTTACCTTTCCAGGGTCATCTCAGCAACTCTACTAATAAAACCAGGTCTGAAGTTCCCTTATTTTTTACATCTATCATGACTCTCTACCATCTTGAGCCTTCCTACTTATAAGTAATTCTCCACAAACCAGTATCAACCACCCAAAAATATTTATCATCAAATATTTAGTTTACAATCACATTGACGAGTACCTAACAAGCTTTTGGAATATTGTGGTGGCTTCCTTGACTCTGGTGATGAGATTGAGATTTTGTAGGTCACCATCAACTGATCCATTCACTTGGTATGGTCTCGTGAAGATCATTGCACCCTCATCATCTTAATCTGAGGTAATGTCTCATTTTCCATTCTTAATCTATTGCTCCTACTTCTTCAAGGTTGACTATGTTCGTTCACATTACGTTACATTTTGTTTTGTTTTCTTTATCTTGTGACTCTATTTTAATGTGACAATTGTTTTTAGTCATGTTTTGAGTATGAAATGACCTCTATAGGATTCTCACCTTCTTACCTGAGTCATTAATGGTGGAAGGTCATTATTCTTCCACTCATTGCTCTACCTTGCACACTAGGGCTTTGTATGACTAGTGTGCCATGGTGGATCAAATGTGAATCTCCTTGAGACTCTACAAAAAAGATTCATAAATAAATATTTGGATTTTCATTTCATCTTCATGTTCTTCACATGATTGATGATCTAAATATTTCAAAAGAGATTTACTTATCTTACCCTCTCTAGGGATTTATTATGCCACACTTTTAATGGGCATTCTCTACTTTCTCCTAGTGATATCACCATGTGAGGTCTTAAATAAGAAATACACCATGCAATGCCATGAAACACATCAAGGTTGAGTGCTAATGTGGGAATATTGAGGTCATAGTACCTTTGTTTTATTTTTGTATTTCAATAATTGTTTTTATCTTGTAAAATTCATAATTAATTTTCTATTATTAGAAAACTATAAATAAATTCTCATTTGACTCATGTAAATGTTCTTTCCCTAGATTTATATTATTCATAACATGAATATAATAATAAGAGTTTATGATCTGGATTTCAACTACTATACATACTCATTAATGTTTATATTTGAATGTAACAATGGTGAAGGATATCCTATTTCAAGATAAGGTCTGACCTTGACATGTTGATATACAAAATTAGATATGATACGGACCTTCCCAATTATATTGGACAATCTATCTAATTTCTCTATCTTGGTTGTATGTTTCACTTTCTTACAAATTAGATTGGACAATTTATCTAGTTTCTCTTTCTTGGTTGTATGTTTCTTATTCATATGAGTCATATTAGACAATAACTGGATTATTCTCGCTCTCAATATGATTGATGTATTTCTCCTTAAAAGTAGGTTTTTTTAGATTGATCTTTCTTTGAGAATCCTTAATTGAAATTAGTATTGATGCAACTCAGAATTATTGATAAGTTCTAATTAATTATTAATTTGATGTATCATGCCTATCTTCATTTAGTTTGAACCTAATTAGATTGTTTCATAATGTCGTTACATTCTAAAAATGGAAATACTAAATGAATGTTCTAATCTGGGCAAACCTATCTTTCTTCACCATAGATTCATGTTTGATTTTATAGACTATTGATTTCTATTTGTATCTATACATTATGGTGATGGATACCGTTGTAAAACTTTACTATACATGCACAACTAGGGCTCTCATCTAGCCCCAAGTTTTGTGACCTAAATGATATACCATTAGATAAAGGTTTGCATGTTTGCTCGCCATCTTCCTATGTGTGCAATGCGAAAGAGCTTGATGCCTACTTTTGTGTGATTGTAATACGCCATATAATCTGCATGAAATTGAATTTATTGGATCGATTCTATTCTCATTCTCCATATTTTGTTGTATGTCGAGAATAAATCATTAGAACATCATTGTTTCTTCATATCACTTTGTATCTTATTATATGAACATCTATAGAAATCCACATGGAAGCATCTATCTACATCATTAAATTAGGAACCTTTATATTGAACTTTTAAGTTCTTTACACATATTGTCCAATCTATAATTTATGCACCTATTGGTTCCTGCTAATATAACTTCCATCTATTCTTATCTTTTGGGGGTATTCCCAACCCCTTAGGTAAAATAGACTTTGGAAGGATATCCAAGTTGGCCATAACATGCACACAAGTTGTTCATATTTTTTGGGAGATGACCTAAGCAATTGGGTTAACCTATACATACATGATTAGTTGTTATAGATTTTCCTTATGTATTCACGCATGGGTGTCAGGCATGGAATCTTACAAATTTTAATAATCAAAATAATTTCTTACTTTGCTAAAAAAATTTATGTTTTCAACATAGTATTGAAGAAATAAGATCTTTACCCTTTGCAAAATTATGGGAAAATCCTTTTGTTTGGTTTACTAAGAGAGTGGCTCCTTGTAACATCCCAAATTTTCAAGAATAAAATAATCCTTAGAATGTTATTTTATTAAAATGAAAATTGTTCAAGATATTAATGAAAAAAGGCCATGAAATGAAATTTCTTAAATCATAATGAAGTGTGGGAAATAAAATGAGATTCAATTTATAATTTCTCTTTCATATGTGCACTTTATGTTGCAATTAACTCAAACTGATGACCATTAGTTTCCCCTTTCATTTTTCTCTCTCCTACCATTCATGATGCTTAAAGGACATAGAAGGGCAAGATAAGATATATGAAATTCAAAATTATACATTGGATAAGTTAACAAAGAAACTATCGTGTTCTTTTATAAAAATGTTACATAAGAAGAAAGTATCATTAACTTCATTTCTCTTTCCTTCAAGAAGTTTTTCCATAAAGGCATAAAGAGATATACAACTTAAATCTTGAAAGTATATTCATTGCTCGTCTCATTTTTGGGATCAAATAAACAATTATGAAAATATATTATACATTATTTCACCCTTATGTACATAATTCAAGATAAGTAACTTTTAATGAATTTATGGGCAAAATGTGGTCAAAACGGAAATTTAGGTGAACAAGAAGGGTCTATACTATTTATTGGGTTTATGTTACAAATTTGGTTAAGTTTTGACCATGTTTGACCCCCTAAATTAATTTGGAAAGTTTTTCATATAGTTTGATTAAGATAATTACAATTACATTTCATGCATTGGTTTTCCATATAGTTCAGTGATTTATCTCCTGTCATGTGATACTTCAATAGTTCCTCCTCCTATGAACTCCATCCGATTGTAGAGGATTCACACAAGCACAATGGTAGAGGATTCACACAAGCACAATCCAATAACTTTAAAGTGGTCTCCCTCCTCCGATCATTCTGCGGCCTGAGATTCTGCGAGTGCTTATGAGGTATTAGTTGGTGCTTTATTCATGGTTTCTATGGTTTATACTTGAATTGTTTTACCCTATTTTTCTTGTTATGTTGTCAAGCCATGTGGGCATAAATGTCTTCACATCCCCAATTTTGATTCTCAATCTTTGCTATGCTTCGACGATTGTTCTCCACTCTCCATGTTGCTTTGGTCTTGCCTGAGGATGCCGCATAGAAACGGGGTTGAATCTCTAGTTAATGCTCTCACCATGGATAAAGAGGGAAGATCCCATGTCACTTAATGACCTCAAAACGCCCACATCTAAATATCAATGTCACGCTGCCCATGGGCATTTTTTGGGATTTCATGCACACTTTGATTTATTAGTGGTGAGATATAAAATTATGACCTAATGCTGAATTTTCCCTTAATAATTTAATCCAATGTTACCTGCACCCTTGGTTTCCAGTATTTCCACCTCTTATTTACATCAAGATTGTTTTTTATTAAAATCTATGTCACACCTATAGTTTCTCGAATTCTGATTGGTCCTGGTTGTGAAATTCATAACTCTTGCATATGACCTCAAAAAATGATGGAAACCGTTCATTTGAAAACTCTTTTGATTCTTAATGGATCTATCTTGTTTTAAATTGTTGTTCTACACATTCACTCACTTCAATAATTCAAGATTAAGATTAGGGTTTTGATGACTATAAACTCATGAACATATTATGATTTTAATTAAATTATAGGTTATTAGAGGTTCAATCAAGTCAGAGTACCTAACCCTAAGGAGATCTACTCTAGGTAAGTGGTCCATGCTTATTTGTCTAAGTAATTTTGGTTTATTGGTTGTTAGTTTGTGATTATTAACATTAGTTGATTTCATGAATTGTGAATGCTTTCTCAAGAAGACATCATGTATATTTATCATTGTTTGATTGGTTGATTACTTATAGTCTCTGGTGAAACCCTAATTCTGATTAAGGTTAAGATTAATGAATAATGCTCAAGAAGGGGAAACTCTATTATTGTTAAAGAGGGGAAAATCCCATCATAGCATTAAGAGGGAGAAATACCATCATGTTAATGTTAATGTTAATGTTAATGTTAATGTTAATGTTAATGTTAATGTTAATGTTAATGTTAATGTTAATGTTAATGTTAATGTTAATGTTAATGTTAATGTTAATGTTAATGTTAATGTTAATGTTAATGTTAATGTTAATGTTAATGTTAATGTTAATGTTAATGTTAATGTTAATGTTAATGTTAATGTTAATGTTAATGTTAATGTTAATGTTTATGTTTATGTTGATGTCGATGTTGATGTCGATGTCGATGTGGATGTCGATGTCGATGTCGATGTCGATGTCGATGTCGATGTCGATGTCGATGTCGATGTCGATGTCGATGTCGATGTCGATGTCGATGTCGATGTCGATGTTGATGTTGATGTCGATGTTGGTGTTGGTGTTGATGTTGATGTTGATGTTGATGTCGATGTTGGTGTTGGTGTTGATGTTGATGTTGATGTTGATGTTGATGTTGATGTTGATGTTGATGTTGATGTTGATGTTGATGTTGATGTTGATGTTGATGTTGATGTTGATGTTGATGTTGATGTTGTTGTTGATGTTGATGTTGATGTTGATGTTGATGTTGATGTTGATGTTGATGTTGATGTTGATGTTCATGTTCATGTTCATGTTCATGTTCATGTTCATGTTCATGTTCATGTTCATGTTCATGTTCATGTTCATGTTCATGTTCATGTTGATGATGTTGATGTTGATGTTGATGTTGATGTTGATGTTGATGTTGATGTTGATGTTGATGTTGATGTTAATGTTAATGTTAATGTTAATGTTAATGTTAATGTTAATGTTAATGTTAATGTTAATGTTAATGTTAATTTTAATGTTAATGTTAATGTTAATATTAATGTTAATGTTAATTTTAATGTTAATGTTAATGTTAATATTAATGTTAATGTTAATGTTAATGTTAATGTTAATGTTAATGTTGATGTTAATGTTGATGTTGATGTTGATGTTGATGTTGATGTTGATGTTGATGTTGATGTTGATGTTGATGTTGATGTTGATGTTGATGTTGATGTTGATGTTGATGTTGATGTTGATGTTAATGTTAATGTTAATGTTAATGTTAATGTTGAGGTTCATGTTGATGTTAATGTTAATGTTAATTTTAATGTTAATGTTAATGTTAATGTTAATGTTAATGTTAATGTTAATGTTAATGTTAATGTTAATGTTAATGTTAATGTTAATGTTAATGTTAATGTTAATGTCAATGTTAATGTCAATGTTAATGTCAATGTTAATGTCAATGTTAATGTCAATGTTAATGTCAATGTTAATGTTAATGTTAATGTTAATGTTAATGTTAATGTTAATGTTAATGTTAATGTTAATGTTAATGTTAATGTTAATGTTAATGTTAATGTTAATGTTAATGTTAATGTTAATGTTAATGTTAATGTTAATGTTAATGTTAATGTTAATGTTAATGTTAATGTTAATGTTAATGTTAATGTTGATGTTAATGTTGGTGTTAATGTTAATGTTAATGTTAATGTTGAAGATGTTTGGAATTGAAACAATTTTTATATTCTTCTCAAATCATGGACCTCAAGGGGTCGTCAAGGGATTTCCTAGCATCAATGGTTTTCCTAGAAATCATGTGCTCTTAAGTGGGTGTCACAAAGAGATGCATATAGTTACTGTTCAATTCTTCAAGTTATTAATGACTCATGAATGCTTGAGATAATCCATTTTCAAGTTTATGTCAAATTATTTCATTTTAATTTTACTCATGTCAAGTTATATTTATGTTTATGTCATATAAAGTGCCAAATACCACTTACTGATGTGATGTTTGTTTTGCATGGTTGGGGATGCAATGTCTGCAGGACTTGGAGCAAATGAAGGAGAAAAAGGACAATCAAGTATTAGGAGATACTCAAGCTTAGCCTGGTTGGGTGCCATTTACCAAGTCAATCTAGAGTTTAGATATTGTTCATATTATGCTTAGTCATGTTACAAATTATATTAGATTTCATAGATGAACATGATGTAGCGTTCTTTTGCCCAGAATTGTGTATGAATTAGTGTAATCAATTCAAAGTTTTTTATTTACTTTAATTGCAAAGATGAGCATATTTTGACACCCCCTTGAGTAAGAATGCTTCTTCTCATGTGATATGAAAAATGGTGTGTTACGCTCCTCTATTGGGTCCCACTCCTTACAAGTATCATATTAGAGACAAGACATTCATTTACTTTGACTATTAATTCTTACCTCCCTTAGGTTGTTTACCTCCTCCGTAAGTTCCTTGTAGAATCCTTAATTTATACACAAACTCACTAGATAACATATTGAACCTAGATCTACCTATGTTATTCTTTTTAGTGTGGATGAAGTATATATAATTTGATGAAGTTTCAATGAGTATCTAGAGTAAGTCAATCTTCATGTTATAGGGCATTAGTTGTTTTTCCCTATGAAGTAAGTCAGATGCACATGTATCCCTTTTGTGATTATGAGATATGACTTTACAATAAAATTATGCAATGCAAATAATGAAGTATGTAGTAACTAGAGATATCCTAAAGTAAAATCATATGAATGTGTAGATCAACCCTTAAAATGTGACATTTGGTAAATAGTGATGTTTAAGATAAATTTGAGTTTCATTTAGACTAATTTCCATATCTTTTACACCTATTTAGATTGTTGTCTGAGGAAAGTCCTATTTAAGGGATGGAGGAGAGTGCATGGTTGAATATGTTAAAGATGATTTTGAAGATGAAATAATTATTAAGGGGTGGAGTATGGTAACATAATGAAACCTTTCTATACTCATTGTAGAAACCCTAACCCCATTAATAGGAAGTTATTATGCTTGGTACTTTATAATTGTTTAACCAAGTTAAAATATATATGCTAATACACATGTTTGTACCCCAATGAATATATAATGCACTTAACTTGATTAAATTAAATGAAAACTCTGACTATGAATACACATAACCATGATCATGCTCTGCACCAACAAACCCTGATATGATGTTAATTTGTATGTATGGAACCTAACACTAGTCTTTGAATATTATGATGATGTGTATCAAATGAACAAAATCCATGTTGAACCAAACATTAGGGTGTCATCAAGTAAACCTAACCTATATATGTTTGGTATCACATATGATGCATTAGTAGGATTTGGTATTCAAATCAAATAACAAATTTAGTACACATGAATTTGATCTAATTACATTGATAAACATGTAAGTCAATACATTAAATAGAATATGCATCTCAAACTATTCAGTTATACACATAATGATTTAAATGTTCTTAATTAGTAATTAGATGTGGATGAATGATTAATGCATATTCATCCTAGTTTGTGTTGCATTTTAAGTATAATTTTGCATTGACATGCTTCATTTTACTTAAGAATTAGCATCAGATTAGCTTTCCTTAAGTTTATATTAATTTGTAAGGTTTTGATCCAATTCCTTAGTTTCCATGGAAGGTTCAAGTTTCATATCTTATGTGCTAACATAGGCCACAATGGTCCCACTAATTGATTATCATGGAGAGTTGTGTAAAGATGAAACATATACTCCATCCACAATGATTGTCTAGTCCATTCATCTATTGATGCAAAGTCTAAACCTCATGAGACCCATTTTATTCCTCCTATAGCCACCTCTTCAAATTCATGGTGGATGACCACTTAACTTTAAGAGGGATGGGAGTGTTTAAAACCCCAGCAGCCATCTATAAATACAAGTCCATGTCCTCCATGGAAAAGGAGACACCTCTGACACCATCAAGTTTCCACAACTAGTCCTCAACATCAATCCCCAATTTTCCTTTGGTTGATTTTGTCATTTGACCAACCACAATATCTTCACATTTTCCAAGACTTCAAGGTCCTAACTTCAAAAGAATCTAGATTCAATAGGTCATCCTCCCATGACACCATCATCATCCTCAACCTATTTTGCCTCCATAGTAAAAGATCTAGTCAACAAGGAAGGGAGATGAAATAATTTATTCTAAGACTAAAAAAAGGCTACTATACACCATGGTTTTGTCTCCATCTTCTACTATGATGATGGCTTTCTCTCTCTTTCTACACATTGTCCTTGAAATTGTTTCCATGAGAGAATATCCTCTGGATAGGGTGTAGGTAGTAGCCCTACTACCCATTATTTCTCTTTCCATCACTCTTATGTCTATATGAACATCACTTGTTATGGATTAAATATTTTGTTTCTTGGAAATCTTATTTGGCTAATTGTTTTACATGTTTATCATATCATAGATGTAGAAAACTTTGAACCTAATATATGGGATATAAAATTTTGATTTATTTTTGACCTTTAATGAGAAATTTAGATAAGTGTAATATGAGGTGATAGGTGAATGATCTCTAGAACACAGGATGATGATCTTAGAGTAATATTTGTCAAATTTATTCCTAACACTAAAAGGGGGATTTAACATATCTCAACACATGTGTGCATATACTTATATTATGATGAAGTGAGAAACTGAATGGTAGATAGTTCTAATGAAATACATCCACCATGGTATTTCCATCTATTGATAGTTAAACACTTAATCTAGCCATTTGGTTATTGCAATCTCAACTAAATAAACCGACCAAAAAATCTCAACTAAATAAAACAAAACCAAGTTTGTGATAAGTATTAGTTCTTGTGAGGTAACTTTGATTAGTCAATTCTGCTTCATTTCTAAACTATACATCAATAACATACATTCTCTTGTAAGTGGGATTGTCATATTTTTGGTTGAGGTAAAACTTTGGGACTCCATTCATATGGAATCTGATGTGCTATAATCACTACATGAATGAATATAAGTAATCGATTAATATGGGATGTAATGGATTTATAATATATAATGTTACAATAGTTGGACATTTACTAGTGGTAAAAGCTAATGTGCTTTATGTATGTTAATATTTAGTTAATGGAATAATTTAGTAATACCTCATACATCAAGCATGAAAATTTGATATAATCATGGCAATATTAATATGAGAAAAATAGGAATCTAAATAATCAATATTGATGATGATGCAATATAATAGGAAATATCAATAGAATTAAGTATAATATTGTAATGATCGGTCCCACTACCCAAGGCTCTAGAAAGGTTTCAGGAATGATGACTAGCCCCACAGACCACCACTAGCCTTAGATGTGCGCTTTGTCCTCACTCACGCGCAAGACGGGGTCAACTTCCCAATTGGCCACCCATCCTAGTACTACTCCAAGTCTAGCACGCTTAACTATGGAGTTCTTTAGAGATGGGCTCCCTGAAAAGGAGGTGCACCTTGGTGATATGGGTAGTCCAATCATTCTTTTTAAGAGTGTTTTATCCAAGGCCTCAAATCTTAGGATGTTACAATCTCCCTCACTTAGACTCTTGACGTCCTCATCAAAGCTCAACTATAAGGCCTCATAATCTCTTCCCCATTTTAGTGCAGACCCATAATGGCCCATGGACACCCACCTTCCGATCATGGAATACCAGCGCAAGGGTGGCTACGTCAACCATGGAAAGCCCTTTCCTACATGCCTGGACCGCACGGCTCAAGACTGGCATGCCATGCCCATGTGGGCCCCACCTACTAGAGGGGTTATGGCTTTGATACCATTTGTAACACACAGGCCCACTATCCAAGGCTCTAGCAAGGTTTCCAGAATGACGACTGGGCCCACAGACCACCACTAGCCTTAGATGGGCACTTTGTCCTCACTCACGTGCAAGTCAGTGTCAACTTCCTGACTGGTCACCCATCCTAGTACTACTCCAAGTCAAGCACGCTTAACTATGGAGTTCTTTAGAGATGGGCTCCCTAAAAAGGAGGTGCACCTTGGTGATATGGGTAGTCCAATCATTCTTTTTAAGAGTGTTTTATCTGAGGCCTCAAATCTTGGGATGTTATAAATATATTTTCTTTACAAGTTTTAAATATAATTTTAAATGTTAAATCTAACTTCAAATCAAAAGTTGCATAGTTGAGTTATCTAGAGACCTAGTTTCGTCTCAAATGGATAAGTAAACAAACCCTAATTTGTAAAAAGAAATTACTAAATGATATTTAAATGGGATATACCCTGTATATAGGTTTAATTAGTATTTAATTGAACTTGTTTTTTTTTGGATGTCGCACAGCTTTCCAGTCTCCCTCCTTGTTCTGAGTTTGGCTCCTAATCAATCAAGTATTCCATATTGTGATTTCTCAGTCCCCCTTTCTCACACGTATCCTTTCTAACTTGGACTCTAAAGTCCTTCTATTCTCATCCTTCCATGCTTTCTCACGTGATCTATCTCTTCATTTC
Source organism: Alisma plantago-aquatica (assembly GCA_963693085.1). Taxonomy (NCBI): domain Eukaryota; kingdom Viridiplantae; phylum Streptophyta; class Magnoliopsida; order Alismatales; family Alismataceae; genus Alisma; species Alisma plantago-aquatica. The sequence goes on from OY856413.1 coordinate 628,626,735, forward strand.
TCCTCATCTCTTCCCCTTTCTTCCCATACACATTCTTCACAAAAGATAAAAAAAATTGAGAGGTCCTGACATGGCCGAACTCATCTAACCAACTCTGCTAATGAATCTAGGCCTGGAGTTCCCCTATGTTCTACCGTCATCAAGAATCTCTTCCATTTTGAGCCTTCTATTTTATAATTAACACCACAAACCATTACCAACATCCAACAATCAATATCACTGGATGCCAATCCAATTTTGTCATCTATGGTGGCTCCTGTGACTTTAGTGATGAGTTCAACATTATTTGGGTCATTGTTAACTCCTCCATATTAATGAGTAGAATCTTGTGAAGCTTTATGCACCCCCATATTTTTTTACTTGAGGTGCTATCTCATTTTCCTTTTTTCATCTTATGATCCTATTGTTTTATGTTTGATGGTGGTCATTTGCATAACAACTACATTTTGTTTGGTTTTATTCATCTGGATATTGTTTTAAGACAAGTTTTAATTTCAATTTCCTTCTTGGGTTAGTAATGGAAAAAGGTCATTATGATTGTCATCACTGTCTCATCTACCTCATCAAGGCTTGTTGAGATTAGCATGGCACGAGAGGACTCCATAGGAATCTTCCCTGAAGATTTGAAAATAAGATTCAAGAGATGAATTTTCATAGTTGAGTTCAAATTTGTTGTTCGTTGTAGGTTTTTTGATGGGATAATTGTTGAAAACGTTCTTACTAATATTATCCTTTCTAGGGATTTATTATTCCACACTTATAGTGGAGATTTTTAACTTCTTCCCTTTAATTTCAACATTTAGTTGTCCAATCTTCTAAGTAGGTAATATGACTTTAAAAGCCTTGTCACAAACAATATTTGATGTGTGATGCAAGGGTATTAAGGTCATTCCAGCTTCGTTTATTTTAATTAATCAATAATTTTTTTTATTTTCTAAAAAATAAATATATCCATTTTAATAAAAAAAATATAGAAGTGTGGAACCAGGAAGATATTCTCTTCCTAGATTTATTTTATTCATATCTATTTAATAACAAAATGACTTGATTATATAAGGTTCAAATGACATACCTAACTAATAACTTTTATATTTGAATGTATTAGGTGAAGGATACCATGTTTTGATATATGGCTTAACCTTGACCAATTGAGACACAAGTTGATGTATGTTTCACTCTCTTATGAATCACTCTCTAGGTTGCTTGTCCATGTGTCATATTGGATAATATCTTGTGTATTTTCTCTCTGTAACATCGTGAATTTTCAAAATACATTTAAGCCTAAGAATGTGTTTTCTTTAAATAATTATAATTGAGGGACCTAATGCAAAAACCATGAAATGAAATTTCTTAAAGGATAATTTAGTGAGAAGAATAAAATGAGACTCAAAATATATTTCCTCTTTCATATGTTCACTATGTGTTGTAATTGATTCAAAGAAATTAATGTTGGTTTCCCCTCTCCTTTTTCTCTCTCTCCTATTCTTCAAAATGTTTAAAAGAAATAAAGGAGAAAGAGAAAAGAGATTATATTCGAAAAATATGCATAAGGAATAGCTAAACTAGATTTGATGATTTATAAGCACATTTGAGCCCATTAATTGTCCATAATTACAATAGGGGTAAAATGGTATTTTGGATATTACCATGTGTTAATTAATTTTCAAGAAAATTATGTATATAATTTAAATAACGAGAAATACATGGTGACCAAGTTTTAGAATTTAATAATGTTCATATAAAAAGATATATATTATTTACACAAAAAGGGATCACATCTAAACATGTATTTCCTATACTTTTGTAACATGAAGCATAAATAGACTCTCAAACTATTTTATTTGGATTCCTCTCATTTTTCTGAGCAAATTTCATATATAACTTGACTAATTTTGAATTACTGATTTATTTCTAGAATTATTTGAAGTTATCATTATCTAGACCAATCCTGTACTGCCACATCAGCAGAAAAGAGATTACCTTGTATTAATCCGGCTCGGCTCTTGATTAGGTGTGAAAGGACTCCCATGCCCTTAGTTGTTGAACATGCATGTTTGGGAAAAGGAGTCATTTGATTCCTATCCTTCTCTTTCCCTCATGCGACGCCAATGACGGCGTGAAGTCGTGTGCATGTTGTCATTTAATTACTTAAAAATGATGTATCAATAAACGTTGTTGGAGGTTATATCTCTTGTTGGGACATGGGTCTCACCCTTGTGGTTTGCCACATTTTTTTAGGTAATCGGAAGTGACGAAAACAAACATGTGGCAGTAAAGAGGAGCTATAGTAATGAATCTTTGATAAAGTTGATTAGATGTCTAGTGTATCCTAGAGTCATCCTTGTACTCTCAAGTCCGGGCAGGAAAAGTTTGTATATGGTGTTTAAAATAAATCAGACTTTTATTAGCATATTAATGCTTGTTTGTGTGGCATATACAATTATTGATCTCCTATATATATGTTTTGGCTAAGATGATAGAACAATTTGTATCAAATCCTTGGCATAGTATGAATACAAGAATAATGTTGGGCTCTTATGCAAATGTTTTTGAGTAGGTGTTGATGTTGAAATTGGTTTTAATTTACCCATATTTTTGGGTATGTGATTAATAAGTGATTGATTGTGTTTTATGTTTTGAGAAATCTCATTTAGTGTAAAGAGTTCTCACACCCACCTAAAAAACAAAGATGTGTATGAGGGAGACAAAGTTCTTCTATTCAACTCGATCATCAGGTTGTTTCTCGGAAAGCTCAGAACAAGATGGTCTGGTCCTTTCTCTGTGGTGAAGATCTATCCATTCAGAATGATGGAAATCTCCAGCGATAAGACTGGCACATTCAAGGTACATGAACATAGAGTAAAAAGGTATTATGCAGATGAATCCTTTGTGAGAAGGTTAGAACTCAGATTGGAGGAACCCAACCTAGAAACTCAAGAGATACGTGAGCCTCCGTCGACACAGGTCGAAGATGAGTGGAAGGAAAAAGATGAGAGTCGAGCTAAAGACTTCAAATTAGCACTTCTTGTGAGGCAACCCAAGGATTTACTAATTTCTTAAATTTATCAATTCTTTCTACTTTCCCCATGGAAGTAATGGTGTACATACTCATTTCCACTTTTTCTCTCTCTTAAGTAGGCATGATCCCTCTAAAATAGATAGTCTATCATGATTTGACACTTTTGTTATTTTCATCCTCAAAACTAATTTAATGATATTCAAAAATATGTATGAATGCTCTTCAAACCCTTATATCAATCGAAGCACATTTTTGTTGTCGTGGTCATGACACATGTCGCAATCACAACAAAAGCTTTATTAGTTATTTGTAGCGGTCACAACGAGTGTGTCACGGTCACAAAGCATGTCGCAGTCGTGACACTCACCATATAAAAGGGAGAGCCTTTGTAACAGTAAATCCATTACTCTCTCGATCTCTTACGCTGCCACTCTAAAGAATGAAAGTGACAAAGAATCACACCATGAAGTGGTCAACGCCAAGCCAGATGATCGTAGACACCCTCCACGCCGATGAGAACAAGCCATCACACCTGTCGTTTTCACAGAGCCTCTCTACCTCCATCGTCTCTTTTCTCTTCCTCTCACCAATGGATGTACCGACTCTACTTCGTTTCTAATGTGTGTTTCATCTATTTTTATTCCTCCTTGTCATCCCCATTCGATGTGCACAGATCGTTCTCCACCCCTGATCATCATTTCCCCTCTTTTCTTGCCCCATGAAACCCTAATTTAGGTCTTTGGGATGCTCCCACATAGGTAGAAATCGCAAACCATTTTATGACTGATTCAACCACAACATTTACTGCCTTTGCCCTATCCCTTTTCCCATGTTTCCCATATGTCTCTTGCTTTAGATGTCATGATTTAGAAGATGGTTTCAGTCGCAGCATTTGTTGTGGCCGCTACACATCGAAATGCCCTCCTCCATTCTTGACTGACTACAGTCGCGACGAACATTGCGTCTGCGACATGCTTCTTAGTTTTACTTTAATTCTACCATCACTTCGACGTCCCCTCTCTTGTGCTAGTCACGGTCGCGACATTTTGTCGCAGTCACGACACACCTTGATTCTCTTTCGAGCTTCTGACATGTTTCGGTTGCAACATTTGTCGCGACCACGACATCTTCTTGTCAAAAAGTTGTGACTGTGACACCTTGTCTTAGTCGCAACAAATATAAATCAATGAAAAGAAAATCTAGGAAATAATACAAAACTAACATTACCTACTTAAAGAGTGTCTGACAACCCGTTGCTTACTAAAATTGTAGAATGTCTTCCTCCGCCTCTGACACCTTGGAAAAGCAGCTGACATCCCTCGCAGGAGTCCAAGAGACTATAAGTAAAATTGAGAAAAAGCTTTGCGAAGATGCAAACTTGATAGAATAGGACTAAAAAGATAGAAACATATGAGTACTGACCATATGAGAGTGAACTCAAGAAAATGGGGAAACACAAACTACATGCCAAGGATACTAAAAATGCCAAGAAGAGGAAGCTGGAAGTTGAGGACGAATCAAGGACCACATGACAGGAGGATGACTCTGGCATGTCTAAGAAGCAAATGCAAGAAAAGGCAATCAAGCAGTCGACAACATTCACACTTAGAGACCAATTTCATCAGTCACACTTTCACCTGATAATGCAGACTAAGAGCTTCAGTTCGATACGATACCTAGATGTCGATGACTTTAAGAAGATGGGGATATATGATAGAATAATGAAGTTTCTAGAAGGGGTCAACTTGTGTACTCTATGCACAAACAAATCCCCTTCCCTCACAGAAATCACCATTGTGTTCATGTTGTCACTGAAGAAGCTGTCTGTCAGCGACATTGAACACAATAAATGTGGTGGGGAATTCAAGATGGAGGTGAGGATAGGGGGCGAAGATCACATGATTACTGAGGCACTTTTCAAATACTATCTTCACAAAGATGACATAAGAAGTGCAAGCCTGCTTGACTTTACTTGGTGAAAAGAGACATTAGACTATAACTGCCGCATGATGTGGGAAAACTCATTAGAGATCTTGAGCATAGTCCAAAGAACTCGAAGGCAACGCTCATCACCTTGTGCTTTATCAGGATTATGCAGAAAATCATGGAAAACACAGTCTTCATAAGGTCTGAAACTGGGGGAGTTTCTAAAGGATATATTTTCCTTATATGGTCTATGCTGAATAAGAGACCAGTAAATATAGGAAGACTACTGATAGAAAGATTATTGACTATTGTAGGATCTAAGGCAAAGTAGACTAAAAAGTTCTACATGGGAGGACACATAACTCACATCACATATCATTTCCTAGATGTTGAGCAAATACTAAAATATAAGCACACAAATAGTTTTACAAAGATAGATATCAAGTCCCTAATAAATAGTGGTATCCTAGTGTAGAAGGGCAGCAAACTGTTCTATAAACAAAGCTTCTCCAAACTCTTACTGCCTCTCCCTAAAATGGCGTATTATGATGCCCATAAGCTGCAACCCGTCGAAGAGGAGGTGAACAAGATGCACTCGAGTGCAATCATGAGAGCTACAGAACCCCAATCACCTGCCAGCAACGAATATATAACAGATACAACGCCAGAAGCAGAACAACTTAAGCTAGTAGCTAGAAAGAAAGAAATTGATAGACATGAAATGCAAGAACAAGGCAGTGGACGCTCCTCTAGGTACAAAAGAAGAGGAAAAGAAAATATTTTTAGAAGACCAGACAGACCACAATGACTAAGGATTCTTCAATCCACCCTCACCTCCTTTAGTGAAAATCTTAATACATAAGGAAATCACCAAGCAGAGTACTTTTTATAAGGCACAAGAAATAATACTTGAAGTGACGAAAGAAGCGACTCACATCCTTGAGAAGCTCAAGATTCTTACCCCTACATCTCCAGCAGTAGAATCAATACCCAATCTGCTCATGCAACCACCTACATCAACCACCAAACAAGCAACTGGAGCTGAAGAAGAAGCATGTGCACAACTTGTCACTGAAGCGGTCAAGAAAAGTAGGTAGGAATCTGATTGACTTTCACAACCAGTACCCGAAGCAGCAACAACAACTCCATCAATGCTTGTACCTCAACAAAAATGCCCTCAATCATTTAGTGATGTATTAGGGCATTAATTTGATGCCATGTGGCATAAATGCAATAATATTCTGAATTTAATTATAATATCACTTCTAGCCTACACGCACTAACAACGCAGGTACAAAGCTTGAACGTAAAGACCGAGTCACTTCCTCAGTTCATGCAAGAGGTGATCTACCACCAGATGATGATGATGGGAGTTATAAAGTCCATCTTAGAAGAGATGACTGACCTCTAAAAAGAGAGGGACAACATATGGACTGACAAAGAAATGCTACGAAAAGGGTATGAGGAGGCACTCGAAGACCTGCATATTGAACGCCAGTGCTTAGATGAAGAGCAAAAAGAAATAGCAGCAGAGAACCAGGAGTTGGAGAATTGGAGAAATAGAAAGAGGTCAAGGAATCTGAACAATTCCTCCACATCCCATGCTTCCTCAAGCCCATCAAACCCAGATGATAAAGATGATGATGTAGGTGGAGCCGATACAACCTCAACACCGAAGGATGAAAGCGCAAATGCAAACCCCACCCATAGGGAGGAGCCTATTGCAAAAGAGGCACCACCTCAACCCTAAGAACAACAAGTTGTTGATGGGAAGAAGAAGAACACATCAGTTTAGGAGTTCGATCTAAACTCCTGCCCAACAGAAGATGAGGCGATCTTTGAAGAGAATCCAGACAAATGTGTTGTTGGGGTGGAGGCCAACACTTTTGAGAAGTTGATGTTTGGCGAGATAGTATATATAAATAAAATCCTAGATGAAATGAATATTACCATGGATATTTGTGACACCTTCCTCGAGGAACCAACACACAACAAACACAATGACACAATTTATGACGGCAAGATGGCCGCAACTTTAGCTGTGCTCAACGAAGTAGTACTTGAGTCACCATCAGAGTCAAACATGCTCCTAGAGGAGTCTATCAAAGAAATCATTGCGAATAATGTGAAACAGGCAGAGCCACAAGTGTAGAAGGATAATGAAAGACAACCCAAACTCTAGTTGCATCAACCTCAACAAACACAAGCAATTGGTCAAGGAACATCTGGAGCTGATGAGGGCAGCCTCACCTCGTTCTTTACCAACGAGCCTGCCAGAAAACAGAGCCCACCTACTGATAAAGAAGAATTAGGTGTTTCTCTACCTCTACCGTTCAAGATGGGAAACATGGACATGGAATCACTCTTAAGAATAACATGCAGAGATGTACACTTCATGACAGATATACTTGATGACAACCTTCCAGGAACCAACATCTTGTATCATAAAAAAGGAAGGTCTCTGACTAGGGAACACTTCATAGGAGTCTTCCCAAAGTGAGTACAAGTTCACAAGAAGTTACTTAAAGTGCTATGTGCTAAGCTACTAGAAGAGTTCCTCCACACTAACAAGGTGCAACCAATGTTTAATGGCACCACTCACCCAAAAAAGAAGCTATTCAATCAAAGATACAATTCTGACGATGTCAAAGAGATGCAACGAGCTGTGAACAGGGCTGAGACCCGATTTATGACCTTACATATAAGAACAGTCAAGCACTGGGCCCTATTCATGGTGAATCTATATGAGCGTCGCACCATAGTTTACAACTATTGTGATGCTGAATTGGACAACACATCTCTGGTCTACAAAGATAAGAAGTCAGGGACATCCTGAAGGTACCAATGTGTCTGCAATGTGCAATCCAGAAAGAAGGAGATCGACACCAAGGCATATGGAAACAATTTTCTATCTGTAAGAAGGTACCTCAGGAAGAGGCAAAAACAAGAGATTGTGATTTCAACGTACTACGAATGATGGAAGCCATCAACAAGGGGATTCCAATAGAACTCCTCTGCAATGAAGATCTGCATGACATATGTGGTGTCTACACTATGGAAGTAATCTACGATCACCACTTATTCAATGACCCGACAATGCCCTCAGATGTGATACCATGTAGGCTACACACTGAAATCCCACTGCCTGAAAAGAAGACATGGTGAGAACATCTGAGAACCCTGTGGGTCGATCCTGATGAACCAGTTAGGCTAGGCACTTGGAAAGAAGGGTGGGTGACAAAAACCACTCAAGATAAAGAACACCCTCAAACTGCAGACAAGAAAGAAGTCACCCCCATACTAGAGAAAGAGAAAGAAGAACATGCCGTTAGGGAGCCTAAAGAGGGAGAAATCAATGAAGATGATTTGCCCAAAATAAAGCTTGATGGTCCAGTAGAAGAGATAGTACCTACCTTCTAGGACTTTGATAGGTGGGGTTGTGAAAGCCTATCATTGGAAACCCTACAACTGATAATGAAATGCCTAAAGGAAAGTGATATTATGGGGGAAGTAATATTCAAAAGGGATGGCATCTGTGTGCTAAAGGACAACCTCCACAATACTTGGAAAATAGGAGGGTAACTCTCAGTAAACACTATGTCTGCTTTCCAGTAATTGCTGGGAGACAACATGGCAAATATGCACATGGCATATTTCCTACTCATCGACGACATTCTGAAAGACAAAAAGTCAGGCAAAAAAGAATGCTTGCAATAACGTTTGAGGACCTCCCTTCCAGACTATATATTCCCGCCCATTCTGCATGATAACCATTGGACTCTTCTAGTAGTCAATATTATAGCAAGGACTGCGGTTTTGTATCAACTCAGATTCAGCCTTTGCATTAAGCAAACACACCAATATGACTACTGCAAAGACACATACAGAAGAAAAGGTAGTTACGTGTGTCGAAGCAATCATCGAGATGATCAGAAACCAAGGGAAGGGATACAAGCACGCAGAAGGCAAAGACTTTAAAAAGATGCAGTTCTACCATAGAAGTTCACAACAAGTTCCATGGTCCAACGACTGTGGATTTTATTGCCTAGCTTGGATGATAGCCCTGGCCACAATGAATATGAAGGTTGAAATCATGCAACATGAACAATATCACATGCTCCATGGAATGTATGCCAACATGCTCATGCAATCAAAATGGGCAATCACCCAAAATCAACAACAATAAAGTAAGCTCGTTTATACATACAACTCCATTTTTGACACTCTGAGATGGAGTGAATGATGAGTTTGGGAGGGGGAGTTATAAATGGGCATGAAAGGTACAATCTTATCACTTAAGTTTAATTTTACTTGTACATATTATTTACTTTTACCCTCTTCAAGTATAAGAAATTTTGAAACAATTTTGAACAATTTTGAACAAATACTTGCTATAGTTCCTAGTTTCAAACTTTCCCCTTTGTGATTCAACTTCACCTTTTCTTAGCCATATTTGTCCTCTTGCTACCTTTTAGCATAATCATTGCTAGAGTGGTGCAAATGAGCTACTAATCCATGTAAAAAAAGAGAAGGACACAACAATACAATTTTACGCCATTCTTACAGCAAAATGTTGAGTAAAGGTGGAAGAACACCCCTGAGTCTATGGAACTCCTAGAAATAAAGAGGACCTTACCAGCTACACTCCCGACCAATCCTCCTAGCCCAAAAGTTCTATCTAGAAAGTCTACACCTCCCACAAAAAGGAAATAGCTACCCCTTCCAGTTTAATTATCTCTGCTTTGGGATGAAAAGAGTCTTGGCCGCCTAGAAATCCTACCAACGCTTTTCCCAAGCTTTAAAGCATAATGAAAAGCCAAAAAGAAAAAAAAATCATGAGAGTTGTGCCTAAAAGATGCTGAAGGATTCCACACGGTCGGTATATTGATGCACTCATGAATGCTGATATGTCATGTACGGAAGTGGAATCTCAAACCCGATTCATACCCACATGTATCCCAAGGCAACCCTCACACAACCACCTAACAATACATCAGGGCCCATATGGACAATACTGTCTTTACGACAACTAATGGTTGAGGGACACTGAGGGGTGTGGAAAAACACTGAAAGCCTTACCTTCCCAACACAGTAGCTTAGGCACAACTAAAATAAAGGTAGGGTGTGAAAGCTACCCCCTTGCTAGAATTGTTTACAAGTATAGCCATAAACATAGGGTAGGAAGGTAAGTGTGAAGGAGAGTCCTTTACTACAAAAGGAAGTAGCTTGGGTGCAAGGTCAAGCAACTCTGGAAATGAAGGTGAGGGAAATGGAAGTGCCGAAAGTTAACCAAGCCTACAACAAAGGTTTTACTGTAAGGATGGAATAATTTGGTAATGGTGTGTTCATAGTGAGAGAAATCATATATATCTCATCATTCTGTAATTTGATTCTATCTATTATCCTGAGGACAGGCTAGACTCTAAGTTTAGGGGAGTTGATAACATCTCATTTTGTGAACCTTTTGCATATGTTTTATTCCTATTTTAGCATCCCTTTTATGGACTTTTGTGTTTATTTGAGTGTCTTTGGGCAAAATCTGGATTTGATAATCCTTCCCACTCCATGCAGGTTCATGCCATGTCACGACCACGATAATGGCCCATGGACATCTTGACTGAGACAAACCAGTGTTTAGTAGTTCAATGCCACGATGCAACATAGGACAATTACCCAAAAAGGATGACACAATTGAGATGGGGTCGTGACCCGGAAAGAAGAAATAATCGTGACCCAGTATGTCACAATGACCACGAACGATTGTCACCACCTATTATGGAGTTGTGGTCATAACAATGCCTCAACATTGTGACCGTGCTAAGGGCCACAATCAAGGCACACATCGCGATTGCGACATGGTGTTAAGTCGGTGGGATGCACCTATAAATAGGCCCCTGACTCCACACATACAATTATTAGATCATCAAGAAAAATGGAGTGTTGCCAAACTCCAGAGTCATCCCCGCCCATCTCCCGAGGCCTTAGAACTCTGAAAATGAAAGTTGGAGGAGAGAGAAGGTCTACCATCCTCTTCTTCATGAGAAGGAGTTTCCATCTTCCACATTCACACCAGATCTAGATCTGAAGAAGTATCATTGGTGTATCACCTCCTTCTTTCTTTAGATTTATTATCTTCCCCATGCTTTATCTTCCCCTCTTTGTTATTCTTGATGTATCCACACATTTGTAATGACATTATGCTGCCCATTAACATGTGTGGCTAATCACCTTACGTGGATTGGGAGTAGCCACTAAGGCTCTCCTGATATGTATATACTTACATCCTTTTATATATATATACTCCTAGTAAGAATTATCTCCATACTCTTGTTCTTAATGCTTCACTTGCATGATTAGCTACCGTATTGTGATATATGATTGTTAATGCCTTGAAAGAGTAGTATTAATGTTATCTAAGTGTTATGGAGTTTCATGAATGCATGAAAATGTTCGAATGCTAAATCTAATGGTCATATGGTTTTCTTGGTGATTGTTTGTTTGTCATCTTGAAAGAGAGACAACCTTATAATCTAAATCTCTCCTAAGCTCAAGAGAGGAAGGAATATACATATATGATGATTGCTTGTAATCTTGCTAAGGGTATACAAAAGGGTGTGAGTATTGCATGTTGGTGAGAGGTCTTAGTAGGTGAAACCCGATCCAAGTTCCCATCCATATTTTGGTTACATATTTCTTTTTGTTTTCTTTTCTTTTCTTGTTTATTATTACTTTGTTTGGAGTAGCACCATTCCTTAGGGAATACCATCCTAATCTACCTTTTTGATTGGTGTATCTAAGTTTGAAGCTCTACGTTCTTAGCACTTACCAACCTTGTCCTTGTGGTTTGACCCCAATCTACCACATCAGACTCTGTATAATAGTTTCGGGGGACTGAGTATCGAGTTATAAATCTAAGAATCCTACTACTCTAGATCATATCCAATATGGACATGAGATTTAGGATGGTCAACTTTTTGGCGCCATTGTCGGGGACAAGGGAAAAAGGTATTGTGAAGAACACGAGTCTACTCACTATACACCCGTGCCTCAAGCTAAGCCATAAGCTTGACTGCATAAAAACTCTAAATTTGCTGCATTTTGATTACTGAGAATATTTTGTTTTACACGTCAAGTTTTCTAACTTGACTGTGCGATCTATTTAGGTTGCCCGAAGGGAAGCAAATTTAATCAATAGTTCACTCCCTCTCTTCACAATGCCATGTTGCCTCGTAGAGACGGTAGCCTTACTGGGGAGGATCAGAATGCAAGAGTCCGACATAATCATCAACCTCCAAAAACTAAAGAGGAAGAACGTCATTCATACAGACACCACCACGAGGAAGAGCGACGTGAAGAGGAGTGACACCGTCACGAGCACCACCATCACCGCATCAGAAGGCATATAAGGAATCACCATGAACATGAACATGATTGAGAACATGAATGTGATCTTGAACGTGAATGTAGCGACCATGATAGTGAAGATGAAGATGATGAGGAAGAAAAGACTCTTAGAGAGATATCTGCAACTAAGGCCAACGAACCAAGATGCCCAATTGTTATCCTACGATTTGATGCAGCTAATTTTGAGTTGAAATCCGTTGTCATCTCTATGATACAGAATAAGCCTTTTAGAGGGAATTCAAGGAACGAGAATCCTTACCATCATCTTGACGCCTTCAAAAACATCTATGACACCATAAAGATGAGGGGAGTGCCTCAAGAAGTTATATATTGCAAGGGGTTCATTTTCTCTCTTGAGGGTAAAGCTTTTGTCCTGGTATCTTAATCTACCTCGCCATTCCATAGGTGGATGGAGGCCCTTGATGATGCTTTTATCATCAAATTCTATACCATTTAGAGTACTATTTGAAATATACAAAAGATCACTTCTTTCACTCAAAAACCCAGAGAGAATCTTCATAAAGCTTGGGAACGATATCAAGATGACCAAAGGGATTGCCCTCACCATAACTATCATAAGGGATTCCTAATTATCACGTTCTACATTGGGCTGACTCACACGGAAAGGACTTTGCTAAATACTACAATCGGGAGTGATTTCCTTGGAAAGAAGCTGAGAAAGCCTATGAAGATTATCGACAACATGGTTGCATTGCAAACATGCATGGAGTATGAAAGAAGTGATAGAGGTTCATACAAGAAGGCTGGCTCTAAAGGAACATCAATCGAATCCAAGGCTCTGGAAACCATTACGGCTCAGATTCAGAAGATAGCCACAAATGTCAAACAAAAGACACTGGAGGTAAAGGCAATAAACACATTGAGGAAATCATAAGGTGTGTTACGTGTGGTGAAGGAGGCCATGGAGTTGACAATTATATCTATACATGTCCAGAGAAAGTGAGGAAAGTGAAAGTAAAGAAGAGATAGAAAATGTCTCTTATGCAAATTTTAAATGTCCAGACCATCCATGATTCAATTATGGCAACAAATACAATGTTGAGAGCTATCATAAATTGAGTGGTCCATATAAACTGCCTCCAGGATTCGAGAAGAAAAGTGAACCAACTCAATATACTAGAACTACAAGTTATCAGATGAACAAAAAAAACTATCAAAGTCAAAACAAAAACACAAGACGACAAAGTCAGGGACAAAATCAAGGTCAGAGTCAGACCAAGGACAACAACCAGCCTCACATGATCGACAGCTATTTGATTTTGCAAAAAGGCAAGCTTCTGTAAATGACCAACTTACCCAAAGTGCCATCACAAACTCAGGGGTGTTAAGCATGATGTAAACCCAAATGGTGGACATGCAAAAACATCAAATACAGATTGATCAACAACTAGCCCAGTTGGCAGAAATTGTGAAGAATCCTTCAGGAAAGATTTCATCGAACACAGAGACCACAAAGATGGCCACACTCCGATCAGGAAGGATGTTGGAAGATCATAGTACTAAGACCACCATGGAGGAAAGAGACTATAATGAGCCACAACTTGAAAAAGTAATTGTGCAAGAAGAATCTGAAAGAGAAGAACCAATTGATAAGGACAAAGGAGAAGAGAATCACAAAAAGAAGAAATGTGCAAAGGTTAAGAACCCATATCGTGTAGAAGAAGCCTTTACACAAAGAAATCCCTATGCTCCGAGGGTCCCATTTCCCTATAAATTGATCAAAGATCATCCAAAGAAGAGATATAAGAAATTTGTGGAGGCAGTGAAGAAATTACACCTGGATATCCCATTTCTAGATGCAATCGAGGAGATGCCAACACATGCTAAATTCTTCAAGGACTTGATCACAAAGAGAAGGAGAGGGGACCATGTCGAGATAGTACAATTGGCCAAAATGTCAAGCACTTTTATTCAAGCTGAGCTACCTACAAAGTAGAAAGATCTAGGGGCATTTAGTATTCCCTTTTGGGTTGGAGACAATGTGGAAAGAAAGGGGTTAGCCGACTTGGGAGAAAACATTAGCCTTATGCCCTTAACCCTAGTTCAAAGGCTTGAATTTATGGATATGGTGAAAACATGCATGATAATCGAGTTAGCCGACCACAACTTTACAAGACTCGTAGGAATAGTAGAGGATGTCGCAATTCAGGTTGGGTGATTCTTTATACCGTGTGATATAGTGGTGATTGACACAGTTGAGGACCCAAAGTGCCCAATGATATTCGGAAGACCTTTCCTTGCCACAAGAAGAGCTCTAATAGACATTGTAGAAGGTATAATTACTCTGCATGTTGGTAATGATCATATGAATTTCTGTGTGCAAGATGTAATGGGAGGACCCTCCCTCTTTGAGTTAGCTTACTTCGTGGATAGCTACAATCAATACTGTGAAGAAGTGCAAGAGGATAAGGTGCTTGTCGATCTGCTTATGCGAGCCTTGAACAACCCTGACCCCAGTCTGGAGGACCCATAAGTGGTTGATATTTTAGACTACCTGAATCAACCCAATGAGGAGGAGTTTAGTGACGAGGAAGAAATAACCTTCAAAATAGCAAAGTACGCGACCCTCAAGCAAACTCCTGAAGAAGAGGAAATATCAAAACTGAAGTCGAAATTAAAGCTTTTGCCTGAAGGGTTGAAATATGAATTCCTCGATGATGAGGAGAGGAATCTAGTGATAGTTAACGCAAACCTGATAGATAAACAAATAGAAAAACTACTAAAGGAACTCAGATTGCATAGAAAAGCTATAAGGTATTCAGTTGAGAATATCAGAGGCCTTAGTCCTGCCTTATGTATGCACAAAATCAACCTTGAGGAAACAACTAAATTCCTAGCTCAACCACAAAGGAATTTGAATCAAATGCTAAAGGAAGTTGTGAAGAAAGAAGTGATTAAGTTGCGAGATGCCAGGATCATATACCCTATAAGTGAAGCAACTGGGTAAGCCCTATTCATGTAGTACCTAAGAAAGGTGGAATGACCGTTATAAGAGGTGAGGATGGAGACGAGGTAGCAACCCATACTGTAACAAGCTAGTGTATGTGCATCGACTGTCGGAAATTGAATGTTGCTACAAGAGAAGATCATTTCCCTCTACCCTTTATTGATCAAGTCCTAGAAATATTAGCACGTAATGATTACTTCTATATTGTGGATGGATATTCACGATTCTATCAAGTACTAATTTACCCCGACAATCAAGAAAAGACAACATTTACTTGTATCTATGGCACATATGATTTTAGAAGAATGCCATTTGGGATGTGTAATGCACCCACAACCTTCCAACACTGCATGATCTCTATGTTTTCAGATTTTCTAGAAGATATAATACACATTTTCATGGATGACTAATCTGTATATGGGACATACTTCAATGAATGTTTGGAAAATCTCTCCCTAGTCTTGCAACGCTGCAAGGAAAAACATCTGGTTCTGAATTGGGGGAAAGTGTCATTTTATGGTGTAAAATGACATTGTCATGTGGCGTAAGATTTCCAAGAAAGGAATAGAGGTTGATTTAAGTAAGATTGAGGCTATATCTAAGCTCCCACCACCTAAGTCTGTCATGGGAGTAAGAAGTTTCTTAGGACATGCTCGATACTATAGGCAATTCATATTTTTTTTTCAAATATCGCTAAGCCCCTATTGAACCATCTCGTTAAAGATGCTAAATTTGAGTTCACTTATAAATGTGTAGAAGCCTTTAATACCCTCAAAGAGGCCTTGACAACAACCCCGATTATGCAAGTACCAGATTGGGAGCTACCCTTCGAGATTATGTGTGACACAAGTGACTTCACTATCATAGTTGTCCTGGGACAAACGAAGGACAAAAGGCACCATGTGATCTACTTTGCAAGTCGAACCTTGGATGAAGCCCAAGTGAATTATACCACATTAGAGAAAGAAATGCTATAGATTGTCTTTGCTTTTGATAAGTTCATATCATACTTACTAGGATTTAAGGTGAAAGTATACACTGATCATGGGGCTATAAAATACCTTATGCAGAAAAAGGACACAAACCCGAGACTACTGTAGTGGCCCTTGCTGCCTACTAGAATTCGATCATGAAATTATTGATAAAAAAGGAATAGATAATGTGGTTGTAGACCACCTATCAAGGATAGTTTTCATAGGAAAAAAATTGTTTCTTGTAAATGACAACTATGTTGAGGAAGCTATGTTAATGGCCCAATTAGTTGAACCAATCCTATCCTAATTTACTGACATTTGTAACTATCTAGCCTGGGGGTAGCTGTTGCCCGATATTACCTATAATAAGAAGAATAAGTTGTTTTCCAACCTAAAAATTTATTACTGGAACGACCCTCTTTTGTTCAAAAGATGCTCTGACAATTTATATTGTCGTTGTGTGCCAGAAGAAGAGGTGCCTCAAATCCTTAAAAAATGTCATTCCTCACCCTATGGAGGTCACTATAGAGGAGAAAGGACCACTACAAAAGTTCTATAGTCAGACTTCTATTGGTTGACACTCTTCAAAGATGTTATGCCAATTGGTAAGACTTGTAAGGAATGCCAGCTCACTAGAAATACAGTAGAAGGAATGAGATGCCCATGGCTGATTGGGTCAAAGTAGAAATTTTTGATGTATGGGAGATTGATTATATGGGACCTTTCCCATTGTCAAAAGGAAACCAATATATTCTTGTTGCTGTAGACTACATCTCAAAATGGGTAGAGGTTGTTTCTACCCAAACTTGTGACTCAAATGATGTGATCAAACTATTCAAGAAAACTATCTTTCCGTGATTTGGGGTTCCATCACACCGTCATAAGTGACAGAGGATCCCACTTTGAAAATAGTTTGAAGATCTATTGAAAAAGTATGGAGCCAAGCACAAAGTGGCAACGCCCTACCATCCACAAATGTCAGGACAAGGAGAAGTATCTAACAGGAAAATCAAGTAGATCCTAGAGAATATAGTTAGTCGTACAAGGAAGGATTGGTCCACGAAGCTCGACGATGAATTGTGGGTTTACCGTAGGGAATATAAAACACAAATAGGAACAACACCCTACAGAATGATTTATGGGAAATCCTACCATCTCCCTATCAAACTTGAGCACAAAGCCCTTTGGGCTATCAAGTTTCTGAATATGGATCTAGACAAAGTAGGCAAGAAAAGATTTCTCCAACTCCAAGAACTTGAAGAGTTGAGGTTGCATGCTTACGAGAATGCACAAATCTATAAGCAAAGAACTAAGGTGTGGCATGCCCACCTGAAAAACAAAGATGTGCATGAGGGAGACAAAGTTCTTCTATTCAACTCAAGCATCAGGTTGTTTCCCAAAAAGATCAGAACAAGATGGTCTAACCCTTTTTCTATGGTGAATATCTATCTATCCAGAATGATGGAAATCTCCAGCGATATGACTGGAACATTCAAGGTAAAAGACATAGAGTAAAAAGGTATTATGAATATGAAGCCTTTGTGAGAAGGTCAGTACTCAGATTGGAGGAACCCAACCTAGCAACAGAGGAGATATGCGAGCCTCTGCCGACACAGGCCGAAGATGAGTGACAAGGAAAAAGATGAGAGTCAAGCCAAAGACTTTAAATTAATGCTTCTTGGGAGGCCACCCAAGGATTTACTTCTTTCTTAAACTTAGCAATTCTTTCAGCTTTCCCTGTTGAAGTAATGGTGTACATACTCATTTCCATTTTCTCTCTCTCTCAAGTAGGCCCAATCCCTCTAGAATAGACAGTCTATCATGATTCAACACTTTTGTTATTTTTATCCTCAAAACTACTTTAATGATATTCAAAATATGTATGAATGCTCTTCAAATACCTATATCAATCGAAACACCCTTTTGTAGTTGCGGTCGCGACAAAAGTTTGTTAGTTATTTGTAGCAGTCGCAACATTTGTTGCGGTCACGAAATGCATCACGTTCGCGACGCGCGCTGTGGTCGTGACTCTCACCATGTAAAAGTGACGAAGAATCAGGTCACTGTGAAGTGGTTGACGGCAAGCCAGACCATCACATACACCCTCAGTGCCGACGGGCCTTTACTCTCTCAATCTCTCACACTACCGCTCTGAAGAAAGAAAGTGATGAAGAATCAGGTCACTGTGAAGTGGTTGACGGCAAGCCAGACCATCACATACACCCTCAGTGCCGACGGGTACAAGCCATCACCGTTGCTTTTGTTACATCCTTGAAATTCGTAGATTTCAATTTAGGGAACATATCACAATGAAGAGTTTTGAGGGATCTTGGTTGATAATTCCAAACCCTAGAATTAGATTAAATGTTCAATTTAAGGAAATAATGTGCTTTTGAGCATATGCGTTCATGGAAGGCAAATATAAGAAACAATGATTATCAAAGCCTATTTAATTGGGTATGTAATTGAACTCAAGGAACCTTTGGAAGGACCAAGATGTGATTCAAGGGCCTTAGGGACTCATTTCAGCCCAATTGGTTAATCAGAGTTTACATATGAGTCCTAGAAATATAAGATTGGAAGATGAGCATTTTGAGCACATGGAAAATGATCATGATAATTTTATATGATGGATAATCCATATATATAATTATGTATGGAAATCCAAGATAATTAAATAGAAGAACAATCTAGAATAGGTGTTTCACCTTTAATGGGTTGCTAACCAAGTGCTTTAATCGAGAAGTTGGCTAATTATCCAATAAGGGAAGTGGGATGGAATCCTATTATATCATTTCCTTGCTTGACATTGGCACTGCCAAATTATGTACAAACATCTAAGGAAACCGGAATCATACGGACTCACAAACCCTAAGTGCTACAAACTATATATATATATATATATATATATATATAGGGATAGACCACATCCCTTCACATAGAGGAAACCTCACCTTTCTCCCCCCCATCTAATCCTAGTCTAGGCAGTTGGTCTTCTATCTCGTATGAATCTGTTGGATTCCTGGTGGTGACAAGTAGGCCTTCCCAAGGCCAAAACTCTAGGTTGAAGGAACCCCGATCGGCCGACCACCGTTACCTCTTGGTGTCGAGGCACTAGCGACCATGACAAAGGGAGACGAGGGAGCAGTGGGAGAATGGCGAGGGGGTGTCGAGGAAGGACTAAGGTTGAGCTTTGCAACCGCATTACTGGTACCCTACTCACCACCAGCTTGTGTTGTCGTCACTGTAGCAGGTTGGGTCGGGGCATCTTGCAGAGGTAACGGGGACCGTAGGCTGCCGTTCAGGTATACTTGGGCAAGGATGACACGTCGACTCTGCGAGGGCACCCTGGTGCCGTTTGACTTCCCTATGAGGCGAGCGAGGTGGACGCCTAGCCTTAAAGATGGCGGTGCCTGTCATGGGCATTGAGAACGTGACGTTGCATCGTGAAACATGATGCAGACACCGAGAGTGCCTTCAGCTGTACGGGTGGTAGGGAAAAAGCTGGGGGAACGATGCCCTCAGCCTTGGGGAGGCTCAGCGTACCAAGGTCACCTCTGCGACACGATGAGGAAGGGGTGGTGGACTTGTTAAGCTATATTTGGACCTGGAGTCGGTGCCCTGCCTGCAGAATCAACAACGTGCACATGACTTCACGTCGTCACGGGCGTTGTGTGAGGGAAAGAGAAGGATAGGAGTCAAATGACTCCTTTGCCCAAACATGTGTGTTCAACAACCAAGGGTGTGGGAGTCCTTTCACACCTAATAAAGAGCCGAGCCAGATTAATACAAGGTAATCTCTTTTCTGCTGACATGGCAGCACGAGATTGGTCCATATAATGATAACTTCAAATAATTCTAGAAATAAATCAGTAATTCAGAATTAGACAAGTTATATATGAAATTTGCTCAGAAAAATGAAAGAAATCCAAAATAGTTTGAGAGTCTAGTTATGATTTCTATTACAAAAATATAGGTAATACATGTTTAGATGTGATTAATAGAAAAGAAAGCCTAGATTTGCTTTAATATGATGCTTAATTGAATAGATTTGGTTATGTTGAGCTAATACCTGATCTTGTTATGTATAATGAAGAAAATCCTTGATAATGATGAATAAATGACAATTCTAGATTGATAATCTTATTCATGCTGATTTAGGGTTTTCAAACCAATGTCGACATCTTGCTATGATCTTAATGCTAGTAATATGATCTAGGTATCATGGATAATCTAATATGCTTAAGATGATGAATCGAGTTTCACCTAATATGCATAACTAACAGTTGTAATCTTAGAAGTCATGATATGATGGAATTAGGGTTTGTGACCCTAATCCCTAGTCCAAACACGAGATAACACTAAGCCCTAGTTTAGGGTCACATCTTGATCTGATTAATGAAATGCAAATACATGGTGACACATACATAATATGTATATTTCAGATTGAATACTTTGTTGATTGGATGTTTGGATGCACTCTTAAAGTATGTGATATTTCTGCATGGTTTCTGCAATGGCATAAGGTATGTGGTTACGTTTATGAATACATGTTTAAAATTTTGAGTTTGCCAAGGTTTCTCTATGAGATTGAATGAAAGATAAACTTCTTGCTTGTTTATTTACTTGTTACAAATTATAAAGTTCCTATGAGTATCATGTAAAGCAAATAAAAATATTCTGAACCCTGGGTTAGAATGATCTTAAGGGTAATACACTTGAGCCCCAGAGGGACGGTGATTACACCTGAGGTAGTAGACCAGATATGGGTTAGAATATGAAAACAAGTTTATGTTCTTATATGCAAGATAAAGATGTTTGCTTATATGTGTACTTGTGATTATTGTTTGAACCCACGTACCAGTATAGAGATATACTGATTGTGTATTTGTTTGTCAGTGTTTTAGGTATCATGTATACTTGATTCATGGACATGAGGTTACAGATAAAGATGTTGAAGACACTAATTTTTTTTTAAAGGTTTAATCATAATGGTATATCTTCATGCCTGTATAAGTTAATTCATTCTAAAATTTATGTAACTCCTTAGAGGAGCTTTTTATGTAAACATGTAACTATTTGTTCATGAATGGAAATTGTTTACTATTCTGTATTATTTCTTGAATCTGGTCCTGGAATTTATGAGTAATGATTCACGACTTTAAGGTCTTTTAGACACTCAAAAAAGCGGGTCGTGACATTTGGTATCAGAGCACAGATTCATTAACTAATACTTAATAGTTTATAATTTCAATTAATCCTTAGAAATTTAAGGGAAAAATTAGTAAAGCATAATGTATCTTTTAGGTTTCTCATCTCACATTTCATCGACTTCTCATCTCTTTGCTTCAAAATCCTTTAAAAGAAATTGTTAATTAGAGAAGTAAAATGTGAAAAGATGTAACCTTTTGTGTAGGTTCCTTTAGGGAGGGTAACCACTAGGAAGATACAAGTTAGAAAGATACATGTATGGGTAAGTCATTCCATAGAGGAATGACTTGGTTTGAGATAACCCATTAGAGTATGAAAACTTTAGTAAGTTAAGGGATATGGAAACTCTAAGAGGTAGAGTATGGTCCCTAACCCTAACCCTAAAACTTTAATCTTAAATAATGAACATGGTGTGGTGGTATGGGACACCACCCATGTGAAATGTGAAATTAGGAATAAGAAAGATAAAGGGATGGGTTTAGGTTACCCAGTCTCCCATGCATGTGTGCATGAGGAGCGTGACACTTATGTAAGAGGTTTTAAGAAATAAATGAACCCAATAGTTATATATGAAAATGAAAGTTTGAATATAACTTGCTCAAGCCCTTATGTTATCTTTAGAAGTTTGGTGATGGTATCCAAGCCCCTGGAGGGGAAGGCCGATGTAGCACCAAGCCCCTAGTGGGGAAGGTGATCCAAGTTCTGAATGGACAGAAACCATGAAGGGGTATTCTAGAAATTGAGAAAACATGGGTTGATATGTTATAATGATAAAATTTACACATAACGAGGAAAGAAAAAAGAATATATATGAAACCTTTAGGGTTAGTGTGCCAACCTGGGGCGGGTCAACCCAAGAGTGGGAAGATGACCTAAAAGGGAGGAAAAACCTTAGATCTTGGGATCAGGTTGTGCCTAGAGAGCCTAACCCCCTCCAATGAGCCAAGAAGGCACCCTAGGCTAGGAATTTCCCTTAAAAGGCAAGTGAATAAATGTATTTAAGTATTGAGATAACCTTAATCCTCACCTAGAGGAGTGAAGAGTTAAATATAAAAAAAAATGAAAGCACTTAAATTCTTTGAACCCAAGGTAGCCATCTCTGAGTGACACAACTGCTCAAGCCCAAGAGGGAAGACCAGTAAGGCACCAAGCCCATGAGGGAAGGTGGCCTAAGTGGATGACCAAGCCTAGGAGTGAAGGTCATGAAATGGACAAGCCCAGGAGGGAAGACCAGTAAGGCACCAAGCCCAGGAGGGAAGGTGGCCCAAGTCCACAGTGTAGTTGTTTAGGATCAAGCCCCTGGAGGGAAAGATCACAGAAAGTCAAGATCAGGAGGGAAGACCGACATGGCACCAAGCCCTGGAGGGAAGGTGGCCCAAGCCCAATGTTGGGACTACACTACATAATGTGTACTCAAAATAGAGAGATGAAGGCAATCCATGTTAAAGAATTAAATGAGATAATCATGTGCTTAAATATGTGACATCTCAAAAGAAATTCTTAGGGAGGGTAGAGTCCTAATGCAATCCTAGGGTCAAGTAGGGTGTATTATAGGTACATAGGACCGATGGGTTGGGAGTTGATTGTGACCTGAATGCACAAGACCGTGTGGTTGGGAGGTAACACCTGAGTTTGCCCAAGGTCCATGTATCAGGAGATTAGCTACCTCCATGATGATCATGTAGCCTAATGGGTAAATGTGAAAGGCACTCCCTTGATGCATAAGGATGAGATCACTCCAAAGGTACCTATACCCCTAGAGACCTCAAGGAATTGGCTAAGACTTATAAAACATGAGGTGTAAATATAAAAGATATAAGGAAGTCATGAAAACTTGAGAGAAGTTGTGCCCTAACTTAAGAGTAAGAAAAAGGGACACTTGACTTCATGAAATATTAGAATGCTATGAAATTAAGAAAAAGTATGTTTAGAATCATACCGGGTATGATTCAACTTAATATGTGGAGTTGAAAGGTAATGTGTGGATGTACCGTCTCCTCTCTTGGAATGAGATGCACTTTGTATTTGGACTACAATCAAGTGCTTATTTCATCTCATTATGAGGGAGAGAGTTTGGGTAGACATATATTATGCTTAAAAATGACATATAAAAATGAATAACTTAAGTGAAGTCTTGAATGACATGATCTAGGGTTAGAGGTGTCACCTCACCCTTGTATGAAAATAATAAACCATAGGTTGGAAACCTAGGTGAAAAGAGAAATCACCAAGTAATAATGAAATCATCAAGAGATGATGAGGTGTGTATCCTAGAGATGTGGATATACTTGAATTTCAATTCAAGTGCCAGCCTTAGTAATAAAATATAAAATTTTATATACTAAGGAAAAATGTTAAAGCCATCCAAGTAGGTGCTAACCTTAAGTTTTGAAGGTAATATGAGTTATCATTCACCTAGGCTTGGTAGGTCTGAATTTTGAGGGCAAAATTCCTTTTAAGGAGGGGTGAATGTTACATCCTTGAAATTCTAAAATTTCAAGCATAAATGAATTAGGGAACATATCACAATGAAGAGTTTTGAGGGATCTTGGTTGATGATTCCAAACCCTAGAATTAGATTAAATGTTCAATTTAAGGAAATAATGTGCTTTTGAGCATATGCATTCATGGGAGGCAAATATAAGAAGCAATGATTATCAAAGCCTTAATTTGGTATTTGGGTATGTAATTGAGATCAGGGAACCTTTGGAAGGCCCAAGATGTGATTCAAGGGCCTTAGGGACTCATTTTAGCCCAATTAGTTAATCAGAGTTTACATGAGTCCTGGAGATATAAGATTGGAAGATGAGCATTTCGAGCACATGGAAAATGATCATGATAATTTTATATGATGCATAATCCATATATATATAATTATGTACAGAAATCCAAGATAATTAAATAGAAGAACAATTTAGAATAGGTGTTTCTCCTTTGATGGGTTGCTAACCAAGTGCTTTGATCGAGAAGTTGGCAAATTATCCAAGAAGGGAAGTGGGATGGAATCCTATTATATCCTTTCCTTGTTTGATGTTGGCACTGCCAAATTATGTATAAACATCTAAGGATACCAAAACCACACAGACTCACAAACCCTAAGTGCTACAAACTATATATATATATATATATATATATATATATATATAGGGATAGACCCCATCCCTTCACGTAGAGGAAACCTCACCTTTCTCCCCCACCCCCCCCCCTCATCTACTCCTAGTCTAGCCAGTTGTTCTTCTATCTTGTATGAATATGTTGGATTCCTGGTGGTGACAAGTAGGCCTTCCCAAAGCCATAACTCTAGGTTGAAGGAACCCTGGTTGGCCAGCCACCGTTACCTCTCAGTGTCGAGGCACTGGCGGCCATGACAAAAGGAGACAAGGGAGCAGTGGGAGAAGGGTGAGGGGGCATAGAGGACAGACCAAGGTTAAACTTTTCAACCGTGTCTAGGTACCCTACTCACCACTAGCTTGTGCTTCCATCACTGTAGCAGGTTGGGTCGAGGCGTCTTGCAGAGGTAATAGGGACCGTAGGCTGCTGTTCATGTATACTTGGGCAAGGATATCGTGTCGACTCTGTGAGGACACCCTGGCACTGTCTGACTTCCCTGTGAGGTGAGCAAGGTGGATGCCTAGCCTTGGAGACAGCGGTGCCCATCCTGGGCACTTAGAACGTGATGTTGCATCACAAAACATGATGTAGACGCCGAGAGTGCCTACAGCTGTACGAGCGGTAGGGAAAAGGCTGGGGGAACGACGCCCTCAGTCTTGGGGAGGCTCAGTGCGCCAAGGTCACCTCTGCAACACGATGAGGAAGGGGTGGCAGGCTTGTTAAGTTGGCACAGGACCTGGAGCCGATGCCCTGCCTGCAGAGCCGAAGGACCATGTCACTTCTAGATTCCTCTCAGTGTAGATGAGTTGTTGGTAGCTTATAATATCTAGATCTTACCAGACCGTACGTGACCTTTGTTGTCCCTAAGTTTGTGTAGATGATACATTTCCCTATGGATGTCCATTGGAAGTAGCAAATCATGTTCTTTGATATCTAAAAGTGGAATATGGTTGTTCATATCGATATATCTGATTATATTATGTTATCTGGTTTCTTCTATGTTGATTGGTCTTCTATGGATCCATTCCTATATCATGTGACTATAAAAAGCAAACTACTATTGCAAGGTCAAGCACAAAAGGTAAATATCATGTGTTGGCTTCTAGTGCATCGAACTGAATCCAGTCTCTCCTTTTTAAATCCCACTTGTTTCGTCCTTCTCCTATAGTTCTTTTATGCAGCAATAATGGTTATATGATGACATAACTAGTTTTTCACTCCACATCTTGAGGTGGATTTTCATTTTGTTCGGGCAAAGCAGCTCGAAAGGATATGATTGTGAAGCATGTACCCAAAAAAGAGTAGATTGAAAATATTCTTACTAAACCACTCTTGAAGCAAAGTAATGCTCGAACCTCACCC
Organism: Alisma plantago-aquatica; assembly: GCA_963693085.1. Taxonomy (NCBI): domain Eukaryota; kingdom Viridiplantae; phylum Streptophyta; class Magnoliopsida; order Alismatales; family Alismataceae; genus Alisma; species Alisma plantago-aquatica. The sequence continues at coordinate 628,652,710 of OY856413.1, forward strand.
TTCAGTTTCACTAGAGGCCTCCTCTATGCGCTATATGCGTGTGGGTATAATGGGATTTCTCCGTCTTCTAAGTTTTTTTTTGTATTAGAACCTAGAGTCCATATATTTTCCCCTGATCCACTCAGACACACTTACTAGGGATCATTTCTTATCATCTCACTTGTTTCGTACGCTTAGTCAAATAGGTCCCTCTATGCGACTATTATTGTTGTTAGAATAGCTACTCTTCAAGCTACCAAATGATAGTATTCTGACAACTAAATCATGGAAGTCATACAATGGGTGAGATAGTCCAGTTTAATCACATTCAATGATGTGAGGAACAAGAATAATATTGTAATGAGAAAAGCGGGATAGCTCCAAGCAAGGGGGAATCCAATTTACAAAAAAACCCACAAAGTGGGGACTTGTTCATTTTCTACTTATTTGGTTTTATGAAAATATTAGCAATATGAAAGAATTTGCCTCCTCAATAAAAAAAAGTAGGTTTAACTTGCGATCCTTGCATTTCTTCCTATTTGTGGTCATGGTTTAGTTGAAAGTTGAAGCTGGTGGAATAGACCAACAACAAATAAGCAGGCTCCACTTCCATGATTTAGTAAGTTTGATATCTTTATGGCTTGGAGCACTAATAAATAGACCCCACATTAGACATTTCACCTGCTGTAGGGTCATGTACCTGATGAATGTATATTCATCCCTTTTGAATTGCATCTTTTAAGATTTTTTCTATGATTTTGTATCACTTTTGCCAATTTTCTAGAAATAACTGCAAGTTACCTACTCTTGGCCCATTATTCGATATTCTCATTATTTTTCACTCTTATTTTATAGATTCAATCCTCATGCATAATTTCTCACCTTTAGATAACAAGGACCTACTTCCTCACTTGGAAACCAAAAATGCAAGGACTTCAGTTACAAACTTCTAATCATTTTAGTACTTGAATTGAGTGATTCATTCATGAACCGACCGGTTCACTCATGCAGAATGCCGCACTCCAGAGTTCCAATCATCCATTTCATAGTGCTGATCCACTGACTCAACAACTTCAATCCACCATCTAAACCGACCATTCCAGCAATTGTAATCTTTGTTCTTAAATAAAAAAAACTACCTTTCACTTTATTCTTGGTCTTCTTGTGCATTGGATAAGGATTGAAAAAGAGCAACCATTTAATTGGCACTAGACCAGATTCTAGATTCTTGTTTTCACTAGTCTATGGCTCTCTTCTTTCTTCCTTTTTTCATTCTTCTATCTCCATGAATCATGAGTAGTTATTTAATATCGAGCATGGGGAGTAGCCCCATAAACATTGTTACTTGATCGAGAGGATTTCTGTGATACAACTATTAGATAGTGTTTTGTTTAATCTAACATTGATTTAAATGAATTGAACCCTTGTGTTTTTATCGATTGTCAGTATTGGGCAATGAGACATCAGACCCCAAGACTTGGAACACCAAACAAAGCACATAGAACTCCAGATGTGATTGCGGAAGGAGTTCTTTTGGGATATCAAGTAAGGATCTGCAAAATCAATGGGTTTGTAAAAGGTTTGATTTTTGTAAATGTGTTTGAACGCCTTCACACGCCCTTATCTAAATAAGTTGCTTTCTCAAAAATTTATCGATCAATGTTTAACCAAGGTTGTGCAAAACCCATACCTGATATCTTTTATCATAAAATTATCTCCATCCCAATCACTTGTTTCAAAATCTCTCACTTTCTTTCTTGCAATTTAATTATGCTCATAGATAATATTTCTTTTATTATTCTTAGAATAAGTCTCTTTTCATTTTTTTCTTAGTATAACATTATCTTTATTCGTTCTTAGTGTAACTTTTAGTTCTTGTTCTAGTGTAATCTTTCTTTATTGTTCTAGTGTAACTTTTAGTTCTTGTTCTAGTGTAATCTTTCTTTATTGTTCTAGTGTAATCAAACCTTCAACCAATAGATTTTTAATTCTGCATCCAAATAAAATCTATTCAAACAAGCCGGTTCAAACTCAAATATGGGATCGACCCTTTTTATACTAATAAATTAAACTTGATTGGTTTTTTTTGACATTAATAAAAGGTTAAACTCTAGGAATCAACCCCTAGTGAGTTGGTGTGTAAATGATGCATTTTAGTAACCACCTAGATCAAGACTAAGCAACTAAGCCATGATTATTGGGACTCCAACAGTAGGGTTAGAATAAACCCTATTCTCATAGGAGGGAGTAGCTATTACTTAGTCTAGAAAGCTTGTGATGCGATTCCTATATGGAAATGCCACTGGACTAGCTCTTGGACTTTGTTCTAGACTGATAGGCAGGTTGTGTGCATGGTGAAAGGATGAGAACCTATTGGCATCTATCTTTAGGGACTGACTTAGGGAAGGGGCCTGCCAATAAAACCGTCTCAGGTGACTCCTTTTCCGCTCCAGCTCCGGGCCCAACATCCACATCCAAGAATAACAGGTGAATCTTCACCAGAAATCACTAAGGAGATGTTTCACAGCCTCGAGAAAGCAAACCAACTACTCCATGAAGTAGATGTCGTCTAGGCATCCCACCATGATCCAAATTCTATTAAACTAATTCCACCAAACATCACCCATATTCCATACAACTACACCCAATTTGTCAATGATGACCATTATGAGTGGTTCGACGCCATGCCCACCTTAGGTGTTATACTTACTTGGTGGGCTTGTGCCACACCCTTAATGCCCTTGGCATAAGGGACTCTGTTGACAACATCCTATAGAGAAATCACATCCTTCTCTTTCCCTACCGACTCCTTTATGTATTCAGTGATCTCAATCTAGAGTTCATGACCACATTATGTCATTTTCACTATTTGTGAGTGAATTCCAATTGTCAGATTCGGATTCTCAAGGAAGACATTGAAGTCTCAGCTAGGCAGACCACCATTCTCGATGGTGGGGATGATTATTTTCTCTTGCAATGCATGTAGCATTCCCAAAGCACTTACCTTAGAAGATATAACCCAGACAAGTTCTGGGATGACATCACCAGAGTGTCCCCCCCCAAGTTTCCTGAGGGACCAAAATCCTCAAGCATCCACAACCCATTAATTTGTTATCTTCACCGGATCTTAGCCTACACCATCTAAAATAGGGATGGCACTTAGGTACCATCACCCAGACGGCCCCTTACATTATATGGTGCCTTGTTAACGATGAGATGATCAATTGTAGGAACACCATACTCGAGCATATTGGTACTTAAGTGATCCACAACACCACATAGCGTTTCAGTGTTGGACATATAGTGACTGTCACAGGCATCTTATGGACTATACTCACGTTTCCTTCCCAGTGATCCCTGCTTAAAAGGCCTTATCACCTTATTGAACTCCCATACCTAAAGACAAGAAACTTCATCTGTTATGGTGCCACAAACATATATTATCTGGTATTCAAGGATTCTAGTATCCACCTTGAACTTCCCCGCCATGCCTGGTTCGTAGTAGCAAACTTTACTTACAAGCTATCAGATCTATTGGCACATATCTAGAGGTTCAATCTTGAGAACCCCATCCCATAATGATCTATCCTCGATCCCATCATCCACAAACAGAGTGTCTTGATGGATTCAAATGACAATGAGATTGGTCATCCTCCTCCTCCTCCTTCTAGATGACGCACCTGGAGGCATGTGGAAAATGACACAGGCGCTGATGAGCCTTAAGTTGTTATGTATGCCCAGAGAGCCAGTCATATTATGATTGTGATGGCATAACATGTAAATGATTTGATTAATCATAAAGGTAAGCTTCCAATTTATTATGATTCATTCAGTTATGAGATGATGATGGAACACTATAAATGTCTAGAGAATGATATTACTCAATGATGTATGTCTTCAAGTATTAGACTTGGAAGAAATAAGATCATACGAATGTTAAGAGTACATATATACATTTTCATTATGCCCCTGATCGGTTGTTTTTATGGAAGGTTGATAGACAACAATAACATATAAGATCAGAGTGTGAGTTAGTTGATGATAGAATCTCATTTGTCATGATATGGCTATCAAACCAAGCACACAGGTACATGTTAGGGAATAGTGTATCAGACAGACCCACCATGAGATTGACACATGAAAGCCATCATCATGGAAGTCATAGTCAGCTCTCATAGTGATGGTAGTCATTGTGGTTCTTAGACCTGAAATCACTGCACTCATCACATGTCGTTGGACACACTTTGACATCATCAAACACAGTCATGAAACATGGGTTGTTATAACGGTGATGATTGGGTGACTTTGACACATGGGGAATGATTGTGAGTGATAGATATGGGATTTGTCCATCCTATAGGAGTATGATATCCAAGTCATCTTGATTAATGAGACTAAGAAAAGTATGGCCACACACATGTGAGTCAATATGTGATATTGAGCTTACATATATCTCATGCAGTTTGCTCTAGTTCAAGAAACAAGATTGAATAATAATGAGGATGACTGCTCGATGCCTCTAGTTCAATCTAGATATTAGTGACAAAGGAACTATACAAACACTGTAACACCATACAAAGATTGTAGGTTGAAGTTGCTCCTAACTATCCATTCACTTGGGTAGCACTAATGTGCGACTAGGCACAACTCTTTGCTTGTGATGTCATAAGTTGTTATGGACATTCATTGCCAACGTGATATGGGACCTATAGGGTCACACACATAGGAACTAATCTAGAAGAGGAGGTAGCACTGATGTGCGACTAGGCACCACTCTTTGCTTGTGATGTCATAAGTTGTTATGGTCATTCATTGCCAATGTGATATGGGACCTATAGGGTCACACACATAGGAACTAATCTAGAAGAGGAGTTTGATGTTGAATGACAATTAGATTGATTATAAAGTGTTTAGGTACTCAATTCATGCAACAAATCAACTAAATGTGTTGTTTGTACTGCCAGATGACCATTTGAAGTACCAGACGACCGGCTCAAGAGTTGAGATGGACGTTTGGTACATCAAGCTGGTTGGAATTCGAATTGTCTTAGTTCTACCTTTTGAATTGACCAGTTGTAAGGAGTGCAGGGTCACCCCCTTACTAAAGAAAAATTGAAGAATAAAACATCTATTCGAAACACACTCAAAGGTATGTTGGAATAGGTGTAACATTTTCAAATTTCAACAAATGGTATTCAAAACAACCAAAGTATAACAGCGGAATAAAAATAATGACTATATTCAATTTTGACAAAATATTACAAAAGTACATCATAATCTCCCACAAAGGATTTACATGTATCACTCAACATAAGGATCTAGTAGAGGGAAATCTAAACCATAACAAATTTCTCTCCAAGCTTTAACTCCTTAAGCTAGTCTAAAACTTCATGCCTTATCATCCAAGTCCTTCACCTAGGGTTCGAAGCATACCCTAGCAAGAAGAAAAAATAGATGACATCAATAAAGGTTGGTGTGTGCATACTAAATAGGAAATTGAGCAATATATGGAATAAAGGACATCAAATATAAAAGGCTTTCCATAGAAAGGATAAGGACATCCCAAATGGGTACCAAGAGAAAAGGAATTGAAATCATATAATAACAAAAGAATACTTGCCATTAATAAAACATAAAGATTGTGCCACATAAGCACATGTAAAGAATTAGGGCACACACCCCATATCATCAACCTGCACGCATGTGAGATAAACATACCCCTAGAACAATACAAACACAAAGGCAGCCAAGTCTCATAAACTTGAAACCTAATAGAGAAAGGAATATTTCCAATCTCCCAAATATATAAAACATGGGCCAAGAATCACACATCTTTCCCTGGGTATGAGGTTCCTTTCCATCCCAAAAGAGCAGGAAATATCACATCTGCTCGGCAGGAAATAACACATCCACCATAAAAACCAATGCAATTACACTACTCTAGTGCTACTGAATCACATAACATGTTAAATGTAGAGGCAAGTAGAAAGTATAATCAGAATATATAAACTAGTCACCACATGAGTGACCAACATATACATCCACCTCATAAGTGGGAAAAAGACATCACATGTCATCTTTTAGAGTTCCATCATGAACAAAGCATAAGATAAGAGTTTAAAAGAATATCCATGATCAAATGATCAATATCAAATAAGGTAGTTCACATGAACCATGATTTTCAAAAGAAAAGACATTGTGTATAGGGTAATGTCCATAGGACAAAGAGAATGAATGAGCATAGGTGAATTGCTCAACATTAAAGAATAGGGGATATATCATACCTCAACTTCAGAGTCTAAACAGTCCAAGTCAGTCCTAGATCCAAGCCTAGGCCTCTAAAGAACCTCTAGGGAAGGTGGACAGGTCCAATAATTAAGGTTCCCAAGCTTAGAGAGGTTGGTTTCTCCAACAAATCTCATATCTCGAGCAAAAAACACCTTCTCCACTTTAGAGGTGAAAACCCCTAATAAAAGAACATGGAGATGAGGTGTTTGTGGGTTCTAGGTGGGGTTTCACCATGGAAGGCCATGGTTATGACCTGGAGGAAGGTGGAAGGAAGACTAACAACTTGAAAATAGGGAAGGAGAGGAGAAAACTTACTAGTTTTGGTCAAAATCACCAAGGAGGAGCTTAAGAAATCCTAAATAGAGAAATTTGGAACCCTATGAGCCTTCTTCACCAAGGTAGGCACCTTCTTTTACATTGGGACAACACCTTCGTAGACAAATAGAGTAGGAGTTATGCTCTAAGCTAGAGGAAATAAAGGAGAGCAAGAGTTTTCAAATTGGGAGTTGGGAAGGGGTAGATATGGCTATATAAAGAAAGAGGTCAAGTATGAGGTGTCTATGAGACTTTCCATGTGTCATGTATAAGGGTGACCATGGACATGCAAGCCTTTATGGATAAGTAAGAAGTCAAGCATGAGGTGTAAAGTTACTTTCCATGTTTCCAATGCTAAGAGTGCATTTGGACATGCAAACCTTTATGGATAAGGAAGAAGTCAAGCATGAGGTGTCCATGGAGCTTTCCATGTGTCCTTAGCCTAGGGATTTCATGGTCATGCAAGAGGACAGCTCATAGAGGCTTCTTGAATATCAAAATTTGGTTTATGGACACTTATAGGCCATCCCAACTGACCTTGAATTAAAGAAATAACCCCATTGGTTGATAGCTTCTAAAGATAAGCTCATTTATAAAGAGAGTAATCCCTAAAATACCCTTGGAAAGAAACACCTTCAAACCAAGGTGCAACTAGGTGCCCCATGGTTCAAAAACTCGAAAATGGTAAGGGAATATCTAAATATTATAATTCATATGAAAATTTACAAAGAAAACCTTTGAATTGGGTAAATTGCAGAAAAGTCCAGAATGTACCTAAAATTTCATAACTTGCCCGAACAACATCCAAATTAGACCAAACTTCATACACAAGTGATATTTGATGTGTTCAATATGAATTTTCCATTATTTCCATATTATGAAGTTATATAATCACATTATTCATTACTTATGCCTTTTACTCATTTTCTCTCTCCTAAACTTATCCTAATATTTCAAGGTGGTCCAAATTAGATGAAATTTAACATGTAGGCTAATTTTGATATGTAGACTTAGAATTTGAAGTTTTCTTCCACTTTTGAGACTTCTTTTTACGAGATATGTCATATGGCCCATTATCTAAATTGTTCATCCAATTAAGTATCTTATCTTCATATTACCACCAAAATGAGTTATGTGGCATATATTATGTATCCATTATAAACCTAAGATTAATGTTAGAACATTAGGTCACATTAAGGTGATCTATACATGTATTAGCTCATTGGGGTTATACTGAACATCTATTTAGGTCTAACCTTCAACCTTTTTTGGCTATGTCCAAAAAGATCAAAGTTCTAAGGTAGGGTTTGAGATCTAGTATGTTACAACAACCACCTCTTAAAAAGAATTCATCCTCAAAATAAAAACATATATATAAGAAAACAAATTATTTACCACCCCTTAAAGGATTCATTTTATTAAGTCAAAACTATTATTTAGGTACAAAAGGTTCAACTACACTTCCTTACATCCAACTACATAAGCATCATGAAAAAAAAAACATAACTTATAAAGACTAACTATGAACTATGGGTTAACTTGCTCTTGTCCATCCTCAAACAAGTCTTTACACTTGGGAGACTAGTTCAACATATTAGGGTCCGTAAAGATAAATCATATAGATGTCTAAGGCTACTATTGCCTAAAAACATGCTATTTTGAACAATTCATATCAGCTCAGGCCAAGCCGGTATCATATGGATTCGGGAGTCCTAGGAAACTAAGCTAGTGGTGCGGAGGAAAATCTTGCCAGCCACTGAACCCTGATCCTTTCTAGACACCTTTGCTTTCAACTTCATGTCATAGTAGTTGCCTAAAGGGCAAGCTAAACAACCTCAAGTTACTATGGTTACTTATGCATCTTTTACTTGTAAGTATTTTAAGGATCTAATCATCATTATTCTAATGTGAAACTATATGATCCTAAATCAACCCTTCATCATCTATTGATCAACTCTAGAGAAAACATGTCACTTAAAGGTAAGGCAAGGATTCTAACTAGGGAGACAAAATTGAAATAGTTAGATTCTGACTACTATGGGTTCTGATACCATGTTGTAAGGAGGTGGGATCACCCCCTTACTAATGATTTGAATTTAAGAATAAAAAATCCATTCCAAACACACTCAAAGGTATGCTGGAATAGGTGTAACATTTTCAAATTTCAATAAATGGTATTCAAAACAAACAAAGTATAGCAGCGGAATAAAAATAATGACTATATTCAATTTTCACAAAAGATTACAAAAGTACATCATAATATCCCACAAAGGGTTTACATGTATCACTCAACATAAGGATCTAGTAGAGGGAAATCTAAACCATAACGACTTTGTCTCCAAGATTTAACTCCTTAGGCTAGTCCAAAACTTAATGTCTTATCATCCAAATCCTTCACCTAGGGTTGGAAGCATACCCCAACAAGAAGAGAAAATAGATGACATCAACAAAGGCCGACATGTGCATACTAAATAGGAAATTGATCAATATATGGATTAAAGGACATAAAATATAAAAGGCTTCCCATAGAAAGGATAAGAACCACCCAAATGGGTACCAAGAGAAAAGGAATTGAAATAACCCCATTGGTTGATAGCTTCTAAAGATAAGCTCATTTATAAAGAGAATAATCCTTAAAATGCCCTTGGAAAGAAACACCTTCAAACCAAGGTGAAACTAGGTTCCCCATGGTTCAAAAACTCGAAAATGGTAAGGGAATATCTAAATATAATAATGTGTGTGAAAATTTACAAAGAAAACCTCTAAATTGCATAAATGGTAGAGAAGTCTAGAATGTACCTAAAATTGCATAACTTGCCCAAACAACATCCAAATTAACCAAACTTCATACACAAGTTATCTTTGATGTGTTGAATAAGAATTTTCCATTATTTATATATTTTGAAGTTATATAATCATATTATTCATTACTTATGTCTTTTACTTATTTTCTCTCTCCTAAACTTATCCTAATATTTCAAGGTTGTCCAAATTAGATGAAATTTGACATGTAGGCTAATTTTGATATGTAGATTTCGAATTTGAAGTTTGTTTCCACTTTTGATACTTTTTAATGAGATATTTCATATGGCCCATTAACGGCCCATTATCTAAATTGTTCATCCAATTAAGTATCTTATCTTCATATTACCACCAAAATGAGTTGTGACATATATTATGTATCCATTATAAATCTAAGATTAATGTTAGAACATTAGGTCATATTAAGGTGATCTATACATGTATTAGCTCATTGGGGTTATACTAAACATCTATTTAGGTCCAACATTCAACCTTTTTTGGCTACGTCCAAAAAGATCAAAGTTCTAAGGATGGGTTTGAGATCTAGTATGTTACAACAACCACCTCTTAAAAAGATTTCATCCTTGAAATCAAAACATCTATATATAATAAAACAAATTTTTTACCACCCCGTAAAGATTTCATCTTATTAAGTCAAAACTATTCTTTAGGTACAAAAGGTTCAACTACACATCCTTACATCCAACTACATAAGCATCATGCAAAAAAAAACATAACTTGTAAAGACTAACTATGAACTATGGGTTAACTTGCTCTTGTCCATCCTCAAACAAGTCTTTACACTTGGGAGACTAGTTCAACATACTAGGGTCCCTAAAGATAAATCATATAGATGTATAAGGCTACTATTGCCTAAAAGCATGCTATTTGGAACTATTCATATCAGCTCAGGCCAGGCCGGTATCATATGGATTCGGGAGTCCTCGAAAACCAAACTAGTGGTGCAGAGGAAAATCTTGCCAGCCACCGAACCCTGATCCTTTCTAGACACATTTGCTTTCAACTTCATGTCCTAGTAGCTGCCTAAAGGCCAAGCTAAAAAACCTCAAGTTACTATGGTCACTTATGCATCTCTTACTTGTAAGTATTTTAGGGATCTAATCATCATTATTCTAATGTGAAACTATATGATCCTAAATCAACCCTTCATCATCTATTGATCAACTCTAGGAAAACATGTCACTTAAAGGTAAGGCAAGGATTCTAACTAGGGGGACAAAATTGAAATAGTTAGATTATGACTACTATGGGCTCTGATACCATGTTGTAAGGAGGTGGGATCACCCCCCTTACTAATGATTTGAATTGATGAATTAAACATCCATTCCAAACACACTCAAAGGTATGCTGGAATAAGTGTAACATTTTCAAATTTCAATAAATGGTATTCAAAACAACCAAAGTATAACAGCGGAATAAAAATAATGACTATATTCAAGTTTCACAAAAGATTACAAAAGTACATCATAATCTCCCACAAAGGGTTTACATGTATCACTCAACATAAGGATCTAGTAGAGGGAAATCTAAACCATAACAACTTTTTCTCCAAGTTTTTAACTCCTTAAGCTAGTCCAAAACTTAATGCCTTATCATTTAAGTCCTTCACCTAAGGTTGGAAGCATACCCAAGAAAGAAGAGAAAATAAATGACATCAAAAAAGGATGGTATGTGCATACTAAACAGGAAATTGAGCGATATATGGAATAAAGGATATCAAATATAAAAAGCTTCCCATAGAAAGGATAAGGACCACCCAAATGGGTACCAAGAGAAAAGGAATTGAAATCATATGATAACAAACGAAGACTTGCCAATAATAAAACATAAATATTGTGCCATACAAAAGCACATGTAAAGAATTAGGGCACACACCCCATATCATCAACCTGCATGCATGTGAGATAAACATAGCCCTAGAACAATATAAACATAAAGGTGAGCAAGTCTCATAAACTTGAAACCTGATAGAAAAAGGAATATTGCCAATCTCCCAAATATATAAAACATTGGCCAAAAATCACACATCTTTCCCTAGGTATGAGGTTACTTTCCATCCCAAAAAAGCAGGAATTATCACATATGTTCGGCAAGAAATAACACATCTACCATAAAAACCAATGTTATTACACTACTCTAGTGCTACTCAATCACATAGAATGTTAAATGTAGAGGCAAGTAGTAAGTATAGTCAGAATATATAAACTAGTCACCACATGAGTGACCAACATATACATCCACCTCATAAGTGGGCAAAAGACATCACATGTCATCTTTTAGAGTTCCATCATGAACTAAGCATAAGATAAGAGTTCAAAAGAATATCCATGATCATATGATCAATATCAAATAAGGTAGTTCACATGAACCATGATTTTCAAAAGAAAAGACGTTGTGTATAGGCTAATGTCCATAGGACAAAGAGAATGAATGAACATAGGTGAATTTCTCAACATAGAAGAATAGGGGATACATCATACCTCAACTTCAGAGTGTAGACAGTCCAAGTTAGTCCTAGATCCAAGCCTATGCCTCCAAAGAACCTCTAGGGAAGGTGTATAGGTTCAATTAGTAAGGTTCCCAAGGAGGAGCTTAAGAAATCCTAAATAGAGAAATTTGGAACCCTAGGAGCCTTCTTCACCAAGGTAGGAACCTTATTTTACCTTGGGACAACACCTTCGTGGCAAACATAGTAGGTGTTATGCTCGAAGCTAGAGGAAATAAAGGAGAGAAAGAGTTTTTGAATTGGGAGTTGGGAAGGGGTAGATATGGCTATATAAAGAAAGAGGTCAAGTATGAGGTGTCTATGAGACTTTCCATGTGTCATGTATAAGGGTGTCCACGGACATGAAAGCCTTTATGGATAAGGAAGAAGTAAAGCACGAGGTGTAAATTTACTTTCCATGTTTCCAATGCTAAGGGTGCCTATGGACATGCAAACCTTTATGGATAAGGAAGAAGTCAATCATGAGGTGTCCATGGAGCTTTCCATGTGTCCTTAGCCTAGGGATTTCATGGCCATGCAAGAGGACAACTCATAGAGGCTTATTGAATATCAAATTTCGGTTTATGTACACTTATAGGCCATCCCATCTGACTCCCAATCAAAGAAATAACCCCATTGGTTGATAGCTTCTAAAGATAAGCTCATTTATAAATAGGGTAATCCCTAAAATGACCTTGGAAAGAAACACCTTCAAACCAAGGTGCAACTAGGTTCCCCATGGTTCAAAAACTCGAAAATGGTAAGGGAATATCTAAATATTATAATGCATATGACAATTTACAAAGAAAACCTCCGAATTGGGTAAATTGCAGAAAAGTCCAGAATGTACCTAAAATTGCATAACTTGGCCAAACAACATCCAAATTGGACCAAACTTCATCTACAAGTTATCTTTGATGTGATGAATATGAATTTACCATTATTTCCATATTTTGAAGTTATATAATTACATTATTCATTACTTGTGCCTTTTACTCATTTTCTCTCTCCTAAACTTATCCTAATATTTCAAGGTCGTCCAAATTGGATAAAATTTGACATGTAGGCTAATTTTGATATGTAGATTTCAAATTTGAAGTTTGTTTCCTATTTTGAGACTTCTTTTTATGAGATATGTCATATGGCCCATTAACGGCCCATTATCTAAATTATTCATCAAGTTAAGTTTCTTATCTTCGTATTACCACCAAAATGAGTTATGTGGCATATATTATGTATCCATTATAAACCTAAGATTAATGTTAGAACATAAGGTTACATTAAGGTGATATATGTATGTATTAGCTCATTGGGGTTATACTAAACATCTATTTAGGTCTAACCTTCAACCCTGTTTGGCTACGTCCAAAAAGATCAAACTTCTAGGGTAGGGTTTGAGATCTAGTATGTTACACCAGTTCAAGCTGTAGCACCGATCGACTCAGCTTGACTCACCAGAAGGGCGTCTGGGTGAGAGAGACATGCATCTCGCATGGGTGAGATGGTTTAGTTGGGCTGAATGAAGGTTTTGGATGTTTTTCAAACTTTTTTCGATTGAACATTACTTGTGGTGTAAGGAATTAATATGTGGTACTAATTGGAATTGAATTGCCAAATTTGTGTATAATTGGAAAACTGTGAGATGACTATCTCACAATGCGAGATGAACATCTCATAGCGTGAGACAACTGTCTCACAGTGCGAGACGATCGTCTCGTGCAGCAGAAGACTGTTTGGGTGTGTCAGACAACGGTCTCGGTTGTCACAGGTTGCAAAACTTCCAGAATTGTTGTGAAAATTCAAGATATACTGGTCCCTTCCACTCCCGTACATATTAGGAACCCTGACCCTAGCCTCTACTATAAATAGAGGGGTATCACGGGCTTCCTAGAGTACAACACAAACAATTAAGAATCAGTTACTCTGACAATTGTTATCCTCTCTGGTTTTGGTAACCAAGAGAACCCAAGCAAGTCCTACCTGTCTAGGGAGGGATAGCTACAGGAGAGAAACAATTGAGGATCATTGTTGTGGGAGAGAAGGTTGGTGACTAGTATACCAACGGGAGGGACAAATCCTTCCTTTCTATTCTAGCAGGACGACATGAGTTCTAGTTGGTTTGTGTGGACTACTCTAGAGGTAGGAGTCCTTTGGTTGTTGCTAGGAGGGAAACATCAACTCTTAGTATGTGGAAAGATCAGAGGAGCCACTGCAGTAGTCATTTGAGTCTGATGTCTATAGAGGAGCAGTCAGACAAGTCACAATGCAACCAGGAGCTGCACATACACCATCTAAGACAAAGTGTGCATCTACATCGATGAGGATTGTCACTGGACTTTCTCCAGGACCAAGAATATCTTTGTGAAACCATCCTTCACATTGCATAGCTATTGATGCGATCTACTGGTTAATGTAAATATGTCAGTATTTTTTTTATTTTCACTGCCTATTTAATGTCATATTTCCCAACAGTGGTATCACAGCCACATCAATTAATTATGTTTTGGAATAATTGATATGATCGGATTTTGGTTTTAGTGTGTTTATTTATTGCATGTGATGTGAATATTTAAATTGGTTGATGTACATGTCTGTCTTATCACCACATAAAGAACCCAAATGAATATATATATATATATATATATATATATATATATATATATATATGCATATGCAATTTACATGCATCACCATAAAATCAGTTTTGATGGTGGATGTGAAGCATGGTTATGGACAAAACCCCAAATCTATGTGTGCATGGTTGTAGTTATTTATTCATGTTTCTAGTCAGTCTGTGCATTGAGTCTCTCTCTCTCTCCTTTTGAAATATAAATTAATGCTCTTCTTCCTATTTTCCCTTGAATGTAACTCAAAGTTTTCCCATATACAATGTAATAAGAAATAGGATAGTTTTAATTTATGTTTTGACGTGATATGATGATCTGCACAAAGGATAAATGAGTGGCTCGTGAGACGACTCGGTCGACTGGAGGACCGAGGAGGCCAGACAATGTGAGGATGAACCGATCAACTAGTGGCCCAACTGACCGACTGGAGGTGTCCAGATGCTTCTTGTACCTACAGTCTATCACTTTAGAAGATCTTAACAGAGCGACCAGAAGGCAAGTCGGCTGGTTTAGAAGTTGAACTGATCAACCCAGATTGGTTCAAATACAAATATTGACCAATAACAGGTTGCATATGATGTGGACCATAGGTGTTAGTAATTCCTTGTAGCTCCAAGGAATTACATTAGTATGACCATAACCATCGCTTGTGTGTTTTATTTATTGCATGTTCTCATTTGTGGTTATAGCATGTATATGATATGTATTATATATGTGGTGATTGGATAAAGTGTGTGTGTGTATATATATATATATACAAACTCCCTCAAATAAAATATCAAAGTCTTAGATGCTTTCCAAAAGTGGCACACATGAAAAGCTTGATCGAGCAAGCGTAGGTTCTGCCTTCACGGGGTGCGTCGTATATCTCGTGGAAGTGTGATGGTAATAATGTAGGTTCTGCCTCCACGAGGTACATTACTATCATGGCAGATTTTGGGTCAGGCTTGACTGGTGATTCTCAGAGTGTCAGGGCCCAGAAGCATGCAAATGATTATGGTAAGGGGTTGCACATATCATCTATTCAGAATTGCATATGATGCAATTGGCAAGAGTTGCCTACCTTGATGGTTGACTGTGTTTGTGGTGTTGATCGGACCATGTCTGAATTATCTTGGATCTATCCCACTAGAATAATGTAAGCTACAATATTCTAAATGGATACTGAGGGCTACCAATTCAAATAAAATAGTTGGAGCATAATAGTTAAAGACCTAAATAATATCACCAAAATTATCAAATCAAACCAAATAATAAATGTTTTGAAAAAGGTTATGATATTTCTTTGTAGAATCAAATGTCAAACACAAACATGTTCAAATTGTGATTGGTCTTTAAGAAGGACAAAATGGGATAAATTTCCACAATTGGTTGAGGACTGTGAGAAATGTTCTCATCTATGAGCGAAAGCTCTATGTCCTTGATAGACCAATACTAGAGGAACCCGCTTCAAATGCACCTAAGGCTAAAAGGATGTGTATTGGAAGCATGCCAATGATACCATAGACATTTGAATACCTAATGCTCAGTTGTATGAACTATAAGTTGCATGAACAACATGAAAACATGGACATTCTTGAGATGGTAACACATCTTAAGAATCATGTAAAGCAAAGAAGGTATAATATCTCCAAAGCACTAATTAAGTGCAAACTGACAAAGGGAGGTCCAGTAGAACCCCTTGTGCTCAATATGATTGGACATGTGGAATGACTGGGATTTCTCTTAGGTCAAGAGTTGACCATGAACATGATTATGCAAGCATTGCATGAATCATATAGTCAGTTTATCACATGTCTGACATGTTGATGCCAAAGCAAGGAAGAAGAAGGAAAAATCAACGATGATGATCTGTGGAGTGAGTCTAGGGAAAAGGCAAGGCAAAGAAGTGTTTGGAGGCTGAGCTTAAGTCCAACTCTTCTACACTCAAGTTATGTAGAAGGGTAAATGTAAAAGGAATATGTCCTTATAAAGGATAAAGAAAATAAAGTGCCACCATTATCACTTGTCTGGACATTGGAAAGGAATTATCCTCTTCATAGAGGATCTCAAAACGAAGATAGAGATCTATACTTTAGGACCTAAGAAGAAGTAGGCTATAACTATGAGGAGCAAGGGTTTCTGCCTTTATAGTTGGGAGTTGTCATTCATGGGCACATAATACAATTAGTGAATTGCTATTATGCACTTGTCATTGATTAAAACATCATGTGTCTTGTATGACAAGAAATTATGTTTCATTTTAAAACATGTGATCTTTTATGGCAATGCCCTATGTCTCACAAACTATACTTGATAGTTCTAAAGACAAATATGTGACTTGATGACTCAAACATTGAATGCCTATAGCATTTTCATTTAAAGCGCAAAATGAGAAACACATTTCTATAATCCATATGATGGTTATCTAGACTCTTTTGGTTATTGAATCAATAGTGACATGCATGTCTTATTTGTTGTGCAATATGACAAAATCATCTTCACTAGATGTAGTGGGAGATTGACTATTCCATTAGGACTAGTACAAACTGATGTACATAGACCTTTTGGAAAGAATTCTAAAGGTAGTTACAAGTACCTCATTATTTTTACTGAAGCGATCAGTAGATATGTGTATTTAATGAAATACAAGTATGAATCTCTTATAGTGTTCAAGAATAATATGAATGAAGTACGTAACTCACTTGGTAAAGTATTAAGATACATTGATGAGATCAATGTTGAAATATATTAACCAAGAGATTCAGGACTATCTGGGAGAACATGATAGTGTATTCTGATGAACTGCACTTGAAACACAATGATAATGTATCATTAGAGTGTATCAAAAAGAAGGAATCACACCATGTTAAGTCATGGTGAGATTATCAATAAAATCTATGCGATCTTACAATTTCTTTTTTGGCACATGCTTTACACTAAAACAAAGTACCGTGTAAATTGGTTCAAAAGACACCATATGAGATATGGCATGGGAAGTGTCCCGATATGTCTTTTATGATGATTAGGATTGAAAGCTTGTATAAGAAAATAGTTCCTTAAAAGGCTTTATCCACAAATCACATGAATGTTATATTGTTGAATAATACTTACATTCCAACCCGACAACAAAGTGTTTATTGCAAGGATGGATGAATTCCTAAAATGGAAATTAGTTCCAAAGGAATTAGTGGGAGTAAAAGTAGAACTCGAAATTTTTGAGACAAACAAAAAATATAGAACCTAAAGAGGTACAATAGGAGTAAGGAGAATCACAAGTTGTTATGGAATCTCAAGTTCCTTGTGTGAACACAGAACTCATAGTTCTAGTAGAACATGCCTTAAGTTTGAAAGATTATGATATCTTATAACTAAAAAAGGTGGTGAGTTGATCATAGAGATGAGTCAAAAACCTACCTATAAACTATTGAGGGACCAAAATTTGAGAAATGGATTTAGGCCACAAGATCAATGATGGACTCCATATAATAATCAACAAGTATGACCTTGGTGGATCCACCTAAAGGGGTAAACCCATAGGGTGCATTTGGGTTTTTGTAAGAAGACCAACATGGAAAGGTAAATTGGTTGCAAGGATTTTCAAACTATTTCAAAGTGTTGAACATGATGAATTCATTTCACCAGTTACCATGGTTAAATCCATCTGGATCATGCTTGTTGTTGTTGCTTAGTATGAATGTGAGATTTTGCATATGGATGTTAAAATCACATTCCTTAATTGGAATAATTAAGAGGATGTGTATGTGAAACAACCTAATGGTTTCATAAATCCAAGAAAGCAAATAAAGTCTATAAGATACAAAGGTCAATTTGAGGATTGAAGCAAGCATATCATAGCTAGAATCTTCTATTTGACAAGATAGTCAAAGGGTTTGACTTGAGTCAGAATGAATATGGAATTTGTGGTTAAAATAGATTTAGTGGGAGCATATTAATATTCCACATAATGATGGGGAATAACGTCGTTATCCTACATATGTTAAAACCTGGCAAGGAAAGTACCTTCTATATGAAGGGTTTAGGTGAAGCATCCTATATGATAGGGATCGAGGTATATAGGGATAGATCTGGAAAGCTTCATGACCTAAGTAAGAGCACATACATTGGTAAGATGTTGTAGGATTCAGAATTCAAGACTCAATGTGAGAAAACATGTCCATGTTACATGGAGTTAGTCTCTCAGGAGCCTAGTATCCCAATTCTTATGAAGAATATGAAAACATGTATAGATGACATATGCATTCACAATTAGATCTATCTTTAATGTAATGTTATGTACTTATTTCGTTATCTCATATGTAATGAACATGACAAGAGGATATCCAGTCATCTCATATATATTTGATATGATGAGAAGACATATATATACCTACCTAGAAATCTCATATGTATTATACATGACAAGGAGGTATATGTCACGTTTCGGACATTAGGCTAGTTTGAAATCAAATTGGCTTAGTTCTGCCTTATGAGCTGATCGGTTCAAGCTGGAACCCATCAGCTTGGCTTGACTCACCAGATGGGCATCTGGGTGAGTGAGATGAGCATCTCGCATCAGTGATATGGCTCAGTTGGGCATAATGAAGGTTTTGGATGTTTCCCAAACTTATTTCGATTGCACATTACTTGTGGTGTAAGGAATTAATATGTGATATTAATTGGAATTGAATTGCCAAATTTGTGTGCGATTGGGAAACTATGAGATGATAGTTTCACGGTATGAGGTGAGTATCACATGCACTAGAAGACCATTTGGGTGTTCCATACAACTATCTTGGATGTCAGAGGTTGCAAAAATTCAAGACATTTCAGTCCCTTCCACTCCTGCACAGACTGGGAACCTTGACCCTGTCTTCTACTATAAATAGAGGGGTATTGGGGGATTTCCAGAGTACAACACAAACAATTGAGAATCAGTTGCTATGAAAATTTTTGTTCTCACTGGTTGTGGTAACCAAGAGAGCCCAAGCAAGTCCTACCCGACTAGGGAGGGGTAGATACAAGAGAGAAACAACTGAGGATCATTATTGTGGGAGAGCGGGTTGGTGACTAGTACACCAACGGGAGGGACAAATCCTTCCTATCCATTCTAGCAGGATGACAAGAGTTCTGGTTGGTCGGTGTGGACTACTTTAAAGGCAGGAGTCCCTTGGATGCTGCTAGGAGGGCAATATAAACTCGCAATCTGTTGCGAGATCAAAGAAGTCACTACAGCAGTTGTCTTAGACTGTTTTTTTTTGGAGGAGCAATCAGATGAATCCTAGTGCAACCAAGAGCTACACAGACACCATCCAAGTTAGAGTTCCCATCTACATAGATGAGTATTGTTGCTAGACTTTCTCTAGGGTTAAGTATATCTTTGTGAAACCATCCTTCCCATTGCATAATTATTGATGTGATTTGTTGGTTAATGTGAAATATGTCAATAAAATTTTTGTTTTCGCTGCCTATTTGATCTTGTATTTCCCAACACCCTATGGCTTCTATGAGATTCATGAGCAGTTGGACCAGATTCAGCATGAGTAGCAGTCTCAAGGGCATCATCTCACTCACCTCTACTTGATGTAGTGTACTCAAGAGTCATGGTACGTTGACTGCATCCATTATGCTCCCAGTCGACCTTCCTATGAGGAGTATGGGGCCCATCGGGCTTACCTTGACCCCAACTCTTCATATTGGGGGAACTACTACTACAACCCTCTTCCGTCTCCCCTCCTCCACCACCTTGATATTCACCTCTATTAACTTGAGAGTTATACATTGCCCATATTTTTATAATGACTTAACCATTCCATTCCTATGTATCTAATATGTTTGTTCAAGATTTATTTTAGGTTTTAGGTGCATAAAAAGGATCAAATTATACAAGCCCTAGCTTGTTCAAGTTCAAGGTAAAAGCAATGCAAGTGTGTGTTTTTGGAAAACACTCCAAATGACCTTAGATGATTTTTGTAATCACTTGTATTGATGATGTGACTTGTAACTAAGATGAGAAAAAATTAGGGACCCTTAATTCCAAGGTGTAATCACTAAAATGTCAATTTAGAAAATTTGTCACATGTAGTTTATCGGTCGAGTTGGAAACTCGACCGATCCAGTGATGGATTTTCTGAAGATGACCCATCAGTGAGTTATACACTCATAGAACTCGACCGATCGACTCACTGAGAAAAACTAATTTTAGCTCATTGGTCGAGTTTCCTCGAACAAACTTGACTGATAGTTTGAAATTTGGCTTTGTCATTTAGTGGATCGGTCGAGTTACCTCTATTGAAACTCAACTAAATATACTGTACGGAAAATGCAGAAAAAGTAATTGTAATCATTGGTGAGTTATTTTGGGTGAGAATAGATGTGTTGCAACTTGGAAAATGGTTATATTTCGACCTTAAGTGATACCACACTCAATGGAACACCCCCAGCTATAAATAGGGTCCCTTGGAGTTCATTCTAAGTTTGCTCGTTCATGTTATTCTAAGTCCTTGCTATAGTTGAGTGTGTTGCAACTCCTTGAGCCCCTTTCTCTCTATAGTTTACACTTCATTTCGTGATTATGAGTGAGATAGGCCAGTTGTAAGAGAGCTACTTCCTTGTGCTTGTAAATCTCTCATTCCATTCCATCTTCCCTACCCCTTTCCTCCATGAAGAAAAGGTGAATCAAGCTACTCCTAGTGAAGGTGGAGTTTTTGTTGTTCTTCTTCAAAGTTGAAGAAGAAGTGAAGATCTTCTCTAAGTGAAGGAGAAGGCAAAGGCTGAAGATCCAAGAAGAGTGGGTAAACCCTTGAAGGCTGGAGACTTGTGCAAGAATAGGTAAAATCTTGGAAGAAGGCATAAGACTCTTGCAAAGTGCGTAAGTCCTTGGTAAGGTGGAAGACTCTTTGTGTTTGGATGGGTAAGTCCTTTGGTGGTCTTGTATTGTAACTCTTATTGGTGAATATATAGAGAAAAGTACTTGCAAAGTCCTAGAGGTTGACCTCTCTAGGTAGTGGACTGACTCTCTCTTAGTTTGGAAAGTGGAACCACTCTAAACAACCTTGTGAAGTGCTTGCCTTCATTTTCTCTCATCCTTGTTATGCCTGTTAGTTAGGAATCCAAATTGCACTTAAGATATTGGTTTTGATTGATATAATTTGAAGGTCTAATCTATCTTGTGAGAATTGTTGAAGCTCTATTCATCCCCACCCTAGAGCCCTAGATCCAACAAGTGGTATCAGATCCAAGGATCTTCTCCAACAATCTCCCACGAAACGAGAAGATGGGCAACAATCTACTTGGTTCTCTCAACCTAGAGGGAGGCTTCTCCATGCATCCTTCAGTCTTTGATGGAACCAACTTCCTCTATTAGAAGTGGTGCATGCAATTCTACATTCAAGGCATGAACTTTGACATGTGGAAGGTGATGGTCACACCATACAAGGAGGCAACTGGAGCTGTTGCAACATGGAGTGAAGCTGAACTCAAAGAATCCCAACTCAATGCCAAAGCCATAACCATTCTCTATGAAACCCTTACACTAATAGAGTTCAACCGGATCTCATCTTGGGACACCACAAATGAGATTTGGGACAAATTATGCATCACTTATGAGGGCACAAAGCAAGTCAAGGAGGCCAAGATCTACATGTTGAATATCATTCTAGAGAACTTCAAGATGGGCCAGAAAGAAGGGATTGTGAAGATGTACTCAAGACTCAATGTCATCAGCAATGGGTTGGCTACTTTGGGCAACACTTTGGATAGAGGTGTAATCAACTCCAAGATCTTGAGGACTCTACCAAAGAGATGGGAGTCAAAGGTCACCTCCATTGAAGAAGTGAGGAGCCTTAGTGACATCCCAACCGAAGAGCTCATTGGCAACCTCCAAGTCCATGAGCCAAGGCTTGACAAGAAAGAAGAAGAAGCCAAGCAAGAAGAGAAGGAATCCAAGAAGATCAAAGATCGTGCTTTTAAAGCACAAGTGGATGTGGTCATCCTTTAACAACAACTTGCTTGCCGAACTTCTCCTTCCTCCTCTAGTGAAGATGATGGCCCAAGTGAGAATGAAGCCAACTACATCAAGGGCAAACACTTCAAGGGAAAGCATGCCTCCTCCTCCTCTACTCCTAGGTGCTACAAGTGTGGATAAAAGGGGCATTACAAGAGTGAATGTCCCAAGTCAAGAAAGTCACATCATAAGGGCAGCTCAAAGAAAGAAGAGGAGTAGAAGAAGGAGAGAAAGTATAAGAGGAAGGACAATAAGGAGAAGAGGCATAAGAATGCAGCTCATATAGCTTGGGAAGCTTCATCCTCAAGTAGCTCAGGCTCCCAAGAAGATGGAGAGTGACACCTTTCTCTCATGACCTGTACTAGTGAAGAAATTGGTGAGGTAAGTGAGAAATTCCTCAAAGGGAAAAACTCCCTTAATGAAATCCTTGACCATTCTACCAAACAAAGTGGTACTAGTGGTTTGGGATTTGTAGGGGAAGTTCCAAAGGGTAAGAGCAAATACAAAGGTAAGAAAAAGAGTAAGGAGACCTCCTTCTTTGTAGGAGATTCTTCAGGCACTAAGAATCCTATGGTTTGTTCTTATTACAAGTGTAATGATCATTACTCTACTTATTGTCCTTACAATCCTAAGGGTACCAACCCAAAGATGAAATGGATCCCCAAGCTAACTCCGAATCCCAAAGTTTGAGTTGGGAACTGACATGCTCCTTTCTTGTAGGAAAAAGGAAGATGGATTGTTGATAGGAGCTGCACTAAGCATATGATAGGTGATATAAGCCATTTTAACAACTTCACAAAAAGGAAAGGAGGCTCGGTTACCTTTAGGGACAACAAGAAAGGTAAAGTTAAAGGTGAGGGTGATGTAGGTGAATCCTTGCGTATCAAGAATGTTCTCTTTGTGGATGACCTACATCATAATTTAATTAGTGTTAGTCAATTATGTGACAATGGTTACCTTGTGTTATTTACTTCCTTTGAATGCTTGATTCTAGATTCCCTCACCTACCAAATATAAGGGAACTAGAAGTGGTGATATTTATGTTATTGTTGTTGACTCTATAAAACCTATTGTTGGTAGATGCCTAGTATTCAATTCAAATGATATTTCTCTTTGGCATCATCGGCTTGGTCATGTAAACATGCATCAGTTGAAGAAGTTGAGCAAAAAGGACTTGGTCAAGGGACTTCCCAAATTGAATTTTAAAAAGGACGAGGAATGCCAACCTTGTACCCAAGGAAAGCAAACCAAGTCCTCCTTCAAATCCAAAGGAGTCCTTAGTACCAAGAGAGTTCTTCAACTTCTTCACATTGATCTATTTGGACCAATGAGAACTCAATCACTTCGTGGTTCTAAGTATTGCCTTGTTGTTGTCGATGATTTCTCTAGATATACTTGGAACTTCTATCTCGTTTCCAAGAGAGATACTCTTGATGTTTTCTCGAGCTTTTGTAAATGAGTTGAGAGTGAAGCATCTTGCCGCATCATTTCCATCTGTAGTGATCATGGGGGAGAATTTGAAAATGATATTTTTGAATTTTTTGTCAAGAATCTGGTTATGCACATAACTTCTCTTCACCTCGAACACCTCAACAAAATGAGGTTGTAGAGAGGAAGAATAGGTCGCAGCAGGATATGGCTAGGACCATGCTTCTAGAGTATGATACTCCAAATAAGTTTTGGGCTGAAGTTGTTAGTACCTCATGTTTTGTGCAAAACTGGGTTTTTACACATCCTTCTTTGAAGAAAACCCCCTATGAGCTATGGTGTGGTAGGAAGCCTTCTATTGAGTACTTCCATGTTTTCATATGTCCTTGTTTTGTTTTGAATACAAAAGATTCCCTCGACAAGTTTGATCCAAAATCTTACAAGGCTTTCTTTCTTGGCTATTTCACTATTAGCAAGGCTTATAGAGTATTTAATGTTGATCTTGCTAAAGTAGAATGATCCATAAATGTTAAGTTTATTGAGACTAACCCCCTATTCCCAAAGATGCTATTCCAAATGATGATGTTGCATGTGAAGTAATTCCTATTCTAAAAGAGCTCAACATCACTCAAAAGGTAAAAGAGGTGGTCACTCAAGAAGAAGAGAAAGATGAAGAAAAGAAGGATCCAACTCCCTAGTTTGCAAAGAACCATCCAAAAGAGATAATTTTAGGTGATCCATTTGAAAGAGTGAAGATGCAGGCTACATTCAACAAAGAACAAGTCAACAATGCCTTCATCTCACAACTCGAGCCAAAGAACATCAAGGAAGCTCTTGGGGATGATGAGTGGATCCTAGCTATGCAAGAAGAGTTGGAGACATTTGAAAAGAACAAAGTATGGACCCTTGTGCCAAGATCAAGTGATAGAAAAATCATTGGCACCAAGTGGGTCTATCGCAAAAATCTTGATGAAAATGGCAAAGTGGTAAGGAACAAAACAAGGTTAGTGGCTCAAGGCTACAATCAATAGGAAGGTATAAATTTTGATGAAACATATGCACTTGTAGCTAGACTTGAGTCCATTCGCATGTTACTTGCCTTTTCTAGTTATAAAAACTTTTTTCTTTATCAAATGTATGTTAAAAGTTCATTTTTGAATGGGTACAATTGAGGAGGAAGTGTATGTTGCACAACCCCCGAGCTTTGAACATGACAGTTTACCTAACCATGTTTATTTGTTGCAAAAAGCTCTTTATGGACTCAAACAAGCACCTAGATCTTGGTATGATAAATTAAAGAACTTTTTGTTAGATCATGGGTATATCATGGGCAAAGTGGATTCTACCTTAATTCTAAAGCACACTTCTAACAATTTTTTTATCATTCAAATATATGTTGATAATATCATTTTTGGTAGAACTAACCTTGATTTTTGCAAAGAATTTAGTGATCTTATGCATAGTGAATTTGAGATGAGTATGATGGGTGAGCTCACATTCTTCCTTGGCTTTCAAATCAAGAAAACAAAAGATGGGAACTTCAACAACCAAGGCAAGCATACAAGTGAGTTACTCAAGCACTTTGGGATGGAGAACACCAAGTTGATGGACACACCCATGTCAAACACTGCTAAACTTGACCAAGATGAATAATGTGAGAAGGTAGATGAGACGCTTTATAGAGGTATGATCGGAAGTTTACTTTACTTAACTGCCTCTAGACCTGATATAATGTTTAGTGTTGTCTTGTATGCTTGCTTTCAATCAAACCCTAAGAAATCACATCTTATAGTTGTTAAGAGGAATTTAAGGTACTTAGACAAAACCCAAAATTTTGGACTATGGTATCCCAAGTCAAGGGACTTTACTCTTATTTCTTATATTGATGTAGATTATGCAGGGTGCTTGATTGATATAAAGTGCACAAGTGGCACTTGCTTTCTCCTAGGACCATGCTTGGTGTCTTGGTTTTCTAAGAAATAGAGAACAATGGCATTATCAACCACCGAGACTGAATATATTACAGTTGGGAGTTGGTGTGACCAGGTCCTATGGATGAAGCAAATGCTCCAAGACTTTAACATTCAATTTTATTCTTCTCCTATCTATTGTGATAGTACTAGTGCAATTAACTTGTCATATAATCCTATCTTGCATAGTAGAGCTAAGCATATAGAGGTTCGCCATCATTTTCTTCATGATCACATTGTCAAGAAGGATATGCATATCACGCATGTGGACACAGAAAATCAGTTGGCGGTCATTTTCACTAAACCTCTAGCTAGAGAGCAATTTAACTTTATTAGATCTAGACTGCTCATAACTACTTTGAATGAATATGATATTCCTTATAGCTAGTTGTCATCTATCCTATATGCTTTGCCAATGTTTTGATCACAATTACTTGCTAATATGCTAAAATTCAGTTTTTCATGTTCATTTTGTCATGTTTTCTCTTATTTTTGGGTAATTTCACAAACACATGTTTTATTGCAAAATATTACCCAATGACGAGTGATATGTGTCTAAGTATGTTCAAAATACATAATGGACTTGAAAAATAAATCTAATTAGCACTCTAATGGCTAGAAATTAGGATTTCTATTTTTAGGTCAGGGGTGACCATCAATCGAGTTGCCAACTTTTTTTAGATTATGTACCTTTACTTTATAGTGGATTTTTGGGTTTTGTCCATATGGTTTTCACCTTATACTTTGTGATGGTTTTTCATGTAAAATTTTATGTTTTTCTCTATATCCTTGCAATTCCTTTTTGGTTTATACACTCATCTATAACATTGTTATGAATTTTTGTTCAGATCCTTGTTGACCATATCACAATATACATGCATATTCCCCACAAGTGCTATCAAAACACATGGTGTAGATATAGATCCAAGTGGGGAAGATTGTTGATATGAAAATGATAAAGTTTACAAGCACAAGTTGACATATTTGAAACCCAAGATGGAACATATTATGTATTGTAATGATTTGTATGATCTGGTAGAGGGATAAAATCCAACGAGTTTGTTGATTCATAGTGTACCAAACAAAATAAGATTTTTTTCAGAATAGTTAAAAAGTGTCTTGAATCGTTTACACTCCACAATGTATTGAAGGAGGAAATTGCCAAGGAAATATAAGAAACAATCCATCAACTATATGAGCATAAGAGTGTGACAAATAAAGTATTTTTGATTAGAAAGTTTGTGAACATGAAGTATGGGGAAAATACTAACACTTCTAAGAACATGAATAAATTTAGAGCCTTGTCCATTAACTGGGGTCAATGAATATGGATTTTAATGATGAACTCCATGCATGACTTCCTCTAGGATCACTACCTTGTAGCTAAGAGATGCTTGTTATGATAGTCAACAATTATTCACGTGAAGGAAAACTGACACTTGATCAAGTAAAGTGTATTCTATTGAATGATGAGACTTGATAGCGCACCTCAAGAAATAGTGGCTAGAGGTGTAGTTCACCAAGAAAAAGAGCACTAAATAGTGAGAAACCATAAAAAATCTCATAGATTAGTGACTCCTAGGACCACATAGGTTCTCTTAGTAGGTTCGAGTTGAGAAGTACAGTCTGGTTCCATTATGGTAAGGCATGTCACTTCAATTGATATTTCAAGATGTGGAAAAAGAATACAAGTCTAAATAAAATCACAAGAAGATTATAACAAGAACGCTACAACAGAATTTTTAGATAATAGGAACAATGATGATGATGTGGTTTTGTGTAAGTAATTGGACCCAATAGGGATCCACTCACTTATTCAATTGAAGGAAAGGAATATGCCCCTACCCCATTCCAAATAGAATCATAAAATTTTGACAAGAGTAAAAAGCCAATTTATACAATTAGTATGTTCAAACATAAGATGTTAGCGATGGAATAAATCATTCTGACTATTACAATTTTCAAGATAACTTGACTAGCACCCACGTGGGTGAATAAATGAAGAAAAAGATATAAAAACTAATCATGGATGTAGAGGATAATTCAACCTCTTTGATTATATCTCCCAAATAACATCATATACACATGCCCATGTCTATTTGCCAAAGGAATCAATAACAACCCCACACGCAAAGAACAAATGAAAGTTTTATTAGAGGAAAGCCGATATGTGCATAAAATATGGATTGGGAAATTATAAGTAAAGGATTTTTAAATTAAGTATAAAGGTTTCCAATGAAAAAGGGAGTTAGGTGTATCAAATTGGATTCAAGATGGCCTCATATAGTTTGATATGAAATTATATGAAGAAACAATGAAGTTCTAGTGATTGATTTTGTCCTTATAACAAAATATTGAGAATAATTGAATCATTCTAATCAATCCAGTAGCATACAAACTATACATCATACTACATCATCTAAATGTAGGGACAGAACACTTTTACATTTGTGTCTATGGAGGGGTAATTTCACCCAGAATCCTCTATGTAATGTATATAATTTATGTGAGAGTATTCTAGATTAGAGAACCAATCACCCATATATAAGAAAGGTTGTACAATGGGATCGAACCCCATAATGTACCATTTTACATGTAGATAGAAATAGTCTAACAAATCTAGCATACATTTATTGACAATGCAAGATAAGTTCAATAAAAATTATATGATATATTGGAGTTTTCCATTTACAAAATGGAATAACATAATTCTAAAAATGTAATCAGGTTCATATTAAATAAAGATAAGCATGTACATAAAATTAAGGATTCAATTTGAACTTGTTAATAATTTATATAGGAATTGATATCTATTACAATAGATGATTCTTAATCATGATTATCTTATAGAACAAAACTACTTTAAAAAAGAAATACATCAATTAAATTAAGAGAGAGAGAGTAACACCCTGATTTTTCACAACATATAAATATCATTGACCAGAAGTACTCTAACTCAAGGGGGTGTCACAAAAGGTTGATATTTGCAATTTGAAATAATGAAACACTTTGCATTGAATGAAATTAGATTCATACATAGTTCTTGGGAAAATAAAACTACATCATGTTCATTTATGAAATCTAATCTATTTGGTAACATGACTAAAAATAATGAAAAGATGTCTAAATTTCTGGATCGACTTGGTAATTGGAACCATGCCAGGCTAAACTTGAAGTTCTCCAAGTCTTGGTTGTCCTTTTTATCCTTTACTTGCTCCAAGTCCTACAGATCTTTGCAATTTGAATAAATGGAACACTTTGCATTGAGAGAAATCAGATTCATACATATTTCTTGGCAAAATAAAACTACATCATGTTCATCTATGAAATCTAATTTATTGGGTAACATGACGAAGCATATTGAAAATATGTCTAGAACTTTGCTTCAACTTGGTAAATGGCACCCCACCAGTCTAAGTTGGGTGTCCTTTGTATCCTTTACTTTCTCTAAGTTATGTGGACATCACGTCCCAAGCCATGCAAAACAAACATCACATTAGTAAGCGATATTTGACACTTGAACAGTAAATATATGCATATCTCTATGATGCCCTCTTAAGAGCACATGATTTCTATGAAGCCCCTGATGCTAGGAAAGCCCTTGACGACTGCTTGAGGTCCATGATTCAAGAAGTAGATAAAAATAATTCAATCCTGATTATCTTAACATTAACATAACTATTATCCTTGAAAATTTACATGATGGAATTTCTCCTTCTTAATGCCATGATGGGATTTCTCCCTCTTGAATCAGAATAGGGTTTCCCCTTCTTGAGCATGATACATTAATCTTAATCATAATCATAATTAGGCTTCTACCATAGATTGTAAGTAAACAACCAAGCAAACAATGATAGATATACATGATGAATTCTTGAAAAAGCATTCATAATATATGAAATCAAGTAATGTGCATAGTCATAAATAAGCATGCATTAAACCATAAATTACTTGTAAAAAATATGCATGGCCCACTTACCTTTGAAACTGGTGATTTCTTTTTGTTCTCAATTCCCTTTTTACTGATAATCTAATCACCTTAGTTTTACTTGATATCAGCACCAACTATACGATTGTGCATCTGGGTAAAGGGGGGATATAAGGCCACAATAGTGGTGAGCCTTCACCGGCGTTGTAGGCATATGAGGAAGCAACAATTGTATACCAAGTGATGGTACATTGTAAGAATAGAGGGGAGGCATCATCTTGGATGAGTAGGAGGTGTAGTACCTCTATTTCTTTGTTCCCATTATGTGGCACATCCGAAAAGGAGGAGAAGAAGAAGAGTTGGGAAAAGGAGAACAAGGGAAAGGGAAAGGGAAAGGGAAAGGGTTGTTACGGTGGCATTACAAAAACACAAGTCTCACTTACCCTTATAAACTCCCTCCCATTTTACATTTTTTTGTTTCTTCCCTTCCATGTCAAGATAAAGAATGAGGGGAATCATTTCAAGAAAATCCAAAGGAGATTTATTTAATTTAAACCATTACCAAACTATCAAATTTGTGTGGACATTTTGAGAATTAGTTTAATATTTAATACCCATACATATTGTGAATATCCATTTGTAGTCAAACCAAACATTTATTACACATCCTATAAATCTCAAATAAAACATTATTACATTACCATATTTTTCTTATTCAAATAGAAAATTCAAACTACATTGTCCATTAGCTTCATTATGTACAAAAGCCTCTAACTATTGGTTGCTTACCATAGAGATTTAGATCAACTATTTTAAATTTTAGAAAACTAATAAAATCATTCATAATGATATAAGACTACTTTAAATTTAAGTTTTGTATACATTCCTCAAAAGAAAAAGTAATGTGGTCAAAACTACTAAGAAAATTATTTGACTAGGGTTACTCACCCCTATTAGTATCATATGTATTTAGCATGATTTTATATTTATGTAATGGTAAACAATATTTAGTTGTCCATATTTAAACATAATTCCCATTTTATTTTGTTTAAATCACATTCAAATACCCATAATGTAATTTCCTTAAATTACTCAAAGTTGCCAATTGTATTGGAAAGGTGGTGGTTCAATACTAACACTTTATTATGCTCTCCAATTAATATAATACACTTGTATATTTGTTTGCATTGTAGTCAATTATCTAATTCTTGGAACATTAAACAAAAATCTTCAAACTTTTCCTTCATCTTCCTTTCTTCTTCTATTTTAAATATACAGTTTCCCTTTTGACTAGATTTTGACCTATATATAATTACAATTATATGAACTTTCCTAAAGATAATAATTTTAAAACAAATCTCGACAACTTTCTAACATTTGTTTCCAATCCAAAATGACATTGAAGAACATAATAAATATTGTACAAAATGTTTCATGTATTCGTTGCCTCAAAGCATTTGGTACCTAACCCCTTTCTAAATTCACAATATACAAAATCAAAGTTGTGCCTATCATTCGTTACTATTTAAAAATACATCAAATCTTTCCCAAAAAGAAATTAATAAACTAGTGAAATTTCTGTGGTGTTTGACTAAGAGTTTGATATTTGTTTTTTATCATTTTATTATATCAAGAAGCAATCCATTTATGATTTCTCAAATTATTTGATTTATTTAACAATGATAAACATCTAGCCTTATCTTTCTTGAATTTATTTCCTTATCTAAATTTAACCAAAAATCATAAAACTTTGAGCACTACTATGTATTTATCTAAGGAATATAAATAAGTTCTTAGAATTTCAAAATAAAACCAGTCAATATTTTTTAGTCACTCATATATCTATTTGTGTAAATAATATATATCTTTTTATATGAACATAATTAAATCCTAAAACTTGGTCACCATTTATTTCTCATTATTTCAATTATATGTATAACTTTTCTAGAAAATAAATTAACATAGGGTAATAGCTGAAATACCATTTTATCCCTATTGTAATTATGGACAATTAATGGGCTCAAATGAGACTATAAAGCATCAAATCCAATTTAGCTATTCCTTATGTATATTTTCGAATCTAAGATCTTTTCTCTTTCTCCTTTATTTATTTTAAATATTTTCAAGAATAGGAGAGAGAGAAAAAGGAGAGGGGAAACCAACATTCATTTATTTGAATTAATTACAACAAATAGAGCACATATGAAAGAGGAAATGTATTTTGAGTCTCATTTTATTCTTCTCACTTAATTATCCTTTCATAAATTTCATTTCATGATATTTTTCATTAAGTCCTTCAATTATAACTATTTAAATTAAACATATTCTCAAGCTTAAATAAATTTTGAAAATTTGGGATGTTACAATTCTATGCACCTTAAAATAATTTTTGTCCTCAAAATTTTCTTTAGGCTACTACCACCTTAACATTTTTCTTTCCTCTTCATTTAGTGATACTTAACACATCAAGGTTCATTTATGTTCATAATTTTTCATTAAGAGATATATGAAACATATGAAATTTAAATTTCATAAAAATTCTATGTGAACATAAATTAACCATTACTTTGGTCTTTTTCTCAACTTATACTTAGGGTTTATGAAACCAACTCGTCACTATACTTAGGGTATCTATCTTTGAATTAGTGATGACTCTCTAGCATTAGGTGTAGATAACTATATAACATTGGGTCTTTAGGTACCTCCTACATTTCTTGATATGTGTTGATGAGGCACATACCCAGAGATGTGGGATATTGACATGCTACCTCTCACTAACCAACTAATACACTTGTCCCATACCACATGGACTAGTAAGAAAGGAGAAATGCAATAAAATGTCTCATGCTTATGACATTGCTCTTCAACTCTCAATTGGCTGACCGTGACCATTGATAATGAAGAGGTTACCTTTTAGCCAGGGTTAGGTTCATACTTAGGTTCTAAATAGCTAAACCTCTATCCACATCATGTCTTGTCATTTCTATGAACATAGACTATAGTCATTATAGGGCATGATATCTTTTCATGGGTGTTCATTCCTATACCTAATCCATATCATCATTTGATAGTGACTATGAGAATCATATTTTCCTAGTGGTCATTTACCAAACTTTCTCTGATACCAAATGTAACAACTCGATTTTTTCACAATATATAAATATCACTGAGTGGAAGCAATCAAACTCAAGGGGATGTCACAAAAGGCTGATTTTTGCAATTTGAATAAATGAAACACTTTGTATTGAGTGAAATTAGATTCAGACATAGTTCCTGGCAAAATAAACTGCATCATGTTCATCTATGAAATCTATTCTACTTGGTAACATGACTAAGCATAATGAAAAGATTTCTAAAACTCTAGATTGACTTGGTAAATAGCACCCCACTGGGATAAGCTTGAAGTTCTCCTAGTCTTGGTTGTCACTTTTATCCTTTACTTGCTCCAAGCCATATGTATCTTTACAATTTAAATAAATGAAACACTTTTCATTGAGTGAAATCAGATTCATACATAGTTCTTGACAAAATAAACTACATCATGTTCATCTATGAAATCTAATCTATTTGGTAACATGACTAAGCATAATGAAAATATGTCTAAATCTCTAGATCGAATTGGTAAATGGCACCCCACCATGATGAGCTTGAAGTTCTCCTAGTCTTGGTTGTCCTTTTTATCCTTTACTTGCTCCATGTCCCGCGGACATTGCATCCCCAACCATGCAAAACAAAAATCACATCAGTAAATGGTATTTGGGACTTCATAACACTGAAAATAATATCAACTTGACATGAAGTAGCTTGACATGAAATTTAATTCACATGAACTTGAACATGGATTATCTTAATCATTCATGAGTAACTAATAACATGAAGAAGCGTCCAACCATAATAGCTCGGGTGGTAAGAGCTCGGTAAGTCCCAATGAAGGACCCAGGTTCAAACCTCACCGAAGGCACTTTGCAAACGGCAATCCACGCTGATTAGGCGTGGGAGGGGGGTGACCGGACCACACCCTCTCATGCCTCGAGAGTTTACCATTTCAGCTTCATTCAGAATGGGTTCTCTCGGTCATAAAATAAAAAATAACATGAAGAATTGAACAGTAAATATATGCATCTCTCTATGACGCCCACTTAAGAGTACATGATTTCTAGGAAAACCCTTGATGCTAAGAAAGCCCTTGATGACCTCTTGAGTTCCATTATTATAGAAGCATATAAAAACTAATTCAATTCTGATTCTCTTAACATTAACTTTACTATGATCTTTGAACTTTAACATGATGTGATTTCTACCTCTTAATGCCATGATGAGATTTTTTCCTATTAAATAATAATAAGATTTCCCCTTCTTGAGTATGATACATTAATCTTTATCATAATATTAATTAGGATCTACCATATAATATGAAACATTGATAGATATACATGATGAATTCTTGAGAAAGCATTCATCATCATCATCTTCATCGTCATCGTCATCATCCTCATCATCATCATCCTCATCCTCATCATCATCATCATCATCATCATCATCATCACCATCACCATCACCATCACCATCACCGTCACCGTCACCATCACCGTCACCGTCACCGTCACCGTCACCGTCACCGTCACCGTCACCGTCACCATCATCATCATCATCATCATCATCATCATCATCATCTAAGCCTCAATCCCAACTATTTTGGGGTCAGCTACATGGATCCTTCATTTCCATTTAGCTCTATCATAGGCCATATTCTGGTTGAGATGTAGAGATTCAAAATCTCTCTTTATAAGTTCATCCCATGTTAATTTAGGTTCTCCTCTTCTTCTATTTATTGTTCTTGACTCAATAGCATTGCTTCGTATAGGCGCATTTATCAGTCTGTGTTGCACATGTCTGTACCATCTGAGTCGGCCCTCATGCAACCTGTCCTCAATGCTCACCACCCCACTTTATTCCTAATAGAATCATTTCTCAAGTGATCTTTTCTTGTCTTCCCACACATCCATCTCAGCATACACATTTCAGCCACATTCATCTTAGTTGGATCCATGTCATAGAATGAGTGACAAAATTTTTATGGCTGTCTGTCAACCTACCACCAACCCTACCTGGGTTTGTGACCGGCTATATTTGCACAAAATGAACAAAATGTATGAATTCTTGAGAAAGAGTTCATAATTCATGAAATCAAATAATGTGCATAATCATAAATAAACATGCATTAAACCAAAAATTACTTATACCAAATATACATGGCATGCTTACCTTTGAAACTGGTAATTTCTTTGTGTTCTTGATTCCCTTTTTTCCGGATAATCTAATCACCTTAGTTTTACTTGATATTAGCACAAACTATAGGATTGTGCATCCGATTAAGGGGGGCTATAAGGCCACAATAGTGGTGAGCCTTCACCGGCATTGTAGGCATAGGAGGAGGTAACAACTTATACCAAGTGATGGTGCACTATAAGAATAGAGGGTGAGGCGTCATCTTGGATGAGTAGGAGGTTAATTACCTCTTTTTCTTTGTTCTATTTCCACAACACATCGATAAAGGAGAAGAAGAACGAGGGTTGGGAAAAGGAGAATAAGGGAAGTGGAAAGGGTGGTTAAGGTGGCACCACAATAACACAAGTCTTGCTAATCCTTATAAACTCCTTCCCATTGTACACATTTTTTTATTTCTTGCCTTTAAAGTCAAGATAAATCATTAGAGGAGTTATTATAAGAAAATCCAAAGGAGATTTATTTAATTTAAACCATCACCAAATTCTCAAAATTTGTGTGGTCATTCTGGGTATTAGTTTCATATTTATGATCGATAAAATTGTGGATATATATCTATAGTTTAACCAAACATTTATTACTCATCTTATACATCTCAAATAAACCATTATTACATTACCATATTTTTATTATTATAATTGATAATTCAAAATATCTATTTTCATAATCATTTTCCATAAACTTCATTACGTACAAAAACCATCTAACTGTTGGTTTCTTACCATAGAGAATTTGACCTACTATTTTACATTTCAAAAAACCAATAAAATCATTCATAATGGTATAAGGCTAATTTAAATTTAAGTTCCAAATACATTCCTCAAAATAAAAAGTAATATGATCAAACTTACTAAGAAAATTATTTGACTAGGTTTACTCAACCCTATTAATATCATATCTATTTTAGATGATTTTCTATTTACGTAATGGTAAACAATATTAAATTATGCATATTAAACACATAATTTTCGTTTTCTTTTGTTTAAATCATATTCAAGTCCATTAATTTAACTTCCTTATCCACATCAAAGTTTCTAATTGTATTGGTAAGGTGGTGGCTCAATACCAACACTTTATTATGGTCTACAATTAATGTGCCACACTTGTAAATTTGATTGCATTCTAGTTTTAAATCTTAAAAAATTAAAAGAAAATTATCAAACTTTTCCTTCACCTTCCTTTCTACTTCAATTTTAAATATATAGTTTCCATTTTGACTAGATTCTGACCAATATACAATTAAAATTATATGAACTTTCCTAAAGATGACAATTTTAAACCAAATCTTGATAACATCCTAAAATTTGTTTCCAATCCAAAATGACATTAAAATCATAATAAATATTGTACAAAAGGTTTCATGTATTCATTGCCTCAAAGGATTTGTCACCTAACCCCTTCCTAAATTAATAATATACAAATGCAAAGTTAGTGTCTATCGGTAGTTACTTTTAAAAAAGCCATGAAATATTTCCCCAAAAAAATTACTAAAATGGTAGTTCCGGTGATGTTTGACTAAGAGTAAAAAATTTGTTTTGTTATCATTTTAAAATATCATGAAACAATCCATTTATCATTTCTTAATTTATTTGATTTATTAGACAATTAAACACATCCAGACTTATCTTTCTTGAATTTATTTCCTTAGCTAAAGTTAACCAAAAATAAAAAAACTTTGACCTCTACTATGTATTTATCTAAGGAATATAAATAAGTTCTTAGAATTTTGAAATAAAATAATTCAGTATTTTTTTAGTCACTCATATCCCTTTTTGTGTAAATAATATATATATCTTTTTATATGAACATTATTAAATTCTAAAAACTTGGTTACCATGTATTTCTAATTATTTCAATGATATACATATTTTTCTTGAAAATTAATTAACATATGATAATAGCCAAAATACCATTTACCCCTATTATAATTATAGACAATTAATGGGCTCAAATGTGCCTATAAATCATCAAATCCAATTTATCTATTCCTTATGCATATTTTTCAATCTAAGCTCTTTTATCTTTCTCCTTTATTTCCTTTAAACATTTTCAAGAATAGGAGAGATAGAAAAAGGAGAGGGGAAACCAACATTCATTTCTTTGAATTAATTACAACACATAGTGCACATATGAAAGAGGAAATGTATTTTGAGCCTCATTTTATTCTTCTAACTTTATTATCCTTTTAAGAAAGTTCATTTAATGGTCTTTTTGCATTAAGTCCCTCAATTATCATTATTTAACGGAAACAAATTCTCAGACATAAACAAATTTAGAAAATTTGAGATGTTACAATTCTACCACCTTAAAATAAATTTCAACCTCGAAATTTTCTTTAGGCTACTACCACCTTAAAATGTTTCTTACCTCTTCATTTCATGGTAGTTAACACATCAGGGTTCATTTATGCTCAAAATTTTTCATTATGAGATATATGTAACATTGTTCCATGAGATCTAAATTTCATAACAATTCTATGTGAACATAAATTAACCATTACTTTGGTCTTTTTCTCAACTTATACGTAAGTTTTATGAAACAAACTCATCACCATACTTAGGGTATCTACCTTTGAATTTGTGATCACTCTCTATTATTATGTACAAATAACTATTTAACCTTAGGTCTTTAGGTACCTCCTACATTTCTTGATATGTGTTGATCAAGCACATATCCAAAGTGTGGGTTCTTGACATGCTACCTCTCACTAACCTACTAATACACGTGTCCCATACCACATGGACTAGTAATAAATGATAAATTCATTAAAAGATCTCATTCATATGACATTGGTCTTCAACTCTCAATTGGCTGGCCGTCACCATTGATAATGAAGAGGTTAACTTATTAGCTAGGGTTAGGTTCATAATTGGGTTCTAAACAGCTAAAACTCTATCCACATCATGTCTTATAACTTCTATGAATGTAGACTACAGTCATTCTAGGGCATGCTATCTTTTCATGGGAGTTCATTCCTACACCTAATCTAACTTATTAATTCTAGGGTGACTATGAGTATCATATTTGTCTAGTGGTCATTTACCAAAATTGATCTGATACTAAATGTAACACCCCAATTTTTTCACGACGTATAAATATCACTGAGCGAAAGCACTCTAACTCAAGGGGGTGTCAGAAAAGGCTGATCTTTGCAATTTGAATAAATGAAACACTTTGCATTAATTGAAATCATATTAATACATATTTCTTGGCAAAATAAAACTACATCATGCTCATCTATGAAATCTATCTACTTGGTAACGCAACTAAGCAAAATGAAAAGATGTATAAAACTCTAGATCGACTTGGTAAATGGCACCCCACCATGCAAAGCTCTAAGTTCTCCTAATCTTGGTTGTCCTTTTTATCCTTTACTTTCTCCAAGTCCTATGTATCTTTGCAGTTTTAATAAATGAATCCCTTTTCATTGAGTGAAATGAGATTCAGACATAGTACTTAACAAAATAAAACCACATCATGTTAATCTATGAAATATAATCTATTTGGTAACATGACAAAGCATAATGAAAAGATGACTAAAACTCTGGATCGACTTGGTAAATGGAACCCCACCAGGCTAAGCTTGAAGTTCTCCTAGTATTAGCTATCCTTTTTATCCTTTACTTTCTCAAAGTCCTACGGACATTCCATCCCCAACCATGCAAAACAAACATCACATCAGTAAGCGGTATTTGACCCTTTATTAGACTGAAAATAATAACAACTTGACATGAAGTATCTTGACATGAAATTTAATTGACATGAACTTGAGCATGGATTATCTTAATCATTTATGAGTAATTAATAACATGAAGAATTGAACAGTAAATATATGCATCCCTCTATGACGCCCACTTAAGAGCACATGATTTCTAGGAAATCCCTTGATACTACGAAATCCTTTGACGACCTCTTGAGGTTCTTATTCGAGAAGTATATAAAAAATAATTCAATTCTGATTTTCTTAACATTAAATTTACTATGTTCCATGAACTTTAACATGATGGGATTTCTCCATCTTAATGCCATGATGGGATTTATTACTCTTAAATCATAATAGAATTTCACCTTCTTGGTCATGATACATTAATATTAATCATAATAATAATTAGGGTTTTACCATAGATTATAAGTAAACAACCAAGCAAACAGTGATAGATATACATGATGTATTCTTGAGAAAGCATTTGTAATTCATGAAAACAACTAATGTGCATAATCATAAATAAACATGCATTAAACCAAAATTACTTGTGCCAAATATGCTTGGCCCGTTTACCTTTGATACTGGTGATTTTGTTGAGTTCTCAATTCCCTTTCCCCCCAACAATCTAATCACCTTACTTTTATTTGATATCAACACAAACTATACGATTGTGCATCTGGGTAAAGGGGGGGCTATAGGCCAGAACAGTGGCAGCCTTCACCAGCGTTTTAGGCATGGAGGAGGTAATAACTTTATAACAAGTGATGGTCTACTATAAGAATAGAGGGGGATGCATCGTATTGGACGAGTAGGAGGTCAAGTACCTCTATTTCTTTGTTCCCTTTCCATGACACATCCATAAAGGAGGAGAAGAATAGGGGTTGGTAAAAGGAGAACAAGGGAAGGGGAAAGGGTGGTTATAGTTACACCACAAAAACACAAGTCTCACTAATCCTTATAAACTCCCTCCCATTTCACATGTTTTTTTGTTTCTTGCCTTCCAAGTCAGGATAAAGCATGAGAGGAATCATTACAAGAAAATCCAAAGGAGATTTATATAATTTAAAGAATCACCAAACTCTCAAAATATGTATGGACATTTTGGGCATTAGTTTCATATTTAAGGTCCATCCAAATGGTGAATATCTATCACAGTCAAACCAAACATTTATTACACATCCTATAAATCTCAAACAAACCATTATTACATTATCATAATTTTCTTATTATAATGGAAAATTCAAACAATCTATTTTCGTATTCATTGTCCATTAATATCATTACGCAAAAAATGCCTCTAATTTTTGGTTGCTTACCATAGAGAGTTGGACCTACTATTTTAAAATTTGAAAATACCAATAAACTCATTCATAATGGTATAAGACTATTTAAAATTTAAGTTTTGAATACATTCCTCAAAATTAAAAGTAATATGGTTAAAATTAATAAGAAAATTATTTGACTAGGATTACTCACCCTATTAATATCATATCTATTTGATATGATTTATATTTATGTAACGGTAAACAATATTCAATTGTGCTTATTAAATACATAATTTTCGTTTTATTTTGTTTAAATCACATTCAAATACCTATGATTTAATTTTCTTATCCACATTAAAGTTTCCAAATGTATTATAAAGGTGGTGGTTCAATACCAACACTTTATTATGGTCTCCAAATAAAATATTGTACTTGTAAATTTGATCACATTGTAATTAATTATCTAGATCTTGGAATGAAAAGAAAATCATCAAACTTTTCCTTCATATTCCTTTCTACTTCTATTTTAAATATACAGTTTCCATTTTGACTATATTTTGACCAATATATAATTACAATTATATGAACTTCCCTAAAGATGAAAATTTTAAAAATAAATCTTGATAAATTCATAACATTTGTTCCCAATCCAAAATGACATTAAAAATCATAATAAATATTGTACAAAAGGGTTCATGTATTCATTTTCTCAAAGGATTTGACACCTAACCCCTTTCTAAATTAACAATATACAAATTCAAAGTTGTGCCTATAATTAATTACTTTTAAAAATCCATGAAATCTTTCCCAAAAAGAAATGACTAAAATGGTAGAATTTCTATGATGTTTCACTATGAGTTTGATATTTGTTTTGCTATAATTTTAAAATATCAGGAAACATTCCACTTATCATTTCTCAAATTATTTGATTTATTTGACAATGAACCACATCTAGCCTTATCTTTCTTGAATTTATTTCCTTATCTAAAGTTAACCAAAAATCATAAAAGTTTGACCACTACTATGTATTTATCAAAGGAATATAAATAAGCTCTTAGAATTTCAAAATAAATTCATTCAACTCATCATCACATGGTACTATTCGCTTGCCATTCATGAGACCACATTAGTCATCATACTATCATAAGATATAAATCCTTTTTATAATATCACGGGGCATCAACCCTTATCAATATAAGAGGATTACACCTCATTCAGGACTCAACCATGCCAAAATGTCATTAAGACCATCATACTATTCCCTGCAAGATCATCATTATCTTTGCATGCCTTATAACAAGGCTCAACAACATCACTTACATATAATACACCAGATCAGCACAATATTGCATTAATGAGCTAGGAGATATTCATAAACAATCATAGCAGGGTTATATCAACATTAAGAACATTCCTTTATTACATCAACATGCAAGGAATCTAGATATGATTAACCCTCATCATATTCATAATGCACATGTTTCGCATAAGCAAGTATCAACCATGTGGCTATGACTACCATCAATTAACACATTAAGGTTATGATAATAGTAAGGAGGTTATTTCACCATCATGCCATCATATGAGAATGTTAAACATGAATACTCATCTTTATCTATTTGCATTAGAGTTAGGTTCAACAAGATAAATTATATTAATGTTACTAATCAACACTTATACCCAAATCCTAACTCACGGCATCCCCATTGGATCATGGATGCATTAGGTGAAGCATCATCATCACATTCCATACTATTCTCAAGTATGAACCCACACATAAATCAAGGTGTAACCATTGGGTTATAGCATACTAGGGTTTCAACAACATTAACATAGTACTTCATGATTGTATTAGTCATTCAAGGGCTATTCATACCCAATTACCATCATTTAGTTATATTAAAACTAGGTATAACAAGCTATACCTCACTAGGGTTACATATCAACACAATATGATTATCATCCCTTCTATTCATATGAGTGAATAAGTAAGACTACCTTATTAAGGGTAACCCTCCATTTGTTCCATAATCATTCAACCCATATCACCTTACCACAATGTCACCCAGAACCATTGGATGTTTAAAAGGTAAGACCATTGGTTGATTACATAAGTAAACACCTTGGATAAACCACCTATGAAGTCCTTGATTTGTTCACTATAAAGAGTCACCATCTAACCCTAGACATCCCTTTATTAACAACACAAAAAGTTCCATTGAAAGTAGGGTAAAACCCACGATCGACTGTTCATTTAAAATAAGCCATCCATTGTCAACAAGTAAGCTCCTTAAGTTGATCATATAAAGGAAACCATCCAAATAACATTATTAGGACCAACATATTAAATTAGCCATCATTCCACTTTATTGGAGGAATAAACATTATATCTTTACCATTGGGTCAAGTTCATATATTAAAACCATCAATTACAGTATAGGTCCAACCATTGCATCAAGTTACCCAAGAAACCATTGGTCTAAGGCTTAATTGATGCTACAACTATATGACTATCTCACCATAGGTTTTGGACACATGATCCACCATCATTAGTGACCATTAAGTCACCATAGGTTGTTAGATCAACACTATATTCATTAATCAACATCAAATATCAAACTAATATCACCATTGATTGATAGCATCATTAGGGTACTTAGTTGTTAATCACTAGGCTTCTAATTAGGCCAAAACATGACCTAAGGGGTGAATGTCAGTTGACACCCTTGGTTACCACCATCAATTGTCATGAAGACAACACCATAAGGTTGTTGCAATGGTACCATCATCAGGTCATGGGTTTATAGAAGAAATCAACTTAAAACCCTAAAATTGACCATTGGTTGATAGGTGCTTAGCACCATAGGTTGTCAAACCAACCTGATCCAAGTCATATTATACCTTAGGAATAGCGTACACATGATCACAGGTTCATCTATAACTGAATCAGAATAGGGAACATTATAAAAATCAAAATCCAAGTCAAGCATAGCTTTTTAGTGCATAGATCATCATTTTCAAGCAAGAACATGATATAGAAAGCTTATGGTAAGAAATAAATGTGGAGCAAGTTATAAAACTTGCCTATAATGAGAAGATTAAACCCCACACAAAAGAAATCTCGAGCAGTTAGGGTAGAAAATCCAAGCATAAGCTATGAACTCATCCATCTAGCACCTTTCTTCATCAAATGAGCAAACCCTAAGCATGAGGAGCTAGAAAGGTAGGGTTTTAGAGCTTTAGAGCAATTTCTACAATGGAACAGCAAGGTTCTGACCTGGAGGAAGGTCTAAGGAAGGTGAAGAGCAAGAGAAACGGAGAAGGAAGGAAGAAAATAACTTTCCTTGGTTAAAATCCCTAGAAGATGACCTTGGAAACCCTAGGTTGGGCTAAATGGAGCTCTATGAGACCTTATTCTCCAAAAATAGGTTGTCTTCTACCTTATAGCACTTGTTTATATAGCAAAATAGAGTGGAGTCGTTGCTCTAGGTTAGAGGAAATAGAAAGCAAACATAGATTCGTACTTGGGCAAGGAAGAGGTAAATATAGCCCATGGATAAGGATGGAAGCAAGCATGAGGTGTAAAAGTAGCTTCATCATGTGTCTATGGCCTTAAACTATT
Source organism: Alisma plantago-aquatica (assembly GCA_963693085.1). Taxonomy (NCBI): domain Eukaryota; kingdom Viridiplantae; phylum Streptophyta; class Magnoliopsida; order Alismatales; family Alismataceae; genus Alisma; species Alisma plantago-aquatica. The sequence goes on from OY856413.1 coordinate 628,696,416, forward strand.
AAGAATATACAAGCACACACGCAAGAAACTCCCCCACCTTCCTTATAGACCTGCTTAGCTTTCCTTTTTCGAATTTTCCAGTCAATCACATAATTTATTAGTTGATAGCTACTAAGGTAGCTCATTCGTGAAGGAATAAACCCTAAAATACCCTTAGAGAAAACACCTTCAAACCAAGGATTAAATAGGTACCCTAATTCAACCCTACTTTAGAGTTTCATATTATGTCATATTGATCTTCAATCACATCTATACCTATTAGATTACATGTTATTTCCCCCAATATGCTTATTTGTGTAAAATGCACTTATTGACAATATTTGCATGTTTTTCAGGCATTTTGACCACACTTAATGGAAGAGAGATAAGGAGTGATCCTAGGGTTTCTCTACCCTTGGGGAGGCCCAAAGTGAAGTCTGATACTCCCTCGACCTACCCCTAGTGGCCAAAGATCCATTGAAGTAAAGATGTCCAAGAAAATCCAAAGAACAAAGTCAAAGTGTTGATCCAGGACCCAGCACAGCCGTGGTACCAAGTCAAATTGAAAGCACCACGGCCATGCAGCAAAGAATGGCCATGCAAGGGACACCCACCACGGTCGTGCCACCTAGCATGTCCGTGCTACAGCAAATTAGAATGGGCGTGGCGCAACACCACGACCACCATCACCTAGACCACCACGGCCGTGGTGACCCAGCACGTCCGTGCTACCCTCAGACTACCACAGTTGTGCCAGTTTCAATGCAAAAATGACCACCAACCTGACATTTGACCATTTTAATTCACATGGTCATTGTACCCCACCACGACCATGCTCACCCCTACCACCATGGCTGTGGTGATCCACCACGACCATGCTACTCACAAAACCCACATGTTTTTGCATTGCTTTATCCATTTTGCCCCTACTTAACCTAGTACTCCCCCCACACCTATATATACCTAGGTGGTGGTTGGGGTACAAGGTTAGATACCCTATAGCCACTCTAGCCTCCCCATTTTCATCCTCCATCCATTCCCACCTCATTCCACCTCCATTTCACCATTTCCACCATCAAAACCCTACTTTCCTTCCATTTCCACCCTTTTCCACCATACATTCATGCCATTCACATACCTTTGAGGAGGGAGATCAAGCTACAGCTGCTAGGAGGTGTAGAAGGAGGAGTCTTCACTGAGCTCATCATGGCTTTTCACTCCTCTACTCATTATATCTCCTTTCTTTTTGTATTTTCCATTTCCATGAGTAGTTAGGCCCCCTTGGGTGGGCTGTTTGGGGGAAATTATGTTACTTTGATACCATGTTGGGGGGGAATGACATGTAAACATTGTAATTCCATTTGCTAATGATTATGTTCTATTTCCATCTCATTCTTCATGAATTTCTTGTTGGTTTGTGTGTGAAAACACATAGGAATTTAGGCAAATTACTTATATGTGTGAATTTTGGGATTTGCCCTTAGGTCCAATTCTTGGATCCCTAGGTTGCCTCCCATCTTCCTACATCCTAATCAATATCCCTAAACCTAAGTGAGATACCTAAGTAGCTAGGTTAGATAATTCTATTGCAATTAGTATGGAGCCTTCTCAAGGCTAGAATGTGGGGGAATTGGGGTCCAAAGCCCTAATTTCACCTTCCCATTACTACCCTTGGCCCCTAATTTCCCTAGCAATGTCTAATCTAGAAACCTAGACTTGATTAGACTCTAATTGAATTGAATCTAATCCCTAACCCAATTGAGCCTCGTAAGGGTAATGGGAGTTGTTAGGGACTAGTTCCCCTATACATATCCCATCTCATCCATGACCAGTTAGTAGCTTAGGTCAATTCATTAGACTCTAACTAGTTGTTTGGTTTGGATGATCTAAATGGATGAGTAATGCTTGCATGTTATCACCCCAACCTCATTGATAAGTTCACACCCCTAAACATCCCACACCTCTCTTTACTACTTAAAACCCTAGTTTTATGCTTTCTTAGCTTAATTAGCTCTTTTCTTGCTTAGTTAGCTTCTTGCTTTGTTCTTGTTCAGTTTTGCTAGTCTAGCTCTTTTCTTACTCTTGTGCTTTTCTCTTGCTTGCCTTAGTGTAATTTGCCATTTTCATATCTAGTTTAATCATTTCTTTCTTCTTTAGCTTTAATCTAGTCTAGGGTTAACTTAGATTTCATTCTTGCCTTTAATTTCTCATTTGTTCGTAGTAGTTTAACAATCAAAATAACCTTTAAACCCTTAACCCTAGCCTCCACAGTAGGAACCTAGCGAAACTAAACCTAGCTCTAGTGCCCCCTTTTCTCCATGTGGATCGACCCTATACTTGCCACCTTCCTATACTATGACATGACCTTGTGCGCTTGCGGGTGTAGCTGTTTTAGTGTGAGTAGGTGTTAAGTTAGGTTTATAAATATCGAAAGTGAATCCACCGTGTGTTTCGATCTCATGGGGCGCATCTAGTCGAGCCAAATCGGCTAGTGTGTAGCACCTCTAGCGGACGCACCATGCCCCATGGCTCAACAATCTCAAGAATTATGAGAGAACATCCAAAGAACATAATGCAAGTGATAAATTGCAAATAAAACCTCTCAATTGGGTAAATTGTAGAAAAGTCCAAAATGTGCATAAAATTGCATAACTTGCTCAAACAATGTCCAAATTGGACCAAATTTTAAACTTAAGCTTGTCTTATGATTTTAAAGCATATCACAAGGTTAGATTAGGGTTATAAGTTTTAAATTATAATAATTAAGCTTATTTAACTCATTAATCAAGTTTAGGGGCCTTATAGTGGGCATCATGCCACACCTTAGTTCTTTGCTTATAGATTCGTGCATTCTTGTAAGCATGCAACCTCAACTCTTCAAGTTCTTAGAGTTGGAGAAATATTTTCTTGGATGATTTGTCTAGATCCATATTAAAAATTTTGATAGCCCAAAGGGCTTTGTGATCTAGTTTGACAGAGAGATGGCAAGATTTCCCATAAACCAATATGTAGGGTGTTGTACATATTGGTGTTGTGTATGCTGTGATGTAAGCCCACAATGCATCATTGAGCTTCATGGATCAATCCTTCTTGTACGACTGTTGTCTTCTCCAATATCTACTTGATTTGCATGTTAAATACTTCTACATGTCTTGACATTTGTGGATGGTAGGGGCGTTCCCACTTTGTGCTTGACTCCATACTTTATCAATAGAGCTTCAAACTATTTTCCCCCGAAGTGGGATCCTCCATCACTTATGATGGTGTGTGGAACCCCAAATTGTGGAAAGATAGTTTTCTCGAAGAGCTTGATCATAGTCTTCGAGTCACAAGTTTGGGTAGTAACAACCTCTACCCATTTTGAGACATAGTCTACACCAACAAGAATATATTGGTTTCCTTTTGACAGTGAGAAGGGTCCCATATAATCAATCCCCGATACATTGAAAATTTCTACTTTGACCCAATCAACCATGGGCATCTCATTCCTTCTACTAATATTTCTAGTGAGTTTGCATTCCTTACAAGTCTTAACAAATGTTGTAGCATCTCTAAAGAGTGTCAGCCAATAGAAACTTGACTGTAGAACTTAGCAGTCCTTTGTCCTCCATGGTGACCTCCATAGGGTGAGGAATGACATTCCTTAAGGATTTGAGGCACCTCTTCTTCTGCCACACAAAGATGATATAAATTGTCAGAGCATCTTTTGAACAAAAGAGGGTCGTCCCAATAATAATTTTTTAGGTCGGAAAACAACTTCTTCTTATTATTATAGGCAATCTCAGCCGGCAGCTACCCGCATGATAGATAGTTACAAATGTCAGCAAACTAGGGTAGGATTGGTTCAACTAATCGGGGCCATTAATAGAGATTCCTCAACATAGTTTTCATTTATGGGCAACTGGTTTTTTTCAGTGAAAACTATCCTTGAAAAGTGGTATGCGACCACATTTTCTGTTCCTTTTTTATCAAAAATTTCACGATTGAATTCTTGTAGCAGCAAGGCCCACCACAGCAATCTCAACTTTGTGTCCTTTTTATGCATAAGGTATTTTATAGCCCCATGATCAGTGTATACTTTCACCTTCGATTCTATTAAGTATGATCTAAACTTATCATAAGTGAAGACAATCGTTGGCATTTCTTTGTCTGTTGTGATATAATTCACTTGGGCTTCATCCAACGTTTAACTTGTGTAGCAGATCACATGGCACCTTTTCTCCTTCTTTTGTCCCAGGATAGCTTCATTAGCGAAGTCACTTGCATCATACATAATCTCAAAGGGCAGCTCCCAATCTGGTGCTTGCATAATCAGGGCAGTTGTCAAGGCCTCTTTGATGGTATTAAAGGCTTCTAAGCATTCATAAGTGAACTTGAATTCAATATCTTTAACATGGAGGTTCGATAGGGGCTTAGAGATCTTTGAAAAAACTTTTATGAACCGCCTATAGTATCCGACATGTCCTAAGAAACTTCTTACTCTTATGACAAACTTAGGTGGTGGGAGATTAGATATAGCCTCAATCTTACTTAGATCAATGTTTATTCCTTTCTTGTAAATCTTATGCCCCAAGACAATGCCGTTTTGCACCATAAAATGACATTTTTTCCAATTCAGAACCAGGTGTTTTTCCTCACAACATTGCAAGACTAGGGAGAGATTTTTCAAACATTCATCGAAGTTTGTCCCATATACAGAGAAATCATCCATGAAAACTTGGATATTTCGAATAGTCCTTTCAATGGGATAGAATTTGGTGATAAAAGCATCAACAAGGGGCCTCCATACATCTATGGATTGGTAATGTAGATTAAGATACCTAGACAGAGCTTTATCCTCAAGAGAGAAAATGAACCCCTTGCAATATATAACTTCTTGAGGCACTCCCCTCATCTTGATGGTGTCGCAAATATTTTTGAAGGCGTCAAGATGATGGTAAGGATTCTTGTTCTTCGAACTCCCTTAGAAAGGCTTGTTTTGTATTATAGAGATGACGGTGGATTTCAACTCAAAATTAGCCGCATCAAATCGTGGGATAACGATTGGGAATCTTGGTTCGTTGGCCCTAGTTGCAACTAGCTCTCTAAGAGTCTTTTCTTCCTCATCATCTTCACCTTCACTATCTTGGTCGTCACGTTTGCGTTCATGTTCTCAATCACGTTCACGTTCATGGTGATTCCTTCTGTTTCTTCTATTACAGTGATAGCGGTTCTCGTGATGGTGTCACAGTGCCACTCCTCTTCACGTCATTGTTCCTCATGGTGGTGTCAGTCTGAATGACATTCTCCCTCTTCAATTTCTAGAGGTTGATGATTATGTTGGACTCTTGCATTCTGATCCTCCCCAGTAAGGCTACTGTCTCTACAAGGTGGCGTGGCGTAGTGAAGAGAGGGGGTGAAGTGTTGATTAAATCTGCTTCCCTTTGAGCTACCTAAGTGGATAGCACAATCAAGTTAGAGAACTGGACATGTAAAACAAAATATTCTAAGTAATTGCAGTGCAGTAGATTTCGAGTTTAATGTAGTCAAACTTATGGCTTATCTTGAGGCACAGGTTTATAGTGGGTAAACTCGTGTTCTTAACAGTACCGTTTTGCCTTATCCCCGACAACGGCACTAAAAAGTTGACTGTCCTAAATCTCACGTCCAAATTGGAGCAGATCTACAGTATTCAGACTCTTAGGTTTATAACTCGACACTCAGGCCCCATCAACTATTATACGGGGTTTGATGTAGTAGATCAGGGTCAAACCACAGGGACAAGGTTGGTAAGTGCTAAGAACATAGAGCCTAAGACTTAAATACACCAATCAAAAAGGTAGATCAAGATGGTGTTCCCTAAGGAACGCTGCTACTCCAAACAAAGTAATAATAAACAAGAAAAGAAAATAAAACAAAAAGAAAGAAGTAACCAAAATATGGATGGGAACTTGGATCAAGTTTCACCTACAAAGACCTCTCACCAACATGCAATATTCACACCCTTTTGTATACCCTTAGCAAGATTACAAGCAATCATCATACATGTCTATTCCTTCCTCTCTCTAGCTTAGGATAGATCTAGATTATAAGGTTATCTCTCTTTCAATATGGTAAACAAATAATCACCAAGCAAACCATATGACCATTAGCTTTAGCATTCCAACATTTCCATGCATTCGTGCAACTCCATAACACTTAGATAACATTAATACTACTCTTTCGAGGCATGAACAATCATACATCACAAGACGATAGCTAATCATGCAATTAAAGCATTAAGAACAAGAGTATGGAGAGAATCATAGCTAGGAGCATATATATTCAAAAGGATGTAAGTATATACATGTAACGGGCAACATAATGGCATTACAAATGAGTGGATACATCAAGAATAACAAAGAGGGGAAGATACATTGTGGGGAAGATAATAGATCTCAAGAAAGAAGGAGGTCACCAACGATACTTCTTCAGATCTAGATTTGGTGCGGACGTGGAAGATGGTAACTCCTCTCAACGAAGAGGATGTTAGACCTGCTCTTTCCTCCAACTTTTGTCTTCAAAGATCCAAGGCCTCAGGAAATGGGCGGGGATGACTTCGGAGTTTGGTAGCACTTTGTTTCTCTTGATGATTTGATAATCATATGTGTTTTTTCGGGGGCCTATTTATAGGTGCAACCCACCAACTTAACACCCCATCGCAGCCGCGACATATGCCTTGATTGTGGCCTTTGTCACGGTCGTGACGTTGAGGCATTGTTACGACCGTAACATCATCAGAGGTGGCAATAATCGTTTGTGGTCGTGACGACATATTGAGTCACAATTATTTCTTCTTTTTGGGTCATGACCCCATCTCAGTCTGTCATCCTTTCTGGGTAATCATCTTGTGTCGTGGTCGCGACATAGAACTTCTGAATACTGGTTCTGTCTCAGTCAAGACGTCCATGGGCCATCATCATGGTCACAACATGGCATGAACCTGGATGGAGTGGGAAGGATTATGAAATCCAGATTTCATCTAATGACACTCGAATAAATAGAAAATTACATAAAAGGGATGCTAAAATAGGAATAAAACATATGAAAAAAGTTCACAAAATGAGATGTTATCCGAAGAGTGATTATATAATGTTATGTATGGTATGATGATAGTTAGGAAAGACCACTATCAGGGATAGATGGTTTGTTGATCAACATACATGTGTTACTGTGTTCCTTTAAGATAAAACTAGGACCAGAATATCAATGGATAAGAGTTATAGTGGATGACATATGATACATGAACATGATGGGTTTAGGGTTATGTCGTTTAGAGTAACTAATGCAACAACAATGTATATAAATAAGAGGAACATAGTGCTTAGGTCATGTCTCATAAGTTGTGACAAGTTCAACAAGAGTGAGTTGGCGGTTAACTAGAGTATCCTCTTAGAGTTATGATACATATGTTAAGTGTGTTGTGTGAATCCTAGTAAAATTAAGATAATATCGTTACCCTACCCCTAACAAAGTCAAGCAGGAAGTTATATTTGTTAATGGTTTTAGACAAGAGTATGATTCTTCAACTAGACAGATGTCCAGTCCACCATTAAGATGATTGAATAATTTTCTATAAACATATGCCTTATAGTTTTAGACAATAAGGGGATGCTCACCTGATTGATTAAATTTCTAATTACAACAACCACTAAAGGAGTATAGAGATGAAACTATGTAGAGTTACACATAATAAGAGATACATGGTGTTCCATGTTTGGTAAAGAGCCAACAAGTGTGGCCTGTGAGTAATGTGTGGTATAATAGATTGAATAGTTAAGGATGACAGTTAGAGTCCCAAGTTGAAAGGTACTACCAGACTTGTACAAGTGGCACAACAGTTCCTATGTTGAACTAAGGTGACACATGCAACAGTTGAGGTAGAAGCATGTGATTTCTATGTTAATGATGTGACATAACCATGATATGAAAGTAACCATGTGGAAGATTGAGAATGAGGTGCATGATAAGTATCCATCTTTCTCTATCTTGGATTTTGGGGTTGAAATCCTTGTTATGGGTTTATGGTTGTGAGATCCTAACCTTGCATAAATAGTTGAACATGCTTAATTACCATAATTAAATGCTTATAATCTTAATCTAACCTTTTTATGTGCTTTGGAATCATAAGACAAGATTAGGTTTCAAATTTGGTTCAATTTGGACGTTGTTTGAGCAAGTTATTCAATTTTATGTACATTTTGGGCTTTTATGCAATTTACCCAATTGAGAGGTTTTCTTTGCAAATTGTCACATCAAATATGTTTCTTATATTTATCTTATATTTATTGATCTTGGTTATCCATGGGTTGCTCAATTGTACCTTGGTTTGGTGATGATTTTCTTCAAGGGTGATATAGGGTTTTACCCTTCATGGATGAGCCACCTTCTTGGCTATCAACTGATGGTATCATTGTTTTAGGCAACAACCAATGGCCATCAGATGCAGGGACCATTGGGGAAGAATTTTAGGTCATCCTAGAGGCTCTAGGTTGATGGTTCATACTAGTTTGTTTCACTTGAACCGCTGGTTCACTTATAGACATGATCAACTGATGGTTCAACCACTGATTGACCTAAACCATGAACAAACAATGGGTACCTTCTACCAACAGGTGATGTCTATCCTGGGAGACCATCAACCGATGACCCATGAGTCCCCAACAGCCAGTGGACCTGCTACTTGCTCGTCCATGGAAGATTTAATCCATGGACACATGGAGAGATGCTTGTTCACCTCATGCTTGCTTCCATCCTTATCCATGGGCTATATCTACCTATTCCCTACCCAAGTATGAAACCTTTGCTTGCTCTCTCTTTCCTCTATCCTATAGAATCTATGTTTATCTATTTGTCTACGTAAATAGGTGTTCTAAGGTAGAAGATGACTCTCCTAGAGCTCCATCTAGCCCTACCTATGATTTCCAAGGTCATCTCCTAGGGTTTCTAACCAAGGCAAGTTGTTTTTTTCCTTCTTTCTCCATTTTTCTTGATCTTCTTCTTCCTCAGACCTTCCTACAGGTCGTAACTCTACTATTCCATGGTAAAATTTTCTTTAGAACTTAAAATATCTACCTTTCTCGCTCCTCCTATCTAGGGTTTGCTCCTTGTGTGGAGAAAGATGCTAGATGGGCCGACAAGGAGTGGCTCAAGTGGTCAAGCACTATGTCTCCTAACAAAGGGACTCGGGTTCAAATCCCAGTTTCTGCCTTGATTTATCACCCTCCCAGGCGTTCGGCCTCCGCCACGGGCGTGGGAGAGGGGGAGAGAATGCCTTTCTTAATCCCAAGATTCTAGATGGCAGAGTTCAGAGCTAAAGCTAGGGTTTTCCTACCTTTTTGGCTCGAGTTTCTTGCTGCTAGAAGTATGTTCTTCTTTGTAGAGGCAATTTTTATAACCCCATTCACTTTTATTGCTTAATACAAACTTGCTTGCATAAGTTCTTGCTCTAAAAATGAAGATCTATGTTTGTAAAAGATAACCTTGCCTAGGGTTTCAATTTTTATGGTGTTTCTTGCTTAGTTTCCAGCTTTAGATGGATTTGAAACTCTATACACGACCTGCTTAAGGAAGAAGATGACTTGTATTAGGTTTTCTGGACAACCGATGGTTCCAAGCACCTAACAACTGATGGTTTATACCTAGGTTTTAAGGCTGATTTTCATGTTATACACCAACCAATGGTAGAACCCTTACAACAACTAATGGTGTTGATATCTAGTCAACTGGTGACCAAGGGTGTCAAACAATGGTGACAATCTATGGTCACCCCTTAGGTTAGGTTATGGCTTAATTATAAGCTTAACGATCAACCCCTAAGTACCCTAATGAAGATATCAACCAATGGTGATATCAATGCAACACCCGATGGTAAGAGATGACATTAGTGCTTATCCTATCAACTGATGGTGACTTAATGGTCACAACTAATGGTGGATCAAGTCTCTACAACCAATGGTAAGTAAGGATGTAGTTGTAGCATCAATTGAGCCTTAATCTGATGGTTTCTTGGGTCACTTTATGCAATAGTTGGACCTATACTCCAATTGATGGTTTCAAATATGAACCCGATCTAATGGTTAGGATCTAACACTTCTTCATCTAATAGTTTTGAATAATGGACTTGATTCAATGGTTGAGATCAGATGCTTCATCATCCAATGGTTTGGATTGAAACCTATAGTATTACATGTGAGTTCTAATAATCTGAATTTGATGGTTTTCCTCGTGTGATCAATTTAAGGAGCTTGATGGTTGATATGATGGGTTGCTTAAAATGTACAAACAATGATGGAGTTTAACCCCACAACCTACGGTGCCCCTTTATGTTATCAAAAAAGGGATGTTTAAAAGTTCAATGGTGACTCTTTCTGGGTCACAACTCAATGGCTTTACATATGGTTGTTTAAGGTGTTTACTTATGTAAATAACCAGTGGTCTTACCTTTTCAACATCCAATAGTTTTGGGTGATGTTGTGGTATGGTGATATTGTAACATCTCAGGATTTGAGGCCTCGGATAACATGATCTTAAAAGGAATGATTGGACTACCCATATCACCAATGTGCACCTCCTTTTCCGGGAGCCCATTACTAAAGAACTCCATAGTTAAGCGTGCTCAGCTTGGAGTAGTACTGGGATGGGTGACCTGTCAGGAAGTTGATCCTGGCATGCGCGTCAGTGTGGAAAAAGTGCGCAGTTAAGGCTAGTGGTGGTTTGTGGGGCCAGTCATCATTCCTGAAACTCTACTAGAGCCTTGGACAGTGGGCCCGGACGTTACAAATGGTATCAGAGCCATAAACCCCTCCAGTAGGTGGGGCCCACATGGGCATGTGTCATGCCAGTCTTGAGCCATGCGGTCTAGGCAAGTTGGAAAGGGCTATCCGTAGAGACGAGATGGAGACACCCTTACGCTGGTAGCCGTGGACGGGAGCTGGGTGTCCATGGGCCATTGTGGGTCTGCACTGAAATGGGGTCAGATTATGAGGTAATATAGTTGAGACTTGACGAGGACGTCAAGAGTCTAAGTAGGGGAGATTGTAACATCCCAGGATTTGAGGCCTCGGATAACATGATCTTAAAAGGAATGATTGGACTACCCATATCACCAAGGTGCGCCTCCTTTTCCGGGAGACCATCACTAAAGAACTCCATAGTTAAGCGTGCTCAGCTTGGAGTAGTACTGGGATGGGTGACCTATCGGGAAGTTGATCCTGGCATGCGCGTCAGTGTGGACAAAGTGCGTAGTTAAGGCTAGTGGTGGTTTGTGGGGCCAGTCATCATTCCTGAAACTCTACTAGAGCCTTGGGCAGTGGGCCCGGACGTTACATATATGGATTGAATGATGTAGGAACCAATGGAGTTTTTCCCTTAATAACGTAGTCTTACCTTTTCTCTCACATGAATAGAATGGATAATGACCATATTGTGTTGATATGTAACCGTAATGGGATATAGCTTGTTACACTTAATCCTAATGAACCCAGGTGATGGTGATTAAATATGATCATCATTCCTTATTGGAATAATAGAATAATGGAGTACTCTCTTATTGTTGTGGAACACTAGTATACTATAATCTAATGGTAATATCATGAGTTATTCATGGATCCATACTTAAGAATGGTATGGAATGTGATTAAGATGTTGTGTCTTATGCATCTAAGATTATGTGGGGATGCTATGAGTGAAGGTTTTTGAATAAATGTCAAACTATAACTTCAGTGAAACCTACATTAATAAACCTAACCCTAATGCAAGTAGAGAATTATGGTTAATCATATTATCTTTTCTTGAATGATTAATATAATGAAGGAATGTCTTTCCTAATGATTGATTGAAACTCTAATGTGTTAATTGGTGGTCATCATAGCTTCATGATTTATGCATTCTTATGCTAAACTTGTACAATATAAGTGTGTTGATGGCCAAGCATACCTAGATTCCTATATGTAGATATAATAAAGGAATGCTCTTAATTACTAAGATAATCTTGCATTGTTATCATGTGAACATCTTTTAATTCTTTAATGCAAATTATGTCGAGCCTTGTTATAAGACATGGAAAGATAATGATGAACTTTCATGAAATGATATTATGCTCTTAGTGACCTTTGGGCATGGTTGATCCCTGAGTGAGGTATAATCCTCTTATGTTAACAAGGGTTGATACCCTATGATTTTGTGAAGGATTTTTATCATGTGATAGTGTGATGACAAGTGTAGTCTTTTATATGGAAATGAAAAATACCATGTCATGATGATGTGATGACAAGTATAGTCTCTTGTTTGACAGGTGAATAGTGCCCTGTGACATTGAGATAAAAATTATGTCTGATAAGTTTTATATCTTTTGAAGTTGTTATATAGCAATGTTTGCTACAAATGAATTAGGTTTTGTATGTCCACTTGTTTGATGCAGCCTTAATTCACCCAATTGGAGATAACTAATCAAGTGAAACCCTAATCATGTAGTTCCTTGTGCCATAGAACCATCTTCAGTGTCAGAACTTGCTGGATGGTGAAACAAGTATTCCTAAGGGAAACTCGGAGCGCATACATAACATGTTATGTGGGGTGCTTGTCATCCTGACACCAAGTATTTTGGGAGGATGTTTGTGGTCATACCTAGCCCACTTTTTGGAGGACAACTGCGGTTGTACCTCAGTGATTGGGTTTGAATACCCTAGATGATAGTGCCATGACCTATACCAAGGTGGGCTAGTTACATGACTATATGTCATTGTTATGCAGATTGACTATATGTCACTGCAATGTACACTCGTACTAACTGAGTAGGGAGAAGATCTTGGAGTCCGACTCTTCCTATATCTTGTATGGCACTGATTTCGACTTTACAGTGATCAGTTGGATTTGGGTGGTATGACTCAAATTCTCAGCGCAGTAATAAAAGATTTAATATAGCCGTGTAGCGTATCTATTTAGGGTTATACACAACACTTCATATTGGATGATAACCCTTGGTTGCTTTCGTTACATACATATGATGTATAGTACAATAAGAGATGATAAACATGCTTATGTTGTTAGATATACTGACACTGATAGTTAAGATGATACTGCTAGCTATATTTAATACTGCTAGCCATGCCTTGTAGTTAGAGATACTTAAACAGCTAAATATGCTTATGCATTTGGTTGTGCTTATGATGTTAGCTCTACTTATGTTGAATATTTGTTCACTTTATTAAACATGCCAACATTGATATCCATGTTATACTACTAGACATATTCATGATGTTAAAGATGCTTATGTTACTAGTTTGCATGTGTTGTTAGTATGGCATATGATGATAGTCTGACTAATAATGGTGAATCTCACAAATGCAAGCTTATGAAACTGGAGTAGACATCTGATAAAAGAAATGGATTTATCTATTACTTGTATATACATTGAATATCATACTTGTTTCTAAGCTTAAGTGTGTAACTTGTTTAGCATGCTTGAATTGATCCACATACTCAACTGTTTATGAAATACTCCAACTGCTCAGTTATTTACTATTTAATCTGATGTAATTAATTTTTTTGGAGAGAATTATATATCTCACTGGGACTGGGCCTCACCTCGTGAGTCACCGCATCTTTTTAGGTGATCAACAACAGTGGCAACAGACCATGCCAACAAGGAGAATATGAGGTGATGAACCCTAGAGATTATTGATTAGTTGTCTAGTGTGTCCTATAGTCATCCATGTACTCTCAGGTCTAGGTGAAAAGTTTATATACGGTGTTTCGATTAAATTGAGTTTTCAATAGCATGTTGATGCTTGTATATGTAGAAAATATGGATAGTGTTCCTTTGTAAAATTTATATTGTAACTGAGGTTGTAGAGCATTTGTAAGAAATTTTGAAATTATATGAAATAAAGCAAGTTGTTGGGTTTTTATGAAAACATTTCTAAACAGTTGGGAAATATTAAATTGGTTTTAATACCCTGTTTTATGGGTTTGAGTAGGGCTGTCAATGGGGAGGGTAAGGTCTTACCCTTACCCTTACCCACCAAGTCTGGCGGGTAAGGGTATGGGTAATTCCCCACTCCACCAATATCCTTACCCTCCCCTTACCCTTACCCTCTTACCCACAGGGTAAATGGGGAGGGTAAGGGTTAAGTGGGGAATTTATATGTCATCTTCAAATTTGTGGTAATATTAACAATAATGGTCTAGCTAGTACATTCATTTATTTGAGTGAAATATCAAGATGTTCCATAATGGATTTTAAATATCCAAAATGTTTCTAAGTAATATTCTACAATTTTTGTATTGAATGCATGTACAAATGGTAGTACCCTAACATTAGTGTGTGAAAAAATAAATTATTCCTAGTAGATTAAGACTTCTACGTTAAAATGATATTAAAGGACAATATGTCATAGAGAGTTATTCTTAGAAACATGCATATCTTATACCCTCTAAAATGTTGTAGCATCCAAAAAAATAAAGCACAAATAAAATAGATAACACTACCTCACATATGTATTAAATGATACATTAAAGATTAAATCTTGTTATTATATACATGTTTGCCTTACACCACAAATAATTTAATGGAACATAGACTACATATATACATGTGTCTTGCACCTCCAAAACTGTGTTGCATACACAACCAAGTTAACTATATAAGAAGTATAAAAGAATATCATGTATTATTTAAAATGATGACCCAATAAAATTAAATATTACATAGATTCAAATAACATATGACCATACATTTAATATATTATACATAAATATTGGTGGGTAGCGGGTTAGAGGGTATGGGTAATAGCTTACCCTTACCCTTACCCACTAAGGTAGCAGGTTAGAGGGTAGCGGGTAGGCGGGTAAAGGGTAAGAAAATCCTTTACCCTTACCCTTCCCCTACAGGGTATGGGTAAAGGGTAAACAGGTTTACCCTTACCCATTGACAACCCTAGGTTTGAGTTTAATTAATAAGTAATCGTGTTTTGTTGTGATAGAGTGAGTTTTTCTATATATTTTTCTCTCTCCTACAAATTTGTTTATTCCAATTATGCCCTCAACCATCTCTCTCACTAAATTGATTAAATGGTTCATCAATTTCATACAGTACCATCCCTAGTGTCATATAAAGTCAATTACATGAACTATGAGATATAGTCAATTAACATAGCCAAAATTTGAAATTTAACTCCAATTTCACACCATAGTTACATCATGACATCATTAAGGTACTCCTAAAATCTCATTACAATTGGGTTAACCAATTGGGAGTTATGACCAATTGAAATTAGGAACATATTCCATTCATTTTGGACCTTATGACCTAAGTTTTGTAATATTTGATCAATATAATGATGTCACACAACCAGCTATCCATCGAGCCTTATTTGGGATGTTGGATGAAGAAAGTCATGGATCAAGGTAGATCCGACGAATCTGGCTTCGTCCCCTACCTCCCGCAAAGGGCGGGGAGATAGGAAGCGGCCCGAGCTTCAGCCATACTCCACCTCATCGATATTCTCGAATATCCATCCATATAGATATCTCTATCTCGTAGTTTTGTAGCCATCCATACCAACTTTGACCGAGTTCTATGCGTCATTGTGCCATCCCAACAACCTGACCTCGGCTCGCTCTCACTCTGGTGACTGTCACCAAGCCCAGGACCCTTAACCAACCCTAAACCTACCCGAGAGCCTATAAAAGACCCCACTTGACATCACTGCCACCTTCCTTTACCCTAACCCATTGCCTCCTAAGCCTTATCATCACCTAAGATCACTAATCAACCTGAGAGCTACACTGCGGCACCGCCACACTACCCCTTTTGGGCTTCAAGCCTCTACACCTCCTCCTTCTCAATTACCTACTCCCTTCAACTCGCCAGCACCGGACGAAGCCGGGCGGCTGGTTCACACCGAAGACAAAGGCCTAATACTCCTTTTCCCTCATCATCCTGGTGAGACCTCCGCCGTGATTTGGAGCCTGCTCATATGAGGAAACACTGACCAGGCCAGGACCCAGGGCGCCAGGTGGACTACTAGTCAATCACCACATCAGCCAGGGTCGCGGGTCAACAAAGACCAAAGGGGGAACCACTCGCACAATTAGACCAATCAGTGAAGGACACGTTAGCGACCCAAGATCGAACTCGAAAAACCTTGGATCAACCTGGGCCATCGATCTAGTAGGATCCAACCATTGATCAAGGTAAATTTCTCTTCTTTTGTTTTGTTTATTCAAGAAAATGGATTATCTTAGAAAAATCCTAGAAAATGCTAGGAGTATTGGATTATAGTGAACCTACATACCATTTTCATCAGAAAAATGCGATCTATCCAAATAAAATATAATCAAGACCCATATCTGAGCAATGTTTCAAAATGTAATGGCCTAAAGCCCTAATGATCTTTTTATCATCATCTTTTGTGTAATAATAGTCATCCATGATTAAGATCTCACTTGTGGACATCCTAAACCCTAATTGAATCCATGATCACCATGTTGCTCAAAACCCTAATCTAATAGAGATATTTGACTCAATAATTATGAAACAACCTAAATTCTAGTTTTCTCTTTCTACATATGTATACCTCATGCATCTACATGACAAAACCTAAATATTTAATGGACCGACATGGTCATGACTGACCTAGAAACTCTAAGATCCATCTATGATCCTTTGTACTATGTGAACCCTAGAAAGGAAACTTTGATGATTTAAATCATAATAGAAGCCCTAATTGTGGACTCTTGCTTTTGGATGATAAAAGGTATCATTAAAAGGTATGAGACCTTAGTTTAACATCTGATCTTGTGACTCCAAAAATAAGATGAAAATCATGAATAATCCCTAATCTAATCATTATAAAATAAAAGTACTCATATATAAAGAATAAACCTTAGTCATGGGTCATATGGACCAATAGTAACAAATATACCCTTGATTTCCTTTCAGGGTGATCTTGTTATTGTTCTTCTAGACCCTTGGAATCCAGATCTAATCAAAACATGTATGTGGTATTATTAAGTATAAGACTAGTTTCCTTTAGTTGCTTATGATAAGGTGTATCTTGTGTGGAACTACTTGATTATACTTTGATTGGTTGAACTACTATTCTATATGCTTCGCCAAAACTTAATGAAACATAAAAGGACATTGTGATGAGTTGTAGCTACTAGTGCACATGGCCCATTATGGATGTATGTTGCCTAACATGGATGTATGATGAATTGCCCATGTTAGATGTATGATAAATAAATTTTGCCCATACTGGATGTATGAGAAGTGCTTGTAAAATTGTAGTACAACTGCATCAAATGAAATGTATAAAAGAGGTGTTTACCTGATTTTTTGTCTTAAGCAATGGTTTTCTTTTCTTTATTCTTTCTTCAAGTATTTTCATACATGCAACCATACTATTGTACCTTTTACCACGTACCAACTTTTGTTTATGATTTATGTTTCTCATATTTTCTAGGTACAAGGAACAAATAATGCATCTCAAAGTACCTGAAGCTATCAATAAATGGGCATGGAGGATAAAATAGATAGATTTCCATTTCTTATCTCTTTTTAGTTAGATAGTTGCTTATTCTACTAGATGATGTATATGATATTCTAAATCCTATGTATTTTGTTTTCCTTCTATGGAACTATTCATCTCTTCTATCTTAAATAAATTTATGTAATGACTTTATTATCTTCAATGAATGGATGTTTGTGTGGCTAATCAATGGTGTTGTGAACAATGATCTTGGCTTGTTTCTCTGATTTAGTTGGCTACCTTAATCTCTTGTATTTCCCCTTCTGACATTTATAGATATGAGTGCACGCATATCTGTGAATGTCACTAAGGAAAGTATATAGAAATTGGGGTCGTCACATTTGTATTTTGAGTGATCTCATTTAGTGGAATGTGTTCTCACAATAGAAATCAATGAGATCCGAGAAAGATCAACTATAGTTCTCATATGTGGATCATAAGACATGTTTGCTACATTAATCCTAGTTCTAAGTATTATATAATTCATACATGTGATGTTACTACCAACAACCTAATCATTAAGGCAAGAAAGCTAAGTCAACTAAGTTAATCATATATTTCACGACATAAGATGAAGCTTAGATCCAATATAATGTAAACACACATGTGTGTCACACTCCCCATTAAGTTGCACATTCAATCTAATTATAAAAAAAATCAAAATAATTGGATAAGTTGTCTGTAATAAAGACAACTTCATAAGTAGTAATAGTTATTTTTTTTGCTTCACCTGCTCTTAACAAGGTTAAAAACTAGTAATAACGATAATAAAATAAACACATGACACTTATAGATAATCTATTCTGAGGGTAGTGTCGACTCATGTTATGGAATGGAGGAATTACAGTTTAGGCAGACCATGTTGATGACTAGAATGAATAACCAAACACATAATTAGACACACACATGTGTGTGTCTAATATGTATAACACGAATTTGGAAAATATGCTCCATATATAGGTAACATAGTGAATACATTTACGCTAGAATGGCTCAAGCGTTAAGTCCACTTGTTGTGCTATTTAATTAGTAAGACAAGACGTATATACATATGGCTTGAATACACCTTAAATTTGTTCACAAAATGACGATGGACTTCTAAAACCTACACCTAGACTTAGAAGAGGGTTGATAAAGTATAGTTAATGAGTAATATTGGTTATCCCTAACCCACATTCCTTTGCTTCATGCACCAACTCACTCGATGCATGACAATTGTTACAACCCCAATTTTTGGGTTCATTTGGTGAGAAATGTGATTTCTCATAATAAAGATAATTGAACAAATAATGAGTCTTTGATTGAATGCATGCATTTTGTTTACAATAGCCTTGATGTTTGTATTGTGGGCTTTATTGGCTATTGGGCCCAATAACAAGGAAATTCAATTAATTAATGAATAACTGAGAATTTGAGAAAAGAAAGATGTGGAAACCCCTAGAAGGGAAATCCAAAGAGGGATTTCGTGCCTCTTGGGTTCCTTGGGTCCCAAGGAGTCTAAAGTTGCATAGAGGATGCAATAAGAAAAGAAAAGGCTAATTAAGTATTTCCTTGTTAAGAAAGAAATTGAAAATAATGATAAAATGTGGAAAATATGTGAAAAGAGGTATAATTGAGTTATCCTTGGTGGATTTTCGTATCCCAAGGATTCCTAATGTTAAAAGGAATTCCAATAGGAAAATAGAAGAGAGGTAAAGAGAAATCCTTAAAAAGAGAATTAAAAAGGAAAAGAAATTGATTAATAAAAAGGAAATATGAGTAATTGACAATTAAAAGAGGATAAAGGCAAATAGATGTTCCCCAATATGGGAATCCATGCCTTTGGGATTTCTTGAGGTCCAAGGGACCCAAAATAACAAGATAATGGCAAAGGGAAAAGAAATAACAATTAATTTTGAATAAATTAATGAATAACTTGGGAGAGAAGGAAGGATTCTCATCCATTTCTTTTTGTTTCTCAAAATTCTTAAAAAGCTAGATAATACCAAGACAAACGCTTCCTTAAAATTTGAGTTAAAAAGGAGCAAGGGTTTGGGAGATATGAATTTCCTAAGAAATTGCTAAAATTGGATTTATTCAGAATTTGGGAAAGGATTTTCCTTTTTGTTTAAGCGTGGATAACACAGACCGTTGGATCTTAATCCAACGGCAACTGGTCATCATATAAGTCCCACTGGGACTGGGACTCTGTGAGATACAGAGGAACTTTCCTCTCCGTTTTCCTTGTGATCCAGGGAATATGCAAACTTGCAATGTTTCCCATTGTATTCAGGAGACGAAACCGCATGGATTCATCCCTGGTTCGACTAGGATTAGTTGTCGTTTTGGGAAACGCCTAACTTGGTAGGTTCTTGCCTCGACCCTATATATAGGGGAGGGTGATTGATGGCACCCGAATCCCCACAATTCATTCTCGCATGTTCGTACCCCTGAGACGAGTGCACCAACGCGTTCAATTTGGTCAGGGACCTTTACTTTATTCCTCGTCGAGTTGTTGCTGTCGTCGGAGTGGAGGAGGATCGTCGGCGGTGAAGGGGTGATGCCAAGGAGAAATTGACCCCCCCAGGCAAATCCGAGAAGGGCAGGAAGAGCCCCTGGACCAATCAAATGGGTCGCAGATGCACAGATGGCCGAAGTCAACCCTTGAGTTGACTCGGCTGAGAAGCTTGTCTCGCGAATAGGCTAGAGGAAGACGACGGCCTGGTCTTTTACCAAAATAACCCTCTGCGCCTTCAGTAAAGGTAAGGATGTTTCCATCCTTTGGTCCTTTTGTTTGCAATGTTGAGGGTGCATGTATCCACGACTGTTGGATCCTTAGTGGATCCACGGACCATGGATCAGGCGGCCCTGGTTTTTTTAGAAAATAGCAAATAGACAATAAAAAGATTTTTCTTGTTAAAAATCGTACCTTGAGATAGGAACCTCAAATGGGGGAAGTTAATCATGAAAAATGATTAGAAAAATATGAGGAATATGTTAAAAATGGTTCAGACATCTAAATCTGTATATTTTTGCAAAAGTGTATAATTTGATGGGAAAAGTGTTAATTTGTAATTAGAAAACCCTAATTGTTAACCAAAGATGGTTTTAATCTTGCAATTAGGTTAATTCACACATGGTTAACTTGATTAAAGATAAAGATGGTTTTTAACCTATTTTGATGATAGAATTACAAGGTTTAAGGTTTTTAACTCAATATATTGATTAATATGTTTAGAAACCCTAAAATTAGAGGAAAAGAAAAGTGCTCATGATATGAAATTAGGGTTTCCTGTTGCTAAAAGATGAAATTAGAATTTTGTGAAAGAAAGATGAAACAGTTAGGGTTTGTAAGTGTTTTTGTGAAATTAGGGTTTAAAGTAATAAAGATGAAGTGGAACCCTAATTATGCTCAAAACCCTAAAAAGGGCAAATAACCTAGGAAACAACTAGGATTAATGGATCAAGATGACATGATTAATGATAGAGAAATTGGATGTCTTTTCAGGATCAACCTGTGCATACTTGCTTGAATTCTTGATTGGTTATTATGCATTCAATCTGCTTAACAGGTATGTGGTTACGCCTATGAATACCCCGAATTAGATTCCCATGGATTTTCAAGGTTTTATCGATGACTTGAATTAAACGGTTGGATGCATTTAATTCTTGCAATTTATAATGTGAATATGACTATCACCTAAGATATGTGCCTACTAGCTCAGATCCTAGTCCCTTCTGTAGCTTTATAGATTGACCTAGTAAATGGCTACCAATGGGTTAGGCCCATCAGGTCATTAAATGACTTAGTAAATGACTACCAATGGGGTAGGTCCATCAAGTCATCATGAGTCAGGGATTGGGCTACCCTTGGGTAGGACCATGCGACTCCATAACCCTAAGAATTGCCTGTGTGGTAGGGCCATGGGGGTAAGGATCTACCACATGAGAGAGGTAGTATCCATGTCCACTGCAGGGACAACACAGAGATAGGGGATAGGAAAGGATTGAGCAGTATTGCTTAAAATGTAATCTTGGATGTTAAAGGATATTTGAATGCCTACATTGTTAACATAGTTGGACAATTATTGTTTCCCCCACATACCAGCTTCTTGCTGACCGACGTTTTGTTTGTCGACGTTTTAGGTACAAATGAAAAGAACAAATAGTAAAGTGGCACATGTGGAACTAAATGAGAAATAATGTACATAGGAGGCTTAGTTAGATTAGTATCTTCATGGATAGAAGTTTAGAAATCCCAGCTTTTAAAAGGTAAGTAAAGTTTTTATTTTATACCACTTTTCAGTTTAGTAGTAGAATTTCATAATTATTATTGATTATTTGTCAAACCTTTGATCCTGTTAATTGAAAAATAGCTCTGACCTTCGGGTCTACTTTAATTGGGGGTTACCGGAAGGTGGGGTCGTTACAACAATGGTTGATACATACTTACTCATCGATCAAACCTTTCATGTTAAAACATTAGAATAGTAGTTAATTTATGTAAACACCCTTGATGGCATTATAAGAAATTAAAACACAATCAGTTCAAGCTTGTAAAAGGAAAGTTAGTCATCTTCTTTGGTTGTTCTTCCACACAATCTCATAAAGCTTCACAAAACTCATATGTAGTGAACCAAAGCACCACTACACCGCATAAAAGCACCCAACATGGGTTCCTTTAACTTCCTGGGAACATGTTAAACCAAGCAAGTTGAAGGTGTTATTGCGAGAAGTCCGCGACCCAAAGATGTGGTCGCCATGAGTGTCACTGATAGAGGATTAAAAATGTTAGGAGGAATTCAAAAATTCATAATTAAATGTTTATATAATGGCGTAGGCCGGTTGACGATGCTAAAGGTGAAAAAAAACAAAGTGGGCATCCTTGGAAAATAGTAATTGCAACAAAATCTCAAAAACCAGGAGACCGTAGATACAATTGGATATTTTCAACACACCTCGAAGCACATAACATTGATGATTCTTCAGATTTTGAAACACCCACATCATTGATTAAAATCCTCAACCACACATGTTGTACCCCAAGCCTAGTTGTCAATACACATGCATCAAGGTAATGGAGATGGGACACGAAAACTATGATCAGGGGTCCATGGGGGATATATAATGGATGTAAAAGCTTGCAGAGGGTCTCTCTGATGTTTTGGTATCCTTATATATAGTTTGAATGTCTAAGATAGTAAGCAGTCTAGTGAAGGTATCAACAGGGTGAACCAGAAGGCTAGAGTTGGTTAGGACTCTATAGTGCACAAGACCCTAACAAACCATGGGTTTTCCAGTGTGGAAAATCACAATGAAGGTAAAGGGATGGACAATTTGGATCAAGAAGGAAAGGGAAGTCTAGTAGTGTAAGGGAACCTTTGAGGTTTCTGTTGTGCTCATGACAATATCTTACCCGAGGTATGAGACAAGTGCCCATCCACTAGATCCCAAGATCAATGGCTCGAACATGTTTACATGCAAATAGGAGGCAAAACACAATCAGGAAACAAGCACATAACATTAATCATATTGAAGATGCAATTAAATCAAAGTACAACCATGCAATTAAATCAAAGTACAACCACAATTGCACTTCTTTAAAATGGATATATTTAGGCATTATCTGTGTTACTTTAGTTAGGAGGGTAAACATTATACAATAAAGTTGAAACTAGGTCTCTTAGCTAATTCAACAATCTAGAATCCATTTTTGGCATTATTTTTACATTTTGAGATTATCTTCTAGAAGATCTGAATTGATTAAGGGCTAACATTATTAGCTAACCTTATTATCCTAATATTTATAATTATATATTAACATTAACCTCAACATTCAATATTTTGGATCCGTCGACTTTATCTTATCATGATAAGAATCTTGTAAAATCTTATTGCATGAGATTTGATATTTTCCCAATTAAGCCACTAATTTATTTCAAATACGTAATTCATTTTGTGAATGCCATTATTAATTATCGTGGATTATGTAGCACATTGAATTATTTTCCTCTGTATATATTCTAACCCTATTTCAACTCAAATTGGTTGTTATGCATGGTATTCTCATCAGAGTATTATTAATCCCTTTCAACTAGTACATGCATGGCAATGAAGTCTATAACAACTAGTACACTACACATTATAAATGAAAATTTACATATTAGGTTAGATTAGAGTATTGAACTATCTAGGTGTGTATGAAGATATATCAAATCACTATAACACCTAGTACCACTCACATACTAATTATTGTACATGTGTAAATGTTAGGGATAGTCTACTATTAGTTACAGTTTAATTATACAATGGTTTTTGGTAAATAAATAAGTGAATAACGTTAACTTAGAAAATATATAGTAATTAATCTATACGTCAAAAAAATTAGGTAAGATGTTTTTGGGAACAAAGGAATCAAAACCTATCTTTTGGCATAGGTTTTGGGGTCTGGTTTGATAATTTATGAAAATCAACATTTGGAGTTTTACATATTGATTATGAATTAACCCTACATTGTTTAAAATTGATAATACATGGCTTGAACTTCAAATAACCTATGATGACTAGAAGTGGTTAGGTTCATCAACTAAGGTATGGTGTTCCTGATTTCTTCATTTATTTGGGCATATCCTACCATATTACGTTTCTCCTTGGAATTTAGGTATTGTTTGTATTTTTTCCTAGTTTAGGATTTCAATTTCTCTCTCCTTATTCATGCTTGTACTTGTAGTGTCATGTCTATTTGAAACCCTAAATTCACCTTGAATATCTTTCCCTCTTTTTGGACCCTTATTGGCGTCTTGATGGTCCCTTTTGAACTAGATGTAATTTTATATATCTAAATTGCCATGAGATGTTATTTCTATCCTCTTGACATGCTTTACATTTTGATGAGTTTGAATATTAGGACCTTTGTTGTTGTGGATTCAAGTTCTCTTGAATCCCTAATTCCTATCTTTCGCCAATTTTTCCCTCTTGACATTATAACCCTATGCACCTCTCTTTTATTGAGTGCCATTATTATCTTGATGGATATTATTACCTTTTTGTCATTTATTGATCCCTTTTTGATATAGTTTCCTTTTTCTGGGGAATGCATTGTTGCTTCATTATGTGATGGGATACTTATGTTACTTTGTTCTTTCCTTCTCCTTTACTACGTATGTTTGTATTTAATTGACTAGATTTATCTGGTGCATCAATACATTATGGGGTTGGATCACATTGTACAACTTTTCATATATGGGTGATATTGCCCTTACCTAGCCCCATGTGTTCTCATGTATTCTATAGAAAATATATAGAGAATCAAGGTGCTCTCACCTCCTTTCCAGGCTCAAAATGTGTAAGTGTGTCGGCCCTACATTTATATAGTATAGTCATATTATAATATGCCATCAAATACATTATTGCAATTATTTTTAAAAATATGATATAAAGGTAATATTTCAATCATAATATCTATGTTGTGCCACATCCATTTATTTGAATTCCTCTTTGTAACTTACTTGCGTTTGTTCCTTGATCACTTGTGAAGTTGTTGCATGGCAAGATATTTGTATGCTTCTTTGCATTTATGATAATTTGATTTCCTCAATAAATGATTGATTACTGTTCTTGTTTCTTTTGGTTAAATTGAGCATAATCTTCCTCTTGCACTTATTTATAACTTTGTATTCTATGACTATATTTTGTTTTTTACTGCTCAATTGTATTCCCCATTACAAATACCATCATTTTGCTAATTTATTTCTTTGGGTTATTTCCATTTGACCATGGATGTCTCCTAATACTTAGATGCAAGATGTTATGGACTAGGATTTGGTTAACCCAAATGGGAAATTGGACTTGTAAGTGACTTTTTAGCTGAATATTGTTAGGAGCTCACTGTCAGCTTTAAGATAGTATGTTTTAGCCATATTTTATGTGTTTTCAAGATATAATTAGATATTCCATTAGTCAGTATCTATGATGATTATCTTATACGATTGTGATGTGCATTAAAAGATATGAATTTCATTAGAATTTTATATACATGGCCAAGATACAAATTAAATATATATTGTGAAAACATGTAGATGGATCTTTTGTATCTTTTGCATATTTTGTGAAGCAACAACCCCAAAACCCCATTTTTGCAGAATGCAGTTTGCTAGAACGAGCTCCTCTATGTGAGGAAGTTGACATTACTACAATTATAGGGAAAGGGAAACCATTTGGGGTTGAATTGTGAGAACACTAATTTTGGGTGTGAAACTAAATTGATAGAAAGAGAAAGAAAGGTTTTTACAATGATGCAATAATATTCATGTGACACTTAAGAAGAAGAACTTCACATATGACTTGCCACCAAGAGGGAAAGATGAATTATAAACTCACGAATAGTGGCCGATCCCGGGAGGGGTTCCTCGTCATAAAAAAAAAACTCAGGACTTCATTAAAGAGAAAAACTTCATGAACCCCATTCTCATTACAATCAACTTAAGGTAATGTAAGTCTTAGAGTATTCCTCAACTGAACCCCACTCCTTCCTAAGACATCGATTCTCATTTATAAACCGTCACAATATATTTTAAACGTTGGTTTTGGTAAAAAATGATGTCTCAGAAGATGACTTAAGACACAATGTTTGGTGCAGTTGATAAATATTTGTTTATCGAGATTTTACATTCTTAGCGTTTCATTCCATGAAGTACTTAACTGAGGTATATTATTCATAAATTAGCATTTTAGATTACAATAATAACAAGGTATCAGAAGATGACTATGCATAATAAACTAAGTTTTAGGCATAACTTGAAAGTTAGTTGTTACAAACAGGGCCCAAGGTTCTTGTATGAATGGCTTGATCCTAGGTGGAGAATGTAATATCACCCATACAAATGAATTGTATCACTTCACTAATAAGATATTGGACTATATGACCATAAGACATTGATATATTTCATTCAAAGACCTCATTTAACATTTCATATGTGCTGAATGTGGAATCTTGAATTGTTTCAAGTAAGTAGTTGCCTTGACTAGTGTAAAATGCGCAGAATTGGGTGCCATTCATTACAATTATGATTACTCATATGATATGAAAGTCAAGCAAGAAGGTATGCGACTACATCTGTGCATGCATATGTGTGGAAAATTAGGATATATGTGTGATCATATCTAGTCCATACTTGACTGATTAACAATCATATTATAGTTGTTGCATTTTGTCGATGTCAGTGGTAGATGACTTTTTTTTCTCGCGAACCTCATAATCTCATCTAATGTTATTGATATGCTTGTTGTTAAGGTCTATCTAATAGTAATATGCATTTTACCATTGTAAGATTGAGGACGATTTAAGGGAATGTTTTTATATTGAGTTATCATATTTTGCTTTTTGTGTTCATAAGAAAATCGACACTAGTGTTATCTCTTCAATATAATTATTGCACGCCTTATGTGTCCCTCATGGTGCTCCTATTACACTCGTGATTAAATTGGAATGCTTTAGACATCATCTAATCCTTGACGCCAAACATGTTAAGTTCAACTGCATGGATTCTTCCTTTTTGATTTTGGGTCATATTCTCATTGAGATATAGTGGATCTACTCTAGCCTTGTCCCTCACTCTTAAACGATCCTGATATTTTTCCTCGAAATTAGCCAGCTCCAACTTTATTTCATACACATCCAATATGCAATACTATCATTTTTCCTATTCTCACACATCGTGTGTAGCATCCTCACTTTTATCATAGTCATCCATGGTTGTCCGAACAAAACGAATTCAAAGTTGGAGTATTGGACAAAGAACTCGTCAGTGTAGCAGTTCGATCCATCCCACAAAACCCCGACCCGATTGGTTGAACGGTTGGATAACCGGTCGATTGGTTTCACGCGGCATTTCCCCCTTGCCCGACCCCGCGCCTAATGCACGTGCTGCGGGGAAACAACGTCGACGGTCCAGATCCCCCTCCCCCGCTGCTTGCTGCCCTAGTGTGGAAGAGAGGAGTCTCGGCCAGTAGCTCTCAGACCGACGACAGCGCCACCGCCAGCAGCTCGAACTAACGCTGCCGTGCTTGCCGACAGCTCTAGCCAAAACCGTCGTTTCCGCCAGCCCTTCGTGCTGCAGCCGCCGCCTCAAGCTGCAGGAGGTATCGCTGCCTCCTCTTCTCCTCCTTCTCGTCATAATCTTCTCCTGCTTCTCGTCCTCATCATCTTCTACACTAGTTCTCCTCCTTCCCTATTTCTACGGCTATCACTCCTCCTCTTCTTCTATTCCGCCCATTCCTCCGTGCCTCTTCGTCTACCTTCTCCTCTCATTCGAGTCATCTTCTTCCACGCATCTACCTTCTCCCTTTTGCTATGCCTCTTCTTCCTCCTCCCTGTACGACTCCCCTTCTTCCTCTACTAACCCTGTTGGTTGTTCCTTTTCTCCTTATCTGGTTTACTTATTCTGATTCGTATCTCTAATTCTCTCTGTATGCCCCTGCAGTCACACTCACAACTTTTCCTGTTGATCCCGCTGAAGGCTTGTTTTGAAGCTTGCAGCTCACTGCTGATTGGCTGTTGTGATTTCCATTATACTGCGATTGGAATTTGATCTCTACCACTTCTATCAGGTAACACTCTCTCCGTTATATACAAATAATTTGATTGCTAGTCTATAATTGGTTCCTCTTCTTCATACCCAACTCATCGATGATTATCCTGGTTACTATCCTTGTTTCCTAATTTGGTGTCCCCAATTTCCTTGTTCTTCTACATGACTGTGGCTGGTTAATGTTGTATTGGATCAGTATTTGTCAATGTATTCTCTATTCGTTGTGATAGCTCTTGATATTGGTTTGTCCAGTGTGTTCAACTGTGGAATTTTACAGCTCAATCTCGTGGTAGTGCTTGATATTAGTATGTGGAATGGGGTTTGGATGTGGATTGTGGAATTTTGATACAAGAAATTAATCAAGTCGTCATTTATTAATTATTTTGTGAATGGTGCTCTTATCCATGTATCTTTCCTTTCCAATTAGCCATTAATTTTGCATCAAGGTGTAAAGATTCAAAATCTCTCCTCGTACCTCCCTTTCTCCTTTTTACTGTGCTCGACTCAATAACATTGCTCTGAAATGGTTCCATGGTTACATAGGCGGCTAGGCAACTAGGCATTGCCTAGGGGCGCCCAGGCGGAGGCCTAGGCATTTCTATTTTTTACATTTTTAACTATATATATTTATTTTATGTATAATATGTGCACTTTATGAATCAATATAATGCCTACATATATAAATGTACATTGTAAATATGCAAGCAAGGAACTAGTATTCTATGAACATAACCAACAAAAAACATTATATATGAATGGAAGTAACAGGTACAAGTAGATGAAATTGATATAAAAATCAAAAGCAGTATATTTAGAATGGACATTGACCACAAAATGTAATCGAAAGAAATGGCCAATGTTTGTAGTTTGTAGTAAAAAAAGATTATGCATGAGCAATTGAGCATCAATCATCAGGAGGAAAAAAACACAATGGAACATAACCCGACAAATGCTAATGACCAATGTTTGTAGTTTGTAGTAAAAACACAATGGAACATAATGGCCAATGTTTGTAGTTTGTAGTAAAAAAAGATTATGCATGAGAAATTGAGCATCAATCATCAGGAGGAAAAAAACACAATGGAACATAACCCGACAAATGCTAATGACCAATGTTTCAACAAGTATTAAGCGGTAAGTGTGCAGACAACACCTTTTAACTGGTTAAGCGGTAAGTAGACGATTTTTGAAAAAAATGGGTTTTAATTCTCTATACTATTCTATACAAAATTACACATATATGTATATAAATACTACACTTTTTGAAACTTCATATATATCTAAGCACTCTACCCAACAATATAAAACACCCAAATAGTTTATAACACATTTATAAAACAATGATGATAGCTATAATATAGGAAATAAATTACTTTTCATGGATAAAACACCCTACATACATGATACAATTTTTTTTGCATCACATGTTTACATAGCTAAGCATTAAACAACAAACTTATCATGGACACCTTACTAATTTATTGTTATATACTTATATTTGCATGTCATCAACTAGTCATACATTACAACAATACATATAATCAAAACATGCATTCTAAATTAGGTAATAGTTAAATAAAATTTCTCGTATGCATTACAACAATACCCTAGTATCACGGTTACATACAAAGTATGCATTCTAAATTAGAACTACAACTTATCATAGAACATGTAATTTATTTAAGTTTAACATATTATAGTCGATAATACTTGGATCAAATTAATTTACATAATGTTATAGGTTTACAACAACATTTAAAAAAATGTCAAAAAGCGGATGAAGCGGGCAAAAAGTGCCCGATTTTTGGAGAGACGCTTAATTGACACTCAACGACAAATTCAAATGATTGAAGGGATTTTGCTTAAGCGGACGTTCAGAACGATTTAGTACAATGCTCATGAGAAATAAGATCCAGACTCAATAAACACTCAATTACCGCTCAATCGTGGAATTAGGTTTCCACGAAAGCGTCCAAATTTTGTTCAAAATTTCGATTTTGCCGTTATCAAACCATGCGACTGTACTACTATGTCGAATCAGTGAAGCGTTTTGCCCAATTTCGAAATTTTCCTAGAAAACAATAAAGTTTATTTATCTCCTACACAATGTATCAGAAAGCGGGAAGCGGGAGGCCTGCGGACAACACCCTGTAACCGATTAAGCGTTAGGCGGGCGATTAAGCGGGCGATTTTTGAAAAAGCGGGTGTCTAAATTTTATATATTTTTATACAAAATTACATGTATGTGTATATAAAAAATATATTTATAAGAAACTTCTATACATATCTAATCAGCAAATCAGTAATTAACTAAGTATTCATCAATACTTACTATTAATCAGTATCTCTAATCACTAAAATCAGCAAGCAGATCATTAATTGTAAATAACAAACTATGAATTGTTGAATTACAGTAATCACTAAAGTAATACTAACCAGTAGTACCAATCATTAATCACTGAAAGCAGCAAGGAAATCAGTAAAACTAATCATGCATTACTAGTATAATAGAGCAACAAGATATTTACTTAGATGCATTACAGCAGTACCCAATTATTACAGCTTACACACAAAGTATGCATTCTAAATTAGGACTAGCTATATCATAGAACATTTAATGTATACAAGTTTCATATATTATAGTCAACACTACTTGGACTATGTAATTAATTAATGTTAGATGCTTACATTAGGATTTTTAAACAAAAGCGGGAAAAAGGTGGGCAAAAAGCGGGGAAAAAGCGGGTGAGGCGGGTAAAAAGCGGGCGATTATGTTCAAAACGATTAAGCGGGCGCTTAGGGGCTAAATTAGGCGGATGAGGGTCATGGGCTCTTAAGCGGCCCGCCTGGCCGTTTTTTAATTCACTGCTCCTACATGAAGGACCGCCAGATATCCCCATATATAATTTTATTGCACAATACAATGCATATAGGTGTAAAGCTCATACATGTGAAATTTCATGACTTAATTCATTCATTTTGGCGTCGAAACAGGCACAATTGCATTTACTGAAATTCTTGTCAAAATTTCAATAAATTTTGGTTTCCATGCTGAGGCTCCTTGCACTCAATCACTCATCATCATTGAGATCAGCCAAATTATAATCATCATCATCATCATTGTCATCCTCTGTGTGCATGGAACAAAATTTCGATTGAAATTTCAATTTTTTTCCAATCGGACATCGAAACGCATGTACGCAGAGAATGGGACGTCATTTCGCAGAAATTTCGCTAAAATTTTGCACTTAGGTGTGAAATTTCGCAAAACAGTGCAAATTTCGCTCAATTTGGGCCATAATTTCGCGAAATGGCACAAAATTTCGATAGAAATTTCGAGATATTTGTTCCTAGGACTGCTGCCACTACATGTTAGGTATTTTGGCAATTCTCTTTGTATCTTTTGCTTATAGAGGCTATTTTCTTTGATTCTAAGGTACGTTTCCCCTATCCCTAGCCCACGTATACCTCTTTCTATGTTTACACTCTTCTAAAAGATGTGAAGAGATACTATGAAAAATAACAAAGTTCTAAGTGCTGCTACTATATGTTAGGTATTTTGGCAATTCTCTTTGGAAAATCACATGAACTACAAACAAACTTGTGGATCTATGAAATTATAGTATTAAGTCTGCAATTCTACAATAAATTTGTTATTATTACACATATTTTTACATAAAATGACTTAAAAATAATGCATTTTCTTTGATCTATGTATACATGACCCATGTAACCTAACTAAATTTTAACACTAAACTTATATAAGTTGTAACATGTAAGTTTGTAACTTGCAACTGCAAGTTTTAAGGTCTAAGTGGTAAATTGTGGGTTTGTAAGCTGTTTACAGTCTAACGGACTTGACAATTCTGTTCATTTGTGCACTCACTCATTAAGACATGGATCCCACTCATTTACAGTCTAACGGACTTGACAATGAGGATATGTATGGTCAACCACCACAAGGATAAGAACCACCACGACACTCAAGCTTCAACTAGGATTGTTGGACTCCTAGTTTACTACTACGCAAGACTTATGGAACATCATAATGTGTAAGTTTGTTAGTTGTTAATTTGTTTTATTTTATAATTCTATATTATAAGTTGTAATTTGTAAGCTTGCAAGTTGTACTTGTAACTTGTAAGTTGTAAGTAACTGTAAGTTTTAAAGTCTAGTAGTAGTTGTTTAAACTTGAAATTTGTAAGTTTGTAATAGACTTAGTCTCTAACTGTCTAGCAGACTTGACATTTCTGTTCATTTGTGCACTTACTCATCAAGACATGGATCCCACCCTAACCTCTAAACATATAAATTTATTATATAATCTAGTGTGTTTATGTCTAGACTTTGTGTTTGCAGAATTTCAAAGCTTAATTTCTTCATTTTGCCATCGAAATTGGCATTGAAATTCTGTCAAAATTGTTCAGCTTCCTTCAATTACAAATGTGGGAGACCCCCCCCCCCACATATCCAATATGAAATATTATTGCATATTTGAGTAGATCTTGGCGTTTAGATCATCCTGGTAAATTTTCATGATTTAGTTCGCTTATTTGGTCGTCGAAATCGTTAGGGCCGTAAATATCAAAATTTAGTGCGAAATTTTGAAAATTTTTTGTTTCCGGGCCATCAGACACGACATCAAAATCGGACATTTAATTCTCTGTCTGTGTGTCACCTTCTTCCTCTTCTTTTTCCTCCTCAGTGTGCTCATCTTCAAAGTCATCAGATTCATCTAGTATATGTTCATTATGAACTTTTTTCTCTTTGATGACAACACAATTTGTTGTCTTTGCCTATGATAGTTTGGTTTTGAGGACTGTGGATCTTTTCTTTTACGAGTGTATTTTGCAGCTTTTCCTTTTCCCTTGTGAACTGCCTTAGTTGTACTTGCACCACGCTTAGGCCTACCCACCTCTTTCTATGCTCTCATGGCCTAATCTACAAGTCTCCAAGTGAGACCATCGTGATGTGAAACTATGGTATCATCATGAATCCCCCTCACTGGTCCACTGAACTCATCAAGCACAATGACATTAAAGTCACTTTCATCATTTTTCTCCCTCATTTTTGAAACCACTCCTTCAATCTGCAGTTGTATTATATGAACAAGTTTATCCAATTGCTTACCCAATAAGCGATTTCTTCGCTTCGTGTGCATCTCGATGGCAAAATATTATGAATATTGTATTTCTTCAATTAAAAAAAAAAACATTTAACATGTTGATCATGAGACACAACTCAAATGTGCTCCGATTTTGCTCAAAACTGGAGGAGGTGCAACAAAGACTCAAGAATTGCAAGCCAACATTTTTAAAGTAGAATTTCCTACACCATACAACTCCCACCAAGATATTATAATTCATGAAGGTATTATAGTCAATCATAATACATGCTAAATCAAATATATATAATCCATTTTAGTACATGAAAAAAAATCATAGTTGCTTACATGGTGCTCCTATGGCGAGGAGATGCTGGACTCCCAATCAGGATACATTCCATGAAAGCTGTTGGAGATGTCTATGTCATACTCAGTTGATATGAGGCCTGATATTACAATAGTAAACCACCCATCAGGGTTAAGGAAGAAAGCTGCATCATGCAATATAGTACACATCCGATCTTCGTAGCACTCTTGAACAATGTTCACTATTGGACTATATTGTTTCTCATCACAACCCAAATTTGACTGAATATTGTGAACTGCTTTGGTGAGTGCCATGGTGATGAATTTCATACTTGGCTTTGCATCAGAATCGATCAATCTCAGAAGCTTCACAAGTGGCATTGCATGCAGCCCTCAGATAACTAACCACTGCTTCATAGAACTTATGAGGCAACACATCCCGACAACCTTATCCCCATTCTTTTAGACTTTTAGCCCATTTGCCTATTTTCCCCAAGTCAAATTGCAACAATATGCTTAATGCATTTGTAGCATTATGCAAGCTCTGAAGAGTAAGAAAAGATGTGACAAAGCAAGTCATTGAACATCTCATCAACTCTTCCCATCTAAAATTTGCATAAAAGCATTGTGGACAAGTATGTACATATCAATGTAGGATGTCGATTTCTTTGCGTTTTTTTATTATTCATGCGTACTGAGGCAACCCTGTAATGTCATCCAACATGAGGTCAATATA
Organism: Alisma plantago-aquatica; assembly: GCA_963693085.1. NCBI lineage: Eukaryota > Viridiplantae > Streptophyta > Magnoliopsida > Alismatales > Alismataceae > Alisma > Alisma plantago-aquatica. Next base: position 628,730,661 of record OY856413.1, read on the forward strand.
ATGCGCGACACATTGTGTCCAAAATAAATGGGCCACCTTTCTTGCAACAACTTCCTAGCTAGAAAAAATTTTGTGGCACAACCTGAGTAACATACTCCGGGCCAAACTTCTCTATGGCCTCATTAGAAGTTTGTAAAGAAATTCACCTGTATGGCTATGTACAAATACATCAACAGAGTACACGAAAAAAGTTCCACGGGTGAATTGACTAAGAAATACTAGACTTCTTCCTCGCTTATCAGACCATCCATCTAACATCAATGTGCAACCATACTTTTTCTACGCCTCTAGATGCCCATCTCGTAAGTTCCCGGTCTTCTCATATTGGGCCTCTAACAACATGTCTCAGAGCTTGGTTCTGGGAGGTTTTAAACCTCTGCCAACCTCAATAACAACCTCAAATGAAATCTTATACCGATTGTAGTTGGAAAAATTGAATGAAAGATCAGCCTGGTAGAACTAAAATGCTATCTCCTCATTGCTCTAGCTTGTGCTTCTTTCTTGTAGACAATTTTATTGTACTTAGGCTCTTTCCTTGCCTTTCTTAGATCAATCATCTCACAAGGAAGAGGTGACGTGTGCATTTGTGGGGCCTCGAAGACACCCCTAGTAGCTTACCAAACAACGAAGGCCTAGTACTAGTCATGCGGTTAGAAGTACCCACCTGTTGCTTAGCAATGCCAACATCCTCATGTTCATAGTCACAATCACCACTAGGAGGAAATAAGTGCAGGAAAAAGTGCAAATCAACAATTAGGGTTCGAGACTTCTTCCTACTCATCTCCATGTAGTCAAATATCTCTTTTCTAATAGCATGTAGTGTTGTTGCACTTCTACATTTGAACCTTTGCCAATAAGATGATCTCTTGCCCTCTTGATCTCTCTATTGCACATATGGCCACACAAACCACATTGCACCCTGTTCTAGTCACTCGAGTTAGGCCAAAAAGAGTACTACCACCTAGGATCATTGGATTTTGCCTTTTGTTTATGATCCTTCACCAAAATCGAGTAGTGATTCTTCCATACGCCGTTGCTCCCAATCTGTATGCTACTACCACCCCACTTCATGTCACTTAATGATTCAATATACACAACAAACGGAACACAAATATTATATAAGTAAACATGAATAACATCTAATAATTGATCTTGTAGACTGTGGTGTAATCTCAAAATAGGGAGCAATCACCAAACACACAATCACCAAGCACAAAAACACCAATTATGTTTGCTGCTTGATGGAGACAATATAAAATAAGGACATAGTTGAGTAGATTGAGTGTAAATATAGGGAAAAGGAATAAATTTTAGCACACATAAGCAGAATGGAAGACAAAGAGTTAGGCAAAGCGTGGGCAAGGAAAGAAGAAGAAGGGAGGGGGACTGGAGGAAGGAAAAAAAGAAATAGGGGAAGGCGAAAATTGGGAAAAACAAGGAAGCATAAAAAAGAAGAGGAAACATGAAGAGGACCCATGGGAGGGGGACGGAAAAAAGGAAGAAGAGCAAACATGAGGAGGACGCTGGAGAAGAGGAAGTAAGAAGAATAGGGAAGCAGAGGAGGAAGGTAGAAAGCTGAAAAAACAAAACATACATGTTTCTCCCTTGTAGTGGCAGCGATCTTTGCTGCCTTGCTTCTCTCCAACCCATCTATCCAGTGAGCAACAACCTTAGGAAGAGAAAGAAAGGAAGATGGTGTGGTGAGGGGGAGAAGCAGAAAGGAAGAGGGGGAGAAAGAAACAGGAGGGGAGAGCATGCCTGTCTTTGGGAGAGGTTGAGAGGGGTGCATGCGTCGACGGAGAGCTGAGTAACTAGAACAAAAAGTCACAACATTTTTTTATAAAGTCCACTCAATGTAGGCCCGCTAAGCGCCCATATATGCCACCCAAAATGCCTGGACGGGCCGCCCAAATGCCCAAATGGGCTGGGTGCCTGACTCTGGGGAGTGGGGAGTGGGTGGAGGGTGCCCATCTTGTTGCCCGTACAACACAGAATGGTTCGATGTGTCGGTTTGTGTTGCACATGGTCATATCATCTCAAACAACTTTCACCTTACTTGTCCTTGACACTTGACACTCACTTGTCCTTGACACTTGACACTCGACACCCGTCGTTCCCACTTTTGTTTCTTGTATGGCCATTTCTCAAGGTTCTCTCTTTGTCTTCCACACAGACACATCATCATACACATTTTGGCTACATTCATCTTGTTGGACCTTGTTTCTTCACTGGCCAACATTCACTCTTATATTGCATGAATAGTCTTATAGTTGTTCTATAAAACTTACTTTTTTATATGAGTGCATTAAGGTTGTACAGGTGGCTAGGTGGCCAGACGTTCCTCTGGGGCACCTGGGGGGCTAGGTGTTACTAGGCTTTTTATTGTTTTCCATTTAATTTTATATATATGTTTATATATATATTTATATATATACACACAAACACACACACACATAATTGTATACACATAAATTAGTAGGGATTAGGAAGAGGAGGAAAAGAAGTATAAAGAACATTGGTTGACTTGATGAGGAAGAACAAATTTGAAAAAGAAAATTGGAGGTTGGGGGAAAATGAAGAACAAAGAAAGATTCAAAAAAAGAAAAGAAAAAGTGGAGCACCATGCAACATGAACCTTATGTATGGAGAAACCATGGAGAAAAATGGAAAAAGGAGTTTTCTAGAGGAAAAAGAACAAATAACAAAATTGAAGTAGAAAAGAGATGGGAAAGATGTGAAAAAAAGGAAAAACAATATAGTGCATGTTTATATAGATATGGATAGTTGTACATAATATATTGATGTGAGTACATTCACACAAATTTTAAACATTATATGTTAATAGGAGGATGAAGAAGAAAGAATTAGTATGCAGCCTAAATAGGCTGGGCGCCCATATTTTGGAGGCTAGGTGGCCAATAATGGAGTGAGATATTCTAGTTACTCCATTTCAACCGTCATGTTGTGACCATGGTACATGATTTTAGTTTGCGTCGACTTCGTCATATTTGGAAGTGGAAGTTTGTGGGAACTTTGAGGAAGTTTAGACGCAAACTTCAATGAACTTCGATGTCAATTTTTGAAGAAAATGATGTGAATTTGAAAGGAAACTTTGATTGAAAACCTCTAATTATGTTATATCTTTATCTTGTATATGTTAATTTAACACAAAACACGATTCATGACCCTCTAGCCCTAGGTAGGTCGATTATATAATGTGTTTCTTGCAAGGGTCAAATGTGCAATACACACACAAACAATGTTTTAGAAAGCGGGAAGCGGGAGGCGTGCGGAGAGCACCTTGTGGCCGCTTGAGCGCCAGGCGGCCGCTCATGCGGCCGCTTTTTGAAAAAGCGGATACTGAAATTCTTCTATAATTTGATAAAAAGATATACATGTTTGTATATAAGTAATATATATATATATATATATATATATATATATATATATATATATATATATATATATATAAGGAAGTTTTAGACTTATCTATACAGCCTACACAACAAAATAAAGCACCCAGATAGTTTTTAACACAGTTGTAATATGGTATTTGGGTATTACTAATACCCAAATTGTTTACTTTTACTGTAGTGAATATATTTATAACTATATATACTAAAATGCAGTAAGCAGTAGAAGATATATAATGTATTAATGTAGCTTATGCAGTAAACAAATAGAATATATATAATGTTTTTCATTAATATCCAGTAAACAATAGAATATATATTACACTATAGAATGTATTAGTACATTATAGTTATATAAGGTAGAAAGGTAAAGAAATACAATTTGCAGTAGATAAGTAGATATTTATGTATGTATTATTGTATTATAAAATGTATTATATAGTAATGTTTCATATTAAATAATGTACAGCAGCAATGTATTACACAGTAATGTTTCATATTAAACAATGTACAGTAGCAATGTATTACATTATTACAGACTTCTAGTATTACACATTATATTACATGGTAATACAGTCAGTCATGCACATAGATAGATACTAGGAAAGTCAATATATAGTAGCAGCAACAACATTTGATTAGAAAAAAATGAAAAAAGAAAGCAATTGTACAAAAATCCAGCGCCTAAAATTTAGGCGGCCAAAAGCGGGCGCCCAAAACAAGGAATCAGGAGGGCAAATAGGCGGGCCAGGCGGGTTTAGGCGGCCGCTTAATGGGCTGCCGCCTGAGTGGCCGCTCAAGGCTGTAACCAGGCGGTTGAGCCTCCTGGCCGCTCAAGCGGCCGCTTAGGCGGGCGCCTGGGGCGCCTTTCAAAACACTGCACACAAATTCCGTTCAGCATATGATTCTATACAATATACGATCAAATAGTAGGTACAACACCCTCTCTAGGAAAGAGTAGCAACAACAAACATAGGGATTGATATTAGAAGTTGTGAAGAGGTTGGAGGCGACACTTATGCTTTATATGGCCTTTAGGGAACTAGTTAGGATTAATGTTCTGGGCTGTCTCAACTTGGCCCAACTTCGCCAACTTTGAGCAAACTTCGACAACTTCGGAGAAGTTGAGACAAAAATACACACCAAAAAGTCAACTTCGCCGACATCAATGAAACTTTGCCCCGAAGTTTGGACGAGGCTGAACGATTTGGGATCCGACTTCGCCAAAGGCCGAAGTTCAAAGTTTCGTCAAAATTTTGCCAAAATTCGTCAAAATTATGTTTCGTGGTTTTGACCTTGTTACAAACATAATTTGAACATTGCTATCTTTTAAATAATAGAACCCACATGACAAAACTTACAATATTTTGGTAATATCCACTCCATCCAATTTGGCAAAATCATTCACAATTCCAGACTAGCTGAAATGGCAATGCATATACTCTGTTTTGCTTTCACTGATCTTAAAGCTACTGGATTATGTTTCTGCAAAGTAGACTTAATTATTTGATCTTTCTTTTGTTTCATAATCAACATAATGTCAGCAACAAATAACAAGCACTAAGGGATATCATCCTGAACACGCTTTGTCAACTCTTTCATGAATAAAAATGGGCTTAGTGTCGATCCTTGATGTACCTTTAATGTAATAGGAAATCTTGGTGTTTCGCATCCAAGAGTCTTAACACTTGCAGTCGAGGTATCATACTTCTTCAGTTAATTCAATGCATCGAATTGACACATTTTTTCTCCAAAACCCACCACAAAACTTCCCTTAGTACTTGATTATAAGTCTTTTCCAAATCAATAAAAATCATATGGAGATTTCTTTTCTTTTCTCAAGACATCTTCATGAGCTTCCTCATCAGAAAAGTAGTACGTGTAGGCATGAAACTAAGCTGGTTGTCTCAATTTTCTGTTGTAGATCTAAGTCTTTGAACTTTGCCCAATTATCCTCTCTTAAAGCTTTGTTGTGCGAGTGATCAACTTGATACATATGTAGTTTGTGCAGCTTTTAACATCTCCCTTGTTCTTGTAGATGGAGACTATGATATTGTTTCTCTACTTATCCAACATTTTCTTTGTTTTCAAAATCTCATTGAAGAAAGTTGTTAACCACATAGCTCCTTCATCCTTTGTACTCTTCCATACATCAATAAGATATTGTCTGACTCACATATCTCGTGACTCAACATCCTTTTCAAAACATTCATGACCTCTCATGGTGTTAACTATCATGTGTAAGTGATATCTCTTGTATTCATATCACACAAGTCTTTTTCATAAAAGTATCTATGTAAAAAGGCTAATAGAAGTAGTTCTTCCGTTGGTTCTTTGATAATTGATATCATCATCCTTTACCGACACCTTACCAACTCTATTCTTGATGCATTTTACTTGGGCCAATTCTCTTCGTTTTTCACTCTTCACTGAATTGAAGAAAAAGTCCATCCAATCCCAAACATACCAAAAGGTAAGAAGGAAAGGAGGAATTTTATTCATTTCTCAAATGGTACATATTACAGAGCACAATAATGAATAAGCAGCGGAAACAAAACTATTACACAGTTACAAAATTACAATTGTTCCTCACCTTATAAGGTGGAACGAAAAATAAAGTAAAAGGTATACACCTAAGAACACGTAAGGCCGGTTGCAGAGGGCAAACCAACTATCCCAAGCTATCCTCAAAGTCCAAGTCCATGTATACGATCTTTTAGCATCTTTTTCTTCTAATGTACCTAAACCTGGGTGGAAGGGAACATCACCCAGAACATAGGAAACAACATAGAGGTCAGCAAAGAGCTGATAATGTACAATACATATAATAAACACTTCGGGCATTAAATAGGGTTATAAATGCAAAAAGGAGATGTTCCCACAAAAAGGGGGCTATTTGCAATTAGGTAAGTTCAAAAGGAATATAACAAAAGAAATGAGGCATATTAAAATTTAGAATACAAGCATCAGATGAAAATGTCTTGCCATATCATTTAACCAAATCTCCATTGAAACAATAAACATTTGCATGCATAACAATGTAGACTAAATATACCTAAAACAGGGCCATAACACCATAGGATCATGGCCTAAAAGAAATAAGGGTGGAAACGCACACCCCAAGCGGAATACACGCGCCCTATATAAGTATGGTTGTACATAAGTACCGCTATTCTATATATTCTAGTCAAACATGCATCATGCTAAAATAGAGTGGCAAGACTATCATTTTAGTCAATTTCAAATAAAGGACAACATAGCAGGAGGGGCCCAAGGACCCATATAAATATGTCAGTTTAATAATCACAGGAACAAAAGGGATTCATGTCAGGAATTATAAATGTCCATGAATTTAGATTTCCAAGAGAAATAACAATTCAAGAGATGCCTCATTATAATGTATATGGATTTCAGTCAAATAATGCCCAAAATAAAATAGAGGATGTACATACCTGATATTAGTGACTAACCATATTTCTAGGGGTGAAATTCACCATTGAATTGTCTCCAAGGTTGGTGATGAACGAGCTACAAAGTAGAATAATATATGTTACTATTTGGCTTGAAATCAAACTTGTTCAATTTAGGTTATTTTAGGATTGGAGTTTCCATCTAGGTTTATTATCCCATATTTTTCTTATCACTATAGTCTCTTAGATTTCCATCTAGGTCATATATGATCAATGTTGTATATCAATGTACATGATAATTTTCTGTAGACTAGATCCCCAAATATTATTCTTTGTCTAACATAACATAGTTCCATTTAGTCAATAGGAGTGAAGACGTATATTGTAAGATATCTATTAAATATTGAAGTACCCAATAGGGATGTCTAGTGTATAATTCCAACATAAGTCAATATATAAGTTACATAAACTTAGATCTTGAATATGCACAAGAATACAAGTTTGTACCAAATGATTATATGGAGGTAGATTATTTATTAGTCTAAACTAACATGTACCCTATTCCCATCCATGTGAATGCACATGTTTATAAAAGTACTTTCTTTAGTGTGATTTGTCTCTTTTATACCATTGAATTCAGTCTAGGACGTTTCTAGGTAGATGCATTCTTACATTCTTATCATGTTGTTAATCATCATTAAGTATATGTATATACACTTAGGGTTTTAATGAATAAGAATAATACTGTCGGAACATTGGACATGTTCGGTAACAATTACTTCTAGATCTTGCTATTTGCTATGATATTTATTAATATGTGCATAAAAAGTCCAAGTTAAGTGGTCAAATATGTATTCAAGGTTCAATCTAAGCCTCTGGAGGTTATTAGTTTGTTTGTTTAAGGAATGAAACTACAATAGGGTAAGTATTTATCATACCTTGTCATGGATTTGGACACATCTTTGTGTTTTCTGCCTTAAAGCGAAAGCTGATCCCAAGTGGATGGCTTGAGGAAAATGCATTTGCAGACCACCTTTGTTTGCAGATCAGGAGGAAGAGTCTTGACTCAAGGCCACATAGGCTGGTCGCAGGAGGTGATATCTAGAGTAAGTTTCGGCACAACCACCGTGTGCCACTATATTTGCTAGTCTTCATGAGGTCCAACAACAACAGAGAGTATGGAGTTAAAGATGTGTTGGGGGAAAGGAAGGTCCAGTTCTGCAGCTAGGCGGATAAGAAGGGAGACCTTGGTGTGGATTCATGGTGAGGTTGAGAGGAGTGGCGAAGAGATGAGGAGGAAGGGTCGTGGCTATTGGATCTGGTAGTGGTCACAACTGGGTGCATGTGACGTAGTATGACTGCCAATACAGATGGTGGCGATGCTCATTGGCCCTGGTGGCTGGGCGCAAGGTGAGAAGGGATCAATAACGGTTCTGATGGGATTTGGTGAGGTCTGTAAATCGACCATGACCTTGGTTGTTGGTCCAGTTCAATACATGAATGCGAGCTCATACGTTCAACATTGGGGTGCCAAGAGCACGAGGATGTGAGGGGTTTGTGGAGGGTTCAAGGAGGGTGTTTGATCGAGGAGGGCTCTTCCATTACAGAAGGCACATATGGATTCAATGTCGAATATATATGGTGCATAGGTTGGCGGCGTTGTACTTCGAAAGTTGTGGGAGTCTGAGCAATTTTGGTGGCGCTGCACTGGCGAGGAAGAAGAGGTCCTTGCTGGATAGTGACCAGTAGCTGCGATGGTGGCATCTTCGTGTGGCCATGACAACTGGTGTACTAGTGGAGGCAAGCAACGACTTCAGGGAGAGGTAAAGGAGCGGTGAGTTGTGCAAGTAGTGGCATGGTAGTTGTTGACATGCCTTCTGAACAGGCTATGGTGGCACCCTCTATGACAGGCTGCGGCGGAACCCCTTGTAGCCAGAGCAACTGGTGCAAGGAAGAAAAGGAGGCAGAGGGGAAGTGGAGAAGAGGAGCAATCGCAAACTGGATGTAAGGAGACAGTCTGACGCGGAAGCCTATCTCGAGGCCGCTGGCGGCTCTTTCTGCCAAGGTGATAAGGGGGCAGATCCGGGAGGGTGAGTACTGCTAGGGTTTAGGAATGTCCAACAGTGACGAGGAGGATTGGGGTGGATGCGGGGAAGAAAAGGCAAGGAGGAAGAGAAGAAGGGAAGACGGATCTGCTGTCTGCAGCATCCGTTGTGAAGAGGAAGGAGTCACGGAGGACTAAGCCACACGATCGAGTTTTGGGTGAGAAGTAACGGGTGGCAATAAATGTAATAATTAATTTGGTAATCAAACTTATGATATATAGAATATGTCTCCTTCAAATTGTATTGGAGGAGTAAATTAAGTTTGATTGGCATGAAATTTTGTAGGTAGGTTAAATAAGACACGAGGAATCTCATTTTAGAGTCAGATTCTCCTTTTAAAAATGTTTAGTATTTTATCTCTTGCTTGTGTGTTAATTAATCAATTATGCATTTAATGTCTTTCTTAATTTATTTATACATCATTTTATATTTTGTTTTCATCAACTACACTTAGTATGGTTTTATAGTGTCAAAGTAATGTCAAGACTAAAAAATTGGTGAATTTTCACCTCAAACCCTAGTAGTGAATTTATTTAAGTATTTCATGCTAATATATTTAAATTTTAGGGGGGAAATCTACTTGATACTAGCACATTAGAAAATAGCCTAGAAAAAAGTGGGTCTAGGTTATGAAACTAGATTCGAGTATGTTACAGAAGGCATGCATGCACTATTAGTATTCACTAGGGATCAATTTACAATCCTTGCATACTTTTTGATCTACCCGTCATTTAAAGAAGTAATCAATTTTGCAACAATTGGCTAGGTAGTAATCGGATGAGAATTTCTATTTATTGTTATCCCTTACACCTAAACATCTATGCTAACCAGCGTAGCAATTATTATTCTATCACCCATCCTTGTGCTCTTGATACCATATCCTTCAACATCTAAGCCATATTTGTCAAGGCGGGCACCTAGGCGCCCTAGGCTCTTTATAGATCCTTCAAACCTAGGCCCCTAGGGGTTTTAGGTGAATTTGGCGGAGTAAGCGTCCTAGGCGAGGTCGGTGTCTGCCTAGGTGGTCAAGATGGACCACCTAGGCGCTCTTGCTGCAAACATGTCAGTCCTTAGACTGCTGTTTATAATTTTATTTGTCGACTTCCTCCTATATATCCTATTTTTTTTTTTTTTTTGACCTTTCTCCTGCATATTCTATTCTTAAATCCTACTACTGCTGTGTATAGTTTTTGTGTGACTTCCTCCGAATGTTCAAATTTTTGACAAAATGGTCGAAATTTCGATCGAAATTTCTGTTTCCATGGCAATCGGACATCGAAATTGACTGACGAAACTCTCGAAACAGGCTGATCATCGATTTTTTTTTTCTACTTTTTCATATACTATGTACTACCTAAAGCATATTTTTTTGGACAGTTTTGTGTCTTTAAGTCTATATATTGTGGTTGCAAACTATAATGACTTAATTCATTGATTTCACCAATGAAAATTGACATCCAAAATCCCCATCGAAATGCCCATTGAAACCGTGTAGGGTCTTTCACTTAAAAATGGCGAGACCCCACCCCCCACGTATCCAATATGAAATATTATTACATATTTGAGTAGATCTACACTAGTAGATCATTATGGTAAAATTTCATAAATCAATTCGTTTATTTTGCCGTCGAAATGCCAGGAACACATTTATTGAAATTTCTGTAGAAATTTGTTGAAATTTCTGTAGAAATTTGTTGAAATTTTTGTCGAAATTTGTTGAAATTTCTGTTTCTTTGGCCACCGAAACGGCATCGAAATCGGACATTTTCTTCCTTGCTTCCTCCTCCTATATGCATGTTTCTAATTTCAGGCTTGTCCTATTTCTTTTGATCCAACATTTACCATACTTGTCAAGGCGTCTAGGTGGGGGCGCCTAGACTTTTCTGGGCGTTTTTTCCACTTTTTTCCAGTTACATATTTAAATGTTTGTACGCATGATACTATATGTGTTGATATAATTTTTATTCATTATATGTTATTACAAATCTAATTTGGATTGATAACTATAGGAGAATCAGGGGCAAGAGAAATAACATGAAGAAAAAGAAACAACAGTAAGAGGAAAATAAGTAGGAACCGGAGAGAGAAAACGGGATAAAAAGAAACATGCAAATGGTACGTGTAGTGCAGGAAGAAGATAGAATAAGACAAACACAAGGACAGTAAAATGAGACTGAAAGAGGATGAAGAATTCAAAAAAACAAAATAAAAAACAGAAGTAGCAGTGCTGAAATAGAAAATATAGAGGAAGGAAAAATCGGCCAGTGGAAATAAATGGTAACATGCAAACAACAATAGCTGTGAGAGGAGATTTAGGGGGAAGAAATCAGAAAAAGAAGAACAAATATATGCAAACAGTAGTAGTAGATTTGTTGTCATGGGATAAAGGACAAATTTGAAATAAGAAATATGCATATACTCACATAGTAGTAGGAGGGGATATAGGAGGAATAACTCACAACGCAGCAGCAGTAGGATTTAGGAATAAAATCAAGGAGAAAGGATAAAAAAAGAAAATAAAAGAAGCAAGTACAATAGACATATGAGGAAGTAGATACAAATTTTAACAAACAACACTACATGAACTTACCAATTTGGCCCAAATCAGGCCAGGATTTCCCCAAACCGGACCTGTTTTTCCCCAAACCAGACCTAACTTGCCAAAATTTGACCTGATTTGGCCTAGTTCAGACCTATTCCAACCATAAAATGACTCAAGGTGATCTAATTTGACCAAATCTAGACTCGGTTTATGCTAATTTAGCCTTGAAATGGTTTGATTTGGGCCTAAAATGCCTTAAACGCCCACTTAATGCACTCCATAGGCTGGGCGCCTAGGCGGCCGCTATAACTAAGACATATATTACTATTTGCATGTTCCCCCCTTCTTTTTCTGACTTCTTTTTTAATGCTGTTTGTATGTTTCTTTTGATATTCGTGACCTCTTCTTCCTCCCCCTATGTCTCCTCCTGCCACATCTCCTGCTGGGCTGCTACTGCTGTTTCCAATTCTATTTATCTGACTTCTTCCTCCTCATCTCCTCCTACTGCTGTTGTGTTTTTCTTTTGTCTATACTTCTTTCTACACATCTCCTGCTGCCATTTGCATGTTACTTTTTCCTGTCTTCTTTCTCCTCCAATTCCTACTTATCTTCCTCCCACTGTTGTTTATTTTTTCTTCTTCTTCTTAATTTTATTCCACCTGGTCTGCCTATAGTTATCAATTCTAGTTATACTTATAACAACATTTGATGAATAGATAACTACAAAATTGCATATAGTATATATGTATAAACATATAAATATGTAACTGTAAAAAAGAATACAGAAAAGCATAGCCACCCCTTGGAAACCTACCGCTTAGCCACGTGACGAGTAAGATCTTATCAATGACAATTCCCACACCATTTGTATGTTTGTCAAGGAGGGCACAACTGTGTAAAATTAATCACCTAGATATTTGATTACATCACCGCCCACCTAGAACTACGACACACATGACCATCTACATAGTCTAGAGTGTAAAACCACTCCAAGCAACGAAGGTGAAAATTGGCTCAGAAAAGCGTGTTAAGCCACTTCAACTGACCTAACCTGAAACCTAGTATAGTCAAGTGTGAATTATCTGTATAGTTTGCCTTAGGTATTAGATTAGATGCATGATGAGGGGTGCGGGGTCTCAATGCGAATATTAGTATTTTAAGTGGAGACATTGTTAGGCCCTCATATAAACTAATTATCTCACTTAGCTAGATATTGGATCATTAGGCCATAAGCCATGTCCGGCTTAATAATTTGATATGGAATGATTTTTGGTCTTTGAATTGTTTGGGGTAAGTAGTTGCTTGTGCTATGTAATGAATTGGGCTCGCTTTGGGGTGGGTCATTGAGTTTTTGTTATTGATCGGATGAGAAGGTTAATGAATGTATATACTATACCTTTACCTACATCTGTGAGGCAAACTAGCCTATAGGTATGTCCACATCTGGGCCATGCTCGACCCGTTGACAGCCATTCTAATGGCCACATCTATATTCTATGCTTGGGTAATAACCACATTCTACTTCCTACTCTCGAACCTCCTGGTCTCATCTGATACAATCAATATGTTTTGTAGATTTCCAGACAACGCTTTGTTTTAAACTAGACTCTGTAGTAGCATGAATTTCGATTAGAAATTTTGAAAAAGGGCAATCGAATCACAGAGTATTAAACTTTTCATGAATTTCTCAAAGGATCACGCCTTGAAGCTGCTCTATGAATGGTTCAAAAGATCACATATTTTGTTTTCACCCAGAACCTTATCCCAACACACTCCACCGACCAGAGCCTCAGCACTGAAAGACATTCCCTGACCCTCAAAACTGGCAGTAGGAGCACTGGCCAAGCTGCTGTTTAGCTCTTTAGGGTCATTGCAAGGTGACAGGCCGTAATCATGATAAATAATGAAATTTCATAGTGAATCTTTTAGAAAATTGTTGAGGACCTCCAATATTATTTGACCTTTGCACTCACTTCTTTTTTATGATTTCACAAATTGGTTCTAATGTAGATTTTTTGTTCTTTAAAATCATATTTTTCTCGGAACTAATGTGTTTGCTTTCTGCCAGTACAAGTGTATAACTTTGTGTTTTGGTGAATGCAGTTCAAGTTCTCAACTTCCAAATGAACGTGAAAGGTAGGAGAGTTCCTGGCAAAGGTGGAGAAATGGCTGCACATTCTGCTTTTGGACCGGATGATGACGTGATAATCAAGCATAGGCTCCTAACACGTGTAACAACCACTAGAGGTGAACCTCCACTAAAAAAGCTTCACAAGAAGTTCACATCCTTCGCACTTGAGATAGATAAGGATGGTGACAATTTGAAGGACTGTGAGAGACTCTATAAGGCTTTTTTGCAAGAGATTTCCACGTTTGAAATGCCTCTGATCAAGAGCAAAGCTGTGGTAGATGCAAATGTTCGTGAGAAGCAAAGTCTTCAAGAGCTACAAGAAAAAATAAACCGGCAAATCTTGCAGGCTCAGGTGGACATTGAGGAACTAAAGAAGCAACTTGAGGCGAGCAAGATTGAGAGGCAACACAAGGAGGAATGCGAGGCCATTAGGAAATTGATTGCCATGCAACCTCCTAGATCTGAGACTCAGAAAAGCATATCTTCTCTTGAGAAGGACATTGAAACATTAGAGACAGAAAACAGATCAGGCTTGAGGACACTGGATCTAAGAAAGAAACAGTTTGCTCTTCTACTTCATGTGGTATGTTATCAAGGCTCTTTGTTTTAATCGGGCAGTAGTTTTTTGGTATATTTGGTGCCCTGTCTACTTCTGATCATCAAGCGTTCTTTTATAGTCTGGTAACTGGTTATAACGATATATATATATATATATATATATATATATAGAGAGAGAGAGAGAGAGAGAGAGTCAAGCTGGAATACACTCGAGTGTAGCGGAGACCGACTACACTCGTCGTTTTCCATCATGTAACATATATTTTGAAAATCGAAACCATTGATCTTCTTAAGTATCTTATGAACATACTACATACAAAATTTGAACTCATTTGACACTTATAGGTTATGCATCAAAATGCGACAAAAATGATACAATTCAAATTATAGTTTTGTGTGTCAATTTTGTTGATCATAAAAGAGTGACTTAGAAGAATCCGAATGAGCTCAAATTTTGCATGTAGCATGCATTTGGTATAACAATGAATATCAACGGTTTGAATTTGTCAAAAAAATGGTCTACATATGTAATTTTCACTTGAGTGTAGCGTGTGATCTGTACACTCGAGTGTATTCTAGCTTGACTCTCTCTCTCTCTCTATATATATATATATATATATATATATAATTATATATATATATATATATATATATATATATATATATAGTTTTGGTGTTCAAAATTGGCATCGGCATGCGATTTCTGTTATATTCTGTCTACAAGTAGTATAGTAAATTCCTTAAAAGGAAATAATTGGAAAGGAGATGAAGTCCAGTTTGTCTTTACCGATTTTATTATTTAGCAGTTCAACATTTTTCAAAGTGTAATTCCGCCAATGTGGAATTACAACCTTATGTGAACGTTGATTGCTAACTTATCATACTCTGTTAGTATGCTTGTCTCAGAATTCGAATAATGAAATCGTGCATCAAGGCACAATGTCAAAGGCTGTAATCCATATAACATGTTATACAGATGTATATGTGCCAATAAAAGATGGCAAATTAAAATGACAAGCTGTCCACCATTTCTCATACAAGGGCTCTTGGTAATATGTTGTAAAATTTTGGGTGGTTCAGTGTTTGCTATTACTATGTATTTGTTGAAGTTCGTACCTCTTGTTAAAAATAGGATGATTCAAAACTTATAAATCATGTTAACTTTGTGATGAATCAATTCTAACAATCTTTTCCGTATGAACAAAGTTCTATTAGAATTAGATCCAGTAAAAGGTTTAGAAGTTAGGGATCTAGTATTTGAACCAAACAAGAAGAGCAAGAAGAGTGATAGGTCAACAATCGATTTTTTTGAGATATGCTCATGTTTCATAAATCTGGCTTATGACATATAATGGCTTGGAGAGTTGGAGCACAAATTTTCAATTGACTTGAACTTGGAGTACTATTGGTTGCTGAGACGGGGTTTGACTTATTAGATTTTTTGAAAACTTTATCTATAACCAAACTTGCCCAATTGGATTACGTAGTTGGCCTAATGGCAAACTAATCTGGACCATTACATAGTTGGCCTAATGTCAAACCATTGAGACCATTACGTAGTTGGCCTAATGGCAAACCAATCTAGAAATTCTCTTGACTTTTAAACCTAGGTTAGAGTTTCCCATTTAGTCTACATCCTGAATTAATCGATTATGTCTCTGGATAGTTTCTCTGTCTTTCAAACCTTAACAAGAGTCACCCTCTTACCTTACACACTCAAGGGCTTCGACTATGCATGATCTCATCCCTGGCAATGGATGAAAAACATATACAAATGTTTGGGTCCTAGTTTTACATGATTGAATGCCTTCTGTTAGAGCTCAGTCTCTTCTTACTCTTGGAGTTGTGGCTTTTCTTACAGCTTGTAACTCCTTTTGGAGTTTGTTTTCCAGACAACACTTCACACCTTGATTTTAGCAATCATTAATTATGAAATGGTGAAGGAGATTAAACGGGGATGATGAGGGTCCATTTATCATTGTGTGGTGATATATCCACATGGATAGAAGTGTTAAGCTATTTGCTATACCTATTCAAACATTTGAAGGACAAGGGGACATGATCATATGGGTATGTGGCTATATATACCTTCTTCCTTTTACATTTACATGTGCACATGCACACCTACTGGCATATTTCATTATATCATAGACATAACGATGACAAACATGGTTGTACACATGCCCATCTAGTGTTGTGTGGTGGTATATCCACATGGATACAATTGTTAAGCTATTTGGATATGCCTATTTGAACATTCGAAGGATAAGGGGACTTGATCATATGTGTATGTAACTATATATACCTTCCTCCTCAATCCTTATACATATACATGTGCACATGCACACCTACTAGCATATTGCATTATAAAATAAACATACTATGACAAACATATGGTTAGCTGGTGCTTCTCTTTGGTGTTGTGGTGGCTGCCGAAGCTGCTTCTCTTCTCGCAATTGGTGGCAGTGGCTTTGGCTTAAGCTTCCAGCAACTTTTTGACAAAGGCATGGATGGAGGGGGATGTCAGCAGGAAGCGAGAGGGAAGGGGAGAAATTGAGAGGGGGTTACGAGGGAGGGAGAGCTAGGATAAAGACATTGTATGCATGGAGCTTCCAGTTCACTTTTGGCTGCTGCTTTTGGTTTTATATATTAATAATAGCTCACCTGTACTGGGCCATGTGCAATTTGTGTCGATCTAGGAAGCACAGACAAGGACACGGATACAAACATGGTCGTGGACAGTGGACACAGACACGAGACACGGCAATTTTGGAAAATATAGGACAAGGACACGGACACGGTGATGAACACATTAATTTTTTATTTTCTATATATATTCATAACAAATGCAAACTTAGATAATTAGATAATTTAAATTCATTTAAGATAAAACTCGAATATGAAACCATTTGGCAATTGCATAACCCTAACATTGTAAATTGAAGTAGAATATCCATAAATGAGGCCTTTTAGTATTTGGGAGACAAAAAAAAATTGAAGTAGAATATCCATAAATGAGGCCTTTTCATATTTATGTCAAATACAAGTAACACAAAAGACAATATGATTCCATCTATACTCTCATGTATAATACCCAAACATGACGAGAGATAAAGATTAAAAAGGAGAAAAGAGACTAATAGATCAATTAAGAGAAATTGAAACATGAAAAGGTGGAATTTGATTTCAAGATTTTAAGATGTATGATGGGACTCACATGAAATGATGTAAAGAAACTCCAAGAACTTGAAGTTGTGTATTTTGAAGTCTAAAAGAATCAAAAGACAAATAGATTGGGGACTTTTATAATCAGTAAGCATTTTTTGCAGTTACAGTAGCCTAGTCTAACAGTGAACTTCACGGATTCACGTCCAATGATGTACTAAGCTGCTGAATTCGGAATATTGACCATTAGACATACAGAGTCTCTAAGTCAGTAGTCAGTACTCAATAGATGTCATATTAATTCTGAGACTGTTCATAAACAATTTATTTAGATACATAGCAGCAACTAATATATGCACAACTGGATATTCAAGAAAGTGATGAACATAAAAACATTAATAGAATGAGGTAATAATGGATAAAGGTGGATAGTTTACCTCAGTTAATCAGTTTTTCAGAAATAGAGGAAGGCCCCAAGCCCTAGAATAGATAAATCAGCTAAGAGATTGAATTAAAACAAGAATAGGGAGACAGTTGATACTGCTCTAAACTTAGATATGCGATAAGAATAGCAATAGTACAGCTGCTTCCCTCTTATGAAGAGACTTGAATTTGATCTACTGAAGACATGTTGTTTTGCTGTGTAGTTATGTGACTAGGATTAGTGGAGAATGAAGAGGCAAGCTTGGTTTTTGGGCTGTAAATGGACCTGGCCGTGTCCAGGATGTGCCCAAACCGTGTTTAAGCTGTGTCCACCTATGAAAAAAATGTTGGACACTAGGTTTTGAAAAGCGCGAAGCGGGAAGCGTGCGGATTGCTCTGCTTGAAGCGTGAAGCGGGAAGCGGGTTTTAAAGCGGACTAAATCGGACGCTTTTTGAAAAAGCGGTCCACATTATTTTTGAAAAAAATAGAAAAACATAGAATAACTTGCAGATCACTTTCTCCCTTCGGGCTGGATTTGGATGACTGTTATACTTCCACTTGGGATTATTTTGACATAGCCAAACCTTAATCACCCCCCGTCCACAGTAGTTATGATAGAAATTAAATAATCAATAGATTAATTTCTGATTAGAGTAAGTACATTTTAGAGTCATATTGTCATAGAATCATAATCCGTACAGTTAAAATTTTAAAACAAGGTAGGGTAAGTGTCGATTTATGATACATGGCGGTAGTGACTACTGAATTTACAGTAGATAGATTTATCGAAATATCACTAGTTGCAGTAATTAATTATGTGACAGCAACATATTATATTCATTGTGAAATCATGCAATCATATAGAAGTGCCATAATGGTATGCATCCATTCATCTAAAATGATGAAATTGTGCAACAGCCAATAGCAAAAATAATTGTATATACATGTGACAGGATGATGTGCTTTCATATAGGTAGTTACATGATGAGATTGTGGAACATCAAAAAAGTCATGCAAATTCAAACATAGCTGGAACATAATGTATTGCTAATATTATATCATGAAAAATTAAAACATCACAGCAACAAAGTGAAACATCAATAAATTCATGCAACCATTACTAGTATTATATCACAAACTCTACAAATGACAAGATGACAATACATAGTTCTTATATAGATGTATATAGTGTACAAACAGACGTAAATAGTTCGAGATATTTATCAAACTGGTTATTACACCTATACAATACATCATTTTTATTTTTTTAAATTCAGCAGGTGATTGGGCAAGTTTTGAGAATAATTATTGTGAAGCGCCTTGAAGCGGCCGCTTAAGCGGACCCAAAAAAGCGCCCTAAAGCGGAAAAAAGCGGACAAAAGCGGCCGCTTCAGTGCAAAACGCTTCAAGGCCCGCTTCTGTGAAAATTACAACGGAGTACATGCTTGGGCGCTTAAGCGGGCGCTTCACCCGCTTTTTTATTCACTGGTTGGACACGACTAGAGAAGCGTCCAATACGTATTTAACCGTGTCCACGGAGTACAGGTGTCCAATACGTGTCAAACACGGGTCAGGGACCTGTTTTGAAGTGTCCGTGCTTCCTAGGTGTCAATTAATTGATTTGGCCAAATGAATTATATAATAAAAACTTTGTTTAATGAATTTATATAATGTATATGTTAATATATATTTATATAAATGCCTCACACTTTTTTGGGTCTTACACTTCTACCGCCTCGAGGTTTATGTCTCACTTCGCCAAGAAAAAACACATCAATATGCCCTGTACACTTTTAAACCTTGGTTAGACCCCAAAAGGGAGAGTCTTGGTCAGCCTCATCTCCAGGGGAAAGAGGCTAAAAACCTTCAGAAGGTTGCTCTACAAGCAGAGGTGTTGAAACTTTCCCATGCTCATTGACAAATTTTCTATAAGCAGTCGGATGTCTCCACCATCATTGATCTTGTCCCCGATATCATTTATTGAGCATTTTTTAGTGTCCACCCATGAGTCTGCTCCAAAAGCAGGTCTCGCCTAGTCTTGTCCCACCGTCCAACTAAACCTTTTTGAATGAGATGTTTGGAGATCAGAAATTCAGAATGGCTCTCCAAATATGCTTTTCAGAGTGTAACCAGTCCATTCCACCCTTGAAGTATTTCCCTATAAGTACTATGTACCAAAGGTGTTAGCCTCTATAAGGACCTGCCCACCCAATTTGGCTATGAAGCGGCATTCATATCTGCAGTTAGTCTGGAGCCAAGGTCCTCAATCATTGGGAAGACAATTTTTACCAGTCTCTAGATGAATATGTCATTTGACTCATTTCTCATCTTAGTTGCTCATATGATTCTCTTCAAGATAGAGTTCAGAGTTCTACATGTTGATCTTGAAGGTCTGGTGTTTTGACTTGTGTAGTACGTACGGGATGGAACAGAAAACACTCTTAGTCAACGTGATTCTATCTGCTAGAGACAGGTGCTTGGCGTTCTATATGCTGAACTTCTTTTTAGTTCTCTTCAGAGCAGAATATGCATCCATGTTCACCCTGTTGTGGATAAGAGGGATGTCAAGATACTTTCCCAAATAATTAGTATTTTGAAGCCCTTAATCTGAGAGATCTTTCACATTTGCCGAGAAGAGGATGTGGGCTTTCTCTTTAAAGATTACCTTGCCTGACTAAGCCCTAAAGATCATCATTGCAGTCATTACGACCAACATCTATTCTACATAGGTCTCGAAAAAGATGACCATATTGTTGATGAACAAAATATAACTAAGATGGGGGCCTCCTTCAGAGACACTCGCATGCTCCCAACTGTCCAGATTTTTGAAATGCATAATCAATTGGTGTAGCTTCTCCATATAGATGACAAAGAGGTAGGGAACGAGGGATCACCTGTCTGACACTCCTATTAGGGAAAATGCTTTTGAACAAGTCATTATCCTATAAGATCTTGCACGATCTTTGTCTCACAAAGCTCATAATAAGCTGCGGTCTTGGCTGGTACTCCTACATCTTTCAGAGAATCCTCAATTGCTCTCAGGCCAGTTTATCAAATGCTTTCTCAAGGTAGATTTCTATTTCAATCAAACTCTAGATCCGCTGCTTTTTCTTCAGTGTCCACTAGCTCTTGTGCAATTGGCTATGTTATCACTAATGGTTGCATCTCTTAGGTTCTTCAACCTTAGGAATAAGAATAATACTCCCTGGGGCAGCTTTAGGAAAATCTGAGAGCAGTCAAGCTTGTCTTGATGAATTCACATACTGAAAGTCGAACAACATCCCATTTATTATTGTAAAAAGTAGCAAGCATGCCATTTGGACCTGGGGGTTTTAAACCATACATATCGAATCAGTGTTTTGAAAAGCGCCCCAGGCGCCCGCCTAAGCGGCCAGGAGGCTCAACCGCCTGGTTACAGCCTTGAGCGGCCACTCAAGCGGCAGCCCATTAAGCGGCCGCCTAAACCCGCCTGACCCGCCTATTTGCCCGCCTGATTCCTTGTTTTGGGCGCCCGCTTTTGGCCGCCTAAATTTTAGGCGCTGGATTTTTGTACAATTGCTTTCTTTTTTCATTTTTTTCTAATCAAATGTTGTTGCTGCTACCATATATTGACTTTCCTAGTATCTATCTATGTGCATGATTGACTGTATTACCATGTAATATTATGTGCAATACTAGAAGTCTGTAATAATGTAATACATTGCTACTGTACATTGTTTAATATGAAACATCAATGTTTTAGAAAGCGGGAAGCGGGAGGCGTGCGGAGAGCACCTTGTGGCCGCTTGAGCGCCAGGCGGCCGCTCAGGCGGGCGCTTTTTGAAAAAGCGGATACTGAAATTCTTCTATAATTTGATAAAAAGATATACATGCTTGTATATAAGTAATATATATATATATATATATATATATATATATACAGCCTACACAACAAAATAAAGCACCCAGATAGTTTTTAACACAGTTGTAATATGGTATTTGGGTATTACTAATACCCAAATTGTTTACTTTTACTGTAGTGAATATATTTATAACTATATATACTAAAATGCAGTAAGCAGTAGAAGATATATAATGTATTAATGTAGCTTATGCAGTAAACAAATAGAATATATATAATGTTTTTCATTAATATCCAGTAAACAATAGAATATATATTACACTATAGAATGTATTAGTACATTATAGTTATATAAGGTAGAAAGGTAAAGAAATACAATTTGCAGTAGATAAGTAGATATTTATGTATGTATTATTGTATTATAAAATGTATTATACAGTAATGTTTCATATTAAATAATGTACAGCAGCAATATATTACACAGTAATGTTTCATATTAAACAATGTACAACAGCAATGTATTACATTATTACAGACTTCTAGTATTACACATTATATTACATGGTAATACAGTCAGTCATGCACATAGATAGATACTAGGAAAGTCAATATATAGTAGCAGCAACAACATTTGATTAGAAAAAAATGAAAAAAGAAAGCAATTGTACAAAAATCCAGCGCCTAAAATTTAGGCGGCCAAAAGCAGGCGGGTTTAGGCGGTCGCTTAATGGGCTGCCGCCTGAGTGGCCGCTCAAGGCTGTAACCAGGCGGTTGAGCCTCCTGGCCGCTCAAGCGGCCGCTTAGGCGGGCGCCTGGGGCGCTTTTCAAAACACTGTGAAACATTACTGTATAATACATTTTATAATACAATAATACATACATAAATATCTACTTATCTACTGCAAATTGTATTTCTTTACCTTTCTACCTTATATAACTATAATGTACTAATACATTCTATAGTGTAATATATATTCTATTGTTTACTGGATATTAATGAAAAACATTATATATATTCTATTTGTTTACTGCATATGCTACATTAATATATTATATATCTTCTACTGCTTACTGCATTTTAGTATATATTGTTATAAATATATTCACTACAGTAAAAGTAAACAATTTGGGTATTAGTAATACCCAAATACCATATTACAACTATGTTAAAAACTATCTGGGTGCTTTATTTTGTTGTGTAGGCTGTATAGATAAGTCTAAAACTTCCTTATATATATATATATATATATATATATATATATATTACTTATATACAAACATGTATATCTTTTTATCAAATTATAGAAGAATTTCAGTATCCGCTTTTTCAAAAAGCGCCCGCCTGGCGCTCAAGCGGCTACAAGGTGCTCTCCGCACGCCTCCCGCTTCCCGCTTTCTAAAACATTGTATCGAATAGAGCCAGCCTCCTTTAAATCTTTCTCATTTGGTGTGCGGTCTAGACCTTTTAATGCAGATTCAACAATGAAAAAGAATTTGCCTCTGATAGGGAAGGGGAATTATTCATCGTTGCCATGGAAAATGCCGTTAAAGTAATCTGCCATTGAGCAATTTTGCTCTTAGAATCTTCTTGCCATTCCCCATTGATTTTTAGTATCCGATCTTTCTTTGATCATAATTGTGGCATGAAAATAGTATTTCTGTCTCCAAGGGTTATTCAGTCATTTTCAAGTTGTTGAATCCGATCTTCAGCTGCTGCCAGGTTTGACGAGTGGTATTGGGCGTGAGCATTTTGTGACTCCCTGAAGTCTATTCACGAGTAACCGACTTGTGGAAGATATTTTTGCAACGTTCTTTCTTCCAAGTCATCACACTATCATTGAAGCATATTTTGGCCTCTGGGAATGGTACATTCCACACTTAATTTTTCTCTCTGACAGATTCCTCAAGTCTTTATTATGTCTCCATGTAGCTTGAAAGAGAAAGTGTATGTTAAGGCAGAAACATATTTCCTAGTAACCAACATAATAGGCGACTGATTAGGTCTTGCGTGAGGCTGGTGTTTGAGATGACCATGTGGATACAAGGAAACCCACTTCAAGTTGTAAAGGGCTTTGTCAAGTCGTGCATGGGCCTTGTTTCTCTTACATGTGAAGGCCATACCTTCATCTCTTAAGTCCAAAAGGTGGCATTCCTCCATAGCACTACAAATTTCTAATAGACACAACTCGTTGAATGCTTTAGTGTTTTCTGTTTTGCCTGCAAATAACTTAATTAAAGTCACCAAGAGTTATGCCACACCTTCAATTATCATCCGATTGAGTCACCTTATTATGCTATGTAATCAAAATTGATGTCAGAGGTTTTGAGGTGATAGACATTGAAGGTGTTTTCACCTATTATTCCTATCAAGGCAGCACATAGTTGTATGTAACTATGTATTCTAATTTTCATATGCAATTTTGCCATTCAATAATATAAAAAAGCATGCATAATATTTGAAATTTATTTTTAATATATATATTCATATTATAGAAAATGTATTGAAGTTAGAAGTTAATAATAAATGAATAAATCATCATCATCATCATCTAAGCCATGGTTGGGGTTGGCTACATGGATCATTCTTTTCCAATCACTTCTATTGTGGGTCATATTTTGAACAAGATGTAAAGATTCGAAATCCTTCTATATAAAGCTCTTCCCCAGTCAATTTAGGCATGCCTCTTCTTTTAATTGTGCTTGACTCAATAGCATTGCTTCAAATTAGTCATTTTGCGCTGCACATATCCATATCATCTCAAACGACCCTCACACACCTTGTCCTCAATGCTCACCACCCCAACTTTGTTCTTGATATAGTCATTTCTCAAGCAATATGTCCTTTTCTTCCCACCATTTCAACGATCTTGCTGTTATCTTGTGACAAACATCATCTTGGTTATCACCATCCATTTGAATAATCTACGTCAAGTAACAAAACTTGTCACATTATGGTACGTCCACTCCATCCAACTTGGCCTCCACCATCTACAATCTCGATTGACTGAAAGCACAACGCATCTAATGTGCATGTAAACTATCTAAAATATGTGTACAAATAAGATAAATTGTATATCGCCTAGACTGCCTAGGCAACTAGGCTCCTCAATTCAAGAGACCGCCGCCTAGTTGCCTAGATAACCATCGTTTTGAATCATATTTCTATTGAAAATTAAATAGATCTAGATCTAACTTTGTTGGCTTTATCTAAGTTAATCTAGGCCTACCTTTTTTTTTGAAGTTTATTTGACATGATAGCATTGCTTCAAATAGGTGCATCTGCCGATCTATGTTGTATATATGTAATGATCAAGGCCCTTACCACTCTCTTTCATTCTGGAAATAGACACTTGTTTGTGTGCAGAGGGAGAATGGAGCAATCCAGAGAGAAACAAGTTACATGGAGAGTATATAAGGCATTAAAAATAACTAAAATGTCAAAAGTGTATATCCAAATGTAACTGTTTAGCTCGTCTCGTTTACCCTAAGCTGTTTAGGTGGCCAGACATTGACTAGGGATGCCCAGACAGCCTAGGCGGAGGCCTAGGCATTCCTAGTTGTTTATTATTTGTTTCTCTGCCTAGGATATATATTACATTTATTCATATATAGTCATAGATATACAAACATACATATATATGTAGATAGCTATATATTAACCTATGAGCAATATATGAATCAATAGGAATTACTAAGAGGACATGAAAGGAAAAAAGAACATTGGTCTACTTGAGGAAGAATAAAAAATTTCCAAAAGAAATCAGTAGGAAAGAGAGAGAAAAAAAAGAAAAGAAAAAATAGAGTATCATGCAGCAGGAACCTTACGTATTATGAAGCCATGGAAACAAAAAAATAAAGCAGAAGAAGATTGGTAGAGGAAGGTGAGCAAATAATAAATTAAAGTAGAAAGAAGGTAAAAAAGATGAGAAACAATATAGTGACTGTTTTATAGATATGAATAATTGAATCTAATATATGAATGAACGCTAGAGTAGAAACTGAAAATGCAAGCAAGAAGTTAGCACTGTATTAGTGTGAGTATATTCATACAAGAGATTTATAAACAGATTATATGGATAGGAGTATGAAGAAGATTTTTCTTTGTTGTATATATTAAATCAGTTAGTGGAGCAGCAGTAAATGGATAATATCATAATAGTGCAGCAACAGTACCTCCATAATATAGCTGCAATTTGCTGCTTGGTAATGAAAAAATAAGAAACGAAACATAAAGAGGAATGCAGTATCATTGCAGCAACTTTGCTGCTTGATGGAGCTGTAAATGAAAAGAAAAAACAAGAGCGAAGATGCTGATTTGGTGCGGGAGGGGGGTTGACCGGACCACACCCTCTCATGCCTCGAGAGTTTACCATGTCGGGTTCGCCTGAGATGCGTTCTTTCGGTCACAAAAAAAAAGGCCGAAGATTTAAGGAGGAAGAATAGGTATCAAGAAATGAAAAAAAGACGAGAAGAAAAAAAGCCCAAATTTTAGGCTCAATAGGCTCCGCATAGGCAACCGTCCAGCCCGCCCCAGCTGCCTAACATCCTAATTAAGCTGGGCGTCCAGGTTTTGGAGGCCAGGTGGGTGCCTAGGCACGCGTACAACTATCCATTTACCCTCACACAAAAGATTAATATGATCATGCTTGGTTTACTTGTCCATCTTTACAATATACATGGACCTCCAGCCCGCCCCAAGCGCCTAACAGCCTAATTGGGCTCGGCACCCAGGTTTTGGAGGCCAGGTGGGCGCCTAGGCGCCCGTACAACTATGCATTTACTCTCACACAAAATATCAATATGCTCATGCTTGATTTACTTGTCAATCTTGACAATATACATGGATCGTCCAGCCCGCCTCGGCCGTCTAACAAACTAATTAGGTTGGGCGCCCAGGCGCCCGTACAACTATGCATTAACCCTCACACAAAATATCAATATGCTCATGCTTGGTTTACTTGTCCATCTTTACAATATACATGTTTTGCATAAAGTACGGTGCATTGAGTTTCCCATTGCTATGAATGATATAAAAGTCTGCTTATGCGATCTTTAAGGTAGGCAAATGCCATGGTAAACCTTTAATTCATACAATTGAATCTTGAAAAACTAATAAAAAGTGTTTATTAGATGCCTCTCATGCCCTCTGTAAGGTCAACATCTCGCTAGATGTATATGCATATAGATGTGGAAGTGAATATTTGAACACCACATCAATAGCTACATACCAAATTTTTATTTTTTTTACATATTCATAAGTCATTAACATGGGGGTGGCGAGCATTGAGGACAAGTTGCGTGAGGGCCAACTCAGATGGTACGGACATGTGCAACGCAGACCTACTAGTGCGCCTATACGAAGCAATGCTATTGAGCCAAACACTATAAATAGAAGAAGAGGAAGGCCTAAATTAACATGGGATGAGCTTATAAAGAGAGATTTTGAATCTCTACATCTCAATCAGAATATGGCCCATGATAGAGCTGAATGGAAACGAAGGATCCATGTAGCCGACCCCAACATAGTTGGGATTGAGGCTTAGATGATGATGATGATTCATAAGTCATTCACCCTACAGTTCCAAAAATCAGTCCCTAATACTTCTAATATGATTTCACAGCCCTTGAAAGAATGACCTACAAATCTCCATTCACATTAGCATGTAGGCGTTTGACGTACGAATTCCGAAATACCACTACTTTGTGTAACTGGAGTTCGGTGCATGACGTCATGAAACACTTGTATTATGATCTCTCTTTAGTGCATGCAAAAGACACGACATATAGCTCGACTCCTAATGCATGTTCCCAAAATCATTCACCCTACAGTTCCAAAAATCAGTCCCTAATACTTCTAATATGATTTCACAGCCCTTGAAAGAATGACCTACGAATCTCCATTCACATTAGCATGTAGGCGTTTGACGTACGAATTCCGAAATACCACTACTTTGTGTAACTGGAGTTCGGTGCATGACGTCATGAAACACTTGTATTATGATCTCTCTTTAGTTCATGCAAAACACACGACATATAGTTCGACTCCTAATGCATGTTCCTTTGGGGATGGGGCCACATGTGGGCTGTATTGAGCCTTTACGACTCAAGGAAAGCAAGAATAGCTTACTCAGAAGTTGGAACCATAGTGAGAGATCTGCATCTATCAATTTTTGTCTTGTTTGAAAATTTGGAATTAAAGATGGAAAAAACCTTTCTGGTTCAAATCAAAGTCATGAATATAACTAAGCATAAATCTGCTATATGCATGTGTTCATATATACATGTTATTAGAGATCCAACATAATGACAATCTCTGAACGATGCAAAAGAAGTTAATTAGTCATACCATATTGGTCCATTAGCAACAAAAGATGAAGAATATGAGATCCGAATGGAAAAGGGAGGAGGTTACTATGATGGCTGGCCAGTGGATCAAACAAATGACTACGTGTGGAGGTGCATTCTCTGGATCTGATTGTTTTTAGAAACAGTCTAATGCTAGTCACAAATAAATAAGAAAGAACGAAAAAGAGGAAGGAGGAAGTGAGGGGGGATAGTTTCACTATTTTCATTGTGAAAATTTCCCAAATTTTGTTACTATTCTAGAAGTTACTATTAATATATTTCATATATTCAACTATTTATTTTGTTTTGTAATTTATATATCCTGTCGGACCTCTATGTAAATTCTCCAATTCTCATATTAATAAAAAGGGAGAAGGCCTATTGCCTCTCCTAACGCTGCATTGCACGTTGCATTATGGCTCCTCAGTTCACATGGTATTATAGCAAAGGTCCTAACCCTACCCAGCTGCCAGCGCTACCAACACCAGCAGCGGCCACAACGGGCGCCATCGGCACCAGCAGCCACCGGCCACCTCAGGCGCGCCGCGCCGCCGGCCTCAGGAAGGACAACGCCGCCGGCCCAAGGCGGGCGCAGCAGCCGCTGCCTGGGGCAGGCACAGTAGCCTCAACCCCTCTCTTTTTCTCCGGATCGTTGGGTCCCATGGTTGATCCAACGGATTTCTAAATCCCAAACTGAAGGGTCCATCGGTACGTAGGAAATTCCTAATCACATCTCCTCCATGTGTGATTAGGGAATTTCCGTTGGGGGCTGTGGATGCGTCAGATACACATATGATTATGTGACGTGACGTGTATCAATCCGTCACTCTTCTCGTTATATCATGGAGGACACCAAGGCATATACCAATCGACAGTGAGATGTCACCTATCCCCTCCATCAAGCTGAACGGGAAGAATTCTCTTATGGATGAATGTTGTCCATACAGTGTTGGAGTCACGCGACAAGGCGAGACACGCTAATTCTGATCCTCTGGCATCAACTGACAAAGGCTATACTGAATGGAAGCGCCATAATAGTCTGGTGAAGACCTGGCTATGGGGGAGCATGGAACCTGGGATTGCCTCGAGGTTCATGTACACTACTGCCAAAGAGATCTGGGATGCCGTAAAGAAACATTATTCTTAAGAGAAGAATGCACTTCACCAGTTCATGATATATGACCGCCTCTTTGCAGAACGATAAGGAGACATACCTTTAGAAGAATACTTTGGAGTGATCCAAGGTATTACACAAGAGCTGAGCTTCTATCATCCAGTGATTGTCCAGGAGCAAGTCAAAGACAAAGATGACTTGATTACAGCAAAATTCTTGTCTAGTCTGAGTTCTTTGTGCAGTTCAGCCCGCAGTGTCATTCTAGCTTCTGACAAACTTCATAGCTTGGAAGAGGCTTACTCAAGGATTTACAAGCAAATTTTGAACCTGTTGATCCCACAACAGTCTCATCTCCTGGAGATTCCCATGTTTCTGTAGCTGCTGCAGTGAGAGGAGGACGGACAAGTATGGGCCGAGAACGTGGCACTCACTCTAAGTGTACCTTCTGTGACAAACCTGGACACACAGTTGAGAGAAGTGTTGGAAGAAGCATGGTAGACCTGCTGCACCACCTGTGGGAGCAGCAAACTATGCTACCACTACTGAGTCTACTGAGCCTCCTGCTTTGAGTTTTGGTTCTTCTGGCATCACACTCACCAAGGAGGAATATGATAGATTTATTTTGGCTACCCAACATCTGAGTTTGGGATCATCGTCTTCAACCAACTTGGCGTCCACCACTGGTAATCAGGCTACTTTTTTATTGGCTTCTGGTTCTACTTCATCATGGGTCGTTGACTCTGGAGCGTCATGACATATGACTGGTATGAGGAGACTACTTCATTACGTTGACTCACATATTCCTCACAAATCTGTAACAATAGTAGATGGTTCAGTGAGGAGAGTGTTAGCCAGTGGATCTGTTTATCTGACTCGTAAAATTGATCTGAAATCCGTACATTTTGTGCCTGCATTTCCTTTTAATCTTCAATCTGTTGCTAAATTGATTGATACTGTGAAATATACGGTAAGTTTTGGACCTTCTTGTTTTGTATTACATGATCTCAAGACTCAAGAGTATGAGGACGATTGGTGGGGGGGGCTAGGAAAGGTGATCTCTACCTCTTCCACAGTGACAGTTTGCCTCGCCAAGTATCTGCTCTTGCTCCAGCTGTCCTGTTGATTGGTTCTCCCTTACTGTGGCACTACAGATATGGGCATTCCTCGTTAGAGAGCCTGAGGAAGTTAGAACCGGAGTTGTCTCAAGTGTCGTCTCTAGAGTGTCAGTCATGTCAACTGGGGAAACATAATAGGATGTCTTACCCCGGTTGTGTCAATAAACGAGCTTCTTGTCCTTTTGAGTTAGTCCACAGTGAAGTTTGGGGTCCTGTAAAAGACCATAGCTATAATGGTTTTCGTTATTTTAATTCCTTTGTGGATGATTTCTCGCGTATGACATGGATTTATTTGTTGAAAAGTTGAGAATCTGTGCTATCCACTGTCAAACATTTTCATCAAGAAATAAAAGTTCAATTTGATTGCAATATTGTTCTTCAATCTGATAATGCCTTGGAGTATGTTCAAAATGCCATGGCTGATTTTTGTAGTTCTGTTGGGATGATACATCGTACATCATGTCCTTACACCCCTCAGCAAATGCGGTAGCAGAGAGGAAAAATTGTCATCTTCTTGATATTACCAGGACAATCATTGTTTCAATCAAATGCTCCTAAGCGATTCTGGTCTGACGCCTTACTTACTGCTTGTTTCCTTATCAACATGCAACCATCTTCTGTGCTCTAAGGACGTACCCCATTCTCTGTCTTACGTTCAAAGATCAAGCTTTCCTTGTTCTCCTCAGAGTGTTTGGTTGTACCTCCTTTGTCCACAATTTTGATCCTAAGGCTGATAAGTTATCTCCTAGGTCAATTAGGACTTTCTTTCTTGGTTACTCCAACACTAACAAAGGATGCAAGTGTTATCGTCCAAGTCTCTGTCGTATGTTTGTGTCTAGGGATGCGGCATTTCATGAATCTACTCCATATTTCTCTAGTGTTCCTAGTAAGGGGGAGCAATTATGTGAGAGAGTGCCACCATCAGATACCAGTGAGAGAGTGACACCACATCAGAGTGAGAGAGTGCCACCTATCATTCCTGACTATACTATAATTCAGGAAGAGCAACCAGCAGATGGTCCATTAATTCAACAATATTCACATGTTTATAGTAGACGAGGCAGACAAGATCCAGAGGAGGTAGTGACTCCAGTCTCTGAGCCCTCCCCATCTTCCTGTACTCAAGGGATTCCTGAAGAACCATCTGATCTTGATGTTCCCATTGCTGTTCACAAAGGTACTCGCTCCTATACTATTCGGCATCCTATTGCAAGTGTGTATTGTTTTTCCAAATCATCGCAGTAGGACCGCTCATTTTCTCTTAGGATTGATTCTGTGGTCATTCCAAGAAATCGTCTTGATGCTATGAAGGATATTGGTTGGAAATAAGCTATGTCTGTTGAAATGTCTGCTCTTTTATACAACAACACCGGGGAACTTGTTGATTTACCTCCAGATAAAAATGTTGTGGGATGTAGATGGGTATTTATAGTAAAACATCATCCAAATGGTTCCGTAAAGAGATTGAAAGCTAGACTGGTGGCAAAGGGGTACACTCAGACATATGGGGTTGATGTCTTTGAGACCTTTCCACCAGTGGCTTGTCTGAATTCTGTACGTATTCTTATTTCTCTAGCTACTACCTTTGACTGGCCTCTATTTCAACTAGATGTCAAGAATGCCTTTCTTCATGGTGATCTACAAGAGGAGGTATACATGGAGCAACCAACTGGTTTTGTTGCTCAGGGGGTGTCAGAAGGTGTGTAGATTGAAGAAAGCCATCTATGGATTGAAACAATCTCCTATAGCTTGGTTTGACAAGTTCAGTGATGTTGTGCTAAAGATGGGCTTTTCTCATTCTGTGACTGATCAGTCCTTATTTTATTCTAGTTCTTCTGGTGGATCTATTATTATTGCTGTGTATGTTGATGATATAGTTATCACTGGTAATGATTCTACAGGCATATCTCGTGTGAAAGAAGGCTTGCAGGGGCACTTTCATACGAAGGATCTGGGAAAACTGAGATACTTTCTGGGCATTGAAGTACTTAGATCTCATGTAGGTACAAATTTGTCTCAGAGAAAATATGTGCTGGATTTACTACAGGAAACATGTATGAGTGAGTCCAAGCCTGTGTCTACTCCTATGGACTATCATGTGAAGGAGATGACTGATGATACTGATTATCCAGATTCAGGATATTACTGGAAAATTGTGGGTAAATTGATATATCTGACAGTCACACACCCTGACATTTCCTTTGCTGTAGGAGTGGTGAGTCAGCATATGAGCTCACCACAACAGTCTCATTGGACATTAGTCTGTCGTATTCTGAGATATCTGAAAGGTGCACATGGTAAGGGAATCACCTATTATAGGTTATGCAGATGCAGTAATCTGAATGATAGGAGGTCTACGTCTGGATATTGCACATTTCTGGGAAATCATCTTATTACCTGGAAAGGCAAAAAACAAAATGTTGTGGCAAGATCTAGCACGGAAACTGAGTATAGAGCAATGACACATGTATGTTGTGAGTTGCAGTGGGTTCAATCTGTACTTTCTGAATTAAAGATTCCTGTTTTGTCTCCTATAAAACTCAGATGTGATAATCAAACGACCATCTACATTGCTAAGAACCCAATCTTCCATGAACGTACTAAGCACATAGAAGTTGACCGCCACTTTATTAGAGATAAGATCAAGAATGGAACTGTTGTGACTCCGCATGTCAAGTCTGAAGATCAACTTGCAGATGTTCTTACTAAGCCATTGAGTCCAGCATCATTTCAGAGTTTTTGCAACAAGGTGGGCCTACACGATGTGTACACTCCAGCTTGAGGGGGAGTGTTAATATATTTCATATATTCAACTATTTATTCTATTTGTTTTCAAAAAAACTATTTATTCTATTTTGTAATTTATATATCCTGCTGGACCTCTATGTAAATTCTCCAATTCTCATATAAATAAAAAGGAAGAAGGCCTATTGCCTCTCCTAACGCTGCATTGCACGTTGCATTGCGGCTCCTCAGTTCACAGCTACGTTTTAATAAAATCAACAACATAAATCATCTTGAGGAAGACTTGAATGTCTCCCCAATTCACACAATCACGTATTGGCGACAACATACCAGGGTGGCAGCGAGGCGCTGACGGCATTCCTACTCTATGCCCTTACGCTAAGGGAGCCCACTTGATAATGTGTAGATGCAATGTTTTGAGGCATGAGGAAGACAATCAGGAGAAAAGGCAAAGGCGGTTGCATGAAAAAGTTAGGATCCTAGTTGGCTATGGGAAAGGGAGGAATATAAGCAAAAGTAGAGAGAGAAGGCTGGAACAATAGTCAAGAGGGAATTTGGCAACCCTCCATACATGAAAAATTCTAACCCCTCAATTTGGATGGGTGTAGCATATGGTTTATTGACACAAACACCGAGTCCATTCTCTTTCCAACATCTTAGGGGAGTGAGTATAGATATCAAGGGCTGCCTTGTTTTTTAATTTTTAGTACCAAATTGTAGTGTTGCTGCTGGAGGTGTTGTTCAAACCAGCATGTGAGATCCACATAATCGGCGATGAAAAAGGACCCTCATTCTGCGATGTTGGATGCCACCTCCATATCTAGATAGGCGGTTTCATTTCCTAGCTAAGTAACAATGAAGATGGGCACTGCTTTATTGGTCAGATGAGGTGGCGATAAATGACCTGGCTGCCATGTTTTTCAGATCGGACAAACAACGTGACATAGTGATGTTGGATGAGCACAGTCTTTTAAATAACCTTTTTAGTAGTTTTTATAAAGTTTTATCAGTTTCCTTGTGTTCTAGATGTTATTTGATATTTTTCTAGTTTGTCTTGTAAAGCCCGTGTAGTCCCACATTGGCTAGTTGTCTAAATACCTATATATAGTCTTTGTAATGCTCTCGGACTTGATGATTGAAACATTTTGATGAATAGTTTTCTTTATATTAGTTTTAGGTTCTTGATAATTAGTTTAGATTTTGTCATTAGGTTCTCCATTACATAGCTTGTGGAAGACTGGAACATCTCCCTGATTCACACCATCTTCTGTTGATGACCACAGATCAAGGAGGTGGCAAGACACTGGCAGCATTCATACCTCATGCCCTTAGGGGAAAGAGCCCCACCTGACATTGTTTAGAGGTTGTGCGGCGAGATTTAGGGAAGATAAAATCAGGAGAAACAGCAAACATGGTTGCGTTAAATAGTTAGAATCCCCTTTGGTTCTGGGAAAGGGAGGAATACAAGCAAAAGTAGAGAGAGAAAGTTGGAGTCGAGAGGTAAATTGGCCACCCTGCCTGCATGGTTAACTCAATTTGTAGCAAATGATTTATTGACACTGGCACTGTATAGTAGATTGGGATGTTCTGAGCTCCACAACCCCCTGAAGAGATATCATAGGCTCTCCGAGTCAGATAGGATTTGGAGTTAGTCATGTTATTAGTGAGTGTAATTTGTTTTTATATGAGAGGGTGGCACTAATAATGATCGACTCAGCTTCTTTTAAATCCAAATGTCCAAACTCGTATGCCTTGTTTGTGGCTTTGTCACTGAAGTTTGATCCCTGAAGGTGTAGGGTGTCAACTTTACCTCTAGCCATTTCTTGGGGTTGAAAATAGTTCAAATTGGGAAAGTTGCGCTTAGATCATATACAGTCCATATGGAGTCATAGTTGCCAACAATGGCCACTTTTCCCACCACCTCTTTACCTCGTTGGTCCAATGTATCTTAGTTACTAGTGAAAAAAATCATGTGCTCTAATTATTATGAACAAGAAATGGTGCATTGAAAGGTGGTCCGCCCTGGGTGGCATGATGCCTACCTAGGAAGCTGGTACTGGTAACACAAACAACATCGGATTCCCATTGGAACAGATAAACCCTTATAAGTTAGAACGAATATGATAGCCCCAAAATTAAATTTGCTAAAAATTTCAAGACACAATTATGCTGGATTGAGTTGTATTTGACCTAATATTTCTTGATTATGTTTTTAAGATGCTTTTCAATGATGTTTTTCTAGTAGCATCATGATTTTCGCTTGAGATAATCTAAATGTATCTAATTTCATTCTCATGCAAATATCTTCTTTTCCAATCATCCAAGTCAAACACATTGCGACCTGACATGGCCTGGGCCAGATTTGCTTGATAATTATTCTATTACCAAACACCATTGAGTGTGTTAGCAGTTCCTTTTTGTTCAGTTTGTATAGCCCTCATGCAAGGCGGAATGAACAGTGCAATAGGCTATGAGAGGGAGGAGAGCGGAGAGAGGGACACATGAGAATTAGACCCATGTGGTTAGAAGCTTAGTCATCAAGGCACCCCCTTAGGAGCCCTGGGCGTTGGGCAGGGCGCCTCAAACTAGATGTCTAGCTCCTTAGGCGATGTAAGTGGACTCTAAGGCCTTTTAGGCTCAAGTCAAGTCACTTAAAGGCTAAAATAGCATGATTCAGGTATGGATTTGATCAATTTAGATCGACTTGAGTCATTTTATGGGTTAAAAAAGGTCTTGTTTAGGCCCGACCAGGTTAAATTTGGGTAAATTAGGTCTGATTTTGTGCAAAAATGTCTTATTTGGAAACATATGTCTCATTTGAGGAAACTAGGTCTGACTTCGCCAATTTTTAGGTCTCATGTGGGCCAATATAGGGAAAATTAGGGAAAGTTAGGCCTGATAAGGTCATGCTATGCAAAATTAGGTTTGATTTAGGTCAAATCAGATCAAATTAGGCTTGATTTGGGGCGAAAGAAGTCTAATTTGAGGAACTTAGGCCCGGTTTGGCCAAACTAGGTCTCATTTAGGTCAATATGGGAAAATTAGGTCTGGTTAGGTCATGTTATGCAAAATTAGGTCCAACTTAAGCCAATTTAGGGCAAATTAGGTCACATTAGGTAATTTAGACCAAGTTAAGGCAAATTAGGTATGTTAGGTATTTGAGACCAAGTTAGATCAAATTCTGGTCCATTATTTCTTGTTAGGTCATGTTGGGTGTTATTCAGTCAAGTCATGATTGTTACAACTTAGATATATCTATTAGAAACATATATAGTAATGTATATATATTTGAATGCAGCTAAATATATGTCTAAGAACTATATATATATAAAAATAATATTGAAAACACCTTGAATTGCCAAGCGCCCCTTTGGACTGCATAGCCACCTTGGCAAGTATGGTTAGAAGTTTAGGTTATATATTGAACTTTTAGATGCTGATTGAATAAGGAGAGTTCATTTCCTATTGTCGTTACAGGACTACCACATACTACTACTATTGTTTTTGAACTGGAATGCGATCGGAACTGATGTTTCCTTTTTTGCCCTTTTTAGGTAGATGAGTTGCAGAGCACCGTGGAAGACGACCAAAAGATGCAGGCAGATGAGTTGAGAAATGTTATGGAAGAGCAGAAAAATGAGGAGGTTAGTGGGACCCCTGAAGCAATGGCCGTGGATTAATAAGGCACCAGCATCGACTTAGGTACTGTACAAGGATTGACATTGATTATGTCCAATCTTACAGGAGCTAGCTATGGTTCTACTGCCTTGTATCAAAGGTTTTCTTGCTCGTGTTCATTGCTGCTTACATGGGTAGTTAGTTAAAGAGGAATTGATTCCATTACCAAGATATGCGATTATACCTTCAGAGACGACTGAGATCCTTGTTTGTAACAAATGCATTCTAGCCTGGGAATCATAATCTGATAAAAGTTACAGCCAGAAGTGTGAGGCAGGACTCAGACATAGCCCTATAATTTGCTCAATGGTTGGGTTTGAGGTTAAATGGAGGTAACACAATCATGACTTGACAGTTGCTTGATGTCAGCTTTTGAGGGACAATGCCTTTATGTATGATGAAAAGATTTACAGACCGTTTCATATCTGCAGCATCGAGGTAGTGTCCCATGTATATGTAATTATAAATTATCAGCTCTCTTTTGTTCAAGTTACTAATAGATGCTTGTTAATGCAATGACATGGTTCTTGAACTCTTTTTATGTGTCTAACTTGTAATTCTTTTATTCGTGATGGGAATTTGGACATTCATCTCACTATGCATTTATTCCCATGCGTTCATTTCACTTGCTAAACTTTGAGGATCTTGATCTAAATCTGATGTCCTCTGTCATCTTAAAATCCCAATTTACATATTTTCCAGTATACATTCATGTGTTCATTTCACTTCAGACTCAGATGAGGATTTCGACCATAAATTTGATGGTTTCTTCTGTTGTTAGAGAAGTCCTCAAAACCTCCATTCACCTAGTGTGGCTAAGGTGAAGATGGAGCACTTTTATCTTGACACAGTTCAATGCTTTTTTGGGGTGAGAGTGAAGGTTTTTTGTTACATAATAAAGATTATGTTGTGACAGATATATTCTGCTGCATGACAAAAATAGTGTAGTAGTCGTGATCAGCTGGGCCGTATGGGTTAGAAAATGTAAAATTTTGTGTAAGAGTTTGACTTCAGTATTTTTTTTTAAATGTATAATCAGGTTTTGGTGAAATTACAATCGGGTTGAGTTACCAACGTAGTGGGCCAACCTACCCTATCGATTTCGTTCAATGTTGTTACGACCAGACCTAAGGATGCACACTGATTAAACTCTAGTATGACGCTGAGTTGGACAAGGGTGGTTGAAGTGGTTATATATACCTATATATATGTTTATATATATATGTGTGTGTGTGTATATATATATATATATATATATATATATATATATATATAGTTAGGCTAGAATACACTTGTGTACTTGGAGTTGAATACACTCAAGTAATTTTTCATGATGTAATATTTTTTTCAAAAATCTAATCAGTTGATCTTCTTAAACATCTTGTGAATAGCTCTTATGATCTTCTTAAACATCTTGTGAATAGCTCTTACGTAAAATTTGAACACATTTGGACATTTATAGGTCATGTTACAAAGATCGCAAAAATTATACATTTCAAATTAGTTTCGCGCGTCGATTTTGTTGCCCTTGGATGAGTGACTTACACCCCTCCAAATGAGCTCAAAATTTGTATGTAGCCTAGTTATAGTATGACAATGATGATCAATGGTTTTCATTTTGCAAAAAATGGTTTTGATATGCAAACACACTTGAGTGTATTTGTGCGATCCGTACACTCTAGTGTATTCTAGCATGACTCTATATACACTCAAATGTGTTTGCATATCAAAAATATTTTTTCTAAAATGTAAACCATTGATCTTCACCGTCATACTATAACTATGCTACATATAAATTTTGAGCCAATTTGGATGAGTGTAAGTCACTCATTCAAGGGCAACAACGTGAAACTAATTTGAAATGCATAATTTTTGCGGTCTTTATAACATGACCTATAAATGTCCAAATGTGCTCAAATTTTGCGTATGAGCTATTCACAGGATGTTTAAGAAGTTCAACGGATTAGATTTTTGAAAAAAAATATTGCATCATGAAAAACTACTTGAGTGTATTCTAGCCTGATTCTCTCTCTCTCTATATATATGTGTGTGTGTATATATATGTATATATGGGTATATATATGAATATATATATGGGCATATATACATATATGGGTATATATATATATATATATATATATATATATATATATATATATATATATATATATATATATATATATATATATATATATATATATATATATATATATATATATAGTCAGGCTAGAATACACTCGAGTGTACGGATCGCACGAATACACTCAAGTGTGTTTGCATATCAAAATTATTTTTTGTAAAATGTAAACTATTGATCTTCGCCGTCATACTATAACTAGGCTACATACAAATTTTAAGCCCATTTGGATGAGTGTAAGTCACTCATCCAAGGGCAACAAAATCGACGCGTGAAACTAATTTAAAATATATAATTTTTGCGGTCTTGATAACATGAGCTATACATATCCAAATGTGCTCAAATTTTGCGTATGAGTTGTTCACAAGATGTTTAAAAAGATCAACGGATTAGATTTTTAAAAAAATATTGCATCATGAAAAACTACTTGAGTGTATTCTGCTCTGGATACACTCAAGTGTATTCTAGCCTGACTCTCTCTCTCTCTCTCTCTCTCTCTCTCTCTCTCTATATATATATATATATATATATATGGCCCATCTTTATTGCCCGCGGGGGTAGCTACCCGCCCACCCTTCCGAACGTTTTTTTTCAATTTTTTTTTCTTTGCAATTGTAGAGGATTATTTTGTCTAGCTCTCCAAAAATTTTTAGCCAAAAATAATATCATTTGCCCCTCTAAAATAAAAAAACCCGTCCTTATATATATCTCTTGTATATTTTGTATATAGTTACTTTTTTGGCCAGCAGAGTTATTTTTTTGACACCATAGTTACTTTTTTTACAGCAGAGTTAATTTCTTGGCCAGGAGAGTTACTTTTTTGGCTGCCGGGTAGCGAAAATCCAGGCTACCCGCGTGGGCAATGAATGAATGCCCATATATATATATATATGAGTGTTTATTTAATACCCGCGCGTGTAGCCTGGATTTCGCTACTCGGCAGCCAAAAAAGTAACTATTCTGACCAGAAAAGTAATTCTGCTATAAAAAAATAACTATGTTGATAAAAAAATAACTATACGACTAAAAAGGTAATCCCGTACAAAATACACAGGAGATATATATGTAACTGTGTTTTGAAATATGCTATTACAAACATAACTATCTATATATGAAACTCAACAGTTTGTAAGGTAAAATAACCCTCTACATGTCAAAAGTAACCAACTTGAAAAAAAGTAACCGGAATGGGGGACGAGTATTAAAGATGGGCCATATATATATATATATATATATATATATATATATATATATATATATATATAGAGAGAGAGAGAGAGAGAGAGAGAGAGAGAGAGAGAGAGAGAGTCTAAGTTAGAATACACTCGAGTGTATTCGAAGCAGAATACACTCAAGTAGTTTCTCATGATGCAATATTTTTTTCAAAAATCTAATCCGTTGATCTTCTTAATCATCTTGTGAATAACTCATCTAAAAAATTTGAGCACATTTGGATATTTATAAGTCATGTTATAAAGACCGCAAAAATTATGCATTTCAAATTAGTTTCATGTGTCGATTTAGTTGCCCTCAGATGAGTGACTTACATTCATTCAAATGGGCTCAAAATTTGTATGTAGCCTAATTATAGTATGAAAATGAAGATAAATAGTTTACATCTTGTAAAAAAAAGTCTTGATATGCAAACACACTCGAGTATATTTGTGCGATCTGTACACTCGAGTGTATTCTAGCCTGACTCTCTCTCTCTATATGTGTATATATATATATATATATATATATATATATATATATATATATATATATGATCATTTTTGTTGCCCATACATGTATTTTGGTTAGGCTATCCGTGCAGTAGAAACATGGTGGCACCCGTTGTAAATAGGCACCATCACTCCCGTCGCCCATATCACAATCTCAAATTTCCCGATCTCATTCTTCGTCTCCGTCTTTCTCCCTCAGTGGCCGCACATCTGGCGTTCTTAGGCCTACTCCGGCCAGCCCGATCTTGCTTCCCTGGGTCCCCAGCATCAGCACGTTCCTGCCATCACTCACCGCATCCCAACATCCATGAGCGCCGCTTCCGCCGTAGGGATGTTGGCTGCTACCCACAGCCCCCAGAGCCGTCGCGGAGATCCTTGAAAGTGCGGGGCGAGGAGCTTGACCTTCCTCGTGACTGTGGCAAAGTTCCGTGTACGTTGTTGCAAGAGTCTCCCGAGATATTCCTCTTCCTCCATGGACCTGAAGAAGTCGTCCACCGGGGTCTTCTAGACAAGTCACCATTAGCACTCCGTCGTTGAGCGAGGATGTTGTTGCTGGTCGAATCCCACTGGGAGTTAGGAATGGATGCGGATGTTGCGGAAGAGGCTGTTGTAATTCATGATGTTGGAGTAGTCGTCTGTACTAGGAGGCTCAGTCAACATCATTGCCGTCGGCGCCCACGACATCTAGGCTGTTCGCCGGAGTTGTGATGGCACTCCATTTGCATGATGTGGATACAAGGAACCACAACGCACAATACCTCCTTTGAGGCACTCACTCTCCACCCTGCTCGAGGTTCCTAATGGTGGGCACCTGTCGGGAATAGAGGAGACGTCGTGAGATAAGGTCAAAGCCCAAGCCGGGCTTCCAGCCCAGAGAAAGGTCCGCTTTAGAGTGAGTCTGAAAGAGTTACAGACCAGTACGATGTCGCTGACAATTGCACGAGTTCGTTCCTGGTGTCAACAAGCATGACATGTACATCCTCGCATTGTCTTCAACCCAGCACCTGGCATCATCACCTCGTTCAGACTCTGAGCAAACTAGCTATGCCTCACCACAATGAAAGTCGACATAACTGGTTGTACAAGCAGTCTTTACTATAATGGTAACATTGTTTGACATCTTAGAGTGCAAGATCTAGGACCTTAAGTCTTGGCATCGCTCAAGATCGAACTGCCTAACAAGCATCTTCTACATGTTAGTCCTTCCGGTGCACATGCAATTGCAGGTTGCCAGTTAGTTGCTGGATTGTTATGGAGAGATGCATGAGATTTTGCAGGAAGGAAGGAGAAAAATAACTATCTAGAGAAAGGAAAAAGATAGAGGACCAGGGAGAAAAGGGAGTGGGAAAAGGAAGAGAGGGAATGATGAGCTGGCTATATTGGGTGGCGTTTGCTGAGATCAGTATGTTAGATTGATGTTACAGAGGTCTTACAGATTTTTATGAAAAAAATAGTCGAATTCGTGGCTAGGTAAAAGCCTTAACTTTTAGTTCGAACCCTCTTACTCTCTTAGTCTTTTATTTCCAGTGATTAATTGGGTTCTCAATGTGGAATGATGTAATTATTATATTTGTATATTGTATCTTTAAAATTTGATTACTGCATATCTCATTATAACTACATCACCATAACATTATAATCTATGTATATAATATTTGACTCAAACATTGATATACATTTAGTTGGCAACTTGTACTTTTTATTATTTTGATTAATCGATTCGTTACTTTTTATAATCAGGTTTTACTTTTTTATGTCACATAATTATTT
This sequence comes from Alisma plantago-aquatica, assembly GCA_963693085.1. Taxonomy (NCBI): domain Eukaryota; kingdom Viridiplantae; phylum Streptophyta; class Magnoliopsida; order Alismatales; family Alismataceae; genus Alisma; species Alisma plantago-aquatica. The sequence goes on from OY856413.1 coordinate 628,772,878, forward strand.
TCTATACCAAATAGTTACTTTCAGTACCAAATAATTACTCTCTATGTCAAATTATTACTTTATTTTATCAAATAATTACTTTTGAACCGAACCTACTACACAAACAACAACTTAGCTAGTTTCACTTTCCTCCACACCATTGCCTCTGTGAATTTGTTAGTCACATCATAATCTATGCAACCAACTCGTATGAATATGTTTAATCATAGATGTACAATTATTTCATAACTTACATTTAGTGGTCAAATAATTACTTTTTATGATTGTATGTTACTATTAGTGTCAAATAGTTACTTTTAATAACTTAATATTACTTTATGTCTAACATAGTTACTTTTCATGTCACATATATCTAAAATATCACATGTTTAATTTATCAATTAAACTGGTCTTCGAGGTTGGAGCTCTGGGTTCCACGCTTTGCCTCCTTGTATCAGTTCTGCAAGCATGTGGTTGGTTCTTGACGTGAGACTGTTGTTTGCTTTTTAGTTCGTCAAAGCATATTGAAGTTCCATATGCAATGTTAAGGGTGCAGCCTGAGCATTACATGAGTGAACATGTACATATTTGAGTGCTTCTTCCTGCTAAAGCGTTGCACTGGAGCAGCTCCAGGCGAGAAGGTGAAACTGAGAGGTTCCCCTTCCAAAAGAAGTAGGGTTCCCTCTCGGTCTACTTCCTCCTCCTGTTCCCTTCCTCTATCTCACTCATCAGCTGTTCCCACGGTTTGATGTTGATCTTTGGCCTACAAGGAAACTGATTCAATTTGTCAGCAACGATTGAACACTCAACACATGTTACTGCCAGCCGAAAATTCTTCTAGGGCATTAACTTCTTTCAAAATGATATGCCATACCAACTCTAGTAGCTCCAGTCCGGGAACACATGATCTACATGGTGGAGTAATTCCCTCAGTACCGAAACAGCAGCGGTGCAACCTTAGGCGACGGGTAATGGGCTGCCACGATGGCCGGTGTGTCATTACAGTTAAACATGATGTCCAGGTCAGGGACCCCACCGGTGTACCGCCGGAGGAGCTGTAGGATTCCCCACAACGTGAACACGTCACATGTCTGGAACAACTTGGAGTAACGCTTGAGATAGACCGTACCGTCCCAGACCACAAGGCGGAGATTATCGAGTGCATGAAGAGGTCTGCTATTGCCGTGATAAAACATCTTAGATTTCCCCCGTCGTCGTTCTCCAACGCAAAGAAATGACAGAGAGAACCGGCTAATACTAATGAAAGGGATACAATTTATGGATAATGCCACCGTGTTTCCGTGACAGGTAGTATTACTACAGTACCCGTGCGGGCATTGAATAAATCCCCTATATATATGGGTATATATATATACCCACATATATATATGGTATATATATGGTTATATGTATATATATATGGGTTTATATATATATATGAGTTTATATATATATATATATATATATATATATATATATATATATATATATATATATATATATATATATATATATATATATATATATATATATTCGGGCTAGAATACACTCGAGTGTACAGATCGCACGAATACACTCAAGTACGTTTACATATCAAGACTATTTTTTATAAAATGTAAACCATTGATCTTCACTGTCATACTATAACTAGGCTACATACAAATTTTGAGCCCATTTGGATGAGTGCAAGTCACTCATCTGAGGACAACAAAATCGACGCACGAAACTAATTTGAAATGCATAATTTTTGCAGTCTTTATAACACAACCTATAAATGTCTAAATGTACTCAAAATTTGTGTATGAGTTATTCACAAGATGATTAAGAAGATCAATAGATTAGATTTTTTAAAAAAATATTACATCATGAAAAACTACTTGAGTGTATTCTAGCCCGACTCTCTGTCTCTCTCTCTCTTTCGATATATATATATATATATATATATATATATATATATATATGTTTGTGTACATCTATATAATAATGTATATGTCTACATATATATATACAATGTATATATATTCAAATACACACACACACACACACATATATATATATATATATATATGAATGTATACATTTACACAACAATATATATGTATACATATATATATATATTTTCACATATATATACATGTATATACAATGTATATATATTCAAATGTACATATATACAAATTATATATATATATATATATATATATATATATATATATATATATATATATATATATATATATATATATATATAGAGTCAGGCTAGAATACACTCGAGTGTATCCAGAGTGGAATACACTCAAGTAGTTTTTCATGATGCAATATTTTTTTTGAAAATCTAATCCATTGATCTTCTTAAACATCTCGTGAACAACTCATACGCAAAATTTGAGCACATTTGGATATGTATAGCTCATGCTATGAAGACCGCAAAAATTATGCATTTCAAATTAGTTTCGCGCGTTGATTTTGTTGCCCTTGGATGAGTGACTTACACTCATCCAAATGGGCTCAAAATTTGTATGTAGCCTAGTTATAGTATGACGGTGAAGATCAGCGGTTTACATTTTGCAAAAAATAGTCTTGATATACAAACACACTTGAGTGTATTTGTGTGATCCGTACACTCGAGTGTATTCTAGCCTGACTCTATATATATATATATATATATATATATATAATATGCCCGGTTCAATCGGTTTGACCGGTCCAACCGCTAATTGCCTTTATCATGGTGACCGATTTGGGTTTTCCGGTTCAAATTTTTTTTTATATCATGTTGACATCATTTCTGGTCCAACCGGTTCAACCACTCCGGTTGAACCTGACTCAATCCGGTCTAAGTTAGTACCGATCTGACCACCAGTTCGGTTCTAAAAACATTGGTTCTACGGAGGTACATGAGTGTGCTGACCAAGTGAACACCATCCATTGTTTACTTTGCATTTCTAAAAAGCAGTGTCATCATTGATTAACTCAATGAACCATAAAATCAAAATGCATACCACGATAACAAAAAGTTGTATGAACCTTGATGTTGTAGGGCATCCACTTGCAAGGACTCACTAAAGAGCACGTCTTTGTCCCACACAACTTGTTATTACCATAGAAACACAAAGGGTGAAACCCATTGACTACGTAGCATGTTCCAAAGCTCAATATTGAAGATGGGTGAAAGTCGAAGGGGCACCTCCCTCAAGTCAAATCAAGGGAATGGAACTATTCAGACAAAAAAATAACTATTTAGATGTAAATGTAACCATTTAGACAAAATTGTAACTATAATGCACAAAGTGTATACAACCTAAAATAAATTCTATGATGGGAGCGGGCCTTGGTCTTTCCTGGGAAGTTACTACATTGAAGATTCTTTGAGGGATGAACTTATATTTTCATACCCCAGTTGCATGTACCTTTTAATAATTGATTTATTGCTTTTGATGCCTCAGTGGTACTTGTTAAATCATTATTTTTCTGATCAAATAGTTACTTTGTGTACGACATACTTTTTAGTTAATATAGTTACTTTATATACAACATACTTTCTGGTTAACTTATATCGTTCATTTTTGTAGTTGGATTCATTTTAATTTCATGGATTTAGCATTTGATTACTTCTTTGTTTGTCTCACGATAATTACATTACCCAAAATTTACATTCTATACATATAAAATTAAAATTAAATACAAATATATATTTAGTATGTAGTCAAATGGTTAGCTTTTACGAATGAATGTTACTTAAAAAAAAAGGATAATGACAACCTTTACAGGCTGCCCCCGCGTCTTTTGTCCAGCCATAGCCCAGATAGCTGGCGGGTGGTAAATACAACGCTTAGCATGAGGCTCGAACCCAAGTTCCCCCGGAGGGAGACACCATGCCTACCACATGAGTTGCACAATGAATGTTACTTTAGGTATTAGATAAATACTTTGTATATTCAAATGTTACTTTCTTTGTTACTTTTTATGCAGTTTTATTACTGTGAAAGTGTTACTTTTTTGTATTATTTTTTCATGACCAGATCGAAGTAGCCGATGGTCTTGCTCGCCCCTTGTCGTCTCTTTTCCTGATGGCCTACATGGTGCTATACTCTTCTTTCCTCTAGTTGTTTTCTCCTTAATGTACTCCCCCATCCATCTACCTTATTTGTCCCACTTTGTACTGCGCTTGTGGTGAAATTATTAGTGACAATCAAAATAAATTTGGTTGTCTTATTTTTTTATTAAGAAAGTAATAAAATATAGTTGTGTAAATGTGAGGTTCACGGGAATCAAGTGTGGGACTGGTCGCTTTTTCGATTGTATCATTGCCACAACTTTATGTACGGCTGTACAAAGTAATTATTTGGTTTGTAAAGTAACTATTTGCTACAAAAAGTAACAATCAGTCATCAAAAGCAAAAAAAATGATTACAAAAAGTAATTAAAAAATACAAATTACAAATTTTAGGATGTACTAAATCAAGTGTTTATATCATAAATTTTCATCTATAAGTATTAGATTTATTGAACACATATTTATCTTTGATTTCCAACTTCTAGTTACATCAAATCAAATTGGAATTTTGTGAAGCATCTCGACAAGTAAACATTAATAATTGTTTTGTTGTGAATATGAATTCCCACACCATGAGATGAACATATCGGTTTTCTTACTGGGTTTTCTTCTTCAATCAACGGCCCCAACCCAACAGGGCATCGAGGTGCCGTGGCCTTGTCCATCGTCATCTTATACATCCCTGATCACATACACCACAAGGCCACAATTGTTACTGAGACGAGAGAGGTTTTGTGTGTACGATAGTGCCATGTTTTAAATTAAAAAATTTGGCTTCATCTCACAACGAATCCAGCAAACTGGCAGGGTAATTTAATCCGTCTCTCTATGTCTGCGGGCTTCTTTCTATCCCGGCGAATCTCGTACCCAAGCCATCAAACAATGTGGTTGTCGGGTATGTCTGTAACCTACCTGTGAGGTTTGGTTCGTCCTCCATTGCTGTTAGATATATGGCTGCTACAACCATATATATAGAATGAGTTAAGCCTAATATAGTGTAGCTAGTATATGAGAGAAACGTAGTTTTGTGTCTAGTACAATCGGGAAAAACATTTTATCCACATTGCTCACTCCTAGAATTTTTTTGGTCATAATATGTAGGATCACATGTGACACTAATGTCCAAAGGTCCTATGAGAGGGTATGCTCACCACCTTGGTGGTTATGGTGACCACAATACACATGCACGCATGCGCGTGCACCACACTTGGCTGGGCCGAGCATGGACTCAGGCTTGTGGATTGTGGATTGTCGATTGTGAAGAACGTCTTTCGTCTTTTTTTTACACTAGGATACAACTACGTAATGAATTATCAATTTAATTAATTATTTCTTTCCTAACCGAATTTATTAATCCTAATTGAAAAATGTCTCTTTGCGAATTTTTTCACAATGTATACAAGAGCGACCGAGTTGTCACGTCTTAATGATAATAGGATTACGGGCCGTGTAAGGCAATGAATATGCCTCAAGTCATTAGGGTTAAACACATCTTTCAAACAACAGTTATCAACATTCAAGTTCATATTTGGCAAACTCTAAAGCCAGAGTCTTCTGCCGCCATCGCTTCCGTGGTACTACGTGGATATACTCTCATGTGCGTGGCGAGTTCGTCCATCATCTCCCTTCTGAGACGCGATCTGTCAGACGGTGGTTCTTGCGATCGCTGGGCTGCACTGGTAGTGCAAGTCGTTCATCTGCATCGTTCATCGTAAAAATGAGCGAGACGATCTCTTCTTTAGGTTCGTTACCGGGTCGACTAGGAGAACGATGCCTATTCAGAAGGTTGCAAGACGTTGATTTCTTTCAGTATACCATGTTTTTTTCTCAATGAACCATTCAGTTTGCGTTCCTAACCTTTGTTTTTTGTTCTCCTACATTGATTTATTCTACACGTCCTTATCTGGATCGGCCTGCATTGTTAACCTAATTGCACATGTCGCTGTTGCATGTAATGACATAAAATTAAAATTAACAAAAATCTTAATGAAATCATTATCTGTCGTTACTTAATAATGGCTACTCAATGTTTTGGCTTAAAAATTGATACGTCTAGTATGCCCGAAAAGTTTACTGGAACTAATTTTACTCGTTGGTAAAATAGGATGCAAATCTGACATATCATGGTAAGATATGATCAATATTTAGAAGAAGACAAACCCAAAACGAATGAAACTATCCCTGATAATGCTAATTTAATGCAACTTGGAAGAAGGGCCGATGATTGATTCTGTTTGTGTTAAACAACAAACTGTACGACTCATACTCAAAGCCGTATGTTACTACATCTAAAGTTCTGTGGGGGGCGTTAGAAAAGAAATACAATACTGAGAATCATGGAACTGAAAAATATTGTCTCAAAATTTCTAAAATTTCATATGTCTAAGGGTAAATCTGTTTCTGATCAAGCACAAGGTTTTCAACTCTTGGTGTAAGATCTCACTGATGCGGACCTGGTACTTCCTAAAATGTTTGTTGCTATGTCAATCATTGAGAAATTTCCAAAATTTTGGGAGTCGTTTGACATGACTCTTAAGCATCGTCAATGATACATGTCAATGAACGATCTCACGATGGATATCAATATTCATGAAGAGCATCTGAAAAAGAAGACTATCAAAGTACTCACTGATGTTAATGCTATTATCAATTTAACTACCGTTAAGAACAAGGATAAGAAATCTAAAAATTCACTTAAATCTAAGGCCAAAATCCAAAAGAAGCCGAAGAACAAACCTTCTTGGACTTGTGGATATGTTGGCCACTGGAACAAGGATTGTCCTTCAAAGAAGGAAAAGAAAATTGTAACATCTACAATTGAGGAGACTGTGGTCAACATGATGACTGCATTCTTGAACCTTAATGATGGGTACATATCTATAAAACCTGAAGTTCTTTCTATTTTTGAACCACTATATTGGATAATAGACACTGGGGCTAATGTGCATGTGTGTACTGACAAGTCCCTATTTGTGTCTTACCAGACCTCTAAAGGTCGATTCGTGACTTTGGGTGATTGCAACGCTATAGAAGTCAAAGGCGAATGACGGGTGGACTTAAAGTTTCAATAGGGAAAGATTCTGACACTTCATAGAGTCAAACACATTCCATCAATACGACGCAACATTCTCACTGGCACAATTTTAGTTAGAGATGATTTTAGAATAGATTGCAAGTGTAATAAGACTATTATTACTCGCCTTCGAGATTCTTTATTTTTTGACAAGGGGTATCTATGTGATATGGAGAACTTGTTTAATATTCTTGTTGAACATGTTTTAAATTCTATTTCAAATTTGAATGATAATAGTTCTTTATACATGAATCTTGTATCTTCTGATATCTGACATGCATGTTTGGGACATGTGAATGTTGGCTCAATGAAACAATGATGAATCTGAATTTAATCCCTTAATATGACATTAGCAATAATAAATGTGAAATCTGTGTCTAAGATAAATTACCTAGGAACCCTTTTTATTCTGTGAATAGGAATTAAGAAATATTGAATTTAGTGCATATAGATATCTTTGAATTTAATGGGATTGCTACAAGGGATCAAAATCGTTATTTTTTATTTTTTTTATTGAAGATACTAGTAGATACAGTTATGTCCTTTTACTTGGAAGTAAAGATGAGTTATTGGATTAATTTAAAATTTATAAGAAATAATCAAAAACTCAAACTAGCAAAGTACTTAAGCGATCAAGGTCTGATAGGAGAGGAGAATATACCTCAAATTTGTTCTTGGAATTTTGCAGATTGCATAGTATAGTTCATGAGGTTATAGCTTCATATTCACCACAATCTAACATGATAGTTGAACGTAAAAATCAAACCCTTATAGATATGGTTAATTCTTTACTCCAAATCTCAGGTTTACCCAACTTCATGTGGGGTGAACCTTTGAATACGACTTGCCATATTATGAATAGAGTTTCCCATAAACATATAGAAAGTAGTCCGTTTGAGTTATGGAGAGGAAGAAAATCGAGTCTCAAATATCTGCGAGTGTGGGGGTTCCTTGCTAAGGTACTTGTCCCCGAACACAAAAGGAAGAATTTGGGACCGAAAATGGTTGATGCCATATTCTTAGGATATGTAGAGACATGTTATGCCTATAGATTCTTGATTGTAAAATCTGATATCTTAGGCACTGAGGTCAATGTAATTGTGGAATTACGTGATGCTACATTCTTTGAGGATGTATTTCCCATGAATTTTGGTGTGCCCAATGAAGTATCTCAAGATGATTCATTCACCACAAGTTCCATTTTCGAGCACATGGAAATGATGACAAATGTGGGGGGCTACTCAGAATAAGCTATTTCTGAATCTGATGATTCTAAAGAAATGGTTGAACCAAGAATAAGAAACGATCTCGGACATCTAAGGACTTTGGAAGTGAATTTCTCACTTACAATGTTGAAGATTATCCTGTAACTTTCAAACAAACTATAGAATCTCCAAAAGCTAAGTCTTGGAGAAGCTATTAACAATGAAATCCAATCAATTCTCTCAAATGGAACTTGAGTACTCCTGGTTATTCAATAATTGGATGCAAATGAATCTTTAAGAAGAAACTTAATGCATACGAGACAATCAATAAGTATAAGTCTAGGTTAGTTGCTAAGGGTTACACATAGAGGGAAGAAATAGATTATTTTTGCAACATCCCTGACCTGAGTTATGCCTTAATACTGGGAGTTTTGCTTAAGCAAGTTAATTAGATCCTTAATTTTATCTTGTGAAAAGTAATTAAGGCTCAAGAGGAGCTTATGTTTCAATTTTGGTCCTGTTTGAATAATGTTGAAGCAATGTTTGCTTATTTTGGACTAATGTGCAAATTACCCAAGTTAAGGGGTTAACTTGCAAATGTTACATAATAACATGCTCCTCAAGAAGTTTGGAATCATGAGAATGAAGATGATGCAGAGGAATGGATTATGAAAGCCTGAGTACCTAGAAAGAACTGATAAAACAATGATTGTGCATTAAAACCTAGTTTTGGTGTAAAGAGCAATTTACCCAAAACCTAGGATTCAATATGCAAATTACCACTTCAATAAGGTTCCTAATATTTCCTGGTACCATGTAGAGCAAATAAAATGAGAGGGGCGCCTCATTTGAATTAAGTTGGAGGAGAGAGAATCTTGATATTAAAATAATCAAGATTTAAGCCTAATTGAAACCCTAATTCTATTTAATGCCAAAAATAAATAAAATAATTGAAGGACCTTCAACCAAAATTAATATGGTTGGATTCAGATGTGTGTGTGGACGAGCCTAATCCTTGCAAAGGCACGAGCATATCCTAAGGAGGTGAAATTCCACTCACCATTATTATAAGAAAAAGAATTTCCACTCAAAAGTGGATATTCTTATTATAAGGGTTAAGGTGCTTAATTTCTTTTCCCTTTATTCTTGGATAATGGAAGGGAGCTCAGTGGGGATAGAGATGACTTTTCATACAATAAACCAAGGGGGAGATGGTGGCAACAATTTTGGAATTAAAAGACTTTTATAAAGTATTTTCTCTCTCATTGATTTTCTTATAAAAAGACCTTTTTCAAGCCAAATGAAAGGCTTTTCCATTTCCACTTCTTCTCCTTGCTTGGAAACTAACCAAGGGAGCTAGGGAGGACCTGGAGGACGACCCCCAACCTGTTGTTAAGGTTCTTGACCCATTGCACCTTGATTCCATAGTGGAAATAAAAAATAAATCATTGATTTCTTCTTAATTCGATCTCCTCTTCAACCATAGCTAATCTTTTCAACCATAAGCTTGAGGACGAGCTTAGGGGGAGTTGCAAAATCTTAATCCACCATTGTTTCCGTGAGCTTGGAGCTTTGGAGCTCAATTGGAGGCAGGTTTTATAACTCAAACCCTTAATCATTTCTATTGTACTCTTTTCTTCAATAATCGTTGGTTAGTTTTCTTCTTTGGATACTCTTTTGAATCATTGCTGAAGTTCCCATGAAAAACGGTTGCTGTTCTTGGTTGCACAAAGGAAGAAGATGATGACATTATATTAGATGTTTATCCAAAGAAAATCCCAGGTCAAACGGTCTTCATAGTTTCTCAAATAGTTTCCCAAACAGTTTGGGAGCAAACAGTTTCAAACCGTTTGAAGGCAAACGGTTGCACCCAAACCGCATGAGGCTAAACGGTTTAAGACCATTTGGTGATGTTGACCAGGGTTGACCATTTGGGGATTTGTTCATAATGATCTAGGTTAATGACCCATAAATTATGATTGATTTGTTCCAATTGGTTCATGAGTTGAAGGTCCATCAATCACCTAAACCCTAATCAGGTTAAGTGCTGATTTCCAATTTGTTTAAGTTTGAAACTTGGGTTGATTGACCCAAACGGTAACCGTTTGGGGATCACCCAAACGGTCTCAAGACCGTTTGGTGGTCACCCAAGACCATTTGGAGGTCTAGGGTTGAGTATGGTTATGTGTTTGAAGATCCAAAGGCACTAAGTTGAAGTGCAATCAAATGCTGATTTGGTGATCAATCCAATGAACCAAACCCTAATTGGTTGACTTGGATTTTGATGTTGACTTGGGAAAACGGTCTCAAGACCGTTTGGAGGTCATCAAAACGACCTCAAGACCGTTTGGGGTCAGGTCATGTTCAATTTGGTTGATGGTTCAATGGTTTCAAAGTAACTAGTTACACATTGATTAATGTTGAAGGATCATCGATTCCAAACCCTAATCCAATTGATTCAAACCCTAATTGATGACCAATTGAGGGTCCATTGAGGGTCAAATCAGTTGAAAGATGACCTAATTAACTCAATTGAAGTATGGTGATAGGTCCAATTGATGATTGGTTACATGAATTCAATGGTTGAAGGAATCAACATTGGAAACCCTAATTCAATTTGATTGGTTGAAACCATTATTGGTCCATGCAGTTTTGAGGAGGTTTGGACCAAACAGTCTCAAGACCGTTTGAGTCCAAATGGTCTCAAGACCATTTGGGACCAAACGATCCCAAACCGGTTGAGTTCATGCGGTTTCAAAATCCACCTTTAGCAAACGATCTTGAGGGTCAACTTTAGTAAACAGTTTCAAGTGACCACCTTTAGCAAACGGTTTCAAGTGTGCACCTTTAGCAAACGATCTTGAGGGTCACATTTAGCAAACGATCTTGAGGGTCAACTTTAGTAAACGGTTTCAAGTGACCACATTTAGCAAACGGTTTCAAGTGTGCACCTTTAGCAAACGATCTCAAGGGTTCATTTGGGCAAACGGTTTCAACCTCAACCTTACTAAACGGTTTCAAATATGTAACCAAGACCGTTTGGAGGTTAATTGAGCAAGACCGTTTGAGGTCTGATTTGGTCAAGACCGTTTGAGGTTTAAGTGGCCAAGACCGTTTGGTGGATAAATAACCAAAGCCGCATGGATACTTAAAGTGGTTAAGGGACAAATTGATTAATTGATTAATACATGATGTAATCAAAGATGATTATAGTAATTGTATCTTAATGGGGTAAGGTAATTAGTACCCTTTCAATAATTAAGCCTTAATGATCATGGTGATAATGACATAACCCATGATGTCAATTCTTCTTCAAGAATGAGTTGACTTAGTCTAATCAAGGCTGAAGCAAACATCATCTTATAGAAGATGAAAGAGAAGATTTCCTACATGATTGATAATCAAGTAGTGAACTTACAATATGAATAAATGTCTAATTAGGGTATGATCCTTTATAGTGAGATCATGAAACCCTAATTATTAAGGCTAATGAATCCTAACTCTAATTGAGGGAAATGATAGGTGTAATCCTAAATCCATGATGATAGTATGATCCTAATTTAGGGAAATGATATGGGAAACCCTAATTCAGGGTATTTTAATGAGAAACCCTAATCTAGGGTGAAGTGATGTGAACAGTAAACCCTAATCGTGGGTTATTGAATATAAACCCTAATTGAGGGTGATTCCATGTAAAACCCTAATTGAGGGTGATTCCATGTAAAACCCTAATTGAGGGTGATTCCATATAAAACCCTAATTGAGAGTGATTCCATGTGAAACCCTAATTGAGGGTGAATCCATGATAAATCCTAATTAAGGGTAATGTTATGAGAACCCCTAATTAAGGTTGATATTATGGGAAACCGTAATCTAGGGTAATGTGATGTGAATAGTAAACCCTAATTGTGGGTTATGGAATGTGAAACCCTAGTTTTAAGTGATGTAATGTGGAACCCTGAGACTATGATGTGATGTAAGACTCAATTCAGGGTGATGTCATGTAATGATATGTGAAACCCTAGTGATGGTTTAATAGCCAGAACACCAAGGAGGGGTGTGGCTAATATAACTAACTCAAATGAAAATGTTATAAACATGAAGGGTAAGGTTGATGAACCATATGAATGGTAATGTGGATATTTTAATGAATAAGGGGATAAGAGACAAGATGATGCCTAGATCCTTATACAATCAACTCTATACATGTGTAACAACCTATACACCTTACAATGATGAGAACATGAAACTCTTAGGAATGAGGTATATTATACTAAATAATGATGTGGATAACATCCTAAGAGTTGAAATACCTAAAATAGTTGATAATGATTTATTCTATATCAACAATGCCTAATCATGGGATAAGTCCATATCACTAAAGATGGTTGGACAATTCTAATATGTGACCTATGTACTATATGATGAAAGTGACAAGTTAGTGGGTAAAGTATTAAGAAGGGAAATACCTTAATACAAAGATAGCTGAATTATTTAAGTAAGAAGGATATGAAAAGAAAGTGATACATCATGACATGATAGATATCACATTCAACATTTTAGGATGGACATTCCTTGATGAACCCCTAATCCAATATTCTTGAATAAGAAACACATGGAGTGTGTGATATGTAATTGTTACAATAAGGATGCAATGAACTCAATGTACTTTGATAAATGTTGACTAATATACTTTGAGAATGGGGTAAGAAAAATCAATGAGTATGATGTAATCATACCATGACAAGGATGAGAAATGAACTCATGCCTTGAATTGATGATCATTAATGATATATGATGAGAATAGTGATCATAAGAAAATACTTATGATATCTTTAAATACTCCCAGAGGTGTGGAGCAATATATATTAGGGTTGCACTAATAATGTGAGCATGAAACCCTAATTAATGTAAGATGGGAAACACTAACCCTAATTTTGGGTAAAGGGAATGGAAAGCCCTAATTGTTAGATAACCCTAATCCTTATAAAGGATGGTGGTGTTACTGATGTTTCATATGATGTGACAAATGACTTACATGATTGTTATCATGTCTATTAATCATGTAGACATCATGAGATGATGAACATAGCCAGATTTGGGCTATGACATTCATATAATAAATATGTTGAATGGACTTGTGTGCCTAATGTTGTTATTGCTTAGTAAAGTAACAAAATGTGTATGGACCTTATGAGTTCCATGAATAAACTATTGCCTAGTAAAAGGTGATAAAATACGACCTTGTGAGCAATGTGAGATACTTGTGTAACAAGTACTATGTACACCTCGGTCTGAGGACATGAAGGTAATAGTTATCTAACAAGTGGTAACAATGATAGTGATGAATTGAGGGTATGAATACCCATACTTGATAAGTATGATAATGATGTTATTGAGAGATGTGAAATTTCAAAGAAATGAAATGAGGGATTGAGATCCCAATGTCTTATAAAGACTGAGAAGTGATTGATGAAATAGTACATATTTCTTTATAGCACTTGTCTGAATAAGTTATGTTTGAGAACTTGACTGATGCTAAAAGAATATGCTAATGTACTTAATTAATCAAGTGAAATCATATCATGTAGAGCCCTGGCCATATAACCATCAGTGTCAGAACTTGCTGGATGGTGAAACGGGTGCTCCGCGGCAAAACTCGGAATGCATATTTTGAATATGTGGGGGCAATGGGAGAATGTATCCTGACGTCCTAATGAGGGAATTGAGGAAAGGTAAACATTAAACCTCTCAATCCTTCATTATTGTACTGGGATAGATGTACCACAAATCTCTCGATGATTGGGATAGATGCAATACACATCTCCCAATAATATTAATGCCGGATCGATGGAGATAAACAAGAAATCTCACGATTGCGAAGAGAGTGCAACACGCCACTGTAACTATAATAGCGAAGTTGCCAGTATATCCTGGAAAGCTATTTAGTAGAGACATAAGATGTCCTACATTTAATCTCATACTGACCGAGATAAGGGAGGTTTTGGTAGCCGACTCTACCATTGACCTTGTATGGCACCGATTTTGACTTCGCAAAGGTCGGTTGGAGTATGAGCGGTATACCTCATCTCCTCAGGGCATACGTGTGATTGTAAAATGTAATCAGCCGTATAGCATGTTTGCTTAAGGATTGAATACGGAAATTCATTGGCTGATGTTACATTTCTTTTATGCATCTCTTATTGATAAATGTTATTTATATTTCTTCACATTAAATGCAAGTAGAGGTGTGAATTATGAATCTACCATGAGTAGATACAATGCTCTCCTCAGGGAAGGAGATTACTTTACTCTGTTCATATAATGAGTAATACTGTTGTTAATATGAAAGAACTCTTGCTCAATTTTATTATAATAAATTTCTATAACAATGTTTTAGCGGAGAGTTATATCTCCCGCTGGGGCAATTTACAATTGTCTCACCCCCATGGGATCCAATATTTTTAGGTAAATGCAGAAGAAGAAGCAGGAACCCAATAGCAAGAGAAAAGCAGCAACAGTATCAGGGACAACAATGATAACTCAGGTGGAGGCACTGGCTGCCAAGTTTTGTATAATTAGAGAGTCCTATGTGTCGTCTCTGTACTCTCAGGTCCTCGGAGTTAGTAGTTAGTGCTTTTATCATCGACTTGAGATTTTGGCTTGAACGCCTCGAAGTTATGTTGCTTATGTATAGTTTGGTAAAGCAAACGTTGTATGTAATCCTCGAGAAGAGATGTTACATGGAATGTAACTACAAATAGGGATGTATATGTAATACTATGGTTCTTGTTGTAAGAGTTTCCTGTGTTTGGATCTCGTTGCAAAAAGTTTTAATTTTTAGTGATTTTCAGTAATCTGCTGCAAATGATTCGCTTTCGCTTAAGTAAATTCTATTTTTATAAGTTGGATGCCACAATTTTGATACCTATTCTCATATTTTCTGTATGACCACAATCTGAGTACTTATAGCATTGACTTCTATTTATAACCTTTGTATCCATCAAATGGATGTGAAGACCACATTCTTATACGGTGATCTTTAGGAAGAGATATATATATGGAACAACCTGAGGGATTTGTGGGTCGTGGGAATGAGTCCAAAGTGTGTAAACTTGTTAAGTCATTATATGGGTTGAAACAAGCCCCTAAGCAAAGACATGGGAAGTTTGATTATGTGATATCATCATTTAGCTTTATTTCTAATGAATTTGATAAGTGTCTCTAATGCAAAATTGTCAATGATGGATTCATTTTGTTATGCTTATATGTCGATGATATCATGCTTTTTGGTTCCAATATGGATGTAGTAAATGAGACAAAGACATTCTTGTGTGGCATGTTTGAAATGAAGGATATGAGTTTCGCTGATATGATTTTAGGGCTTAAAATCTTAAGGTCTACTGATAGTATAACTCTCTCTCAGTCTCATTACATTGAGAAGATACTAGAGAGGTTTGAGTAGACATCATGTAAACCGGCTAAGACTCCATATGATTCATATAAGGACTTTTTTCAAGAATGAGACTAGGGTTCCAATGTCTCAATTATGATACTCTCAAATTATCAGAAGTTTGATGTATCTTATGAACTACACACGTCCAGACATTGCATTTGTTGTGAGCAAGTCAAGTAGATACAACAGTTGTCCCGAAAAGACCCATTGGGAAGCTCTTGATAGAGTTTTGAGGTATATCAAGGGAACTTGTTCCCTTGGACTGTATTATGGCAAATATGCTTTTGTAGTCAAAGGATATAGGGATGAAAGCTGGATTTTCATCAACTTTGGGTGTAATGGTGTCTCAGGATATGTAATCTTGTTGGGAGGAGGAGCTATTTCTTAGAGGTCTAAGAAACATACCATATTGTCTCAGTCTACTTTTGAGGTAAAGTTGTATGCTTTAGATGAAACTAGATTAGAAGCTGAATGACTACATGGACTTATGTCCTATTTACCTATGGTAAAGAAATCACTTCCTGCAATTTCAGTTCACTATGATAGCACTACAACTATTGCTAAGATAAAGAGTCACAAGTACAATAAAAAACATCGTAGACACATCCAAGTCAGACTCAAGTCTGTAAGAGAGTTAGTGTCTAATGGGGTTGTGGCTGTGGACTACGTCAGTACCAAAGAAAATACAGCTAATCCTTTCACTAAATGTCTTACTCTAACCTTAGTGGAAAAATCTAGATTGGGGATGGGACTGAAACCCCTCATTATTTGCAGGCAGTAGCAACCCAACCCAATAGAGTGGAGATCCCACAAATTGGGTTCAATGTGGTAATAACAAGTTGTCGGGTGAATTGGATGATACTATGTAATTACTTTGATGCTTCATGCATCTGTATGTCTATTCCCTAGAAAACCTTTTAGTGTCATGACTGCAAGTTAGTAAGGTATTAGTCTCTGAATGATGTCAAGTCTTAGGATAGAATGTTAGCAGTACATCCTTGGAGACTCTAACTAAATGATTAATGATGTGTAGGCCACAACAAGAGAGTTGAGTTGTTCTCTGATATCAATCATGATATAAAATTGTGTATGCACGACCTTAATGCATTATTTTCTTTTATTGTGTTGTTAGCAACGTATCTCTTACACCCAAGGTTCAAGTTCAAGACTTTTGTTCACCTAGTTCCTACGAGGGTCACAGTTGGATAACTTAGGTAGATTCAAACTAAAAGGTATTTGTTGAAAGCACAATATGGATGAATGAATGGTAGACCACACTACACATTGGATTTTGTGAGGGATTGTTAGATATATGGCTACTACCGCTGTGTATATATCATGGGTTAACCCAATGCAATGGAACTAGTACATGGGATAAATGTAGTTTTGTGTCTAGTGCAAATGGAGAAGAAGTTTTATCCCATATTGCTCACTCTTAGAACTTTTGTGGTCCTAATATGTATGATTACATGTGACACTAGTGTCCAAAGTTCTTAGGATAGGGTATACTCACCTCCTTAGTGGGTATGATGACCATAATACATATGCACGCACATAAGTGCACGCACGAGCACGCCACACCATGCCTCGCCTCGCCGGGCTGGGCACGGGCTCAGGCTTGTGGCTTGTGGATTGTGGAGAATGTCTTCCGTCTTATTTTTACACTAGGATACACCTACTAATTATCTATTTATTTAATTAATTAATTATTTCTTTCTTAACCATATTTATTAATCCTAATTGGAAAGTATATCTTTTTGATTTTTTTCACAATGTGTACAAGAGCAATCGAGTGATCGCGTCTTAAAGAGAATAGTATTATAGGGTGTGTAAGACTATAAATATGCCCCAAGTCATTAGGGTTAAACACATCTTTCAAACATACAACCGTCAATATTTGAGTTCGTATTTGGCAAATCCTAAAGCCAGAGTTTTCTATGACCTTCGCTTCCGTGGTGCTACGTGGAGATACTCTCATGTGAGTGGTGAGTCCGTCCATCCTCTCCCTTCCGAGACGCGATCTGTCAAGCGTTGGTTCCTGCGGTCGCTGGGCTGCACTGGTAGTGTAAGTCGTTCTCCTGCATCATTTGTCATAAAAATGAGCGAGACAATCTCTTCTCCAACTTCATAATTGGGTCAACTAAGAGAAGAATGGCTATCTAAAAGAGTTGCAAGATACTGATTTCTTTGAGTATAACACATATGTTACTCAATGGACGATCCTGTTTGCATTCCTAACCTTTGTTTTTTATTCTCCTGCATTGGTTTATTCTAAGCTTTCTTATCTGAATCGGCCTGAATTGTTAACCTAATTGCACCTGTCGATGTTGCATGTAACGAATAACATTAATTACTACACCAGCTCCCAGAACTCTGTCCCATAAACTGAACAAGCAAGCTCTCTGTATATAAAGAACCCATCGAGTCTCCTACTGCTCAGAACCCAAAAGGCAGAGCTGATCGCCCATGTGTGGTCATCTTCATCTTGACAGTTGACCTAGAGAAGGAACCTCTACTCATGACTTCGAACACCATTATCCCCATCCTCTCTGTCCACTACATGTCAAGAAGTTGGCCTACTACCTGTCCAATGATGGAGGCACACTGCTGAAGTTCAAGGCACTGGCGAAGACGATGAGCTTTGCCAAGATCTGGTACCTGCTGCAGGAAGCATGCATCAAGCTCGAGAACTTAGTTCGGGAAACTACAACCTTGCATACAGAGGACTATTGACATACATTTCACACACAACTAGGTGAGCTACCACAAGATCACAAGCAAGAAGAACTCACAACTACCAACTGCAAAGGGCGTAGAAAACAATATGAACCTTGTCCGATAAGAACAATCGAAAAATAATAATTACTAATTACGATACTGCTGATTCAAATTGATGTTATTAAACGCTAAGTAAACCAACTCAACATTCATTTTTGATTCAAAATAATGATATGAATGCAATAGTGCCTTCTAGCTTCTGAATGATCACGACAATCTATTTACTTAGAATCGAGACATTGTTTACACAGAAGCATTAATTCAAATTATGTTTTACAAAATCAAAGCTAACTCAACCTTGATATATTTAAAACACTTGACATTCCTCTATCAAGTCATTTTGTCATACACTTGATGCAACTCTACCTAGACATTTTGTTAAGAACTTAATGTTATTAAACCAAAAAATGTGTTCAAATATGCAGTAGGAGAGGGACAACTGAGCCTCAAATATCTTTCATATCTCACATTTCCCTCATCGTTAGCTGAACAAGGAGGATGAATAACAACTATAACATACCAATTGTGGAAACAAGGTAGCAACAGAGCATGCACAATGATGGTAGACCAATAAGAAAATCTAAATAGCCTAAGTATATAGAGTCATGGCCTTGCCTCCCAACATAACTGTACATGTTGTTGCATCTCTAGTTTTCCCTGAAGAGGAGCTTCTTACCTTGGGATTCAAATTTACTCTAGCACAGAAATGAGGAGACTAAGAATTAGGTGTTGTCAAGTCATTAGAAGGGGAAGGTGACCTTCATTTCTTGTACACCACTAAGCCCGCCCCAGCATCATGTGGCTGTGCAACAAATTCTTATTGCCGTGGTTGTAGTCTTCAATTTATTCTCGTCGATCACATCCTCCAAATCGGGTTTCTGGAACACTGTTCCTTCCCCCCAATTTCTATCAGGCCAAGCGACCTGACACTAGTGCCGGCCCACACAACAAAATCCACCACTTGCTTGTTCTCGATAAAGGCCCCCTTCGGCGGTGAACTCCTGGACGTGCTTAGTGAGCACGACAAGCTTGACTACCGAGGACCGATGGAGGCAAAGACGAAGCACGACGGTGACATGTAGAACTTCCCTATAATGGAGCCATGGCTCCCGGTTTTCCCAACATAAATCTTCATCAAGATGGGGTTCTAGCTGGACGTAAAGGAGTCACACCACCGACCTGTAGAGATTTTTGAAAAACACACACAGGATGAGACAGTAGATCGGTTGTTCCTGTGCACGCGCAGGCCGGGTAGCATTGAATAAACACCTATATATATTCACTATCATGTAACTAATTTTTATTATTTCCAGATCTGTTTTAGCACGAGTAACTAATTTTTGTCATCCCAAGATCTGTTTTTTAATATGAAGACACCTAATTGTAATGAGGCAACCAAAATTATAATGCAAAGACTCATTTTGTACAACATAAAATTTTTATTCTTCCTCTGAAAACAGTAAAAGTGATATTTTTGGCAACAATTTATATAGTATTACAATACGAGTTTTCATATTATAATTTTGGTCATCTCATTACAATATTGTCTGCTCATTACAAATATGTCTTTCTATTACAAAACAGATGCTCAAGTAGTGAATGAATCATATATATATATATATATATATATATATATATATATATATATATATATATATATATATATATATATATATATATATATATATGTGTGTGTGTGTGTGTGTGTGTGTGTGTGTGTGTAGGCTAAATGAATCGTGTACATGAGTACATGTATCTTATATGTATGCATCTTCATTAATGACGATTTCACAATTCCATCAAGCATACATGTTGCATACCCCATCGATAATATGTGTATCAAAAATCACCTTAATCTGACATATTTAGATCATTAATTAAATAAAAATGTATATTTCTTATT
Organism: Alisma plantago-aquatica; assembly: GCA_963693085.1. Lineage (NCBI taxonomy): Eukaryota > Viridiplantae > Streptophyta > Magnoliopsida > Alismatales > Alismataceae > Alisma > Alisma plantago-aquatica. The sequence goes on from OY856413.1 coordinate 628,793,329, forward strand.
CAACGGTAAGTTGTAGATTTTACAGGAACCATTAGATGATATATTATTATATCTCATGATATAAATTAAATATAGTTGATCTTTTTAACACATGTAATCTAAATAATATTTGTTCAACCCATATGGTTGGATTTGATTTATGGATTCTACATATGCTATTTTAATGGACAATACACATAAGTCACATGTACCGGTCGATACACACTTCCTAACCCCCCCCCCCCATATATATGTACTAGTAAATACACATGTGCACATGCACGTATCTCATTACATTTATTTGATTTATAATAAATATATTTAGAAATAAAAAATATAAGATGTACTTCTCTTGAATAAGATTAAAAATAAACTATTATGTTTTGAAACTTTTTTCTCAAAATATATTATTTTTTTACGGTAAGTATCATTTTTTTGTTATATATACTACTTTACACACATGTGTAAGCTTATTATAAAGAAATAGAAGGAAGACAGACAACAAGTTACACTATTTATTAAAGAATGTGTAAGAGTGACCAAATAAAATGACATTCGTATGAAATTTGTATTTTTTTAATGAAATTTTGGGGAAGTAGTGTGGCATTTGGATTGAAAAGGACTAAATTACTGTGCCATACATTCAATTTATTGGAAAGAAGTTGATCTCACATATAAATTTACATTTCAACTCCCTTGTATATAAAATTAATGTTAGATAACAACAAATTTCTATCATTAGAAAATACCTTTTCATCATAAAATAGGACAAGTTGTTCTTAAATTTGTTTCACATATATATGTATTCTTATAATCAGTCAAATAAAATTTCTTGTTGTTACTTGAAACTTTTTGAATTTTAAACAATAAAATTTTTATTTTCTTACTAAACCGTTGAATAATATTGTTAAGCATTTTTCAAAGGGAACCACACAAAATTGAAGATCGTACACATGCTATAGTAAGACAGATTTACTATTAATTAGCTTTTTTTATCAAAGATAAAACCTAAAATTCAATATATCCAATGAGGAGAATCACTCTAAGAGAAATAGATTGAGATAGTTCGACACAAGACAATTATGAGAAAAAAGTAATATATAAGAACATCCTACCACGAACATCCTCACAAGCATAATATTGGGTCAATTACATTTGAACTGAATGACATAGCTATGTACATTAATATACAATTCGTTTTGATGGCATCCACTACATTGGCTACATGATGTATCACCCTGTACCAAAGGATGTTTTTCTGCCATTCTTGCTCCATGGACCTTTCAAGGGTGGACGAAAAGCAGTTGAGAAAAATAAGATACATGGAGGAAAAAGGAAAAAAACCCAAATAGCACACTTTTCTAATTTTTTTTTACCGAAATAGAACCCTTCCCAACTTATTTCCCAAACTAGCACACTTTCATACTAAAACGCCACACTAGTTGGCGTTTTACTGTCTCGGGAATCAAAAGCGCCACTTTATTTGGCATTTTCAGGCTGGCGGAGACAGAAGCACCACTTTATTTGGCGTTTTACGATTACGGGGGGTGAAAAGTGCCACATAACCTGACATTTTACGATTGCGGGGGTTAAAAGCGCCACGTAAAGTGACATTTTGCTTGAATGCGTCCCACCAACAGGGTTGCGTGGCGGAAAAACGCCACATTATCTGGCGCTTTCCATTTATTCGGTCAGTAGGACGATGCGTCACGTCCGTCTTTGGACAGCTTTTACATAAAGCGCCACGTTATGTGGCGTTTCACTGAAAATGCCAGAGGCGGTGGCTTATTTTGCTTGGTTACGAGGGGTAAAGCGCCACTTTATGTGGCGTTTTCTGCTTAGGTTACCTCCCCGAGCGAGCACGACTTTCCTTTCTCCCTCGCTCGCTCCTAATTTTCCTCTGCCACACCGCTGCTCCTCCTCAGTCGCTTTCCTTCTCCAGCGCCGGTGTCGCAGCCGTAGCCGCCGCCGCAGGTCCTCGTCCGCCGCCTCCGCTTCCTCCTGGCGCGCCTCGTCCTCGTCCGCCGCCGTCGCAGGTCCGCCTCCGCTTCCTCCTCGCCCTCCTCCACTTCCTCCTCTCCTGCTCCGCCTGCTCCACCTCCACTTCCTCCTCGCCCTCCTCCGCTTCCTCCTCTCCAGCTCTGCCTGCTCCACCTCCGCTTCCTCCTCACCCTCCTCCTCTTCCTCCTCTCCCGCTCTTCCTGCTCCGCCTCCGCTTCCTCCTCACCCTCCTCTGCTTCCTCCTCTCCTCGTTTTGTATCACGGTGACGGAAGAGAAGCCCGTGGAACTGGTGGCTGAGGAACCCCGTGGAGAAGCCGACGCACGTCCACTCCAACTGGGAACCCCGTCTCCATCTCTCTGCCACAGAGGCAATAAGCTGGGTCTTGGGAGTGATGGGTTGTGTGGTGTGGGGGAGTAGTGGCCCAACGTCGCTTCCGTCGTCGTAGTCCACCCATAAGCCGTCCTCCTCCTCGCAACAGGCATCCTCCTCGCAACAAGCATCCAAATGAACCCAGTGGCGCCGCCTCCTCCTCCTCCTCGCTCACTTTCTTGGAAAAAAAACCTAGTGGCGCTGCCTCTTCCTCCTCCTCTTTCCCACTTCTGGATCCAACTCTGCCAGCCGCCTCCTCCTCCTTCATCTTCTACGGCATGCGAGATTTTAATACATGAACCTTATGGATTTTTATTTGTTTTTATTTAGGCTCTATTGACAGCGACATTAGGCTCTATTGACAATGAGATTAGACTCTCTTCACAACGAGATTAGGGAGAACTGAACCAAACGAGAGAACAACTTCACATCCAAAGGTGAGAGTTGTGTATGTGTTCTTACTAATGTTGTGTGAGTTTTAATGTATGCATTTGTAAAATGTAAGTTTAATGGATTGTAATTTATTGGACTGTATTTAAAAGGACTTTGTCCTACATGGACTGCTAATTATTTAGACATTATTTAAGTATGCTACGATATTTATTAATATTTTTTATTTTGTACAAGTCTAGTCTATTTTTGTGTGTGAATGATGGTTTGATTGTGTATGTTTTTATAATTAAATCATGAAAAGTAGTTGATTTTATCAAAGTCATTTGAACAAAGGCAATTTTAGATCTACTGAATTATTTCAAATTCATTGAACAAAGTCATTTTTATATGGTTAGCGATTTATCAAAGTCATTTGAACAAAAACAATTTTATATCCAGTGAAATATTTCAAATTCGTTGAACAACAGGCATTTTTATATGATTAGTGATTTATCAAAGTCATGAGAACAAAAACAATTTTAGATCAAATCATTTGAACAAATGCGATAGCTATATGGTTAGTTATTTTAGATCTACAAAAATATACCAAATTCACTTAAATAAGTCATTTTTATATGATTAGCGATTTGTCAAAGTCATTTGAACAAAAACAATATGGTTAGTGATTTTAACGCCACTGAAATATACCAAATTTGCTCAACTTAGTCATTTTTATATGGTTAGTGATTTTATAAAGTCATTTGAACAAAAACAATTTTAGATCAAAATCATTTCAACTAATGCAATAGCTATATGGTTAGTGATTTTAGATCAAAACTTTCAAATTATATATCTAACAAAAATTACTCATCAATTCAGGACTATGGCCGATACCTCAAGACATTTTGTCCTACTTTATGATGGAACACCCATGCCTATTGAAATATCTACGACATCTACTTATGCCGAGTTTATGTCATTCATACATCAAGTTCTTGCCATCAACTCATCAATGCACAACATACATTTAAGTTACACCCTTCCAAGTGATTTAGGTCCGACATTTAACTTATTTCCTACTCAAGTTGTGGGTGATGATAGTTGGAAAGACCTACTCAATATCGGCTACGGGAGGCGTATGAATCTTTATGTTGAGAAATCTGATATTTTGGGTGATGATGATGATAACGATGATGATGATCCAGATGATGATGATGATGATGACCTTGATAATGACATAGAATTGCAACAAGTTCGTATATATGATAGCAATCATGATGTTTATGTTGACCCGGAAACCTGGAAGGATGATTGGGTGGACCATAACAATACAGATAACTATGAAAGTTTTAAAGTGGATGATTGGATTGATGACTTTGCAAACCCTTTAGACATGGGAGACGATGAAGTTATTATAGGACAATGTTTTAATAAAGGTGATATTTTTGAAACAAAGGCAGACCTCCTTGTAAAATTGCAGTCTTGGTCAATCAATAATAATGTCCAATTTCAGACAGACCGATCAAATAAGCATTTCCTTACGCTTATATGTCTGCATAAGGATCAATGTTCATGGAGACTTCATGCATGTGCATCTAAGAGGGTTGGTGGGTTATGGAAAATAACAAAATACAATGATAAACACTCATGCCACAGTGCAATTTTGTACAAGGATCATATGCAATGCAAGTCTTCATATATTTCAAGGATGATAATGCCTATGTTGAGAGCAAAACTAGACATGACCGCTCGAGAGATAGTTGAAAGAGTGAAAGCTGAGTTGTATCTTACCATATCCTACAAGAAGGCTTGGCATGCACATAAGAAAGCCATTTCATCAATCTTTGGAGATTGGGAGACATCGTATGGGTTGTTACTTTTATTTCTTAGATCTGTTCAACAAGCTATTCCAGGAACTGTATATAATTTCAAAGCCAGCGAAACAACCCTTGGCCATCGATTTGAACGTGTATTTTGGAGTTTTGGTCCATCTATTGCAGGTTGGGCTCATTGTCGGCCAGTGATTAGTGTTGATGGCACATTTTTGTATGGTAAATATGGTGGGACGTTACTTATAGCTACTGGCATTGATGGAAACAATGGATTGTTTCCCTTAGCTTTTGTAGTTGTTGAGAAAGAAAACCGTTCTTCTTGGGTGTGGTTCTTGAATTGCATGAAATATCAAATTCCAATTGTCCGATAAAGGAATGACTTTTGTGTTATATCTGATAGGATGTGCAACATTCATCAAGCTTTGGATGAGATTTTCCCGTATGCCACTCAAAGTAACTATTTAAGACATTATAGAGACAACTTTCATAAGAAATTTAAGTCTACTGAATTATATAACTTGATGTGGAAAGCAGCTAAGGCGATTGAAGTGGTAGAGTTCGATAAACACATGAGTGCTATAAAAGCCATTGACCCATCTGCTTACAGTTGGATAATGCTTTTAAACCCAAGATTGTGGACTATGTCTTGTGATGGTGGTTATCGACACGGTACAAAAACAAACAATTACTCTGAGACGATTAATGGAATTTTAAAGCGTGCTCGCAATCTTCCCATACAAGCCCTCATATGTAGCACATATTATCGGTTGGTCACGATGTTCTTTAAAAGGAGGAACTCCGAAACATCATTAACTGGCCAATTCATCGAGAGAATAGCTTATAAATTGGAGAAGTTGGAGCAGGAGGCAAGGAAACATCACATTAGTTGCCGAGTAAATGAGTTCGAATTCACTGTCAATGATGTGTCAGGAAATAGTTATTAGGTGCATCTTCTGCGAAATCCCTATCCTTCACAGTGTACTTGTGGAAAACCACAAGTTCATCATATCCCATGCTCACATGTACTGGCATGCACTAGTTTCATACACTATGAATATTTTCAGTTTGTCAGCAGTTGGTACAAGCTAGACAATTATAGGCTGACATATGCCCCTCAGTTTAGTGGAATCCCAGATAAAAGATACTGGCCAGGGTTTGATCCAACCATGGGTCTTGTATATCTTCTACCACCAGTTGTTACAACACGTGCATGAAGACCTAAGGTGAAGCGCAGAATGACAAATATGGATATTGATCCTAATCACACTTCTTACAAATATGGAAACTATGGTGGTTTAGGTCATAATGAGAGAACATGTAAGAAAAGCAATGGTTAGAAATCTCAAATGTAATCTTAGTTTTATACTTTGAAATCTCTAGTTGTAATCTTCATTTCTAATTAGTAATCTCTATATGTAATCTTAGTTGTTTTGTACTTTGAAATCTCTAGCTATAATCTTAGTTTGCTAACTCGCATGAGGAGGGCGGGATGAATAAAATTTCCTCCTGACTTCTGTAATAGTAATAGTACATGTAATTTTATTGTATGCATTTAGTCATTTAACGCCAGATTGTGATATTTTTTTTCTTTCTTTGTATAGACATGGTGAAAGGAGATGATACATTATAGATTACATGCCACTCCACTGAAATTTCTAGGTGGGAGTTAACAGATGCATATGTGTTAGGGTATGTTCGTACAGCGGGGTTCGGATCAATCATTACCCTTTCTAGGGTTCACTTTGATGCATCATTGATAGAAACACTTAGTAGAAGGTGGAACTCAAATACAAATTCCTTCCACTTGCCTTTAGGTGAGATGACAATCACACTTCAGGATGTTGAAGTCTTACTAGGTTTACGTGTTGATGGCGATGCCGTTGTAGCTCATCATCCTATAGGTCCCAATGAAGGTCAATTTAGTTCTTGGTCTTCCATGTGCGACCATATCTTAGGTTCACATCCAGAAGGGCTTGATCATGGGTCCGTCCAATTGAGTTGGTTGCATTCTACATTTACATGCATTGACTTGGAGAATGTCGACAATCAAGTCAAACGTCGATACACAAGTGCATACTTGTTACACCTTTTAGGTTGTTTTCTATTACCAGATGGTACTGGTAACGAGGTTCATCTTCGCTACTTGCCTCTTCTAGTGGATTTTGACCGTTGTGGTTTATACTCTTGGGGCAGTGCAGTTTTAGCATACTTATATCGTCAGTTGTATAGGTGTCATCCAAGTTCTAAACAAAAACGAATATCTAGGTGTGTGCATCTATTGCAACTGTGGTCTTGGGAAAGATTGCATGTTTGTAGACCTGGAAAGTTGGACATGCGAGATGATTTTCAGTGGCCTGAACATGCTCCACTAGGCTATAGGTAAGTCATAGGAATATATAAATATTCTATTTTAGAAAGTATAATCTCATAATATTCTTATTGTTGGTAACTTATGTGAAACAAATGGAACCATCTGATGGAGCGTGTACGTGTACCACGAGGAACTGTGACGTTCTACCTTAATGAGATTGATACCCATCGGCCAAGTCAGGTGAGAGTTTTAGTTCATTTCATTCTTAAATTTTACATAACTTTATTTGTGAAATATGTATTCTAATGTATTGTTATAATTATTATTAAATATATTTAAATTGTTACAAATATTTAAATTTGCAGTTAGTTTGGACACATTATAGTGTTGAACTGTTGGCCAAGTTTCCGCCTATGTGTCAACAAGGTAGAGATATTTGGATGGCACGTGTACCAATGATCTCTTCTACTGTAATGGAGTGGCATGCTCCTGATAGAGTCCTAAGACAATTTGGTGCTCACTATCAACCACAACCCCAAGACCTTCCTATATATCATAGGATTGATGGTAGAGGGCGTAGAAACAATGACTGGTTGGTCCAATATAGCACAGAGCTAAATGCATGGAATGACAGACGTAATAGTATAGTTTAACTTCCTAATCCTTTGACTGTCGAGCTGCCCCCTACATGGTACAAACCTGAGTATCATGTTCAATGGCCAGTTGATCCACCTACTTTGTACTATCCTCGTGGATACATAGAGCGAGATTGTGTAAGTATACATATATATTTATATATCTATATATATATTTATATAGATCTTAATGTTGAAATGAAATCAATTTTAATTAGCATTCACTCAGATAGGTCCTAACTCATGTGCAAATCCAAGAGACACTACAAGCATTCACACAAGAGACACTTGTTGATGTTTGGTTGATAGCACGAGATAACATATATAAAGTACAGAATGCATGGTTTCAGCAAATGCCTAGCCACATGCATCCAAATCAGAGTATAGCTCCTCCTACGACAACATCAGTCGATGCCACTCCTTTTGCAACTTCTACAACAACTGGACACTTTACACCACAAGGTCATTCTACTACACCAGGTTGTTCTACAAGAACTGGACACTTCACACCACAAGGGCATTCTACTGCACCAGGTTATTCTACAACAACAAGTGACTCCTTGCCTGTAGGTGATTCTACATCTGCAAGACAATTTCCTGTTGGTACTCCTTCTTCGTTTCCAGGAATGTTCTACTCTTATTCATCGCCACCATCTGATCACTTTGGGGTTCCTTCTACTTTATCATGGTCTCAACCAAGTTTTAGTCCGTCCCTAGGCTTTGACCAACACGGACCTTTTTATCCATTTTCACCACACGGACCACCACCTAGCTGGTCACATGGCCTCCACACAACCATGTTTGGATCACCTCCACCATCTTGGAATATGACCTTCACTCGACCTCTCACACCACCACTTCCTATGAGTAGGCCTACACGTGGAGCTCAAACTACACAGTTGAGCCCAATCCAAGATTCTCCAAACATAGAACAACAATCTGGTGACCAAACCTAAGGTTTAAAGAGTCAAAAGTGAGAGGTATTAATTCTTTCAAACATTTTTATATTCTAAATAATATATTGTATTGTTGACTATAGTTTAATAATTTGGTCAAATATTTCTTTTATTTTGATTGCAGGATTGAAGGTCTTTGTTGCAGCATCTGAAGATTACTTGTCATTTCCAAATATTGTAGATTTCCTACTTGAATCATGTATCTTTCTTAAATGCATTTAGACTGATGTTTCTTTTTGTTGTTGTTCTATGTTGGATCATTTTGTATTCACCATTTACCTTATTCCCTTTTGGACATATTTCTATGATATTGTAATCATAATCTAACTTAAATGTGTTGGATATTTAAAAATTTAGAACATGCAGCAAATAGCATATGAATGTGTTGGATATTTAGAAATTTAGAACATGCAACAAACACTATATGAATACGTGTTTGATATTAAGATAATGCAGCAAATACCATATAAATATGTATTGAATTTTTACAAAATTAGAACATGCTTGAACGTATAATGCAGCAAATACAACGCCAAATAATAAAACGCCACATTATCTAGCACTTTACAGTAAAACGCCAACCTTTGTGGCGTGTTTCCATGAAAACGCCAGTCTATGTGGCGCTTTCCTGTCCTCAACCCTGTAAACGCCACTTTAGGTGGCGCTTTTCACCCCCGCAATCGTAAAACGCCAAATAAAGTGACGCTTCTGTCTCTGCCAGCTTGAAAATGCCAAATAAAGTGGCGCTTTTGATTCCCGAGATAGTAAAACGCCAACAAGTGTGACGTTTTAGTCTGAAAGTGTGCTAGTTTGGGAAATAAGTTGGGAAGGGTGCTATTTCGGTAATTTTTTTTAGAAAAATGTGCTATTTGGGTTTTTTTTCCGAGGAAAAATACCAATCCGTACGCGGCAATGTGTCAGCATGCTCGCGATATCCTTGGAATAGTCAAGAAAGAAGCATAAGTCAAATACATATTACTGAAAGGATGATGGCGCTAGTTGCAATAAGGACAACATTAAGAGAAACTTTTACCTTTGGGTGGCCATGGTGATTGAAGGGTCTCGTGCCATGATTAGTGGAAGGAAACAACATCGTAATAGCATATAGGGAATGAGTATTCGTATGTGAAAATGCAGTAGGCAAGGTGAAGTAGTCGGGTATCAATGTTGTAAAGCTACGTACATATATCCGCCAAAGTGTATATTGACAGTCCTGCTAAAGCAGCATGCAAAGTTGGAATATAAAGGACGTGACACGTCCCATTGCCGAGTGATGATGTGTACTCGGTCACCTGCTTAAGCTGTCTACACAGGCATAAATATGTATTTGTAGAGTACCACCTACAGCGCGGTGCCACTGTATGGGCTACCAAGGCTCTTGCAGATATTGTGGATTCCATTGCTGGGGCCGTGCACATCGATCTTGGGTTCTACCTAGCCAAGATGTGGGTCTACATGAAGGGCATCTTGAAACCATTCATCACTTTTATCGTAACGACAATGAATAGCCTGTCTTGATGTTGTAAGTTTTCCAGACGCAAGGGAAAGAGATGCAGTTCCTAAACATATGCAATATTGTGTTTGTGGACCGGGAAGTACTTAGGATGGTTCGTTTGGTGAGGAATAATATGGTCAAATTGAATGCGGCCAGGGAGGCGCTGCAGAAACTGCCGGCCAGAATGAAGGAAAATCCCATTCAGAAGAAAGAAAAGATTGGAAAGAGAGCCCTGACTGAAACATGCTCCAAGAATTGCCAACAGAAACCAGTCTACCTGGTGGAATTTGAAAAAGGGCCTTTGTACGACAGGCAGTTCAAGTGCCGATGGGGAACTTGTTACGCCTGAAGGGTTCGGAGAGGAAAATGAAGGATGCTGAACATGGCGCCGCAAGAAACAACCGAATCAGATCCGTCCGGCAATGGCGTAGCCAAAAAATTGTGACGAGGGGGGCACTATATATTAGAAGAGCAAAAACAGTATGTACGAGTAGGGCACGTTTGCATGTTTTCATATAAGATTTAACCTTTTTTGTACACAAAACTGTATAGTTCATAGACTAAGGTAGGGCACGTGCATGCCTTGGCCACAATGTAGCTACGCCACTGGTGGTGGGGAAGTAACTGCCAGCAAGTGGAGGGACGGAGAATGATAGAGGTAGCGAGAAAATACAAACCTGAAAAAAAAAGAAAAGAAAATGAAAGATGGGAGGCACAAATACGGAAAGCGAAGGTATAGAGGAAGACATGGTATATGGGTCTAACTACGTTTGCAGATTTCATAACTATAAAATCACGCAAGAGGTTGTGATTTGTGGAAGTCAGTACTAAAAGAAAACTGAACTGAAAGGGCGGAGTGAAACGTCTTTTGCGGTTCGGGGTAGCCAGTAAGGCCGCAGAAATCACGTCTCATTATTGGGTATTGTTTCCGACTCTTAGATCTATTTGTTTCGAGGCTACGATTCAGGTTTCCGGTGTCATGAGGATCACTGTCTGTGACTTCACATAAGATTAGCAATGTGTAGCATTTGTCGCGTTTCCGTTTTTCTTTGAAAGGAAACGTGGGAAAAAATCAAGTAGAAGAGAGTGGGAGGATAAAATATAGTGGGGATTGGTTGTGTTTGAAAAGAGAGGAGGAACGATTTAAACAAAAACGTAGTCTCCTTGAAGAAAGGAGAGAATAAAGAGAGTGAAGGAGAGTGTAGCATATTGAAAATGCTACAATTTGATTGACTGGTGGCAATGTTATAATTAGTAGAGAGAATTCACTCTAGTATAGATAATATTTGGATTATAATGCATAAAACTGCTCTTTCTTTCGGGGTCTATTGAAAGATTCTCTCTTGATTTCCTACCTGAGGCATTTTCCTATAAAGATCTTTTTAAGCTTCTTCTTTGGACGACCTAACTATCAAACTTGCTATCTGACTATTGCTGAATCCAACTTCTACTTTTTTGCTTCAGTCATGTCTTAGTTTTGGATGAACTTTGATTTTCATTAGGTAGAATGACCTTTGTAGAGAAACTTTCCCATTTCACATGTAGAGACTAAAGAAGGGCGCTTAGAGGGTACACAAAACAAAGTCAAATTGGGCTAGGGAGTCCTCATTTACCGATGGGTCCATAAGTATACACTACCTCCTAAGGAGGGCCTATTTTCTTTCTAAGTGTTCGGAAGTTCCATAATGTCAATCTACCTCAAATATTCTGTATTAGTTCAAAAGAAACAAAGATGGAATAAAACTAGATATTTCAACTGACCGTGCTTAAGATTTCTCCAAAGAAATGTTGAGTTGTAGTAGATCAAGCTATGGCTACAACGAGTAACATGAACCAGCAACAAAAAACATGGAACAAGAAGACTCATAAGGGTATTAAAGGCAACCTTAGTGTTGACATTGAGGAGATAGAGGTCAATAATCACCCTCCTATTTTAGCCTAATGGTGGAACTTCTTGTCTGAAACACAAGGCCCCTAAAACAAACAAAATAATATTAGTAAACTAATCTTAAGGTTCCACATTGATCTTGTTTGTCTATCTTATTAAAACAAGGTTAAACAAGTACCACATAACATAAAGTGCCCTCTATAGTTTCTTTAGTTTTTCCAAACATGTCCTTATTGCACAATTCTAATTCCTCTCACTTTGGTAGAATTTGGTAAGTTTGGAAATTTAGCTTGAATGTAATAGTCAATTTCATTACAAATTAAGCTAATCCAGTATCACATCTCTAAGTCTAATGGAAGTAACCACTTTGTTACCTCCATCATCTATGGTTAAAGATTAAGGAAAAATATTTTTGGGATCAATTAATCAATTTCAGTCCTAATCAAGGAACTCAACATTCTATCCTAATCGCAGGCCTTCATTCTGGGACTGATACCTTCACCACTTAGAGCTATGTGGATAATATTATTGGATCCTAGATGGGTGATTAGATGCTCTAGAGGGGGGGGTGAATAGAAATGAAAGCACTTAAACAAAACTCATTAAACCTTCAAGATATATGACAAGATAAGGTTGCTAAATAGGTAATTTGAGTGCAACTACAACATGCATAGCAAGGATGAGAGAGATTGAACATGCACCAATTAGACAAGCTATTTAGAGTGGTTCCACACTTCAAACTAGAAGTGTGTCAGTCTACTTGCCTAGAGAGGTCAATCTCTAGGACTTCCAAACTATTGCACTCTTATATTCATTCATAAGACATACAATGCATGACCAAACAAAAGACTTACCTATCCAATACAAAGAGTCTTCAACCTTACCAAGGACTTACCCACTTTACAAGATTCTTTGACCTTCTCCAAGGACTTACCCACTCTTGCACAAGTCTTCAGCCTTACAGGGATCACCCACTCTTCTTGGATCTTCAGCTTTTGCCTTCACCTTCACTCAGAGAAACTTCCACCAAGGTCTTACCCACTTGAGCAAGGAGTCTTCTGCCTTCACCAAGGACTTACCCACTCTAGCTCCAAGTCTTCAGCCTTGATCTTCACCAAGGGACTCCTTCCCTTGTTCTTCTTCATCTCTCTTAGCTAAGAGAGAGAACCTTTGTCTTCATGATTGAAATGAGAGATGGGGAGGTGGTGGAAGTGAGAGCCTCACAAGATATACATGTAGGACTAGCTCTCTTACAGATTTCCTACTCACTCTAATGGATGTAGTAAGTGATTAAGCTTAGAGAGAGAGGGGGCTGTAGGAAGCACTCATCTATAGAATAGGAACCTCACATAGAGTTTGCAGTGAATGCTCAACCTTGGAATGAAGCCCAAGGGGTCCTATTTATAGCTGGGGATGCCTCTTAGCCATTGGGAACACTTGTGAACAAAAACTAGCCGTTTTTTGGCTTGCAACAGATCTATTTTCACTTGTTGCAACTCCACAACGGCTAGAAACACTTTTCTTCACTTTTCTGTACAGTGCAATCGGTCGAGTTTCTATAAGGGTAACTCGACCGATAGTGTAAAAGACAAAGCCGATATTCAGACCATCGGTCGAGTTTGTCCTGAGGAAACTCGACCGACCAATGAAAATCAATTTGGCCAGTTACTCCATCGGTCGAGTTCTGTGTAAACACAACTCGACCGATGCAATCTTCAGAAAATTGATCAAGGATGATCGGTCGAGTTTTCAGGCTGGGAAACTCGACCGACAAAGTGCCTATAATCAATTTTCAAAGTTGCATCTAAAATGCTCTAATATTCGACCTAAGTGCTCCTGATATTTTTCTAAGCTTAATTACAAATCATACAATCATTACAACTGATTTACAACATGATTCTAATGGATATACATCATATTACAAAAATGTGCACTTGTATTGACTTTGACTTGTCTTTTCTCCAATTTGATATGTGCAAGTTAGGGCAATTGGAGTGTGTCTATACCTAATATGAAATCACTCAAGTATAGACATTCGACACCAATATGTGGAATGGTTAGTCATCATCAAAACACGGGTTTAGTCAATTTAGACATGAGTCAACATGGACCTAATTGACCTTGAGTCAACAATCTCCTCCTTTTTGAAGATGACAAACCATTCCATAAATGTATTGAAAGCTTTTAAGTAAAGTCATACATTTGGAGAAACCTAGGGGTTTCAATAGCTGATATGCTCCCCCTCAATTGATGCACTTGGACTTCTCATACTCCCCCTAAATTGATACTATTTCTCCTACATGGTTAGCTTTCATAACATTTATAGAATACTATGTCTTCTACTCATATATGTTATACACATATATGTCTTCTCCCATTTACATGGACATGCTTCTCCTCTTCATGTAAGACATGCCTTCTTCCGGTTTTAAAAGAAGACATACGTTTCTCCCCCTTTGTCATTTCAAAAAGTAGGGTTATGAAGAAATAAGAAACATCACTTGTTAAAGAGAAATGAGATAACACAAATATATATAAGGAGAGTAGAAGAGCACAGATAGGGACTTGTCCAAGCATAGAAAGAAAAGTAAGTTAAAGCATATACTTGAACAACCCAAAAAGCAAGATAAAGTGCTGCAGAAAAATAATAAATCGCAATTTTGACCCTCAAGATGACAAAATATGACCAAAAACCATCAGAGCTCATTGCAAAGCTATGAGTCTTGCTCAGAAGGTTGTTTCTGCATAAAAAACACTAGTCTTGCACCAAAAACTGAAACTGGAGTATAATCTGCATAAAATCCAAAAATACTCCAATTTCTACATATAATGTAGATCTATGTACCCTGCATCACAAAGTTATGCAAGGAACTCAAGATAGTACATATGCAATTCAAGGAAAAATCTTGAGAATGTATGAGACAAGATACAAGCATATCATATATATGAGCAAAGATGCCAATTATAAACAAAGTTAGAACTACATGTATATAAACTACTAGTAGATATTATCACAAGTTAGGACTACTAGTACGATCTAGATCATAGCAAGAGATACCAAAATATACACAAGATAGAGAAAGCTATGAGTAGATGTAGAGATATATCCAAACAAAGAGATATGCAATTTTAGAAGCATGAAAGGATATAACTCACTAGATATGCATCCTTACCATAAGATGATTTCCCCTAAGAACCTCAAGGTTGTATCAAAACAAGATATACACCTAGATAGATGTAGCAAGTTAGAGTACAAGGGAAGCAATTTTTAGACACAACCAAAAGATCCAAAGAGATCATCATCAAAACCTGCAAAACAACTCAAAGCAAGTAATTGCAACATATAGATATACCAATTTAGAGAAATTAGAGAGATAGAGTTGTAAGAAAGATAGGCAATTTAGAACATGACAAAATGCATATATAAAGGTACCAAAGGAGTGCCAAAGAATAAGGCTATTGGTTGAGAAAATCTAGTTGAGAGGGAAATTCTCATTCAATAAGCCTAATGTATATTTTGTGCACAGTGTTATCAGTCGAGTTCTGTGCATTGACAACTCGACTGATGACAGCTGGTGGCAACACTCTTAGTGCCTATCGGTCGAGTTTCAAACAGGACAACCTCGACCGACAGAACAACTGTCAAAGAGCACATATATTTCATAAAACATATTTAGAGGCATGCTAAAAATACAAACCATATCCAAACATGTATAGGCAAGTTGGTAATGCACTATAGAAGCATTAGAAATAGTTTTTGAGCAAGAGTGTGAAGAGAAACACAAAATGCCACTTTTGACTCAAAAACCATATGTATAGTGCACATTAACTTGACAAAAACAAGTTAGGACATGTTATAAGCAAGAAAACATTACCTTTGTTCTTACCATTCCTTTTTTTATTTGTTGTCACCCTCTACATATCTCACCTTTCTTCTTTCATGTGGATTGAGAAGTTAATTTGCAATTTAATAGCTCAAGTCAATCCATTTGCAAGTACCTACAAGAAGAAAGATGAAATGGTCTCCAATCATATTTTTGGGTCCGGAGGGGTTAGTTTAGCAACCCAAGTCTTATTGCTCTTGGGTGCTTTCCTAAAAGGACAACAAGTAGAATAATGACCAATGTCATTGCAATAGTTGCATGTGCCCATAGTCTTGGAACTAGAGGATTCTCCATGGAATATTGGAGGTCCTTCATCTTTGTTGTTCCCTTGACTACTATCATACCCTAAACCATGTCTACCAATTTGTTTAGTAGTATGGTGTAGGATGTCATTAAGACTCTTTTTACCAACTAAGAATCTTTGCAAAGAAGATCTCAAACTATCATTATCATGCATAAGAGAAGTAATAGTAGAAGACAAATGATTGATATTATCTCTAGCATGTAAAAGATCATTTTCTAAGCAAAGGACTTTAGTTAAATGAGAATCTCTATCAATATGAAGAGCAACAACATCATTCTCTCTACTAGTAGAACTAGAACAAGAATCATGCACATTGATTTTAGAAAGCAAGGAGGCATTTTCTATTTCTAATTCTTGCAAAACGTAATCTTTGTCCTTGTTTTCAGATTTAAGAACATCAATATCATGCATGAGAGAATCAACAATTAAAGTATGCTCTTCATTAGAACTAGTCATGAGAGTTTGAGCTTCTAGAAATCTAATCTTATCAAGCAAACTAGCATTTTCAAGTTTAAGAGAATCTACTTGACTAAGACAATCATTTTTATCATCAAGCAAGCAAGAATTAGCATGTTCAAGATCATCTAGTTCTACATGCAAATTATCAAAACTTTTAGCAAGCTTTTTCTTTTTCCTTTTAGAAGACTTAAGAGAGGCACAAATATCATGAATAATAGCAATCAATGATTCTTTATCTAAAGAGTTTAGATTTACTTCAGTT
Source organism: Alisma plantago-aquatica (assembly GCA_963693085.1). Taxonomy (NCBI): domain Eukaryota; kingdom Viridiplantae; phylum Streptophyta; class Magnoliopsida; order Alismatales; family Alismataceae; genus Alisma; species Alisma plantago-aquatica. The sequence goes on from OY856413.1 coordinate 628,810,078, forward strand.
GAGTCTTCACTTGTTGATGCTATAAGAGAAAAATGACATTCTCCTTCATCACTAGAGCTTGAGCTTGATCGTTCACTTGAATCTTCACTTGAGCTTGAGTTGGAGGAGCCACTTGAGCTTGAGTGCCATTTCTCATTCTTCTTGTGAAGATGGGTCTTTTTGCCTTGTGGGCAATCTTCTATGTAGTGACCCTTCTTTCCACATGTGAAACACTGGATGGAGGAGGACTTGTCTTTGTAGAGTCTATCCTTGGAGTACATGGCATCTTCTTTAGCTTGAGAGTATGGAGATACTTGTTTCATGATAGCTTCAATTTGAGCCTTCATTTCAGCCTTCTTCATTCTCTTTAGCTCTTTCTTCTCTTGTTTTTCTACTTCCTCCCTCTTGTCAAGTGTGGCTTCATGTGCTTGTAGATTTCCAATGAGATCTTCAATAGGGATATCCTCGAGAGACCTTGCTTCTTCAATGGAAGTCACCTTGGGTTCCCATCTCTTGGGAAGAGTTCTAAGGATCTTTGAGTTGATCTCTCCACTAGACATAGGATGTCCTAGAATAGCAAGACCATTCAAAATGGTGTTGAGCCTTGAGTACATGTTGGCTATGCTCTCCTCCTTTCCCATCTTGAAGTTCTCAAGAAGTCCTTTGAGCATGTAGACTTTGCTTTCCTTCACTTGATCTGTCCCTTCATAAGTGATGCAAAGCTTTCTCCATACCTCATAGGCTGTTTCACATGAAGAAATCCTGTTGAAATCGGTGGGGGTCATGGAGGCATAGAGGATGTGAATGGCTCTAGCATTCAAGGTTGCTTTCTTCAAGGTAGATTTATCCCATTTTTCAATCTTTGTCTTTGGTAGCATGTATGGGCTGTTCACCATTTGCCACATCTCAATACTTAATCCTTGGATGTAGAATTGAAGCCTTCTTCTCCAATAGAGGAAATTGCTCCCATCAAAAATTGGAAGGCTGATCGAGAATCTCCCTCCTAGGTAGTCACCCATCTTCTCCTACTTATTGAAGTATGCTTGGAGAAGACCCGCTCTGATACCAATTGTTGGATCCTAGATGGGTGATTAGATGCTCTAGAGGGGGGGGGGTGAATAGAGCTGAAAACACTTAAACAAAACTCATTAAACCTTCAAGATATATGACAAGATAAGGTTTCTAAATAGGTAATTTGAGTGCAACTACAACATGCATAGCAAGGATGAGAGAGATTGAACATGCACCAATTAGACAAGCTATTTAGAGTGGTTCCACACTTCAAACTAGAAGTGTGTCAGTCTACTTGCCTAGAGAGGTCAACCTCTAGGACTTCCAAACTATTGCACTCTTATATTCATTCATAAGACATACAATGCATGACCAAACAAAAGACTTACCTATCCAATGCAAAGAGTCTTCAACCTTACCAAGGACTTACCCACTTTGCAAGAGTCTTCATCCTTCTCCAAGGACTTACCCACTCTTGCACAAGTTTTCAGCCTTGCAGGGATCACCCACTCTTCTTGGATCTTCAGCTTTTGACTTCACCTTCACTCGGAGAAGCTTCCACTAAGGTCTTACCTACTTGAGCAAGGAGTCTTCTGCCTTCACCAAGGACTTACCCACTCTAGCTCCAAGTCTTCAGCCTTAATCTTCACCAAGGGACTCCTTCCCTTGTTCTTCTTCATCTCTCTTAGCTAAGAGAGAGAACCTTTGTCTTCATGATTGAAATGAGAGATGGGGAGGTGGTGGAAGTGAGAGCCTCACAAGATATACATGTAGGACTAGCTCTCTTACAGATTTCCTACTCACTCTAATGGATGTAGAAAGTGATTAAGCTTAGAGAGAGAGGAGGCTGTAGGAAGCACTCAGCTATAGAATAGGAACCTCACATAGAGTTTGCAATGAATGCTCAACCTTGGAATGAAGCCCAAGGGGTCCTATTTATAGATGGGGATGCCTCTTAGCCTTTGAGAACACTTGTGAATGAAAACTAGCCGTTTTGTGGCTTGCAACAGATCTATTTTCACTTGTTGCAACTCCACAATGGCTAGAAACACTTTTCTGCACTTTTCTGTACAGTGCAATCGGTCGAGTTTCTATAAGGATAAATCGACTGATAGAGTAAAAGACAAAGCCGATATTCAGACCATCGGTCGAGTTTGTCCTGAGGAAACTCGACCGACCAATGAAAATCAATTTGGTCAGTTACTCCATCGGCCGAGTTCTGTGTAAACACAACTCGATCGATGCAATCTTCAGAAAATTGATCAAGGATGATCGGTCGAGTTTTCAGGCTGGGAAACTCAACCGACAAAGTGCCTGTAATCAATTTTCAAAGTTGCATCTAAAGTGCTCTAATATTCGATCTAAGTGCTCTTGATATTTTTCTAAGCTTAATTACAAGTCATACAATCATTACAAGTGATTTACAACATGATTCTAATGGATATACATCATATTACAAAAATGTGCACTTGTATTGACTTTGACTTTACTTTTCTCCAATTTGATATGCGCAAGTTAGGGCAATCGGAGTGTGTCTATACCTAATCTGAAATCACTCAAGTAGAGACATTAGACACCGATATGTGGAATGGTTAGTCATCATCAAAACACGAGTTTAGTCAATTTAGACATGAGTCAACATTGACCTAATTGACCTTGACTCAACAAATATCTCCCCGAACGACCTCTTCATCCAATCAAGTCATTTTTTGCTTCAATACCTAGAACTGACATGGATTCAATTGGAGAAAGATTTAATAGTTTACCATGAGCAGATCAAAATCATACTTCTTCCTACAACGACTCAGAATTTGGTTTATCTCAAACTCTACTGAACTGTAGTAGAAGACAACACTCTAGTTATTTGTGCCAGGTGTCATAAAAAGTGTACTCCATTTCCAAGAATCTGCCATTCAACGTACATCATATTTTGTCTCAATTGAAGTCCATGGCCTTCCAAGCATATTTCATTGAGAATTTACCCCCTTTCTTCTTTTTGATTAGTAGGCAAGCGATTTTGTGAAGATGCTTAGACAGAGAGATACGAGAGTGTCTATGCAATTATTCTACTACTTAATAGATTAGTAGTCATGGTGGTATTAGTGTGCCAATAACCAAGAGCTGGGAATTGTGGCGGGCCAAAAAATAAGTTGCAATACACATAATTTTTGAAAAGTTATGGGAGATCATTTTTTCTATGTGATTATTTCTATATCTGTATGGAGTAATGTATCATTTGAATGTGGACTATGAAAATCAAAACAAATTAATGAGTCTAAGAACCATCTATTATGGGTTCAAACTCTCCTTTTGTCCTAAGAGAAAATGTGAAGAAAATTGTTGCTAATTGCAACTATATGATGATCATTTCACCCGATGTGATTCTAAATCCTCTCTTCAGTCCAATCTATCTCCATGATCATATAGAAATCCATTAGGACTACAGAATCTGAAGCCATGGTTGCCTTCAGGAAAATTGCTCCCTTCATCCTAACAAACCTAATTATTGATTGCTCCAAACCAATCAAATATAGATAAATCATTCCATATAAGAAAGAATATGCAATAAGGACAACCATTTGGATAGTCATGATCCAATATGTGTTAGCATCATCAAATGAAATAAAGGAGTAATCTTTACACATTTCATCAAAAAGCAAAGAACACCAAATTTCAAGTTCTACAACTCAAAAAGTTGTCTTCTATATAAAATCTTTCTTGAATGTTTTGCCTATGGGACTATCTTTGATCAAGAATTTCAAGCTATATTTTAAGATCTACTACTTATACCTCTATGCTGGGAATTAAGCCAGGGGGAATCATGACCCTTTTTCCTAAAAAGAAAATCATTGATCTACTTATCTTACTGTTAATATATGTTGTACTTCAAATTCATTAGCATTTCTTTTGAATTCTAACATTTGTCCTCTTTCTCATTAGGCTCATTTTCCATTCGTCCTTAATGGCATTCGTGTTACATGTCAATCAATTTATTCACTTTTATAATCAATAGTAGGTTGAGGGTAGTCATAACATAGTTGATAACTGATCCGTCCAACCAAAGAATGTTACCAATAATCTCCAATAGCCAAAGCTACTTACCACGCCACTGAAGTAATACGAAAGCATGCAAAAAAAGTTAAAATGATGCCTAACTGGTATGCATTCTGACTAAATGTCTGCTCCCATTGCCACACACTACTTTTGATTCAAGCAATGAGATTTGTCAAGTCCAACATCTCACCCTTTCTCTACTTAGATAAACTCATGGTGACTATGTAGGGCAATGTGGCTACAAAGATGGTAGCGGAATAAAAATATATTTCTTACCATATTCCCCTTAGCAAATTGCATCAACACTATAGATTGGGAAGGAAGGTTGCAAGGCATATACTTGGTCTTGGAGAAAATGCAATGACTATCCTTGCAACAATGTGCTTCTTTTGCAAGAAGCACCCAAACAGTTGTCAGTGGCGGCCTCCTGGTGTAGCACCACAAATGGCAGTGGACGATGTTCCCCTAAAAGGTGGAAAAGGCATCCACACCTCTACATAGTCCACGAGGACCACCGGGAACTCATGCCATTCTTTTTAAATAGATAAGAAGGAGTTGTCCCTTCAATGTCAACGGGCTAGTATGACTTCTCTCCCTTGTTGTCTCTTTTTTAAGGGTAAGAATTGCTCAGGCTCTCACATTTTCACAAATATGAGAGGATAATAATTGTTAGAGTTATTGTTGTTTCTTTTGAAAGTCTCGACTACCCCTCTATTTATAGAAGGGTCAAGGTCATAATTAGGGTTTCCAGATCAACTGGGAGTTGAAGAGATGAAATTTTATGAATTTTCAACCTGTGAACCATGAAACAATTGATTCAATCTTGAGTCATTTGGTTCACACTTGAAATGACCAATTTAATACTTGAATCGGTTGGTTCACTATGTTTCTATTCACAATCACATTGGCTTTCAATATTTGATTAATGCACAAGATGAAGTCATCATCAATCCTTGATCTAGTCTTAACGATCTCCCAAATAGTCATTTCACAACCTAAACCAGTTGGTTTATACTTGTGAACCGATCAATACACTATCTGAATTGGTCGGTTCACTATATGAACCAGTCATTTCATATTTCTGACAATCAATCTTGTTTATATTGAATATCTAAATACCTTAGTAATCAATTTAAACTATATTAATTAGTAAACTCCTATTCTAGGTGAATCCTATGTGTGTGACCCTGTAGGTCCCAAGTTATATTGGCAGTGAATGTCCATAACGAATTTATGACATCACAAGAAATGAGCGGTATCTAGCAACAAATCATTGCTAACCAAGTAATTGGAAAGTTGAAGAAAAAATTCAACCTAAAGTCTGTGATTAGTGTTGCAATGATCATATAGTTCCTTTGTCTCTGATATCTAGATTGAACTCAAGGCATGAAATCATCATACTCTCAACATTCAATCTTTGTTCCTTGAACTAGAGCATAATGTCTGAGATACATGTAAGCTCACATATCATATATTGATTCACATGAGTATGTCCCATGCATTTCTCAGTCTCTCTTCTCAAATGACCAGGATATCAACACTAATAGGAGGGATAAATCCCATCTACATCACTCACAATCATTCCTCATGCGTCATAATGTATCCGAGCATCACCTTTATGGTAACCCTTATTCAAGGTCACGTTAGATGATGTCGAAGTACATAGAATGACATGTGATGAGTGTAGTAATTTCATGTCTAAGAACCACAATCACACCATCACTCTGAGAGCTAATTCTGTCTACCACTCAATGGTTTCTAAGTATCACTCTCAAGATGGGTCTGTCTGATACACTATTCTCTACCAAGTACCTATGCATTTGGTTTGATATCACATATCATGACTAATGATATTCTATCATCAACTAACATTGTAAAGAGTGGGACCCAGAGGGGATCCACTCCCTACTAAAATTTGAAGAATAAAACATCCATTCTAAACACACTCAAAAGGTATGCTGGAATAGGTGTAAAATTTTCAAATCTCAATAATGGTATTCAAAACAACCAAAGTGTAGCAGCAGGATAAAGTAATGGCTATATTCAATTTTTTCAAAAGATTACAAATGTACATCAACATCTCCCTTATAGGATTTACATGGATATTCCATCATAAGGATCTAGTAGAGGGAAATTTAAACCATATCAAGCTTGTCTCCAAGTATCAAATACTTAAGATAGGTCCATCTTAGCATGCCATGTCCTACATGTCCTACACCTGGGGTTGGAAGCATACCTCAACAAGTGGAGAAAAGAAGATGACATCAACAAAAGGCTGGTATGTGCATACTAAGATAAAATTGAACAACATATGGAGTATAGGACATCAAGTAACAATGCTTCCCACAAAAAAGATAAAGGACTACCCAGTTGGGCATCGAGAGAGATAATTTATAAACATAAGATAACAAAATAATTACTTGCCATAATTAAATAATAAAGTTGTGCCACATAAACACATATCATGAAGTTAGGGCACATAACCCATCATCAACTTGCATGCATGTGAAATAAGCATAGTACTAGAACAATATAAAGATAATGGCGGCCAAGCCTCATAAACTTGAAACCTGATAGAGAATGACACATAACTAAACTCCCCAATATAAAGTGTGGGCCAAACCTCATAAACTTGAAGCCCATGTATGTAGTACATAACCTCCATACCAAAAATACAATAAGGGCACATAACCCAAAACTAATACAATTACACTACTGTAGGGATACTAAGTCACACAACATGCTTAATGTAGAGGCAAGTCTAAAGTATAGTCAGAATTGTAGGAAAATATGACATCAGATAGGAAGCAAAAACAAAAATCTTACTGGCATATTTCCCATTAACCAATGGATCATGTCAATAACTATACAATGGGAATGATGGTTTTACGAAGATATACCTAGTCCTAGAGCAAGTCCATTTACTATCCTCATCGATGTAGATGTGCACTCTATCTTAGACGGTGTCTGAGTAGCTCCTAGTTGCACTGGGACTCGTTTGACTACTCTTCCAAGGACAACAAACTCGAACAACTGCTGCAACAGCTCCTATGATCTCTCAATAGGCTACGAGTTGATGATGCCCTCCTAGTAGCAACTAAAGGACTCTTGCCTCTAGAGTAGTCTACACAAACCAACTAGATCTCATGTCATCATGCTAAAATAGACCAGAAGGAGTTTTCCCTCTGGTTGGTATACTAGTCACCAACCTGCTCTCCTGTAACAGTGATCCTTAGTTGTTCTCTCCCGTAGCTATCCCTCCCCAGTCAGGTAGGACTTGCTTGGGATCTCTTAGTTATCACAACCAAAGAGGACAACAATTGTCAAAGCAATTGATTCTCAATTGTCTATGTTTTACTCTACAAAATCCCCAGTACCCCTCTATTTATAGTAAAAGCCAATGTCAGGGTTCCCAGTTTGTGCGGGAGTGGAAAGGACAGGAAGATCTCAAATTTTCACAACAATTATGAAAACTTTGCAACATACGACACCCGAAATGACTGTCTTGCAACTGAGATGGTCATCTGTGATGTGAGACGACCATTTGCAGTTTCCCAGTTTTGAACATATGTCAGAAATTCAATTCTAACTAGTGCACATGATTACATCAATGCCAATCCTATGTGCAATCGAATTGCACCCATGGGACGAATGTTTGATGCATGTGAGATGGGAGTCTCGCACCATGCCAGACAACCATTTTGTACAAGCGAGACGAGCATCTCGTCGCCCAGGTTAGACTGAATTCCAGCCAATGTACAATACAATCAGCCTGACACTCGAAAGTACAGTCTTGATTTGAGTTGATCATGTGGCTGTCCAGTCAGCTGATTCGTTGCGTGAATTGAATACCTAAGCACTTTAGTAATCAGTACAATCATCATTCAAGATCAAACTCCTCTTCTAGATGAGTTCCTATGTGTGTGACCCTATAGGTCCCATATTACGTTGGCAATGAATGCCTATAACAACTCATGACATCACAAGCAATGAGCAGTGCCTAGTCACACATCATTACTACCCAAGTAAATAGAAAGTTGGAGAATAACTTCAACCTATAATCTGTGTATGGTGTTATAGTATTTGTATAGTTTCTTTATCACTGATATCCAGATTGAATTAGAGACATGGAGCAGTCACCCTCATTATTATTCGATCTTATTTCTTGAACCAGAGCAGACTGTATGAAATATACATAAGCTCAATATCACATATTGACTCACATGCACATGGCCATGCATTTTTCAGTCTCTCTAACTAGTAGGCATATGATATCATACTCCTATAGGAGGGACAAATCCCATCTCTATCACTCACAGTCAATTCCCATGTGTTAAAGTCACCCAATCATCATCTTTATAACAACCCATGTTTTAGGACTGCATTTGATGATGTCAAAGTGTACCCAACAATGTGATGAGTGCAATGATTTCAGGTCTAAGAACCACAAACACAACCATCACTATGAGAGATAAACATGACTTCTATTATGATGGCTTCCATGTGTCAGTCTCACTGTGGGTCAGTCTGATACACTATACCCTAACATGTATCTGTGTGCTTGGTTTGATATCGCCATATCATGACTAATGAGACTCAGTCATCAACCAACTCAAAAGATAGTCTTTTGTGTTATTAATATCTATCTACCTTCTACAGTAACAACCAATCAGGGACATAATGAGAATGAATATACTTTTAACATCCATAAGATCTCATTCTTCAGGTCCTCAACCTGAAGACACACGTCATTGAGTAATATCATTCTCTAGACATTTATTATATTATTCATTATCTCATAACTGAATATACAAAACAAAGTGGAAGCTTGCCTTTATCATTAATCAAATCATTTACTCTTATGCCGTTGCAATCATCATATGATTGGCTCTCTGGGAATACATACCAATAGACTCCCACTTTAGAGCTAATCACCCACAGATCTTATCCCGAGTGACCTAACATGACCATCATGCTTCTGCTGCAAAAGTTCTTGTAGATGGGGACTATAATATCTTTTATCCACACATCTGACATTTTCTTTGTCTTCATAATCTTATTAAAGAAATTAATTAACCACATAGCTCCTTCATCCCACATACTCTTCCATATCTACATAGAATATTGTCTGGTTAGCATGCCTTGCTCAATTCGATCTTTCTCAAGGCAATCTCGACCTCAGATAGGGAAAGTCGATGTGTGCAAGTCATATATCTTGTATTCATGTCACATGAGTCTATTATTCAAATTATCTCCATTGAGAAGCTTGTGAAAGTAGTTTCTCCATTGATTCTTGATATCATCATCTTTCATACCAACACCTCACAATATTCATTTTTGATGCATTTTACTGGACTCCAAGTTTCTTTCATTCATTTCTCTTATACAATCCATTTATATGTATACCTTTTTCCGCCTTTTCTTGTTGCCAACTTCTATATATCTCCTCAAATACTTAGACCTTGCCTCTTGAATTGCTTTCTTAGCTTCTTTCTTTGCTTGCTTGTATCTCTGTAAAGTTGTATTATCTTGAGATCTGGACAAACTCCTATAAATCCCTCTTTTAAGTGTAATAGCCGTATGAACATCATTCCATCACCAAGTCTATTTAGGTGGAGGCCCACACCCTTTAGACTCACCCAAAACCTCTTTGGAAATTTTTGTTATACCAAGTAGCATTCACATCAGACTTCGAGTTCCCTACTTGTTGAGTTTATTGTATAACTTAAAACCAAAAAAATAAAACATGTAAATATGAAAATCAAACATCATTTCAATTTTGTAATTTCCATTTCAATAAAATAAGTTGTTGCTGAAAAGTCAAAGTCTAGATTTATTTGAATATTCAAGAATAAACTCTGAGAGTTTATCAAATGATATGGGAAAAAAATCCAAGAATCTTTCTATGACATACTTATCAACAACACACATGCGAGTGATTGATAAAAAGAGGAGGCACACCAAGGAAAGATGTAGACATGGTCTAGTTACCTGTGGAGAAGACCACTCAACAATGGCTAACAAAGACACTAAGAAGACTATCAAATTCCAAAAGTGTCCAACCGCCAACATGCACTAACAATATCATACAAGCTTCAACTTGTCATTGCATAAAAAGGGGAGCATCCACACACTGGGGTTTTAGGAAGGATGCGTTCCAATCATAGCCACATCGGGTAGATCAAGTATGTATTTTCACCACTCCCATGTGAGGACATGGATGAAAATACCATGCTTTTGTGAGGCATAATCAACAATCACTTGTGTCATTATCATGCAAGGTAGTGTTACGCCATGTGAGAGAGAGGTGAACGGAGCTATTAAGGTTGGTAAATCTAGCAACCATTATGATATTTGATAGGGAGGGGAAGGAGGAGAGAGATATTGGGAATTGGGATAAGAGTGGAACACTTAGGGTGGGACTAAACAATTAACCCTCAAAGAAAAAGTTTTACCTTACAACAATTGACCCTTGTTTTCTATAAAAAAATGTGAATTTCACTAATAATTGATACAAATGTAAAACATCCTGAAACTCATGAAAATTGATCAATCACATTTTATAGGACTAGAATTGTGCACGACACACAAAAATTATGACTTTTTAGTTCTTTTATTGATGTTTGTCATGCCAAGTTCAACTACATGATTCATAATTTTCCAATTAGCTATGTTTTGAGCATAATAATCAAGCTCCTACCTAGGCATCATCTAGACTTGCTAGGCTATGGAGTTTGAAGGAGGTGTCACAATTTGGGCTCCTAGACCACTAGACTCCTAGTGGAATGAGTGTTCAACAACATTTTGTATGGCTGGAAATGTGCATGGCTCACACAAATCATGGCATTTTTTTTCATTCTTTTACTAATGTATGTTATGTCGAGCTGAACTACATGGGTCATAATTTTCCAATTAGCCATGTTCTGAGCATAGTTATCAAGGGTCCTTCCTAAGCATCATCTAGGCTCACTAGGATATGGAGTATCAAAAATTGGCCACCTAGACGACTAGACCCCAAGTGGAATGGGTTGGCACTTGTATCCATTTAATCATAATCCATATAATTTTGGACCAAATTAGGCTAATTAAGGATTGAATTAGGTTATATAAGTTCATTTTAGGGGTAATTAGGTTAGTCTATGCTTGATTTGGTTCAGATTAGGTAAAACACATTTGATTTAGGTTTAAAGTTGAGCAAGTTAGGTCTAATTTAGGTCATGTTAAGGGTGATACATGTATGTCTAGATTGGATAAATTAGGAAAAAAGTAGTATACTATAATATATATATATATATATATATATATATATATATATATATATATATATATATATATATATATATATATATATGCAAACATATCTAATGTGCATGTAAACTATCTAAAATATGTGTACAAATAAGAAAAATTGTATATCGCCTAGACTGCCTAGGCAACTAGGATCATCAATTCAAGAGACCACCACCTAGTTGCCTAGAAAACCATGGTTTTGAATCATATTTCTATTGAAAATTAAATAGATCTAGATCTAACTTTGTTGGCTTTTTCTAATTTAATCTAGGCCTACCTATTTTTTAGAAAAGTTTATTTGACATGATAGCGTTGCTTCAAATAGATGCATCCGTCGATCTATGTTGTATATATGTAATGATCAAGCCCTTACCACTCTCTTTCATTATGGAAATAGACATTTGTTTGTGTGTAGAGGGAGACTAGAGAAATCCAAAGAGAAACATGTTACATGGAGAGTATGAGGCATTAAAAATAAGTAAAAGGTTAAAAGTGTATATCCAAATGTAACTATTTAGCTCGTCTCATTTACCCTAAGTTGTTTAGGTGGCCATACATTGATTAGGGGCCCCCAGACAGCCTAGTCAGAGGACTAGGCATTCCTAGGTGTTTATTATTTATTATATATATATTTTTAAATTTATTCTTATATAGTCATACGTATACAAACACACACACACACACACACACATATATATATAGTTATATATATATATAGTTATATATATATATATATAGTTATATATATATATATATAGTTATATATGAACCGATGAGCAATATATAAATCAATAAGAATTACTAAGAGGACACGAAAGGGAAAAAGAACATCGGTCTACTTGAGGAAGAATAATTTTTTTTCAAAAGAAATATGTACGAGGTTGGGGAAGACAATGAACAAAGAGAGGAAAAAAAGAAAAGAAAAAATAGAGCATCATGTAGCAGGAACCTTATGTATTGTGAAACTATGGAGACAAAAAAAATAAAGCCGAAGAAGATTGGAAGAGCAAACAATAAATGAAAGTAGAAAAGAGGTCAAAAAGATGAGAAATAGTATAATGACTGTATATATATATATATATATATATATATATATATATATATATATATGAATAATTGAATCTAATATACGAACATTAGAGTAGAAACTGAAAATGCAAGTAAGAAATTAGCATTGTATTAGTGTGAGTATATTCATACAAGAGATTTATATATAGATTATAGAGATAGGAATATGTAGAAGATTTTGTTGTTGTTGTTGTATATAGTAAATAAGTAAGTGGAGCATCATTAAATGGATAATATCATAATAGGGCAGCAACAATACCTCCATAATATAGCAATAATTTGCTGTTTGGTAATGCAAACGTAAGAAACAAAACATAAAGAGGAATGCAATAATATTGTAGTAACTTTGCTGCTTGACGGAGTCGTAAATAAAAAGAAAAAATAAGAGAAAATTTTTAAGGAGGATGAATAAGTATGAAAAGAAATGAAAAAGAGATGAGAAGAAAAAAAAAGTCCAAATTTTAGGCCCAGCAGGCTCCGCCTAGGCAACCGTCCAGCCCACCTCGACCACCTGACAACCTAATTAAGCTGGGCATCCAAGTTTTGGAGGCCAGGTGGGAGCCTAGGCACACATACAATTATGCATTTACCCTCACATAAAAGATCAATATGATCATGCTTAGTTTACTTGTCCATCTTTACAATATACATGGATCGTCCAGTTCACCCCGACCGCCTAACAACCTAATTAGGCTCAGTGCCCAAGTTTTGGAAGGCAGGTGGGCGCCGTACAACTATGCATTTACCATCACACAAAAGATCAATATGCTCATGCTTGGTTTACTTGTCAATCTTTACAATATACATGGATCGTGTTACGACCTCACCTTTCAGTAGCCCCCAATTAAGGGAGACCAAGAGGTTGAAGCCGCACCCATTAATCCCAGATCAAAGGTTCAGCATATAACCATAAACAATTATCAAATTCTAACAGACTATACTGAAAATGGTAATAAAATTTTTCTTTACATACCTTTTGAAAACTTGGTTCATTAAACTTCTATCCACACCGATACTAATCTATCTAATCCTCCTTTATACTTTAACTCTCTTTTAGTATCACATGTGCCACTTTACTGTTTGTTCTTTTCATTGTACCTAAAACGCCGACAAACAAAACGTCGGTCAGCCGAAGCTGGTATGTGGGGGAGAAGCAGATAATTGTTCAACTAAGTTAACAACATAATAATTCAATTAATGATTTAACAAACAAGATTATGTTTTAAACCATATAACTCAATCCATACATATTCACAACTCTGGGCTGTCCCTGCAGTGGACATGGATATCACCTCTCTTTTAGGTATAGAGTCGCATGGCACTATCCGAGGATAGCCCAATCTCTAACTCTTTATGACTTGATGGTCCTACCTCCATGGTAGCCATGTACTAAGTCAACCATTGACCTGATGGACCTACCCAATGGGTAGCCATGTACTAGGTCATCCATAGACCTGATGGACCTACCCAATAGGTAGCCATGTACTAGGTCTTCTCTAACCTGATGACCTACCATAGGTAGCCATGTACTAGGTTAGCTATTTCGCCACAGAGAGAACCAGGATCTGAGTTTATAGGTATACACATTAAGTGATAGTCATAGCCACATTATATTTGCAATATGAACATCCAAGCAGTTTAGTTGCATCCAAGCGATAAAACGTTCGGAAAACGCCGGGAAACCTAAACAGTTAACCATAAGTAACCACATACCTGATTTGAAGAGTCATGCAGATTATTGAACATTTACTTCATGTATATATAATCAGCCAATCAACATATCCAAGCAAGTAATTCAATCATCACATATTTCCTGAAAAGAATATGTACTCTATTGTTACACTCTTCATCAAAAACTACTCTATTTACTTGGATTCACTTTCTAGGGTTTTGTGTCTATCTTAGGGTTTCATTATACAATTAGGGTTTCCCTTTATCTTTCACCGCATTAAACCCTAATTTTATGCGATTATTCAAAAACCCTAGTTATTTTATCTATTCTTCAATACTAAGGTTATTTCCACAACATATAACCCTATTTCCACATTTAAAGGCATATTACTCATCAATTAATTTCATTAAACTTCTTTTACATTAAAGATACTATTTTTATCTCTTTTAATTCATGACAAGATCATTATGTGCATCTATCATTAATTCAAATCTCATTAGGGTCTAATTAACATATGAACTCATTTTGTCATCAATTCCATCTTTTATTCATGAAAAGACCCTAATTACTACCTTTAGGGTATTTATCCAGGATTAAGGACTTTCATATACAAATAACTTAGAACTATCATTTAACAATCATACTTTCACATTTTTCAATCTAAATATGATCTCATCTTCTTTTACCCTAAATTAGGGTTTCTAAATTATGTAATCATTCCCATATGAGGTATAACCCTAAATTATGCAATTCTACATTCAGATCAGGTTCGAATCTAACATTATCATTCAACAGGTTATTAACACTTCACACTAACCCATTAGGTATCATAGATTCCATCATTAACCTCATTTAGGGTTGTTAACCTAACTGTAATACACTTTTCATTAACTTAAAGTACTTTTGCAATTAGGAACGGAATCAATATCTAATTATATTTTTAATGGATTCCTCTCGTTCTCCTGATCAAAATTCATATATTATTTATATTGATCCGAGCTACGGTTTCTGAGTTATGAATTTTGCAAATTTAAACTTACTCGAGCCAATCCGGGAGCGCCACGTCATCTGCTCCATGCATCACGTCGCCCAGCTTTGATTTATAATTGAATTACCGCTTTACCCTCGACTTAAGGTTTGGCTCCTTTGGCCCGCGGAGGGCAAAACCGTCCAAACCTAACTTGGTCGCCTTCTTCCTCCAGCAGCCGCGACGCGGACGCCCTAGGCGTCCTACAGCAGCCAGTGCGCGGGCTCTCTCCCTCTCCATGGTCAGCGATGGCTTCCGCCGACTCCTCCGTTGGCTCCGCCGCCCTCGGCCGTCCTTAGGGCGCCAGATGGATCGCGCCCATTGCGGCTGGAGAAGAACCGCAACCAGCTGCTGCACTACAGCCGTGCGGCTGCTGTTGCAGGCGATTCGCGGGAGGTAGGAGTATGGTAATGGATGGCCGACCTCCTGGGGGTGGTTGTGGATGCTCCCTGCTTCAAACCAAACCATAAACACCCCTCGTTGCTCCAAGGATGGAACCTTGTTCTCAAGGCTAGGGTTTTCAAGAAGAAGATGGAGAAGAGTGATATAGCTGCGTGGAAAGCCTCTGGGTTCGCCCCCAAGTCTTACCCCTTATATAGGGGAAGTCAACGAAGCCCTAGGAGGACATTCCTTAAAGAAACGTAGTCCTTCTCCCAAAAGGAATCGTTTTCCTCCAAAGAGAAGCAATTTCTCTCTCTCTCTCTCTCTCTCTCTCTCTCTCCTTCGGTAACTCCCTTTTCTTTAGGATTTCGAAATCCCTTTCCTTTACTCCCTTTATTTTCCTTTTAATCCATAGGAACGAAATCCTATTCTCTTTCCATATAAATCACTTTCTTTTTAACCATACTTTCATAATTCATTAATAAGATATCACATTATCCTCTTATTTTCCCTTTTTAGTATTTTCTCTTTCTTTCCTCTTTATTGGGACTCCTTGGATCCCAAGACACTCCATTATCTCAAAATTTTCTTTATGGAATACTCATTATCCTTCTAGATGCATCTAAGTGCATTAATTCACATTATCTTGTTTATTTCTTATTAAAATACCTCCTTTTGAGAATTTCTTTTTATTTCTCTTCTATTTTCCTCTTTGGCATCCCTTTTATCATAAGTAATCTTTGGGATACGAAATCCCTCAAAGGATAACTTATTTATTTCTCTTTTTACTTACTTTCCACATATTACCATTATTTTCAATTTATTTCTTAATAAAGAAATACTTAATTAATCTTTTCTTTTTCTTATTTCTTTTCTTTGCAACTTTAGACTCCTTGGAACCCAAGGAATCCAAGAGGCACGAAATCCTCTTTGGATTTGCCTTCTAGAGGTTTCCACATATTTCTTTTAGCAATTATTCAATTATTCCTTCACTAATTGAATTTTCTTTATTATTGCCATGTTGTTGGGCCCAATAGCCAATAAAGCCCACAAATCAAACAACAAGGCCATTTTAAACGAAATCCATTTATTCACAACAAATCACATCATTATTGTCAATTATCCTTAATATGAGAAATTGCATTTCTCACCAATTGAACCCAAAAATTGGGGTTATAACATCCTTCCCCTCTTATAGGAATTTTGTCCTCAAAATTCAAACAAGCAAGCAAACAATTCAGGATAAGACTTTTCCATGTCCATCATTGGCCCCTATGTGGCTTTGCCGTACCCATGGCATTTTCAAAGAACCTTTATTATCACATATTCTTTTTCTCTGAGTTCTTTCATCCTGGCGTCTATAAACTACACAGGTGACTCAGGCCATTTCAACCTCCCTTGGGGCTCACTAGGTTCATTGCTCAGCACATGGTTGGGTACCTCACATAGTGCTCTAAATTGGACACATGGAAAACATTTCTCATTACTCTATCCCGAGGGGTAGGGTCAACCTAACCTTCTCCACCCATCCATCTCTAATGGACCCATGTATCGGGGACTCAGCTCTCTTAGCTATAACTTAGAGGGGTCGGATTTTCACGTTACATTTTCTCCCACAGTGAACTGCATGTCAGTCTACTTTGCATCTTCTTACGACTCTTATCGTCTCTAGGCTCCTTTCAACCATTTCACGATCAAAGTGACTTTATCTACACGCACTGTGGTCCTTTTTCTAACCATCATATGGTCCTTTCACCAACATCACCTTACTGAAGTGGTGACCGACACAACCTCCCTTACAGAGCTTCATATAAAACCTGATACATGGTTATGGTGGTTATTGTCACATATTTCATAGGACAAGAACTGTCTCTAGTTATCACCCTGAACGAGCACACATGCCCTCATCAGACCCTTTAGTCTGGACCATCCTAACCATAGTTAGGGGTGATAAACTATACTAACATGGAGTTCTTCATGTACCTACTTCCACTTTATGGAAGTGAACCTTTAGGTCAAACTCAAGAACCTTTGAACTCACTTCATGGTGTAGTTGAACCATCTCTCTCATGGATAGTTCAACTAGATCTGTCCCTTAACAAAACTCTTCCTTTCTCATATTATCTAGGTAAGGCGTCCTACCATAACCCATATTGTATCTCGACCTTCCTCGGTCCAGTGAAAATCTATCACAAAATCCATAGTGTTGATCTCTCATTCCCTCTCAGGGATTCTTTTGACCTCCATATTGATACACTGGGTTACTGGGGTTCGTCCTTTACCTCCTGACTTGCATGGCCATAAACCACATGCAACCACATCTTAAGCATCTAACGTGCTATTGCCATTTTCCATGGTGTATGATGATCTCCAACCATGACTCCCTGTATGTCATGACTCTTTCAAGATCAACTTCTCGAAACTCTAAACCACTCTAGTCGGGGTTTCATTACCTTCTCTTCCAAAGAGGTGCACTTGAGGTTCTACCATCATCCTTCCATCATACCAAGAATTAGACTGGCTAACCAAACAACCCTTAACCTTTCAACATATCTTGTTACATCTGGGTGTTATCGAACCACCTCTCCTTTTCAAACTTAGGGTTAGCCAAACAACCTCTTCTAGCTTCTAGTTAAACAAGGCAGATGTATCTCAACCAGAGCATCCAGTACCACTTCACATCCTTAGGTATTAGGTAACGTTACCCTTTCATGCATTTCACTTATCATGTCACCTCAAACTATATGTTTATCTTCCTAAGAACACTCTCTGATTCCATCTCCATGGTGATCAAACTCAACCTGGTATAACTTGTAAGTTCCACGTAGCTCATGATAAAAACATCTTCATAAGGGAACTACCTCATTCCTCTTAGTGTTTAAAAACCATCTATGTATCATTCATTCACTTTACCATGGTAAGATAATTTCTCTATCCCCATTTCTCGTGGCAACGCTCCAACCTACATCATCTCTTATCCTTGGTGTATGGCATGCATAATGCCCTATCTCTCACCCCCATAACAAGAGGAAATAAGCATTTGGCTGCAGTCCAAATACAAAGTTCCTCCTATTCCAAGAGTAGAGATGGTACATCCCACCTTGCCAATACACCTTTAAATTTGAGTTGCAACGTGCCACATACGTCTCTTCATCACAACCATCATGATATCAAACAAGTCTTGAACCTACTGAGGTTTATATCCTTAGTCAAATCCTCTAGGTCCATAGGGTACCGACTCTTTTGGGGTCATCCCTCTTCCCTCATGCATCAAGAGAGTGCCCTACTCATCAACCCTTTGGGTCCCATGAGTTCATGAAGGTGATCAATCTCCTAACCCATGGCCCTAAGACAATGATAGTTGTTACCTCCCGACCCTATGGTCATGTGCAACTGGGGAATTAGGCAACTCCTACCTTCATCAGACTTATCCCTACCTGACCCTAGGATAGACTTAGGATTCTCCATTATAGAACATGTTCACTTAGAACCTTACCCAAGTCTTCATCATCTCTCTTTCTGCATTCATGGGCTGGCCTTCATCCTTTCATCAGGATCATGGCAACCTATCTACCTTGGTCACACCCTTTACTGGTTACCTCCATGGTAACACATTCACATGCAATAGAGATGGATATCTATGGGTCTATGGTTTCATTCTCATACTATGTACTTTTCTCTTAGCTTCTCAAGATCTTAAGAGACCTCTTTAGGTCACCTTAAGCTAACCAAAACTGATATACACCCTTCCAAAGGGGTCCCTCTCCCAGGATGGGAGGAAAACTATCTCTAAGGTCACAAAAGCTCTTAGGTCTAGGGTTTACATCCACACGAGCCTATTTAACCCTAGCAAGCCATCAAGGCACAAGCAGGTCACTTACTGTACTATGCTAGGTCATACTTGTCCTCTTTCCTCAATGTCGGATTAAGATCATACCTTTCTTTATCATCAACTTAGCTGTGAGGGGTTCATCAAACACACCTTTAACTTCAGGGGCTCCTCTTTTCCTCCATTCATGAGGATTACTATTCTTACTTGTATAGGAATTCAACTTCTCATCATGAGCCATAGGTACACCACTTCCCCTCTTAGGCCTAGGACCCTAGGTTCACTGCGTGCTCTGTCTCTTAACTACGAACCAAGCATGAAAAAGGCATGACATGCACTCCTTGTCATCCTTCAACTCAAACAACACTTAGGATTGGGTCCTCCTCAAGGTCACCCAACAAGGTACAGGGCCTCATAACCTGCTACTAAACCTTTCTAGGTCTAGGAACTCTTCTTCAGATGCTTCATCTTCTATCTCTA
Organism: Alisma plantago-aquatica; assembly: GCA_963693085.1. Classification (NCBI taxonomy): domain Eukaryota; kingdom Viridiplantae; phylum Streptophyta; class Magnoliopsida; order Alismatales; family Alismataceae; genus Alisma; species Alisma plantago-aquatica. The sequence goes on from OY856413.1 coordinate 628,829,869, forward strand.
GGGCTTGGTTCCTCTAAAGGAAACCAAGATATCATCAACCTTCAGGGATCGATCATGAAGCAACCACTATCATCCATAGTTCAGGGTTTTAGGCTTCCAACCTTCTTACTGGGTTTCCTGCTCTCTCTAGGGATAACCCTACATCCAACCTCACCAGTAGAGGTCCTCTCTTCATGAAGGTTCAACCTCAAAGGCATGCTCTACATGGGTGAAGCCTAGGTTCGAACTTATGGTTGCTCAAAATCATCCATACCCCTTATGATTCCTTATCCAGGGTTTCATCCTACCGTCACCCCCATGACGTGCCCTAGGTTTCAGCTATGCCCTACTGGTACAAGTCCATGGGGTTTTTAAGGTCCTTCACTAACCTCATCATCTAAGGAGTTATCCTTTACCCTGACATGCACGATCCTTCCCCGGTTTGGGTTGCCAAAGGTGTTAGGTCATCTGTGGATCATATGGCTTCCCAAAGGCATGTCCCTTCAAACACCTGGTCCAACTCATCTCTCTCTAACCATCACTTAGGGTTAGGGTTAGCATCATCCTCATAGGATGTGCCAGGTCTCTACTAGCAATGGAGATCTCTATCTCCAAGACTGACTTATCCTCCAGACAAGAAGGTCTAGCCTCAGGTCTCTCCTGAGGACATGACATCTTATGTCATACGACCTAAGCATGTATCTATTATTTATTTTGCGCTTAATCTATTAAGCTTATGTCCATGACATCTTATTTACATGCCTTTCATTAATTTAGTGGAGGATCCCTTAAACCTTATTAACCTTACCCATACCTCAAGAGGGTGAGGAGAAGGAAGAAAACCCTAATCATTTAGGTCCTTATCAGAATTTTGTGATGAGAAGGGATGAATAAGATGAGAAGTCCTAAAGGTATCTTATTTCGATTCATACCCTAAGACTTTGGCCAGGCGGTCACACGGGTCCGGGAGTCCTCGTATTCCGACTAGCGGTGCGGAGGAAAATCTTGCCAGCCCCCGGTCGTGATCCCTTTCTAGACACCTCCGTCATTCGGATACTCCTCTAATAACTCCCTTGGGTTCTATGGAGTTTGTAAAATTTAATAATCATTAATGGTTAAATGAGGAACCTAGGCTCTGATACCAAATGTTACGACCTCACCTTTCAGTAGCCCCCAATTAAGGGAGACCAAGAGGTTGAAGCCGCACCCATTAATCCCGGATCAAAGGTTCGACATATAACCATAAACAATTATCAAATTCTAACAGACTATACTGAAAATGGTAATAAAATTTTTCTTTACATACCTTTTGAAAACTTGGTTCATTAAACTTCTATCCACACCGATACTAATCTATCTAATCCTCCTTTATACTTTAACTCTCTTTTAGTATCACATGTGCCACTTTACTGTTTGTTCTTTTCATTGTACCTAAAACGCCGACAAACAAAACGTCGGTCAGCCGAAGCTGGTATGTGGGGGAGAAGCAGATAAATGTTCAACTAAGTTAACAACATAATAATTCAATTAATGATTTAACAAACAAGATTATGTTTTAAACCATATAACTCAATCCATACATATTCACAACTCTGGGCTGTCCCTGCAGTGGACATGGATATCACCTCTCTTTTAGGTATAGAGTCGCATGGCACTATCCGAGGATAGCCCAATCTCTAACTCTTTATGACTTGATGGTCCTACCTCCATGGTAGCCATGTACTAAGTCAACCATTGACCTGATGGACCTACCCAATGGGTAGCCATGTACTAGGTCATCCATAGACCTGATGGACCTACCCAATAGGTAGCCATGTACTAGGTCTTCTCTAACCTGATGACCTACCATAGGTAGCCATGTACTAGGTTAGCTATTTCGCCACAGAGAGAACCAGGATCTGAGTTTATAGGTATACACATTAAGTGATAGTCATAGCCACATTATATTTGCAATATGAACATCCAAGCAGTTTAGTTGCATCCAAGCGATAAAACGTTCGGAAAACGCCGGGAAACCTAAACGGTTAACCATAAGTAACCACATACCTGATTTGAAGAGTCATGCAGATTATTGAACATTTACTTCATGTATATATAATCAGCCAATCAACATATCCAAGCAAGTAATTCAATCATCACATATTTCCTGAAAAGAATATGTACTCTATTGTTACACTCTTCATCAAAAACTACTCTATTTACTTGGATTCACTTTCTAGGGTTTTGTGTCTATCTTAGGGTTTCATTATACAATTAGGGTTTCCCTTTATCTTTCACCGCATTAAACCCTAATTTTATGCGATTATTCAAAAACCCTAGTTATTTTATCTATTCTTCAATACTAAGGTTATTTCCACAACATATAACCCTATTTCCACATTTAAAGGCATATTACTCATCAATTAATTTCATTAAACTTCTTTTACATTAAAGATACTATTTTTATCTCTTTTAATTCATGACAAGATCATTATGTGCATCTATCATTAATTCAAATCTCATTAGGGTCTAATTAACATATGAACTCATTTTGTCATCAATTCCATCTTTTATTCATGAAAAGACCCTAATTACTACCTTTAGGGTATTTATCCAGGATTAAGGACTTTCATATACAAATAACTTAGAACTATCATTTAACAATCATACTTTCACATTTTTCAATCTAAATATGATCTCATCTTCTTTTACCCTAAATTAGGGTTTCTAAATTATGTAATCATTCCCATATGAGGTATAACCCTAAATTATGCAATTCTACATTCAGATCAGGTTCGAATCTAACATTATCATTCAACAGGTTATTAACACTTCACACTAACCCATTAGGTATCATAGATTCCATCATTAACCTCATTTAGGGTTGTTAACCTAACTTTAATACACTTTTCATTAACTTAAAGTACTTTTGCAATTAGGAACGGAATCAATATATAATTATATTTTTAATGGATTCCTCTCGTTCTCCTGATCAAAATTCATATATTATTTATATTGATCCGAGCTACGGTTTCTGAGTTATGAATTTTGCAAATTTAAACTTACTCGAGCCAATCCGGGAGCGCCACGTCATCTGCTCCATGCATCACGTCGCCCAGCTTTGATTTATAATTGAATTACCGCTTTACCCTCGACTTAAGGTTTGGCTCCTTTGGCCCGCGGAGGGCAAAACCGTCCAAACCTAACTTGGTCGCCTTCTTCCTCCAGCAGCCGCGACGCGGACGCCCTAGGCGTCCTACAGCAGCCCGTGCGCGGGCTCTCTCCCTCTCCATGGTCAGCGATGGCTGCCGCCGACTCCTCCGTTGGCTCCGCCGCCCTCGGCCGTCCTTAGGGCGCCAGATGGATCGCGCCCATTGCGGCTGGTTTGGGCTGGAGAAGAACCGCAACCAGCTGCTGCACTACAGCCGTGCGGCTGCTGTTGCAGGCGATTCGCGGGAGGTAGGAGTATGGTAATGGATGGCCGACCTCCTGGGGGTGGTTGTGGATGCTCCCTGCTTCAAACCAAACCATAAACACCCCTCGTTGCTCCAAGGATGGAACCTTGTTCTCAAGGCTAGGGTTTTCAAGAAGAAGATGGAGAAGAGTGATATAGCTGCGTGGAAAGCCTCTGGGTTCGCCCCCAAGTCTTACCCCTTATATAGGGGAAGTCAACGAAGCCCTAGGAGGACATTCCTTAAAGAAACGTAGTCCTTCTCCCAAAAGGAATCGTTTTCCTCCAAAGAGAAGCAATTTCTCTCTCTCTCTCTCTCTCCTTCGGTAACTCCCTTTTCTTTAGGATTTCGAAATCCCTTTCCTTTACTCCCTTTATTTTCCTTTTAATCCATAGGAACGAAATCCTATTCTCTTTCCATATAAATCACTTTCTTTTTAACCATACTTTCATAATTCATTAATAAGATATCACATTATCCTCTTATTTTCCCTTTTTAGTATTTTCTCTTTCTTTCCTCTTTATTGGGACTCCTTGGATCCCAAGACACTCCATTATCTCGAAATTTTCTTTATGGAATACTCATTATCCTTCTAGATGCATCTAAGTGCATTAATTCACATTATCTTGTTTATTTCTTATTAAAATACCTCCTTTTGAGAATTTCTTTTTATTTCTCTTCTATTTTCCTCTTTGGCATCCCTTTTATCATAAGTAATCTTTGGGATACGAAATCCCTCAAAGGATAACTCATTTATTTCTCTTTTTACTTACTTTCTACATATTACCATTATTTTCAATTTATTTCTTAATAAAGAAATACTTAATTAATCTTTTCTTTTTCTTATTTCTTTTCTTTGCAACTTTAGACTCCTTGGAACCCAAGGAATCCAAGAGGCACGAAATCCTCTTTGGATTTGCCTTCTAGAGGTTTCCACATATTTCTTTTAGCAATTATTCAATTATTCCTTCACTAATTGAATTTTCTTTATTATTGCCATGTTGTTGGGCCCAATAGCCAATAAAGCCCACAAATCAAACAACAAGGCCATTTTAAACGAAATCCATTTATTCACAACAAATCACATCATTATTGTCAATTATCCTTAATATGAGAAATTGCATTTCTCACCAATTGAACCCAAAAATTGGGGTTATAACAGATCGTCTAGCCCGTCCCGACCGCCTAGCATCCTAATTAGGCTGGGCGCCCAGGCACCCGTACAACTATGCATTTATCCTCACACAAAATATCAATGCTCATGTTTGGTTTACTTGTCCATATTTACAATATACGCGTTTTGCATAAAGTACGGTGCATTGAGTTTCCCATTGCTATGAATGATATAAAAGTCTGCTTATGCGATCTTCTAGGTAGGCAAATGCCATGGCAAACCTTTAATTCATACAATTAAATTTTGAAAAACTAATAACCTGAAAGCGTTTATTAGATTTTTCTCATGCCCTCTGTAAGGTCAACATCTCGCTAGACGTATATACATATAAATGTGGAATCGAATATTTGAACACCACATCAATAGCTACATATCAAATTTGATAGTAGTTACATATTCATAAGTCATTCACCCTATAGTTCCAAAAATCGGTCCCTAATACTTCTAATATGATTTCACAGCCCTAGAAAGAATGACCTACAAACCTCCATTCACATTAGCATGTAGTGTTTGATGTACGAATTCCGAAATACCACTACTTTGTGTAACTGGAGTTCGGTGCATGACGTCATGAAATACCTGTATTATGATCTCTCTTTAGTTCATGCAAAACCCACGACATATAGCTTGGCTCCTAATGCGTGTTCCTTTGGGGATGGGACCACCTGTGGGCTGTATTGAGCCTTTACGACTCAAGGAGAGCAAGAATAGTTTACTCAGAAGTTAGCCTTTACGACTCAAGGAGAGAAAAAATAGTTTTCTCAGAAGTTGGAACGCTAGTGAGATATCCGGATATGTCAATTTTTGTTTTGCTTGAAAATTTGGAATTAAAGACTGAAAAAGCCGTTCTGGTTCAAATCAAATAGTCATGAATACAATTGAGCATAAGTCTGCTATATGCACGTGTTCATATATACATGTTATTAGAGATCCAGCATAATGGCATTCTCAGAACGATGCAAAAGAAGTTAATTAGTCATACCGTATTGGTCTATTAGCAACAAAAGATAAAGAATATGAGATCAGAATGGAGAAGGGAGGAGGTTACTATGATGACTGGCCAGTGGATCAAAGAAATGACTACGTGTGGGGGTGCATGCTCTATTGTCGGATTGTTTTTAGAAAAAGTCATATGCTAGTCACAAATAAAAAAGAAAGAACAAAATACAAGAAGGAGGAAGTGGGGGGGGGGTAATTTCACTATTTTCATTGCAAAAGTTTCCTAATTTTCATTACTATTCTAGAAGCTATATTTTAATAAAATCAACAACATAAATCAGCTTGAGGAAGACTTGAATGTCTCCCCAATTCACACAATCACGTATTGGCAACAACATACCAAGGTGGTAGTGAGGTGCTGACGACATTCCTACTCTGTGCCCTTACGTGAAGGGGGCCCACATGATAATGCGTAGATGCAATGTTTCGAGGCTTGAGGAAGACAATCATGAGAAAGGGCAACGATGGTTGCATGAAAAAGTTAGGATCCTAGTTGGTTATGGGAAAGGGAGGAATACAAGCATAAGTAGAGAGAGAAAGATGGATCAATAGTCAAGAGGGAATTTGGCGACCCTCCGTACATGAATAATTATAACCCCTCAATTTGGATGGTTGTAGCATAGAGTTTATTGACACAAACACCGAGTCCATACTCTTTCCAACATCTTTGGGGAGTGAGTATAGATATCAAGGACTCCCTTGTTTTTTTAGTACCAAATTGTAGTGTTGTTGTTGGAGGTGTTGTTCAAACCTGCATGTCAGATCCACATAATCGACTAGCGATGAAAAAGGACCCTCATTCCACCACATTGGATGCCACCTCCATATATAGATAGGCGGTTTCATTTCCTAGCTAAGTAACAATGAAGATGGGAACTGCTTTATTGGCCAGATGAGGTGGCGGCAAATGACATGTCTGCCATGTTTTTTAGTTCGGACCAACAACGTCACATAGTGATGTTGGATGAACATAGTCTTTTAAATAATCTTTTTAGTAGTTTTTATAAAGTTTTATTAGTTTCCTTATGTTCTAGAGGTTATTTGATATTTTTATAGTTTGTCTTGTAAAGTCTGTGGTGTAGTCCCAAGTTGGCTAGTTGTCTAGTTAGTTGGGTTTAAATACCTATACATAGTCTTTGTAATGCTCTCAGACTTAATGATTGAAATATTTTGACGAATAGTTTCCTTTTGATTAGTTTTTAGATCCTTGATAATTAGTTTAGATTTTAGTCATTAGGTTCTCCATTACATAACTTGTGGAAGACTAGAACATCTCCCTGATTCACACCATCTTCTCTTGATGACCATGAATCAAGGAGGTAGCAAAACACTGGCAACATTCATACCTCATGCCCTTAGGGAAAAAAGCCCCACCTGGCATTGTTTAGAGGTTGTGTGGTGAGATTTAGGGAAGATAAAACCAGGACAAACAACAAACATAGTTGTGTTAAATAGTTAGAATCCCCTTTGGTTTTGGGAAAGGGAGGAATACAAGCAAAAGTAGAGAGAGAAAGTTGGATTTGAGAGGTAAATTGGCCACACTGCATGCATGGTTAACTCAATTTGTAGCATATGATTTATTGACACAGGCATTGTATAGTAGATTGGGATGTTTTGAGCTCCACAACCCCATGAAAAGATATCATAGCTCTCTGAGTCAGATAGGATTTGGAGTTAGTCACGTTATTAGTGAGCATAATTTGTTTTTATATGTGAGGGAGAGACTAATAATGATCTACTCAGTTTCCTTTAAATCTAAATGTCCAAACTCGTATGCCTTGTTTATGGCTTTGTCACTGAAATTTGATCCCTGAAGGTATATCATGTCAACTTTACCTCTATCCATTTCTTGGGGTTGAAAATAGTTCATATGGAGTCATAGTTGCCAACAATGGCCACTTTTCCCACCACCTCTTTACCTCCTTGGTCCGTGTATCGGAGTTACTAGTGAAAGAAAACATGTGCTCTAATTATTATGAACAAGAAACAGTGCATTGACTGCTACCACTGAATATGTACAAATCAATCACAATGATGTTATCACTTATAGATTAAATCATGCAACGTATGTGTGCCACGACAAGATGTCTTAAACATGCATCTCAAACATGCCTATTCTACATTTTTGACATTAAAAGGTGGTCCATCTTGGGTGGCATGATGCCTACCTACAAAGCTGGTACTGGTAACACAATCAACATCGTATTCCCATTAGAACTAGATAAACCTATTAGAAGTTTGAACAAATATGATATCCCCATAATAAAATTTTTCTAAAAATTTCAGGACAAAACTATGCTGGATTGAGTTGTATTTGACCTAACATTTCTTGATTATGTTTTGAGATGTTTTTCAATAATGTTTTTCTATTAGCATCATGATTTTTGCTTGAAAGTAATCTGAATATATTCAATTTCATCCTCATGCAAATATCTTCTTTTCCAGTCATCTAGGATGAGAACATTGTGACCTGACATGGCCTGGGCCAGATTTGCTTGGTAAGTATTTTATTACCAAACCATTGAGTGTGTTAGCAGTTCCTTTTTGTTCAGTTTGTATAGCCCTCATGCAAGGTGGGATGAACTGTGCAATAGGCTATGAGGATACCAAACATATATAATTTTTTTTTCAAATTACAAAATAGGGAGGGAGGAGAGCGGAGAGAGGGATACATGAGAATTAGACCCATGTGGTTAGAAGCATAGTCATCAAGGCACCCCTTAGGAGCCTTGGGCATTGGGCAGGTCGCCTCAAACCAGTGTTCTGAAAAGCGGCAATCGGTGTACGGGAGGAGAGGGTACCGAATAGAGTATATACGGTATGCGGGAGTATAAGCGGGAGAATATTCGATTTTAATCGGTTTTGATTTTTTTTAATATTAATCATAAAGATATGTAAATTATATGTTGACCATATAATAATGACAATGATAAGTAATTAGAAACATTTATAAGTAATAGACTAACTATAAACTTATAGAGAAAACGTCAATAGTAAGGATCAGTTCAATAAACACTAACTATAAACTTATAGAGAAAACATGAGCAGAAGACCAAATATGTAAAATGGAAGAAGAGAATGTAATTGTAATGTCCAATAGTAGTATTAGAAAAAATTAATGTAAAAAAAATTATTACTAGCATTTGATTTTGAAAATCGCCGATTAATCGGCCGATTAATCGGTCAAGGACCGATTAATCGACCGATTATTGATAATCGGTTCGGTAGACCCCCAAAAAGGAATATTCGGCCGATTATTCGACCTAAGCGGGGGATTTTCCGAACAGTGCCTCAAACTAGATGTCTAGCCCCTTAGGTGATGTAAATCGACTCTAAGGCCTTTTAGGCTCAAGTCAAGTCACCTAAAGGCTAAATTAGCATGATTTATGTATGGATTTGATCAAATTAGACCGACTTGAGTCATTTTATGGGTGAAAAAGGTCTTGTTTAGGCCCGACTAGGTTAAAATTGGGTGAATTAGGTCTGATTTTGTGCAAAAATGTCTTATTTGGAGACACATATCTCATTTGAGGAAACTAGTTCTGACTTGGTCAATTTTTAGGTCTCATATGGGCCAACATAGGAAAAATTAGGGAAAGTTAGGCTTGATAAGGTCATGCTATGCAAAATTAGGTTTGATTTAGGTCAAATCAGATCATATTAGGTCTAATTTGGGGTGAAAGAAGTCGAATTTGAGGAACTTAGGCCCAGTTTGGCCAAACTAGGTCTTATTTAGGTCAATATGGGAAAATTAGGTCTGGTTAGGTCATGTTATACAAAATTAGGTCCAACTGAAGCCAATTTAGGGCAAATTAGTTCATGTTAGGTATTTTAAACCAAGTTAGGGAAAATTAGGTATGTTAGGTATTTTAGACCAAGTTAGGTCAAATTATGGTCCATCATTTCTTGTTAAGTCATGTTGGGTGTTATTAAGTCAAGTCATGATTGTTACAACTTGATATATCTGTTAGAAACATATATCGTAATGTGTATATATATTAATGTAGCTAAATATATATGTCTAAGAACTATATATATATAAATAATATTAAAAACACCTTGAAATGCCTGGCGTCCCTTTGGACTGCCTAGCCACCTTGACAAGTATGGTTAGAAGTTTAGGTTCTATACTTGACTTGGAGATGCTTGAATAAGGAGAGTTCATTTCCTATTGTCATTATAGAACTACCACATACTACTTCTATTGTTCTTGATCTGGAATGTGATCCAAACTGATGTTTCCTTATTTGCCCTTTTTAGGTAGAAGAGTTGCAAAGCACCGTGGAAGATGACCAAAAGACACAGGTAGATGAGTTGAGAAATATTATGGAAGAGAGAAAAATGATGAGGTTAGTAGGACCCATGAAGCAATGGTCGTGGATTAATAAGGTACCATCAACAACTTTGGTAATGTACAAGGATTGACATTGATTATGTCCAATCTTGTAGGAGCTAGCTATGATTCTATTTCCTTATATCAAAGGTTTTCTTACTCGTGTTCATTGCTGCTTACATGGGTAGTTAGTTAAAGAGGAATTGATTCCATTACCAAGATATGTGATTATACCTTCAGAGACAATTGAGATCCTTGTTTGTAACAAATGCATTCTAGCCCGGGAAACGTAATATGATAAAAACTACATCCATAAGTGTGAGATAGGACTCAAACGTAGCCCTATAATTGCTTAATGGTTGGGTTTGATGTTAAATGGAGGTAACACGATCATGACATGACAGTTGCTTGATGCCTACTTTTGAGGGACTATGCCTTTATGTATAATGAAAAAATTTACATATTGTTTCATATCTACATCATCGAGGTAGTGTCCCACATATATGTAATTAGAAAGTATCAACTCCCTTTTGTTCTAGTTACAAAAAGATGCTTGTTAATGCAATGGCATTATTCTTGAGCTCTTTTTGATGTGTCTAATTTGTAATTCTTTTATTCATGATGGGAATTTGGACATCCATCTCACTATGAATTTATTCCCATGTATCCATTTCACTTGTTAGACTTGAGGAACTTGATCTAAATCTGATGTCCTCTGTCATCTTAAAATCCTAATTTACATCTTTTCTAGTATGCATTCATGTGTTCATTTCACTTTTTGGACTCAGATGGGGATTTGGATCATAAATTTGATGGTCTTTTTTGTTATTAGAGAAGTCCTCAAATCCACCATTCACCTAGTGTGGCTAAAGTGAAGATGGAACACTTTTATCCTAACATAGTTTAATGCTTTTTTGGGGTGAGAGTGAAGGTTTTTTTGTTACATAATAAAGATTATGTCATGACACACTTTTATATTCTGCTGCATGAAAAAAAAGTGTAGTGGCCGTGATCAGTTGGGGTGGATGGGTTAGAAAATGTAAAATTGTGTGTAAGAGTTTAACTTCAATATTTTTTAATGTATAATCAAGTTTTGGTGAAGTTACTCTTGGACTAGGTTGTTCAACGTCATTTTATGCTATTGGGACAGTCTGGGTCTCGCCCAATGTATTGTGCATTGGATAACTATGTAATGGGAAGGATGGTATTACAAAGATATACCTTGTCCCAGAGAAAGTCCAGTGACAATCCTCATCGATGTAGATGCACACTCTATCTTGGACGATGTCTGTGTAGATCCTAGTTGCACTGGGACTCATCTAAGTGCTCCTTCAGGGACAACATATGTGAGAACCTGTTACACTAAATGAGATTACTCAAAACATAAAACACAATCGATCATTAATTAATCACATATCCAAAAATATGGGTAAATTAAAATTGATTTCAACGTCAGCACCTGCTCAGAAACATTTGCATAAGAACCCAACATCTTTCTTTTATCCATACTATGCCAATAATTTGATATATATTTTTCTATTGCCTTGGCCACAATATATATACACAGGAGAACAATATTCATATATACCACACAAATAAGCATTAATATTCTTACAAAAGTCCGATTCATTTGAAACGCCATATACAAAACTTTCCTGCCCAGACCTGAGAGTATAGGGACGACTCTAGGACACACTAGACATCTAATCAACTTTCTTAAAGATTCATTAATGTAGTTCCTATTTACTTCTACGGTTCTGTTGTTGTCACTATCGATTACCTAAAAAAATGTGGCGAACCACAAGGGTGAGACCCATGTCCCAACAAGAGATATAACCTCCAACAACATTTATTGATTACAACATATTTAAGTAATTAAATAGTTAAGTAGTTTAATTAAATATAACAAATAAGACCACCAGTAATGATGATTAACAAAATACATAAATGATCAAATAATAACTATCATCATTAGCCAGACTATCATCCTTTATCTTGTTGACAATATAAGCAATATGGTAGCATATGCATATCTAGCATAATGAGCAAGTCTAGTAACATAGCATAGCTAACAACATGAGCATGTCTAATTGGTTGAACATATCAATATCATAAGAAGAGCTAACAACATAAGCACAACTATATGGATAAGCATGATTATCAATATGTGCATCTCTAGTAACAAAGGCATGACTAGCATGCTAAACATAACTAACAACATGAGACATCTAGCATCATGATTATAATCAGCAGTGGCAATATAGTTATCAACATAATCATGGCTATTGTATGTACGCATCTACAATCTTAAGCATATCCAAAACATAAGTATATCTACTATCTCTTAATTGCACTAAGCATCATCTTTATGTAAAGATAACAAACAAGGGTTATCATCTAATGTGAAATGTTTTGTATAACCCTAAACAAATATGCTACACGGCTGTATTACATCTTTTATTACACCCTGAGGAAATTGAGGATACCACTCAAAATCCAACTGACCACTGCTAAGTCAAAATTAATGCCATACAAGATCTAGGAAGAGCCGGACTCCTAAGATCTTCTCCGCCCCCGATTAGTACGGGTCCGCCACATCGACACATAAGGTCAAGCTGCTAACAACCTAGTCCGTCCTTGGTACAAGTCACAACACTAGTGAAAGGAGGTGGGTACGCATACCCTACCATCCGAGGTACAACCGCAGTTGTCCTCCAATCTTGTCATATATATAATCACCGAGACATGACTGTAGCCGTTGTCAATCACATCAGATGTATGAGGCATGACCATAGCCAACCTCCACAACCTACATTGTGGATGACAAGGATATATCCTCAACTTGCCACCCCCACATACTCAACATTATGTACTCTGATTTTCACTTGGAATACTTGTTTCACCATCTGGAAAGTTCTGACACTCAGATGGATCTATGGCATAGGGCACTACATGATTAGAGTTACATTGATTAGTTATTTCAATTGGGTGAATTAAGGCTGCATCAGACAAGTGGACATATAAATCCTAATTCACTTCTAGCAAGCATATAAATACCACAACTTCAAAAGATATAAAACATGTGAAACATAATTTCTCATCTCATCATCACATGGTACTATTCACTTGCCATTCATGAGACCACACTAGTCATCATACTATCATAAGATATAAATCATTTTTACAATATCACAGGGTATCAACCCTTATCAATACAAGAGGATTACACCTCATTCAAGGGTCAACCATGCCCAAAGGTCACTAAGACCATCATACTATCACAAGATATAAATCCTTTTCACAATATCATAGGTTATCAACCCTTATCAACACAAAAGGATTACACCTCATTCAAGGATAAACCATGCCCAAAGGTCATCAAGACCATCATACTATTCCTTGCAAGATCATCATTATCATTCCATGCCTTATAGCAAGGCTCAACAACATCACTTACATATAATACACCAGATCAACACAATATTGCATTAATGAGCTAGGAGATATTCATAAACAATCATAGCAGGGTTATATTAACATTAAGAACATTCGTTTATTACATCAACATGCAAGGAATCTAGATATGATTAACCCTCATCATATTCATAATGCACACGTTTCTCATCAGCAAGTATCGACCATGTGGCTATGACAACCACCAATTAACACATCAAGGTTATGATAATGTTATGGAGGTTATTTCACCATCATGCCATCATATGAGAATGTTAAACATGAATACTCATCTTTATCTATTTTCATTAGAGTTAGGTTCAACAAGATAAATTATATTAATGTTACTAATCAACACTTATACCCAAACCCTAACTCACGACATCCCCATTGGATCATGGATGCATAAGGTGAAGCATCACCATCACATTCCATACTATTCTCAAGTATGAACCCACGCACAAATCAAGGTGTAACCATTGGGTTATAGCATACTAGGGTTTCAACAACATTAACATAGTACCTCATGATTGTATTAGTCATTCAAGGACTATTCATACCCAATTACCATCGTTTAGTTATATTAAAGCTAGGTATAGCAAGCTATACCTCACTAGGGTTACATATCAAAACAATATGATTATAATCCCTTCTATTCATATGAATGAATAGGTAAGACTACCTTATTAAGGGTAACCCTCCATTTGTTCCATCATCATTCAACCCATATCACCTTACTACAATGTCACCCATAATCATTGGATGTTTAAAAGGTAAGACCATTGGGTTGTTTACATAAGTGAACACCTTAGATAACCACCTATGAAGTCCTTGATTTTTGCTCTAGAAGGAGTCACCATCTAACCCTAGACATCCCTTGATTAAAAACACAAAAAGTTCCATTAAGAGTAAGGTAAACCCCACAATCGACTGTTCATTTAGAACAAGCCATCCATTGTCAACTAGTAAGCTCCTTAAGTTGATCATATAAAGGAAACCATCTAAATCACATTATTAGGACCAACATATTACATTAACCATCGTTCCACTTTATTGTAGGAATAAAAATTAGATCTTTACCATTGGGTCAAGTTCATATGTTAAAACCATCAATCACAAAATAGGTCTGACCATTGCATCTAGTGACCCAAGAAACCATTGGTCTAAGGCTTAATTGATGCTAAAACTACAATGCTTAACTCACCATAGGTTGTAGAAACCTGATCCACCATAATTAGTGACCATTAAGTCACCATAGGTTGTTAGATAAACAATATATTCATTAATTAACATCAAATATTAAGCTAATGTCATCATTGATTGATAACATTATTAGGGTACTTAATGGTTGATCATTAAACTTCTAATTGATCCAAAACCTGACCTAAAGGGGTGACCATAGGTTGTCACCATCATATGGAACCTTTGATCCTGACCATCAGTTGTCATGAAGACAACACCATAGGGTTGTTGCAATGGTACCATCATCAGGTCATGGATTTATAGAAGAAATCAACTTAAACCCCTAAAATTGACCATTGGTTGATATGTGCTTAGCTCCATAGGTTGTCAAACCAACCTGATATAAGTCATATTATATCTTAGGAATAATGTACACATGATCACATGTTCATCTATAACTGAAATCAGAATAGGGAACATTATAAAAATCGAAATCCAAGTCAAGCATAGCTTTTTAGTGTATGAATCATCATTTTCAAGCAAGAACATGATCTAGAAAGCTTATGGTAAGCAATAAACGTGGAACAAGTTATGAAAATTGCCTCTAATGAGAATATGAAACCCCAAACAGAATAAAAGTCGAGAAGTTAGGGTAGAAAATCCAAGAATAAGCTATGAATTCCTCCATCTAGCACCTTTCTTCATCAAATGAGCAAACCCTAAACATAAGGAGCAAGAAAGGTAGGGTTTTAGAGCTTTATAACAACAAGTTTACGACCTGGAGAAAGGTATAAGAAAGGAGAAGATCAAGAGAAATGGAGAAGGAAGAAATAAAATAACTTTCCTTGGTCAAAATCCCTAGAAGATGACCTTGGAACCCTAGGTAGGGCTAAATGGAGCTCTAGGAGACCTTCTTCTCCAAAAAGAGGTTGTATTCTAACTTAGAGCACTTGGTTCCACAAAAAAATAGAGGGGAGTCGTTGCTCCAGGTTAAAGGAAAGAGAAAGAAAGTATAGTTTCGAACTTGGGCAAGGAAGAGGTAAATATAGCCCATGGATAAGGATGGAAGCAAGCATGAGGTGTAAAAGTAGCTTCCCCATGTGTCTATGGCCTTAAACTATTAAGAATATAAAAGCACACACACAAAAATCTCCCCACCATCCATATAGACCTGCTTAGCTTTCCTTTGTCAAATTTCCCAGCCAATCACATAATTCATCAGTCGATAGCTACTAAAGGTAGCTCATCCATGAAGGGGTAAACCCTAAAATACCCTTGGAGAAAACACCTTCAAACCAAGGTTTAAATAGGTGCCCCATGGATCACCAAGCTCAAGAATGATGATAGAATATCTACGGAACATAATGTAAGTGATAAATTACAAAGAAAACCTCTCAATTGGGTAAATTGTAGAAAAGTCCAAAATGTGCATAAAATTACATAACTTGCTCAAATAGTGTCCAATTTGGACCAAATTTGAAACTTAAGCTTGTCTTATGATTTAAAAACATATCACAAGGTTATATTAGGGTTATAAGCATTCAATTATGGTAATTAAGCTTATTCAACTCATTAAGCAAGTTCAGGGGCCTTACATCAGACTCGGTCAACTACTATAGCAGCTCCTATGATCTCGCCACAGACTGTGAGTTGATATTTCCCTCCTAGAGGCAACCAAAGGACTCCTAGATCTATAGAAGTATACACAGACCAACTAGAACACTTTTCATCCTGCTAGAATGGACATGAAGGAGTTTTCCCTCCTGTTGGTGTACTAGTCACTGACCTGCTCTTCTACAACAATGATCCTCAGTTTTCTCTCCCGTAGCTATCCCTCCCTAGTCAGGTTGGACTTGCTTGGTATCTCTTGGTTACCACAACTAGAGAGGAAATTTTTTTTCAGAGCAATTGATTCTCAAGTGTTTGTGTTGTGCTTTGGGAATCCCCTAGTACTCCTCTATTTATAGTAGAGGCCAGGGCCAGGGTTCCCAGTCTGTGCGGGAGTGGAAAGGACCAAAAGCTCTCAAAGTTTCACAACAATTCAGGAAACATCACAACCTACAACACTTGAAATGGACATCTCACAACCGAGACAGACATCTGGGATGCAAGATGGTTGTCTCGCACTGTGAGGTAGTCTTTTGCAGTTTCCTAATTTTGTACATATGTCAAAAATTCAATTCCAATTAGTGCACGTGATTACGTCAGCACCAATCCTATGTGTAATAAAATTGCACCCCTGGGATGGGTGTTTGGTGCACGTGAGACATGCATCTCTCACCATACCAGATGGTCATTTCATACTAGAGAGACGAGCGTCTCGCAGCACAGACAGGCTGAATTCTAGCCGAAGTACAATACAATCAGCCTGACACTCCAAATGACAGTGTCAATACTTGAACTGGTGATGTGGCAGTCTAGTCAGCTGATTTGTTGTGTGAATTGAGTACCTAAACACTTTAGTAATAAATTCAATCATCATTCAAGATCAAACTCCCCTTCTAGATGAATTCCTATGTGCGTGACCCTATTGGTCCCATATTATGCTGACAGTGAATGTCCATAACAACTTATGACATCACAAGCAATGGGAACTGCCTAGTCACACATCATTTCTATCCAAGTAAATGGAAATTTGGAGAACAAATTCAACCTATGATCTGTGTATGTTGTTATAGTGTTTGTATAGTTCCTTTGTCATTGATATCTAAATTAAACTAGATGCATGGAGCAATCACCCTCATTATTATTCAATCTTGTTTCTTGAACCAGAGCAGACTATTTGAGATATATGTAAACTCAATATCACATATTGAATCACATGTGTGTGGCAATGTATTTCTCAGTTTCACTGATCAATAGGACCATGATATCTTACTCCTGTAGGAGGGACAAATACCATCTCTATCACTCATAGTTAGTCACCATGTGTCAAAGTCACCCAATCATCACCTTTATAACAACCGATGTTTTAGGACTGCATTTGATGATGTCAAAGTGTACCCAATGACATGTGATGAGTGTAGTGATTTTAGGTCTAAGAACCACAAACATCACCATCACTGTGAGATCTCACTATGACTTCCATTATGATGGCTTCCATGTGTCAGTCTCATAGTGGGTCTATTCAATACATTGTTCGCCAACATGTATCTATGTGTTTGGTTTGATGTCACCATATTATGACTAATGAGACTTTATCATGAACCAACCCACACACTAGTATTATGTGTTATTAATGTCTATCTACCTTCCAAAATAACAACCGATCATGGACATAATAAAAATGTATATACTCTTAACATATGTATGATCTCATTCTTCAGGTGTCAACCTAAAGACATATATCATTGAGTAATATCATTCTCTAGACATTTATTATGTTATTTATTATCTCATAATTGAATATACAAAATAAATTGAAAGCTTGCCTTTATCATTAATCAAATCATTTTCTCTTATGCCATTACAATAATCATATGATTGGCTATCTGGGCATACATACCAATAGACTCCCACTTGCACTTAGAGCCAATCACCTACAAATCTTATCACGATTGCTCTTATTTTGTCATTTTGGAAGCTCGCATGGGTGTAACCGTTTACATCCAACTCTTCCTTATTACCAAAACCGAGGAACCAATCCTTTAGGTGTTTATCAAACACCTACACATGTTCATTATGGTATTTCAATGACTCTCACTAGCATCTGACATATACCTTCTTGTCATGTCCAATACATACAAGATTTCTAGGTAGGCATATTTATGTCTTTCATTATGTCCAATACATATGGGATGACTTGATATTCTTTCATCATGTTCAATACATATGAGATAACTAGATATCTTCTCTTCATGTCCAATACATATGAGATAATGAGATAAGTACATAACATTGCATTCAAGATAGATCCAATTGTGAATGCATATGACATCTATCCATGTGTTCCCATTCTTCATAAGAACTGGGACACTAGGCTCTTAAAAGACTAACTCCATGGAACATGGACAAGTTTTCTCTTATTGAGTCTTGCATGTTGAACCCTTCAACATCTTACCAATGTACATGCTCGTACTTAGGTTAAGAAGCTTTCTAGATCTATATCTATAGACCGTGATCCCTATCACATGGTATGCTTTGCCTAAACCCTTCATATAGAAGGTACTTTCCTTGCCAGGTTTTAACATTTGTAGGATAAGGATGTCATTCCCCATAATTGTGTGGAATATTAATATGCTCCCACTAAATCTTTTGTAATCACAGATTCCATCTTCATTCTAACTCAAGTCAAACCCTTTGACTGTCTTGTCAAATAGAAAATTCCAACTCTGAGATGCTTTCTTCAATCCACAGATTGACTTTTATAGCTTATAGACTTATTTGCATTAATGGATTTATAAAACCATTAGGCCATGTTACGTACACATCCTCTTAACTATTCCAATCAAGGAATGTGGTTTTAACATCCATATGCCAAATCTGACAGTCATACTAAGCTGCAATAACAAGCATGATCTAGATGGACTAAACCATGGTAACTAGTGAAAAGACTTCATCATGTTCAACACTTTGAACCATTTTGAAACTCTTTGCAACCAATTTATCTTTCCATGTCAGTCTTCTTACAAAAACCCAAATGCACCCTATGGGTTTTACCTTCAGGTGGATCCAGCAAGGTCATATCTTGTTGGTGTACATAGAGTCCATCTTTGATCCCATGGCCTGAAGCCATTTATCAAATTCTAGTCCCTCAATAGTTTCTAGGTAGGTTGTTGACTCATCTCTATGATCAACTTTCTACCTTTTGAGTTATAAGACATCATAATCTTTCAAATTCAAGGTGTGTTCTGCTAGAACTATGAGTCCTGTGTTTGCATAAGGAACTTGAAATTCCACAACAACTTGTGATTCTCCTTGTTACTATTGTACCTCTTTAGGTTCAATGTTTTCTTGTTTGTCTCAAACATTTCAAGTTCTACCTTTACTCCCACTAATTCCTTTTGAACTACTTTTTATTTAGGAATTTAGCCATCCTAGCAACAAACACTTTGTTGCTGAGTTGGAATATAAGTAGTATTCAACAAGATAACATTCATGTTATTTGTGGATAAATCCTTTTAAAAAACTATTTTCTTATATAAGATTTCAATCCTAATCATTTTAAAAGACATATCAAGACACTTCCCATGTCATATCTCATATGGTGTTTTTTGAACCGTTTTAGATAGTACATTATTTTAGTCTAAAGCATGTTCCCGAAAGATGTTGTAAGATCAACGAAATTTTATTGATAATCTCACCATGACTTAATAGGGTGTGATACCTTTTTTCTGACACATCAATATGTTTTAGGTGGAGTTCATTGTGATACACTATTATGATCTCCCAAAAGGTCCTCAAACTCTTGGTTTATTATTTCAACATCAATCATATCGAGGTATCTTAATACTTTTACCAAGTTAGTTATGTACTTCATTTATGATCTCCTTGAACACTTCAAGAGATCCAACCTTGTATTTCATTTGATTCAAATTATCATATCTATTGATAACATCCGTAAATTTATATAATGAAGTCTTTGCAACTACCTTTAGAATTTATTCTAAAAGGTCTTGTGTACATCAATATGTACTAGCCCTAATAGAATACTCATTCTACCACTACATCTAGTGAAGATACTTTTTTATCATATTGCACAATGAATAAGACTTGCATGTCTTTGTTGGTTCAATAACCAATTGAATCTAGATAACCATCATATGGATTCTAGAGATGCATTTCTCATTTATCCGCTCCAGATGAGAATGCTATAGGTATTCATTGTTTGAGTTGTCAAGTCATTCAATATGTGTGTCATACACATTTGTCTCTACAACTATCAAGTATAGTTTGTGAGACATAGGGCATTGCCATAAAATATCATATCTTGTAAAGTGAAACATAATGCTCTTGTCATACAAGACATATGATGTTTTCATCAATGGTAGGTGCATAATAGCAAGTCACTAATTCTATTATGTGTCCATGAATGTCAGCTCCAATTGTAAAGGCAACAACCCTTGATCTGCACAGTTTTAGCTTACTTCTTCTCATGTCCTGAAGTGGAGATCTCTATCTCCATCGTCTTCCTGAGATCCTCTATAAATAGGATAGTTCTTTCCAATGTCCAAACAAGTGACAATGGTGGCACTTTCTTTTCTTTATCCTTTAAGTGAAAAGGACAAATTCCTTTTACACTTACCCTTCTCCATAACTTTAGTGTAGAAGACTTGGACTTATGCTTGTCCTCATAACACTTCTTAGCCTTGCATTTGCCCTAGGACTCACTTCTGTTGATCATCATCATGAATTTGTCCTTCTTCTTCCTTGCTTTGGCATCAACATGCCAAGCATTTGATAAAGTGACTATATGATTCATTCAACGCTTGCATAATCATATTTATGGTCAACTCTTGACCTAAGAGAAATCCCTGTCATTCCACATGTCCAATCATATTGAGCACATGGGGTTCTATTGGACCTCCCTTTGTCAGTTTGCACTCAATTAGCACTCTGGAGACATTATATCTTCTTTGCTTTACATGATTCTTAAGATGTGTTATCATCTCGAGAATGTCCATGTTTTCATGTTGTTCATGCAACTCATATTTCATACAACAGTGTGCATTAAGTATTCAAATGTGTATGACATCATTGGAATGCTTCAAGTAAGCACCCATTTCAGCCTTAGCTGCCTTTGCAGCGGGTTCCTGCGGCATTGGTCTATCAAGGACATAGAGCTTTCTCTCATTGATGAGAACATTTCTCAAAGTCCTTAACCAATTGTGGAACTTTATCCTATTTTGTCCTTCTAAAGGACTGATCACAATTTTAACATGTTTGTTTTTGACATTTGATTCTAGAAAGAAACATTGCAATGTATCAAAACATTTTTGATTTGGTTTGATTTGATAAATTTGACAATATTAGTTAGGTAATTTAATTAAATATTGCTCACACTATTTCTATTCAAATTGATAGACCTCAATATCAATTCAGAATATTGCAGCGTACAATATTCTAGTGAGCCAAGATCCTAATTTCATCAAATCATGAGCCAACTAGGGATGTCACCCATAACTTGGTTCTACCAGGTCGACAGTTTTTTCCAATTGCATCATATGAAACTCTCGAATAGATGATATGCACAACTCCTTGACATTTATCATATATATGCTTCTAGGTGCTTAATCCAATTAAGATCACCTTGTTAAGTCTGCCACATAAGCCAACACAATAGACTATGCACCCTACTAGGGAAGACCCACATATCTACCATCACATTCCCACGAGTTAGATGACACACCACGCTAGGGCATGCCCACTCTTAGTCGATCAAGCTTTTCATGCGTGCTGCTTATAGAAAGTATCTAAAACTTAATATTTTAATGAGGGAGTTTTGATAAATATATATACTTTATCCAATGACCATATATATAGTACATATCATATAAATGTTGTAACCACAAATGAGAACATGCAATAAATAAAACACACAAACGATGGTTATGGTCAAACTAATGTAATGCTTTGAAGCTATAAGGAATTACTACCACCTATGGTCCACATCATATGCAACCTATTTTTGGTGAAGATCTATGGTCGAACCAATCCGGGTTGATCGGTTCAACTCTTGAACCAGTCAGCCACCTCCTGGTCACTCGATTGGATTCTTCTGAAATGGTCGTCTGGTTCTCAGGTCCAAACATTGTCTGGACACCTCCATCTGATTGGTTGAGCCACCCGTCGATCGGTTCATCCTCCTGTCATCTAGCCTCCTCGATCCTCCAGTCGATCGGGTCATCTCTCGAGCCAGTCATTTCACTTTTTTACAGATTGTCATCTCAGTCGAAACATAACTTAATATTATCCTATTTCTTATTACATTGTATATGGGGAAAACCTTGAGTTACATTTAAGGGAAAATAGGAAGAAGAGCATTAATTTACATTTGGAAAGGAGAGAGAGGCTCAGTACACATACGATTAACATTAGGAATAAATGACCACAACCATGCACACACAGATCTGGGCTTTTTGCCATAACCATGCTTCACATCCACCATCAAAATCATTTTTTTGGTGAGGTGTGTAAATTGCATATATATCATATATATATATATATATATATATATATATATATATATATATATATATATCTGTGTGTGTGTGTGTGTGTTTGTGTTCTTTATGTGGTGATAAGACAAACCTGCACATCGACCAATTTAAATATTCACATCGCATGCAATAAAAAATCACTGTAAAACCAAAACATAAACATAATTAATTGACGTGCATATGATACCACTGTAGGGAAATATGAAATTGGATAGGTAGTAGTAGAAACAAAAAACCAGTGGATCATGTCAATAATTATGCAATGGGAAGGATGGTTTTATGAAGATATACCTGGTCTTGGAGCAATCCCCACGACAATCCTCATTGATGTAGATGTGCAGTTTGTCTTGGACGATGTTTGTGCAGCTCCTAGTTGCATTGGGACTCATCTGACTGCTCCTCCAAGGATAGCTGACTCAGAAAAATGTTGTAGCAACTCCTCTGATCTTTCCACACACTGCAAGTTGATGTTACCCTCCTAGCAGCAACCAAAGGACTCCTACCTCTAGATAGTCTACATGGACCAACTAGAACTCCTGTCGACTTGCTAGAACGGACAGGAAGGATTTTATCCTTCCGTTGGTGTACAAGTCACCAACATGATCTCCCACAATATTGTTCCCCAATTGTTCTCTCCCGTAGCTATCCCTCCCTAGTCAGTTGGTCATATGGTTTGCTTGGTGATTGTTTGTTTGCCATCTTCAAAGAGAGATGACCTTATAATCTAGATTTATCCTAAGCTCGAGAGAGGAGGGAATAGACATATATGATGATTTATTGTAATCTTGATAAGGGTATACAAAAGGGCATGAGTATTGCATGTTGGTGAGAGGTCTTAGTAGGTGAAACCTGATCCAAGTTTCCATCCATATTTTGGTTACATTTTTCTTTTTGTTTTGTTTTGTTTTGTTTTCTTGTTTATTATTACTTTGTTTGGAATAGTATCGTTCCTTAGGGAACACTACCTTTATCTACCTTTTTTATTGGTGTATCTAAATATGAGGCTCTACATTCTTAGCACTTACCAACCTTGGCCCTATGGTTTGACCTTGATCTACTACATCGGACCCCGTATAATAGTTGCAGGGGCCCAAGTATTGGGTTATAAATCTAAGAATCTGACTACTCTAGATCCGCTCCAATTTGGATATGAGATTTAGGCCGGTCATCTTATTTTCTCAAACAATATTTGGAGGATCAACATCAACTCTCTATCTCTCTCTCTAATGGAGAGGAACATTGGACAACTCATCTAATATATATCTTTAACTCATATACAATTGGTACACTCTGGATGCTAGGATTCATTACCTTGGTATGCACCTCGTATGCTATAAAGAACTCATACCCTGGTTTCATCCACTTCCTCAATATCATAACCAACTAAGAATATATAGGAGGAATCCCCCTAACTCTTAGAAGGTTCAAAAAGCATTCTCATACAAAATATAATAATCTTGGAACTATAGTCCAAGGCAATAACACATCATATCAAGATATCCATCCCAGGACTACAACGAATCCATATGTACCAAGTGGAATGAGATTTACTTGAAGGATACACCTCAAAAAGAAGAAACACAAATGGAACACACTTCCCACATAAAAGCAACATTGTCCAGGGGTCACTAGCAAAAGCTAACCAATTCTATCTTCCCCATGAAAGTTACACTTTTTATGTACCATCTTACCTTTTATAGCTTGGGTTCCTTTCCATTAGCATAGGAATTATTAAATTATCATATCTCATTACTCTTTTCTCATTAATTTTTCATCATTATTGGATATGTCCTCTCATATTACCATGTTTTTCAACCACTAATCAAGGAATAGGTCATCATATTCCATATTTTCTTTGTTAAATAAGGAGCTTATCCCTTGATTTCTTTCACATACCATGCATATATTACATTAACACTTTATTACACACATGTTGGTATGAGATTAACTCAGGTTCCACATAATCCTCTATCATTGATCTCATTCATCTTCTCATATGATACTTACCACAAAAGCTCTCTCCATTTTATGTGGATTCCATACCTTGAATCACTTTATTAACATAGACTTATTTTTTTTTTACTTCATTATATTCTTGAATATAGCTTCAAGAATTCCTCTTTAGCTTGTTTGTATTCATATTTATGTTCCATGGTGTTGTATCTTTCTCTTATAGTTACCAAATATTCAAGTTTTGATAAGTTATGATGTAATTTTCATCTTCTATAGGGTTAGATTGGGATATTTGCACCACAATTTCTTATTAATTAGACTCTTTAGATTGTCTCAAAATGACTACTTGATCAAAGTAATCATAAAGAAATCAATCTAAGAGTTCCATACTCACCTTTTCTTCAATACATGAATACTGCCTAGGGCACCGAAGTGATGAGATTAGGTAGTATGCATCATTTTTTCATGTCATGTTCCTAACTTAGACATCATCCTAGTCCTAAGTCCTAGTGACCTTGTAGACTTAGAAAACTTAGAGCTCTGATACCAACTTATGAGAACCAATTCCACTAAATAAGATTACTCAAAACACAAAACATAATTACTCATTAATTAAACACAAACCCAAAAAATAGGGTAAATTAAATCCGATTTCAATATTTACCAATTGTTTGGAAATGTTTTCATAAAATCCCAACAACTTGCATTATTTCATATAATGTCAAAATCTGTAGCCTCAGCTACAACATAAATTTTACAAAGAAACATTATCCATATTTTCCACATATACAAGCATCAACATGCCATTGAAAACTCAATTCAATCAAAATACCGTATACAAACTTTTCACCCAGACCTGAGAGTACAAGGACGACTCTAGGACACACTAGACAAGTAATCAATCATCTCTAGGGTTTATCACCTCAGATTCTCCATGCTGTCATGGTATGCTGCCACTGTTGCTAACTACCTAAAAAAGATGTGGTGACCCACGAGGTGAAATCTAGTCCCAGCGAGAGATATAACTCTCTCCAACAAATATTGATTACATCATATTAAATAGTAAATAACTCAGCAGTTGGAGTATTTAATAAACAATTGAGTAGATTGATCAATTCAAGCATGCTAAATAGATTAAGCACTTAAGCTTAGAAACAAGTATGATTATCGATGTATATACAAGTAATAAGTAAATCCATTTCTTCTATCAGATATCTAATTCGATTTCATAAGATTGCATCTATGAGAATTGACATTATTAGTTAGACTATCATCATATGCCATACTATCAACACAAGCAACATAAGCATCTTTAACATCATGAATATGTCTAGTAGTATAACATGGCTATCAATATTGCCATGTTTAATAAAGTGAAAAAATCTTCATCATAACTAGAGCTAACATCATAAGTAGAACTAATTGCATAAGCATATTTAGCAATTTAAACATTTCTAATTACAAGGCATGGCTAGCAATATTAAACATAGCTAGCATCATCATATTAACTATCATTGTCAGTATATCTCACAACATAAGCATGTTTATAATCTCTTATTATACTATATATCATCTCTATGTAAGGAAGCAACCAAGGGTTATCATCCAATATGAAGCATTGTGTATAACGCTAAACAAATATTCTACATGATTGAATTACATCTTTTATTACTGCCCTAAGGATTTGAGTCGTACCACCCAAATCTAACTGACCACTGCAAAGTCGAAATTAGTGCCATACAAGATCTAGGAAGAGCCGGACTCCAAGATCTTCTCCCTAGTGGGTCAATACGAGTCTACACCGTAGTGACATATAGTCAATCTGCAAAACAATGACATATAATCATGTAACTAGCCCACCTTAGTACAAGTCACAATGCTAGCATCCAGGGTATTCAAACCCAATCATTGAGGTACAACTATAGTTGTTCTCCAAAAAGCGGGCAAGGTATGACCGAAACCATCCTACCAAAATACTTGGTGTCAGGATGTACTCAACATGTTATGTATGCACTCTAGGTTTCCCTTAGGAATACTCAGTTCACCATCCAACAAGTTCTGACACTGAACATGGTTATGTGGCACATGGCACTACAAGATTAGGGTTTTTCTTTATTAGTTATCTCCAATTGGGTGAATTAATGTTGCATCAAACAAGTGGACATACAAACCCTAATTTATCTCTAGAAAACATTGCTATATAACAACTTCAAAAGATTTAAAACGTATCAGACATAATTTCTTAATGTAACATCACATGGCACTATTCACCTGTCAAACAAGAGATTATACTTTTCATCACATCATCATGACATGGTATTTTTCATTGCCATTCAAGAGACTACACTTGTCATCACACTATCACATGATATAAATCCTTCAAAAAATCACAGGGTATCAACCCTTGTTAACATAAGAGGATTATACCTCACTCAGGGATCAACCATGCCCAAAGGTCACTAAGAGCATAATATCATTTCATGAAAGTTCATCATTATCTTTCCATGCCTTATAACAAGGCTTAACATAATTTGCATTAAAGAACTAAAAGATGTTCACATGATAACAATGCAAGATTATCTTAGTAATTAAGAGCATTCCTTTATTATATCTACATATAGGAATCTAGGTATGCTTGGCCATCAACACACTTATATTGTACAAGTTTAGCATAAGAATGTATAAATCATGAAGCTATGATGACCACCAATTAACACATTAGAGTTTCAATCAATCATTAAGAAAGACATTCCTTCATTATATTAATCATTCAAAAAAAGATAACATGATTAACCACAATTCTCTACTTGCATTAGGGTTAGGTTTATTATGTAGGTTTCATTGAAGTTATAGTTCAACATTTATTCACAAACCTTCACTCATAGCATCCCCACATAATCTTAGATGCATAAGACACAACATCTTCATCACATTCCATACCATTCTTAAGTATGGATCCATGCATAACTCAAGAGGTTACCATTAGTTTATAGTATACTAGTGTTCCACAACAATAATAGAGTACTCCATTGTTCTATTATTGCACTAACGAAGGTTGATCATAGTTAATCACCATTGCTTGGGTTCATTAGGATTAAGTGCAACAAGCTATATCCCATTAGGGCTACATATCAACACAATATGGTCATTATCCATTCTATTCATGTGAGGGAAAAGGTAAGACTACCTTATTAAGGGCAAACCTCCATTGGTTCCAACATCATTCAACCCATATCGACATATTACAACATCACCCAAAACTATTTAATGTTGAAAAGGTAATACCATTGGTTATTTACATAAGTAAACACCTTAAACAACCATATGTTAAGCCATTGAGTTGTGATCTAGAAAGAGTCACCATTAAACCTTAAACATACCTTTTTTAATAACAAAAAGGGGCATAATAGGTTGTGGGGTTAAAACCCATCATTGGTTGTACATTTTAATCAAGCCATCATATCAACCACCAAGCTCCTTAAAATTGATCACATGAGGGAAATTATCAAATACATATTATTAGAACTTACATGTAATACTATAGGTTTCAATCCAAACCATTGGATGTTGAAGCATCCAATCTCAACCATTGAATCAAGTCCATTATTCAAAACTATTAGATGAAGAAGTGTTAGATCCTAACCATTGGATCAAGTTCATATCTTAAAACCATCAATTGGAGTATAGATCCAACCATTGCATCAAGTGACCCAAGAAACCATTGGCTTAAGGCTTAATTGATGCTACAACTACATCCTTAAGTTACCATTTGTTGTGGAGACCTAATCCACCATCGGTTGTGACCATCAAGTCACCATCGATTGATAGGATCAACACTACTATCATCTCTTACCATCGGGTGTTGCATTGACATCACCTGTAACATCCCTAACCTGGGATATGCCTTAACCCTGGGAGTTTTACTTAAGAAAGTTAATTCGATCCTTAATTTTATCTTGTGAAAAGTAATTAAGGCCCAAGAGAAACCTATGTTTCAATTTTGATCGTGTTTGAATAATATTGAAGCGACGTTTGCTTATTTTGGACTAAAGTGCAAATTACCCAAGTTGAGGGGTTAACTTGCAAATTTTACATGATTAAATGTTCCTCATGTGTTGAATCATCATGAGAATGAATATGATGCAGATGTATGGCTTGGGAAAAGCCTGAGTACCAAGAAAGACCTGATAAAGCAATGTTTGTGCATTAAAACCTAGTTTTGGTATAATAAGCAATTTACCCAAAACCTAGGGTTCAATATGCAAATTACCACTTCAAAATAGTCCCTAATGTTTCTTGGAATCATTTAGAGAAAATAAAATGAGAGGGGCATCTCATTTGTATCACTTTGAAGGACAGAGAATCTTGATATTAAAATAATCAAGATTTAAACATAATTGAAACCCTAATTCAATTTAATGCAAAAATAATTAGATTAATTGGATTTCCCTTCAACAAAAATTGTGTTGGTTTAAAATAAACAGGTGTGGACGACCTTGTTCCTTGCAAAGGCAATGGAAATATCTACGTGAGTGGAGAACCCACTCACATTAAGAAAAGAAAAAGAAATATCCACTAACTTATGGATATTAGTGTTATATGATTTAAGGTGCTTAATTTGCTTTTCTTTAAATCATGGATAATTGATAGGAATAAGAGGAAAATAATATAGACTCATATCTAAGTAAGATAAGGGGGCAAGTGTCAAGGAAAATGGAGGAGATAATTCCTACTTTCTCTCTCTTAAATGAATTTTCAATAAAATTCATATATACTCATTTATCCATAGCTTGAATGGGTAATTTCGAAGCCACTTTCACTTCTTGCTTGCAAAACGACCAAGGGATCTTAGGAGAAACAGGCGGACGACTCCCAACCTGTAGGTAAGCTCCATGGCCCTCTTTCACCTTGATTCCATGGTGGAAATCACAAATCAATGCTTGATTTCTTCTTATCTTCACTCCATCTTCAATTCTAACCATTCCTTTTCACTCAAAGCTCAAGGACGAGCCTTGGGATAGTGAAAGAAGTTGCATCCACAATTTTTGACGTGATATTGAATCTTTGAAGCTCAATTGGAGGTGATTTATATAACTTGAACCCATTTACATTATTATTCAACCATTAATTTTGCAATTATGTTGATTCCTTCTTCATCTTGATTTATTGCTTGTTGAAATTGGTAATTCCATGAAATCAGAAGTACTAGGAACTACATGGACTAAGGTAAATGATGATGACATCATATTGGACACGTTGCAAAAAAAATGGTTATTCAATCGGTTTCAACAAGATGTTCATTCGGTTTCAACAAAACCGTTTGAAATCAAACAGTTTCATCAAACCGTTAGAAGCCAAACGGTTTCAAACCGTTTGGAAGGGTTGACCACAGTTGACCATTTGGAGTTTTTATGTTAGTGTTTATGATTGATGACCCTTTAAATTTAATTGATTGATTCCAAAGGGTTCATCAGATGAAGGTTAATCAATTACCAAACCCTAATTGGGTTAAGTGCTTAAATTTCAATTGGTTGATTTAAAATTTTGGGTTGATTAACCCAAATGGTCTCAAGACCATTTGGAGATCACCCAAATAGTCTCAAGACCGTTTGGAGGTCTAGGGTTGAGTATGATTGAGTAATTGAAGATCCAGAGATATCAAATTAAAATGCAATCAATAGCTCAATTGATGATTAATCCAATGATCTAAACCTTAATTGAATTTCATATATTTCAATGATGGATGGGGAAAATGGTCTCAATACCATTTGGAGGTCATCCAAATGACCTCAATACTGTTTGAGGTCAGGTCATATCATAATTTGATGATGATTCATTGATTTCAATTGAATCAGTTCCATAATGTTAATCATTGAAGGTTCCTCAATTTCAAAACCGTAATTGAAGGTTTGTTGATTATAAATCCTAGCTCAATTGGGTTCAAAACCCTAATTGATGGCCTAATTGAAGGATGATTCAATAGTTCAATTGATGAATGAATCAAGGATTCAATTGATAGTCGGTTCATTGATTGAAACCTTGAATTGTTTAAGTGTTATAAGACCTTTTTGGTCCATTTGGTTTTGAGAGGGTTTGGACCAAACGGTCTTAAGACCGTTTGAGTCCAAATGGTGTCAAGACCATTTGGGTCCAAACGGTCTCAAAACCTTTTGGGTCCAAACGGTCTCAAACCGTTTGGAGACCCAAGTCCATTCAGTTTCAATGCATTTCTTGCTTAAACGGTTTCAAGGGCAATTCACCCAAATGGTTTCAAACTGTTTGAGTTCTAAGAGACCAAGACCGTTTGAGGTCTAAGTAATCAAAACCATTTGAGGTTCAACATGGTCAATCCAATTGGATACCTAATGTAATTGAAAATTTAATTGGTCAATTCAATTGGATACCTCATGTAACTGAAAGTTCAATTGACCAAACCATTTGAACATCTAATGTATTTAGATGATTGATACCCTTAGTGGGATTAATCATTGATGCATAATTATGTAATAATTCAAATATCATGCTAACCCTAAATGCATGTATTTGAATAAGAAGTAGGCTCAATCTAATCAAGAATTGAGTAGTGGACATCCTAGGTAGGACGAGAGAGAGAGATTCATACATGAATGATAATCACGTAAACAGTCAAGCCTAACACATTCAAAATAAATGTGATATACAATTAGGGTATGATCCTTGATAAAGAGATCATAAAACCCTAATTGAGTTGATTGATGAATTCAAACCCTAATCTAGGGTAATGCCATGTGAAACCCTAATCCAGGGTAATAATGTAATCCTAATATAGGGTGATGCCATGTGAAACCCTAAACCAGGGTGATGATATGTAATGCTATATGAAACCCTATCCCTAAAATTGGGTGAAGGTAAGAGAAAACCCTAATGATGAAATAGTGTGTAATACCTTATGGAGATGAAATATCTCAAGTGGTTGATTACAGGCAACCTTATAGTATGTAATGCCTTAACTTGAGATAAGTCTGTATCATTAAAGATAGTTGTACAAATTCTAATGGATGACCTATGCACTACATGATAAATGTGATAGGTTAGTGGTTAAAAGTATTAAGAGGGAAATACCTTAATACAAGGTTAGTTGATTAACTTAAGTAAGTTGGAAGTGATGAGAAAAGTGATACATCAAGACATGATAGATATCGCATTTAGCATTTTAGGGTTGATATACCTTGATGCACCTCAAATACAATATACTTGGATAAGAAACACAAGAAGTGTGTGTTATGTAAATTGTTACAATGAAGATGTAATGAATTCAATGCGCTTTGATAAGTGTTGACTAACATACTATGAGAAAGGGGTTAAGCCAAGATAATGAGTATGATATAAACATACCATGGTTAGGTTGAGAGATGAACTCATACCTTGAATTGATAATCATTAATGATATATGATGAGATTAATGATCATGAGTGAATAATTATGATATTATTGAATGCTCCTAGAGGAATGGAACAATAAATTAGGGTTGGATAGATAATATAAACATGAAACCCTAATTAATGTGAAATGGGAAACCCTAACCCTAATTTTTGGTAAAGGGATGAAAAGCCCTATTTGATGGTAAACCCTAACCATGGTAAGGGAATAATGGTGTTACTATTGTATTGCATGGTGTGATGTGAAATTGTCATGACGGTTATCATGTGTATTAACCATGCATATATCATGAGATGATGAACATAACCAAATTTGAGCTATTATATTTATATAATAAAAATGTTGATTGGCCTTGTGTGCCTTAATGCTATTGTTGCTTAGTAAAAGTAACAAAATGTGCATGGACTTTATGAGCCATATGAGTAAGTTGTTGCCTAGTGAAAGGTGACAAGACACTTAATGGGCCTTGTGAGCCATGTGAGATGCTTGTGTAACAAGTATCATGTATACCTCAGTCTAAGGACCTAGAGGTAATAGTTACCTAACAAGTGGTAACAGTGATTAGTGATGAACTCAGGGTATGAATACCCATATTTGATAAGTAAGATAATGATGTTGTTGTGAGATGTGAACTTTCAAGTGATGAGATAAGGGATTAAGACCCCAATGTATTATAAGTTCTGGTAAAGCAATTGATAAGAGCTTACATGTTTCTTTGTAGCATTTGTCACAATAATTCCTGTTTGAGAACTTGACTGATGCTAAACGAATATGCTAATGTACTTAATTAATCAAGTGAAATCATATCATGTAGAGCCCTGACCATAGATCCATCAGTGTTAGTATTTACTGATGGTGAAACGGGTTGCTCTGCGGCAAAACCCAGAATGCATATTTTTGAATATGTGGGGGTTGATGGGCAAACATATCCTTACGTCCTAACGGGGGAATTGATGGAAGGTAAACATTAAACCTCTCAATCCTTCATTATTTGTACCAGGATGGATGTATCATGAATCTCCCGAAGTTTGGGATAGATGTATCACGAATCTCCCAATAATATTAATTCTGGATCGATGGAGGTAAACATGAAATCTCTCGATTGTGAAGAGAGTGCAGCCATCGCTGTAGCTCTATAGCAAAGTTGCCAGTATACCTTGGAAAGCTATGTAGCAGAGACACAAGATGTCCTGCATGTGGTCTCACACTGACCGAGATGTGGGAGGTCATGGAAGCCAACTCTTCCATTGATCTTGTATGGTACCGATTTCGACTTCACAATGGTCGGTTGGAGTATGAGCGGTATACCTCATCTCCTCAGGGCATAAGTGTGATTGTAAAATGTAATCAGCCGTATAGCATGTTTGCTTAAGGATTGAATATGAAAATTTATTGGCTGATGTTACATTTCTTTTATGCATCTCTAGTTGATAGATGTTATTTATATATCTTTACATTCATTGCAAGTAGATGGATGAATTACAACTCTACCATGGGTAGATGCAATATTCTCCTTAGGAAAGGAGATTACTTCACTCTTTTCATACAGTGATTTATCTGCTATTAAATATATATAAAATCCTTCTGCTCAGTTTTATTCTAATAAACTACAATAATAATGTTTTGGTGGAGAGTTATATCTCTCGCTGGGGCAATTTACAAATTATCTCACCCCTGTGGGATCCAACATTTTTTAGGTGGACGCAGACAAAGAAATAGAAATCCCTACAGTAGAGGAAGGACAACAACAACAGGGATAGCAGTGAGATATCAGATGGAGATACCGTCTGTCAAGTCATATAGATAGTAGTCCTATGTGTCGTCTCTGTACTCTCAGGTCCTCAGAGTTAGTAGTTAGTGCTTTTAATGAATCGATCTGAGATTTTGGCTTGATGCCTCGAGGTTCTTATGCTGTATGTATATAATGTTAATAGGGCAGTTGATGTTTGTAATCCTCGACAAGAGATGGTACAAGTTATGTACTTATGAACCAAGATGTAAATGTTTTACATTGGTTCTTGATGAAAGAGTTTTCCTATGTTTGGATCTCTTTGTAAATGTTTTTAATTTTTAGTGATTTTCAGCAATCCGCTGCTAATGTTTAATTGTTCTTAATCAGTAACGATTTGGTTATCGGTCGTTACAAGTTTGGTATCATAGCTCTAGGTTCGTTGAGTCTACAGAGACATAGGATTAAGGTAGTAGAGTCTGTTCTAGTGTCTTCCAGTGTATCTGATAGTGTCTTCTTCTCATATAGGAGAAGAAGAACTTGAAGATGGCTGGGTCACATGAGGAATATGCTGCAAAAAGCAGCAATGCTGCACTAAGAAGAGGTGCATGGGATCGGGCAAGAGAGGAACAATTGCCTGAGAACCCTCAAGCTGATCCAACTATGATAAGAAATCCTTCTTTAGGTATCACTGTTGGGCAACTTAGGGCAACCATGATGTATATAGTGGATCAAGCATTAGCAATATAACCTAGATTACCATCCCCCAATGATGATGTTTTGGACATGAATAGGATACGTAATCAACACCAGCAGGTTGAAGCAATAGAAAATGATGAAAGGAATAGGATACAATCTGAAACTAGGATCTGCCATAGGTGTAGGAAACCTGGAAATATCAGAAGTAATTGTCCAGAAAAGGAATATAAAGGAAGAATTGAGAAAAGGCCTATCCAAACTCAGGAACAGAGGCGTAGTAGTTCCAAAAAGAAGAAGTTTTTGGTACCATTGGTACAACCATGGACTAGTGAACCAAGGCAAGGGCTACCCAGAAGGGGTAAAGAACCATCTAGGCCTCAGTGGGAGAACAAAACTTGTTATCAATGTAGACAGGTAGGACATCTGGCAAGAAATTGCTCAGCCAAAAATGTTATGGTGAATCAACCCCTGAGGCAGAGTCAGCATGACTCTCATAAGCAGTGGTCTAGTAATAGTACACGAGGATGAAGACAGGCGTCCCAAGCTGGTTCATCTGAATATAATAATAGAAAGCATAGTCGACAACCAGTAATGACAAGATTCTATGAAAAGAATCAGCATGAGGCAATGAACAATCCATGAATCATGACAGGTCAGACAAAATAATTTCATTCTAATATGTCTTTTTATGATTTCTTGAGTTAAATTGAGAAAGTAATTGATTGAGCTTTCCTTGATTAGTCCTATGAGGACTTACATTTTGTACAGTAATATTATAGATGTTTCATATTGTTCTTACCACTATAAAAAGGACGAGGTATAGAAGAGATGCCTGGATAAAATCCAGGAATGTTAAATCTTATGCTTGTGATAATATGAAAAGGAAGGAACATGATAGTATACAAAGTGCACACTACTTAATCTCAATATTTATATACCCTGGCTAGGTATACAACTATTGATGATAAAGTGAGTATGGAAACTCTTAGATGTTGGATCCTAGATGGGTGGTTAGATGCTCTAGAGCGGGGGTGAATAGAGCTGAAAGCACTTAAACAAAACTCATTAAACCTTCAAAATATATGACAAGATAAGGTTGCTAAATAGGCAATTTGAGTGCAACTAAATCATGCATAGCAAGGATAAGAGAGATTGAACATGCACCAATTAGACAAGCTATTTAGAGTGGTTCCACACTTCAAACTAGAAGTGTGTCAGTCCACTTTCCTAGAGAGGTCAACCTCCAGGACTTCAAACAATTACACTCTTATATTCATTCATAAGACATACAATGCATGACCAAACAAAAGACTTACCTATCCAAGACAAAGAGTCTTCAACCTTACCAAGGACTTACCCACTTTGCAAGAGTCTTCGGCCTTCTCCAAGGACTTACCCACTTTGCACAAGTCTTCGGCCTTGCAGGAATTACCCACTCTTATTGGATCTTCAACTTTTGACTTCACCTTCACTCGGAGAAGCTTTCACCAAGGTCTTACCCACTTGAGCTTGAGTCTTCTACCTTCTCCAAGGGCTTACCCACTCTAGCTCCAAGTCTTTAGCCTTGATCTTCACCAAGGGATGCCTTCCCTTATTCTTCTTCACCTCTCTTGGACAAGAGAGAGAACCTTCATCTTCAAGATAGCAAATGAGAGATGGGGAGGTGGTGGAAGTGAGAACCTCACAAGATATACAAATAGGACTAGATCTCTTACAGATTTCCTACTCACTCTAATGGATGTAGCAAGTGATTAAGCTTAGAGAGAGAGGAGGTTGTAGTAAGCACTCAACTATAGAATAGGAACCTCACAAAGAGTTTGCAATGAATGCTCTCAACCTTGGAATGAAGCCCAAGGGGTCCTATTTATAGCTGGGGATGCCTCTTAGCCTTTGGGAACACTTATGAACGAAAACTAGCCATTTTGTGGCTTGCAACAGATCTATTTTCACTTGTTGCAACTCCACAACGCCTAGAAACACTTTTCTGCACTTTTCCGTATAGTGCAATCGGTCGAGTTCTGATGAGTGTAACTCGACCGATCAAGTAGGAGGCAAACCGATGTTCAAAGGATCGGTCGAGTTTGTCCTGAAGAAACTCGACCGACCATTTTAACTGGAAATGGCCTACTACCCAATCGGTCGAGTTCTGTGAGTGCACAACTCGACCGATGCAATCTTCAGAAAATCGACCAAGGTTGATTGGTCGAGTTTCAGGGTGGGAAACTCGACCGAACAAGTGCCTGTAATTGATTTTCAAAGTTGCATTAAAGTGCTCTAAAATTCGATCTAAGTGTTCCTGATATTTTTCTAAGCTTAATTACAAGTCATATAATCATTACAAGTGATTTACAACATGATTCTAATGGATATACATCATATTACAAAAACGTGCACTTGTATTGACTTTGACTTGTCTTTTCTCCAATTTGAGATGCGCAAGTTAGGGCAATTGGAGTGTGTCTATACCTAATCTGAAATCACTCAAGTAGAAGCATTAGACACCAATATGTGGAATGGTTAGTCATCATCAAAACACGGGTTTAGTCAATTTAGACGTGAGTCAACATTGACCTAATTGACCTTGAGTCAACATTCTCCCCCTTTTTGAAGATGACAAACCATTCCATAAATGTATTGAAAGCATTTAAGTAAATTCATACCTTTGGAGAGACCTATGGGTTTCAATAGAATGGAGTTCATATGCTCCCCCTCAATTGATGCACATGGAGGTTTCATACTCCCCCTCAATTGATGCTATTTCTCCAGCATGGTTAGCTTTCATAACATTTATAGAATACTATGTCTTCTACTCATATATGTTCTACACATATATGTCTCCTCCCCTTTACCTTCTCCCTTTACATGAACATGCTTCTCCTCTTCATGTAAGACATGCCTTCTTCCTCTTTTAAAGGAAGACATACCTTTCTCCCCCTTTGTCATTTCAAAAAGTGGGGTTATGAAGAAAAAAGGAACATCACTTGTTAAAGAGAAATGAGATAACACAAATATATATATAAAGAGAGTAGAAGAGCACAGATAGGGGCTTGTCCAAGCATAGAAAGAAAAGCAAGTTAAAACATATACTTGAACAACCCAAAAATGCAAGATAAAGTGTTACAGAAAAACAATAAATTGCAATTTTGACCCTCAAGATGATGGAATTTGACCAAAAACCATCGGAGCTCATGGCAAAGCGATGAATCTTGCTTAGAAGGTCGTTTCTGCATGAAAAACACTAGTCTTGCACCAAAAACTGAAACTGGAGCAAAATCTGCATAAAATCCAAAAATACTCCAATTTCTACATATAATGCGACTCTATGTGCCCTGCATCACAATGTTATGCAAGCAACTCAAGATAGTAGATATGCAATTCAAGGAACAATCTTGAGCATGTATGAGATAAGATACAAGCATATCATATAGATGAGCAAAGATACCAATTATTGACAGGGTTAGAACTACATGTATGTGAACTACTAGTAGATGATATCACAAGTTAGGACTACTAGTAGGATCTTGATCATAGCAAGAGATACCAAAATATTCACAAGATAAAGCAAGCTATGGGTATATGTAGAGATATATCCAAACAAAGAGATATGCAATTTTAGAAGCATGAAAGGATATAACTCACTAAATATGCATCCTTACCATAAGATGATTACCCCTAAGAATCTCAAGGTTGTATCAACACAAGATATACACATATATAGATGTAGCAAGTTAGAGTACAACGGAAGCAATTTTTAGACACAACCAAGAGATCCAAAGAGACCATCATCAAAACCTGCAAAACAACTCAAAGCAAGTAATTGCAACATATAGATTTACCAATTTAGAGCAATTAGATAGATAGAGTTGTAAGCAAGATAGACAATGTAGAACAAGGCAATATGCATATATAAAGGTACCAAATGAGAGTGCCAAAGAATAAGGCTATTGGTTGAGAAAATCTAGTTGAGAGGGAAATTCTCATTCAATAAGCCAACTGTGTATTCTGTGCATAGTGTTATCGGTCGAGTTCTGTGCATGGACAACTCGACCGATGATATCTGTTGGCAACACTCTTGGTGCCAATCGGTCGAGTTTCAATAGGGCAAACTCGACTGACAGATCAGCTGTCAAGAAGCACATATATTTCATAAAAACATATTTAAAGGCATGCTAAAAATACAAACCATATCCAAACATGTCTAAGCAAGTTAGTAATGCACTATAGAAGCATTAGAAACAATTTTTGAGCAAGAGTGTGAAGAGAAACACAAAATACCATTTTTAACTCAAAAACCATATGTATAGTGCACACTAACTTGACAAAAACAAGTTAGGATTGGTCATAAGCAATAAAACATTTACCTTTGTGCTTACCATTGCCTTTTCTACTTGTTTTCACCCTCTACACATCTCACCTTTCTTCTTTCATGTGGATTGAGAAGTCAATTTGCAATTCAATAGCTCAAGTCAATCCATTTGCAATTACCTACAAGAAGAAAGATGAAATGGTCCCCAATCATGTTTTTGGGTCTGGAGGGGTTAGTTTAGCAACCCAAGTCCTATTGCTTTTGGGTGCTTTCCTAAAAGGACAACAAGTAGAATAATGACCAATTTCATTGCAATAGTTGCATGTGCCCATAGTCTTGGATCTAGAGGATTCTCCATAAAATATTGGAGGTCCTTTATCTTTGTTGTTCCCTTGACTACTATCATACCCTAAACCATGTCTACCAATTTGTTTAGTAGTATGGTGTAGGATATCATTAAGACTCTTTTTACCAACTAAGAATCTTTGCAAGGATGATCTCAAACTGTCATTATCATGCTTAAGAGAAGCAATAGTAGAAGACAAATTATTGATATTATCTCTAGCATGTAAAAGATCATTTTCTAGGCAAATATATTTAGTTAAATAAGAATCTCTATCAATACGAAGAGCAGCAACATCATTCTCTCTATTAGTATAACTAGAACAAGGTTCATGCCCATTGATTTTAGCAAGAAATGAGGCATTTTCAGATTTAAGCACCACTAATTCTCTTTGATAAGAATAGATTTATTCTCTCCTAGCATCATCAATAAGCTTGAGTTCTACATTTTCAGTTTTAAGAGTATCAAGCTCATGCATGAGAGAATCAACAATTAAAGTATGCTCTTCATTAGTACTAGGCATGAGAGGTTGAGCTTCTAGAAATTTAATCTTATCAAGTAAACTAGCATTTTCAAGTTTAAGAGAGTCTACTTGGCTAAGACAATCATTTTTATCAATAAGCAAGAAAGAATTAGCATATTCAAGATCATCTAGTTCTATATGAAAATTATCAAAAATTTTAGCAAGCTTTTTCTTTTTCTTTTTAGAAGACTTATAAGAGGCACAAATATCATGAATAATAGCAATTAAAGATTCTTTATCTAAAGAGTTTGAGTCTTCACTTGTTGACGCTATAAGGGAAAAATGGCATTCTCCTTCATCACTAGAGCTTGAGCTTGATCCTTCACATGAATCTTCACTTGAGCTTGAGTTGGAGGAGCCACTTGAGCTTGATTGCCATTTCTCCTTCTTGCGAAGATGGGTCTTTTTGCCTTGTGGGCAATCTTCCTTGTAGTGACCCTTCTTTCCACATGTGAAGCACCGGATGGAGGAGGACTTGCCTTTGTAGGGTTTACCCTTGGAGTACATGTCATCTTCTTTAGCTTGAGAGGATGGAGAGACTTGTTCCATGATAGCTTCAATTTGAGCCTTCATTTCAGCCTTCTTCATTCTCTTTAGCTCTTTCTTCTCTTATCTTTCTACTTCCTCCCTCTTGTCAAGTGTGGCTTCATGTGCTTGAAGATTCCAATGAGCTCTTCAATAGGAATATCCCTAAGAGACCTTGCTTCTTCAATAGAAGTCACCTTAGATTCCCACCTCTTGGGGAGAATTCTAAGGATCTTTGAGTTGATCTCTCCACTAGACATAGGATGTCCTAGAATAGCAAGACTATTCAAGATTGTGTTGAGCCTTGAGTACATGTTGTCTATGCTCTCCTCCTTTCCCATTTTGAAGTTCTCAAGCAACCCTTTGAGCATGTAGACTTTGCTTTCCTTCACTTGATCTGTCCCTTCATAAGTGATGCAAAGCTTTCTCCATACCTCATAGGCCGTCTCACAAGAGGAAATCCAGTTGAACTCGGTGGGGGTCATGGAGGCATAAAGGATGTGCATGGCTCTAGCATTCAACGTTGCTTTCATTAAGGTGGCTTCATCCCATTCTTCAATATTTGTCTTTGATAGAATGTATGGGCTGTTCACCATTTGCCACATCTCGAGACTTGATCCTTGGATGTAGAATTGAAGCCTTCTTCTCCAATAGAGGAAATTGCTCCCATCAAAGATTGGAAGGCTGGTCGAGAGTCTCCCTCCTAGGTAGTCACCCATCTTCTCCTACTTGTTGAAGTATGCTTGGAGAAGACCCGCTATGATACCACTTGCTGGATCCTAGATGGGTGGTTAGATGCTCTAGAGGGGGGTGAATAGAGCTGAAAGCACTTAAACAAAACTCATTAAACCTTCAAAATATATGACAAGATAAGGTTGCTAAATAGGCAATTTGAGTGCAACTAAATCATGCATAGCAAGGATAAGAGAGATTGAACATGCACCAATTAGACAAGATATTTAGAGTGGTTCCACACTTCAAACTAGAAGTGTGTCAGTCCACTTGCCTAGAGAGGTCAACCTCCAGGACTTCAAACAATCACACTCTTATATTCATTCATAAGACATACAATGCATGACCAAACAAAAGACTTACCTATCCAAGACAAAGAGTATTCAACCTTACCAAGGACTTACCCACTTTGCAAGAGTCTTCGGCCTTCTCCAAGGACTTACCCACTCTTGCACAAGTCTTCTACCTTGCAGGAATTACCCACTCTTCTTGGATATTCAACTTTTGACTTCACCTTCACTCGGAGAAGCTTTCACCAATGTCTTACCCACTTGAGCTTGAGTCTTCTGCCTTCTCCAAGGGCTTACCCACTCTAGCTCCAAGTCTTTAGCCTTGATCTTCACCAAGGGACGCCTATCCTTGTTCTTCTTCACCTCTCTTGGAAAAGAGAGAGAACCTTCATCTTCAAGATAGCAAATGAGAGATGGGGAGGTGGTGGAAGTGAGAACCTCACAAGATATACAAATAGGACTAGCTCTCTTACATATTTCCTACTCACTCTAATGGATGTAGCAAGTGATTAAGCTTAGAGAGAGAGAGAGAGGAGGCTGTAGGAAGCACTCAACTATAGAATATGAACCTCACAAAGAGTTTGCAATGAATGTTCTCAACCTTGGAATGAAGCCCAAGGGGTCCTATTTATAGCTGGGGATGCCTCTTAGCCTTTAGGAACACTTATGAACGAAAACTAGCCATTTTGTGGCTTGCAACAGATCTATTTTCACTTGTTGCAACTCCACAACGGCTAGAAACACTTTTCTGCACTTTTCCGTACAGTGCAATCGGTCGAGTTCTGATGGGTGTAACTCGACCGATCAAGTAGGAGGCAAACCGATGTTCAAAGGATCGGTCGAGTTTGTCCTGAAGAAACTCGACCGACCATTTTAACTGGAAATGGCCTACTACCCAATCGGTCGAGTTCTGTGAGTGCACAACTTGACCAATGCAATCTTCAGAAAATCGACCAAGGTTGATCGGTCGAGTTTCAGGGTGGGAAACTTGACCGAACAAGTGCCTGTAATTGATTTTCAAGGTTGCATTAAAAGTGCTCTAAAATTCGATCGAAGTGTTCCTGATATTTTTCTAAGCTTAATTACAAGTCATACAATCATTACAAGTGATTTACAACATGATTCTAATGGATATACATCATATTACAAAAACGTGCACTTGTATTGACTTTGACTTGTCTTTTCTCCAATTTGAGATGCGCAAGTTAGGGCAATTGGAGTGTGTCTATACCTAATCTGAAATCACTCAAGTAGAAGCATTAGACACCAATATGTGGAATGGTTAGTCATCATCAAAACACGGGTTTAGTCAATTTAGACGTGAGTCAACATTGACCTAATTGACCTTGAGTCAACATTAGATTGTTATCTTTTTGATTGCTATGATCAAGTAGTCATTCTGAGACAATACAATGAGTATCATGAAATTAGAAATATGGAATGGAAAAATATGTCATATCCTAAGAATAAGAAAGAGAAATCTGAAATAATCCCAGATCAGTATGTGTGTATGAGGAAGTAAAAAGTATACTCCTCATAAGATAAGAATGAGAACAAGGGAGGTGATCCCTGTTCGATAAAGGTTGTGTGTATAATAAAGATCTTTTCCCATAATGAGGAAATGGGAAATGTGATGAGATCATAAGATGCTCATGAACATGTTAGATAATAACAAAGAAAGGAATAATGTCATGTGATCATCCTTAAAAAACAATTCCTGTGCAGAGGGCAAGGAACCTAGGATGAGACAAAGAGTAAATGATTCATGAATAGTTGAAAACTCATGAAATAATAAAAAGAATATGATCCCTTTCTTTCTTTCCTTTAGGGGACATGGCAATCAAGAAAGTCTTAAGATACTTGTTGTGCATAAGTTAAAAATGTTCATGTGATGGATACTTAGAAAAGTATCAGTTTATCTTGGACTTTGGTTCCAAGGTGAAGATATATGTAACAAGTAATGTCCCAAGATGAAAGGAAGATAAATATGTGATGTGTTTTCAACACATGTGATAGATACCAAGGTAAGATATTCTAGTATCTGAAAAATATAAAATGGTTTATGCTGTCTACCTGGAATGGTCAACCATGAAATCAGTTTAATTATACATAAAATAATATGAACATCATATTTTAGGGGTTTATGCTTTGCATAAACATAACAATTAAAGATGTCTTTAAAATAAATTCTTAATTGATAAGTAACTTCTCTTTATGATGAGAAAATGTACAACTAATGAGATAGTTGGTACAAGTAACAAGGAATCCTAGTATTATGTCATCAAATTAGAAGGCACAACCGAGGTATGAAAAGACTTATAGTACCAAGAGGGTGACATAACATAATTGTGATCATGAAAGTGAAATGCTGAATTAAATAAGGATCATGGGAGACTCCTTAGAAACAAGAATTTGTCACAAGAAACTGTAAATTAAGAAAAAGTGTTAACACAAAATTAATTCCACAGTTAATAATAAAAAGGACAGTGGAGTATGTGTCCCGTGTGAACCATTCTATGATAAACTTGTGTGGAATAACTTTGTGTTGATCAAAGATTTATGGTGTCTCCATAACAATGAAATGTTATGTGGAGACTAGATATTATGATGAATGAATAATATTTGTCTTCCTTTATCTAGGATTTCGGGGATGAAATCCTTGTTAGGGGTTTATAATTTGTAACATCCCTGACCTGAGTTATGCCTTAACCCTGGGAGTTTTGCTTAATAAAGTTAATTATATCCTTAATTTTATCTTGTGAAAAGTAATTAAGGCCCAAGAGAAACCTATGTTTCAATTTTGGTCCCGTTTGAATAATATTGAAGCAATGTTTGCTTATTTTGGACTAAAGAGCAAATTACCCAAGTTGAGGGGTTAACTTGCAAATGTTACATGATTAAATGTTCCTCATGTGTTGAAGCATCATGAGAATGAATATGATGAAGAGGTATGGCTTGGGAAAAGCCTGAGTACCAAGAAAGAGCTGATAAAGCAATGTTTTTGCATTAAAACCTAGTTTTGGTATAATATGCAATTTACCCAAAACCTAGGGTTCAATATGCAAATTACCACTTCAAAATAGTCCCTAATGTTTCTTGGAATCATTTAGAGCAAATAAAATGTGAGGGGCATATCATTTGTATCACTTTGAAGGACAGAGAATCTTGATATTAAAATAATCAAGATTTAAGCATAATTGAAACCCTAATTCAATTTAATGCAAAAATAATTATATTAATTGGATTGACCTTCAACCAAAATTGTGTTGGTTTAAAATAAACAAGTGTGGACGTCCTTGTGCCTTGCAAAGGCAATGGAAATATCTACGTGATTGGAGAACCCACTCACATTAAGAAAAGAAAAAGAAATATCCACTAACTTATGGATATTAGTATTATATGATTTAAGGTGCTTAATTTGCTTTTCTTTAAATCATGAATAATTGAGCAGAATAAGAGGAAAAGAAGATAGCCTCGTATCTAAGTAAGACAATGGGGCAAGTGGCAAGGAAAATGGAGGAGATAATTCGTACTTTCTCTCTCTTAAATGAATTTTCAATAAAATTCATATATACTCATTTATCCATAGCTTGAATGGGTAATTTCGAAGCCACTTTCACTTGTTGCTTGCAA
Organism: Alisma plantago-aquatica; assembly: GCA_963693085.1. Lineage (NCBI taxonomy): Eukaryota > Viridiplantae > Streptophyta > Magnoliopsida > Alismatales > Alismataceae > Alisma > Alisma plantago-aquatica. The sequence goes on from OY856413.1 coordinate 628,874,731, forward strand.
AACGACCAAGGGATCTTAGGAGAAATAGGAGGACGACTCCCAACCTGGAGGTAAGCTCCATGTCCCTATTTCACCTTGATTCCATGGTGGAAATCACAAATCAATGCTTGATTTCTTCTTATCTTCACTCCATCTTCAATTTTAACCATTCATTTTCACTCAAAGCTTGAGGATGAGCCTTGGGATAGTGAAAGGAGATGCATCCACCATTTTTTACGTGATCTTGAAGCTTTGAAGCTCAATTGGAGGTGGGTTATATAACTTGAACCCATTTACATTATTATTCAACCATTAATTTTGCAATTATGTTGATTCCTTCTTCTTCTTGATTTATTGCTTGTTGAAATTGGTAATTCCATGAAATAAGAAGTACTAGGAACTACATGGACGAAGCTAAATGATGATGACATCATATTGGACACGTTTCCCAAAAATTGGTTATTCAATCAGTTTCAACAAGATGTTCATTCGGTTTCAACAAAATCGTTTGAAATCAAACAGTTTCATCAAACCGTTAGAAGCCAAACGGTTTCAAACCATTTGGAAGCATTGAACAAAGTTGACCATTTGGAGTTTTTATGTTAGTGTTGATGGTTGATGACCCATTAAATTTAAATGATTGATTCCAAAGGGTTCATCAGATGAAGGTTAATCAATTACCAAACCCTAATCGGGTTAAGTGCTGAAATTTCAATTGGTTGATTTAAAATTTTGGGTTGATTAACCCAAGACCATTTGGAGATCACCTAAATGGTCTCAAGACCGTTTGGAGGTCAACCAAGACCGTTTTGAGGTCTAGGGTTGAGTATGATTGAGTAATTGAAGATCCAGAGATATCAAATTAAAATGCAATCAATAGCTCAATTGATGATTAATCCAATGACCTAAACCTTAATTGAATTTCATATATTTCAATGATGGATGGGGCAAATGATCTCAAGACTGTTTGGAGGTCATCCAAACGACCTCAAGACCATTTGAGGTCAGGTCATATCATAATTTGATGATGATTCATTGATTTCAATTGAATCGGTTCCACAATGTTAATCATTGAAGGTTCCTCGATTTCAAAACCCTAATTGAAGGTTTCTTGATTATAAATCCTAGCTCAATTGGGTTCAAAACTCTAATTGATGGTCCAATTGAAGGACGATTCAATAGTTCAATTGATGAATGAATCAAGGATTCAATTGATAGTCAGTTCATTGATTGAAACCTTGAATTGTTTAAGTGTTGAAAGACCTTTTTGGTCCATTCAGTTTTGAGAGGGTTTGGGCCAAACGGTGTCAAGACCATTTGGGTCCAAACGGTCTCAAAACCGTTTGGAGACCCAAGTCCATTCAGTTTCAATGCATTTCTTGCTTAAACAGTTTCAATGGCAATTTGCCCAAACAGTTTCAAGCCGTTTGAGTTCTGAGAGACCAAGACCGTTTGGGGTCTAAGTAATCAAAACCATTTGAGGTTCAACATGGTCAATCCAATTGGATACCTAATGTAATTGAAAATTTAGTTGGTCAATTCAATTGGATACCTCATGTAACTAAAAGTTCAATTGACCAAACCATTTGAACATCTAATGTATTTAGATGATTGATACCCTTAGTGGGATTAATCATTGATGCATAATGATGTAATAATTCAACATATCATGCTAACTCTAAATGCATGTATTTGAATAAGAAGTAGGCTCAATCTAATCAAGAATTGAGTAGTGGACATCCTAGGTAGGATGAGAGAGAGATTCATACATGAATGATAATCATGTAAACAGTCAAGCCTAACACATTCAAAATAAATGTGATATACAATTAGGGTATGATCCTTGATAAAGAGATCATAAAACCCTAATTGAGTTGATTGATGAATTCAAACCCTAATCTAGGGTAATGCCATGTGAAACCCTAATCCATGGTAATAATGTAATCCTAATATAGGGTGATGCCATGTGAAACCCTAAACCAGGGTGATGATATGTAATGTTATATGAAACCCTATCCCTAAAATTGGGTGAAGGTAAGAGAAAACCCTAATGATGAAATAGTGGGTAATACCTTATGGAGATGAAAGATCTCAAGTGGTTGATTATAGGAAACCTTATAGTATGTAATACCTTAACTTGAGATAAGTCCGTATCATTAAAGATAGTTGTACAAATTCTAATGGGTGACCTATGCACTACATGATAAAGGTGATAGGTTAGTGGTTAAAAGTATTAAAAGGGAAATACCTTAATACAAGGTCAGTTGATTAACTTAAGTAAGTTGGAAGTGATGAGAAAAGTGATACATCAAGACATGATAGATATCACATTTAGCATTTCAGGGTTGATATACCTTGATGCACCTCAAATCCAATATACTTGGATAAGAAACACAAAAAGTGTGTGTTATGTAAATTGTTACAATGAAGATGTAATGAATTCAATGCACTTTGATAAGTGTTGACTAACATACTATGAGAAAGGGGTTAAGCCAAGATAATGAGTATGATATAAACATACCATGGTAAGGTTGAGAGATGAACTCATACCTTGAATTGATAATCATTAATGATATATGATGAGAGTAATGATCATGAGTGAATACTTATGATATTATTGAATGCTCCTAGAGGAATGGAACAATAAATTAGGGTTGGATAGATAATATAAACATGAAACCCTAATTAATGTGAAATGGGAAACCCTAACCCTAATTTTTGGGTAAAGGGATGAAAAGCCCTATTTGATGGTAAACCCTAACCATGGTAAGGGAATAATGGTGTTACTATTGTATTGCATGGTGTGATGTGAAATTGTCATGACTGTTATCATGTGTATTAACCATGCAGATATCATGAGATGATGAACATAGCCAAATTTGAGCTATGATATTTATATAATAAAAATGTTGATTGGACTTGTGTGTCTTAATGTTATTGTTGCTTAGTAAAAGTAACAAAATGTGCATGGACTTTATGAGCCATATGAGTTATTTGTTGCCTAGTGAAAGGTGAAAAGATACTTAATGGGCCTTGTGAGCGATGTGAGATGCTTGTGTAACAAGTATCATTTATACCTCAGTCTGAGGACCTCGAGGTAATAGTTACCTAACAAGTGGTAACAGTGATTAGTGATGAACTGAGGGTATGAATACCCATATTTGATAAGTAAGATAATGATGTTGTTGTGAGATGTGAACTTTCAAGTGATGAGATAAGGGATTAAGATCCCAATGTATTATAAGTTCTGGTAAAGCAATTGATAAGAGCTTACATGTTTCTTTGTAGCATTTTTCACAATAATTCCTATTTGAGAACTTGACTGATGCTAAAAGAATATGCTAATGTACTTAATTAATCAAGTGAAATCATATCATGTAGAGCCCTGACCATAGATCCATCAGTGTCAGTATTTACTGATGGTGAAACGGGTTGCTCCGCGGCAAAACCCGAAATGCATATTTTTGAATATGTGGGGGTTGATGGGTGAACATATCCTTACGTCCTAACAGGGGAATTGATGGAAGGTAAACATTAAACCTCTCAATCCTTTATTATTTGTACTGGGATGGATGTATCATGAATCTCCCAAAGATTGGGATAGATGTATCACGAATCTCCCAATAATATTAATTCTGGATCGATGGAGGTAAACATGAAATCTCTCGATTGCGAAGAGAGTGCAGACACCGCTATAGCTCTATAGTGAAGTTTCCAGTATACCTTGGAAAGCTATGTAGCAGACACGCAAGATGTCCTGCATGTGGTCTCGCACTGACCGAGATGTGGGAGGTCATGGAAGCCGGCTCTTCCATTGATCTTGTATGGTACCGATTTCGACTTCGCAATGGTCGGTTGGAGTATGAGCATTATACCTCATCTCCTCATGGCATAAGTTTGATTGTAAAATGTAATCATCCATATAGCATGTTTGCTTAAGGATTGAATACGGAAATTTACTGGCTGATGTTACATTTCTTTTATGCATCTCTAGTTGATAGATGTTATTTATATCTCTTTACATTCATTGCAAGTAGATGGATGAATTACGACTCTACCATGGGTAGATGCAATGTTCTCCTTAGGAAAGGAGATTACTTCACTCTTTTCATAAAGTGATTTATCTGCTATTAAATATATAAAAATCCTTCTGCTCAATTTTATTCTAATAAACTGCAATAATAATGTTTTGGTGAAGAGTTATATCTCTCTTTGGGGCAATTTACAAATTGTCTCACCCCCATGGGATCCAACATTTTTTAGGTGGACGCGGACAAAGAAATAGAAATCCCTACAACAGAGGAAGGACAGCAACAACAGGGACATCAGTGAGATCTCAGGTGGAGATATTGTCTGTCAAGTCATATATATAGTAGTCCTATGTGTCGTCTCTGTACTCTCAGGTCTTCAGAGTTAGTAGTTAGTGCTTTTAATGAATCAATATGAGATTTTGGCTTGATGCCTCGAGGTTCTTATGCTGTCTTTATATAATGTTAATAGGGCAGTTGATGTTTGTAATTCTCGAGAAGAGATGGTACAAGTTATGTACTTATGAACCAGGATGTAAATGTTTTACATTGGTTCTTGATGAAAGAGTTTTCCTATGTTTGGATCTCTTTGTAAATGGTTTTATTTTTTAGTGATTTTTAGCAATCCACTACTAATGTTTAATTCCGCTTAATCAGTAATGATTTGTTTATCGGTCGTTACATCACCATTAGTTGATATCTTCATTAGGGTACTTAGTGGTTGATCATGAAGCTTCCAATTGAGCCATGACCTGACCTAAGCGGTGAACATCAGTTGTCACCATCCTTTAACACCCTTGGTCACCACCATCGGTTGATAAGATAGCAACACCATCAGTTGATGCAAGGGTACTACCATCGATTGATGTATAACATGGAAATTAGTGTGATATCCTCAGATTTTCTAAAACTTAATCTAACGTGTGACGTCCAAATTGAAACCTCACCTCAGCAAGAATCCCAATTTAAACACCCCACACTAGGCTAAGAAGAAGCAAATCAAGGGAGTCAGAAGGAAACAACAGTAGCACATGCACATGAACAATAATAAAACCATACAACACATGTTCACCATTCAACATATAATTACATAATGAACTATTACAACATTTGATATTACACATTGTACATCAAATTTATACATATACATGTACTACCACTAAACTACATGATCTTAAGACAACAGGTCCACCTATACATCAGCTCGCCACACAACTCTCAACCATCTTGGTTCTTCAAGATCATATGTCCACAACCTAGACAAAAGATTATATGTTATACACGTTAACACAATATTCTATAATATTGTACTGAGTACGCCTATGTGTATTTAATTATACCTCTTTTCATATCTTGGCAATAAGATAAAACTATTACTTGGCAGTTATAAAGCAATATAAGAAAAAGCATATACCTGCACAAAGACGTTCATTAACAAAAGGTAACACATTTTAAGCTCATTTTCCATTATATGCTCATGCATCTGCTTACCAATGGTATAGATGCATTAAGGCCTTATGATCTGTTTACCAAAGAGATAGATCATTGTACATGTGATCTACTTACTAAAGAGATAGATCACTCACTAGCACTATGCTTACCAAAGAGATATAGTGCTTTCATATAGTGGAACAAATATATTCTGTTTCATGTGTTCATATCTATAAGTATGGAAAGCTCAAGAAACATAGCATACAAGAACAATCATTTCATCCAATATCATATGCCAAAAATTTTCTACCATATAACACAAGCATATTGTATAATAAGCCAAGTAAGAGGTAATGACATACCTTGATCAAGAGACAAACCTAATCACCATATAATACTGAGTCAACTATCACTTTTGGCCAAACCCAGATTAAGACAAGTTCTTGTATGCCATGCATTGGATTCTCATCATCTTAACCCTAATAATGTCCATTAGGGTTTAGATTATATCATTAGGATATTTCCATCATTACTTGCATTCTTATCTTAGAATTATCTTATTGATGTTGTTTTCATATTATGTCTCATTATCCAATAATCAAGTTTCACATTATTGTGTGCATGTATTAACCCTAGGTCACATGTATTAATCATGTTAGGGTTTTCTCATCATTTTAGGATCATTTAACATGTAACATTATTTATATGCATAATCATGATCTCAAAGTTACATATTACCTTCTAATTGTTTATATGAGCTCATTCTATAATTTTCAAAATTTCGTGAGCATATATGTAATTTTTGCACATTAATTGGGGTTATTATCCCTAAATAGACAATCTAAGAAAATTACATGATTACATGTCATAACATGATATATCTGACATCATATGGATTATAAGCATGAATATGGATTTACTATCATTTTTTCATAATTTTAGGCCATCGTTTGATATTTATTATCCATCAAACAAGTATTTTACAACTTACATGATATCACTATTATTAATGCATCAAAAGCCAAATATCATGGTTCCATGTTGTTCTACTCATTTTTATGAGAATTTTGGTATCTTACTTGTATTGTTATGGTAACTGAGCTAATTACTAGGAATTATCTAAGATCTGTGAGTTTATTGGGTATTTACCTTCGTGGACCAATCTGGCATCACCACGTGTCCCTTCCTGGGGGTCCCTTCGTAGATGGAGGAGCTTGCCTCTGTCTATTATCGGCACAGAGTAGCAAAAGAGGCGTCTTGCCTCTGCTTTATCAATCTCCCTTCCAAGGCCTCCAAGGTCATCGCCAGGCAAGAGGGTGCTCATCCAGACCCTTGTTCACAATGGGGAAGCTCCTCAAGCCTCTTCTGAAAATCTTCCATCTCTGATGTATTGAGATTGGTTGACTGACAACACCATTGTGACGGGGCATGGAAACACCAGAGACCTATACCATGAATCTCGTCCTAGCTTCTCCTCTTTCTCTAGCCCTTCCTTCCACCCGCCACCTACAGAAAGTAGTGGAGAGAAGAAAAGGGTGATGGGATTGAATCTCACTCTCTCTGTATTCCCATGACCAGAGTAAAAAGGTCATCCAGTCAGTCATGATGTGGTGAGGATAACCACCGGTAAATGATTCCCTCTCAGCCCACATTCAGCGATCATGGTGATGATGCATCGAGGCACTCCCACTACTTCAGTTGTGCCAGAGCAAGAAGATGACAATCCACCTCTCGATCTATATCCAAAGGTTAGGGTTGCCTCACCAACTAACTTGATCTGTCGCTTTCCTCATCTCAAAAACATGGACGTAAGATCAAAGATCTAAGGGAAGAAATCAAACATGTAGCCCTTTAAGGATACATGGGTGTGTGACACAACCAAAATAGCCTTGGAATACATATGAATCATAAGCCTATGTCTAAGGAACCTCAAAATGTACATTATTTGATCATTTTCAAATCTAGATAACTTCCTCTAGTAACTTCCAATCTTCATGAGAATCTAACCATTGTTTTACCACCACCAAATCTACATTCTATTAAATTTTGATGTCAAAACTCAGTCGTATGATCAACCAAATAAATACCTCAAAAGAGCATAAACTTAAGGATATAAAGCATGATATCAACATCAATTAACATCCATATTTTATCAAAACACTTGCAACTCTTAACATTTGTCAAATACATGAATACTTACGTCATTATACATTTAAGGATTCTAAAAGTTTAGTCCATCACATCCTATACACCTTAGAAGAAAATTTCATCCTTGAAATTAAGTCAAAAACCACTCTATCACAATTAGGCTTGAAACCTAGGTATAAGCCATCGGTTGTCAAGACAACATGATCCAAGTCATATTATTCCTTAAGCAGGTAATGTATAGATTTTCAGATCCATCTAAAGATGAAAACTAAGCAATAAACACCATAAAAATTGAAACCCTAGGTAAGGTTATCATTTACAAACATAGATCTTCGTTTTTAGAACAAGAACTTATTCAAGCAAGCTTGTAGTAAGCAATAAAACTGAAGAGGGTTATAAAACTCACCTCTACAGAGAAGAAAAGACTTCTAGAATCAAGAAACTCGAGAAAAAGGTAGGAAAACCCTATATGTAGCTCTGAACTTGGCCATCTAGCATCTTTCTCCACACAAGGAGCAAACCCTAGATAGGAGGAGCAAGAAAGGTAGATCTTTTAAGATCTAAAGTAACTTTTACCATGGAATAGTAGAGTTCCGACCTGTAGGAATATATAAGGAAGAATAATATCAAGAAAAATGGAGAAAGAAGGAGAACAAAACTTGCCTTGGTCGGAATCCCTAGGAGATGACCTTGGAAACCCTAGGTAGGGCTAGATGGAGCTCTAGGAGACCTTCTTCTCAAAAGGAGAGCCGTCTTCTACCTTAGACCACCTGATTCTACATCCAAACAGATCAAGGTTGGTCCTCTAGGCTAGAGGAAATACATAGCAAGCAAAGTTTTTATACTAGGACAAGGAAGAGGTAGATATAGCCCATGGATAAGGATGGAAGCAAGCATGAGGTGTACAAGCATCTCTCCATGTGTCCATGGATTAAATATTCCATGGATGAGTAAGCAGAAGGTCATCCAGCTATTGGGGACTGGTGGAACATATGTTGATGGTATCCTAGGATAGCCATTGCCTGTTGGTTGAAGATACCCATCGTTTGTTCATGGTTTAGGTCAATAGGTGGTTGAACCATTGGCTGATCATGTCTATAAGTGAACCAACAGTTCAAGTGAACCAAACCAGCGTGAACCATCAACCTAGAGCCTATAGGTTGACCTGAGATTTTTCCCTAGTGGTAGATACAGGTGATGGCCATCGGTTGTCACCCAAACCAATGACACCATCGGTTGATAGCCAAGAAGGTGGCTCATCCATGAAGGGTAAAACCCTAGACCACCCTTGAAGCAAATCACCACAAAACCAAGGTACAACTGAGAACCCCATGGATCAACAAGCTCAAGAAAGATATGATAACATCTAAGGAACATATTTTATGTGAAAATTTGCAAATAAACCTCTCAATTGGGTAAATTGTAGAAAAGCCCAAAATGTACATGAAATTGCAAAACTTGCTCAAACAGTGTCCAAATTGGACCAAATTTGAAAGTTAAGCTTGCCTTATGATTAAAAAGCATATAACAAGGTTATATTAAGGTTACAAGCATTTAATTATGGTAATTAAACATGTTCAACCATTTAAGCAAGGTTAGGGTCTCACAACAATTGCCTCAAAGAGGTACATTTTAGTATTGAGTCAAGATCTGTCCATGGTGTACTTTGTCACTTATTACTTTCTTTATATCTTTCTTGATTTTAGGATGTAGTCTTAGTATATTAAAATATCCTAATGAGGTTAACTTCAATAAGTAATGATATTTTATTCATCTCGTATGTTTGCATCCAACTAGGATAGAACTCATTACCATATTTTTTTGTATACCTATAGTGGGAAATTATCATGAAAACACTTAATGCCTTTATTATTAAACTAGTCACTCTAAGACTAAGTTACAAATTTAGAAACTAGTATGGTACATCTCTCTACCCCTTAAAAGTGCTAACCTACAACATAACTAACCATTTAAATAGGTATCAATGGTAAGACAACTATGCCCTATATCCAAGACTTATTATCAAACATGCTCTACATACAAGTTTAGGATTTTTTGATCTAGCCAGTTATGCAATCCTTCTGCATGGGGTTTCTCTACTACTTCACACTCCATCTATTGGTGACATGGATCAGGAAATCATCAATATAATTCAAGATTTTTTTTTGCATATATTATCATATTGGAAAATAATTTTGGCCATAAAACCTTACATGTAAATCAGGAAAAGGCATCAATGCGAGAACCAATATTAGACCAACATCCTTACTGAACACTTCATCATCCCTTTCTTTCATCCAAGAGAGTCTAAATATCCATGCATCTCAAAGGACACATCGTTAGCCTCCTTGAATTTCCACATAGGAGAGGGGTTTGGGGTTTCTTGTTGCATGATGACAACTAATCCCTATCATGATTGGGTACATTCTCCATCATTAATTGTCTCTTCTTGGAGATCACTTGTCCAACTAGGGACACAATAAACCATCATGGAATATTAGGAAATTGCATATTCATTTTACTTCACAAGAAGGAGGGTAGGGTTTGGTGTTCTTAGTGGTCCACTTATATACAGTCTATATAAAACATTAGGGAACTATATGTGCATCCATCATTATCACTTACTTAACTAGGTAGTCACGGTATTTATGGAATAAGCATATTTACTTAGGAATCCCACTTACATGCCAATATGAGAGTGATGGACCCCTAAGGATAATTAATAGGTACCCTACAACATTCATCCACTAACCCTAATGCATGATGTTTCCATAACTCCAAGGGAAGGGTAACCAAACCCAAACATACTTGATTTAGAACAGCTCGATTGGGATAACTCCACATTAAATGTATTGGAGTTATTTTGGGTCATCACAAGTTAAAATGTGTATCATAAATCTCTATCTTAAGTTGAGAGTCAAGTTGTCATCTATGCATTCTCATCAACATGAAGAGTAAAGTTGAAAGCACACTTGAAAGGTGGTAAATAATAGGTTTAAGCCTTAAGGAAATGTCTAACCTATCTATAGACATCCAAGATAGTAGTTGTAAGATCTGATGCAAATTTGTGAAGATGGGATCATGATGCCTCTTCATTCGGAAAATATGCAAACAAATATAGAAGTTCCCTCTACATTAGTGTCTTACCCATGTATATAAATTCCTATGGGATTCACATCTCAATGCACAAGAAATTAAATAAAAAATCATCACCAAAAATGAATAATGGCACGTCTAGTTATATTCATAAAACATATAAAACACACAAAAAAAATAATTACCTAAAAGCCCACAGTGGCCTCATGACCATCTCCACCTAAAAGTCACTGACACGCTTAATAACCCATTTGGGTCAATTAAGTCTTAGCCTGTAACATCTTTAGCCTGCATCAGAGTGTTAAGAGGCACCCATGGTAAAAGGTAACATAAAGAAATATATCAACAAAACATTGGTATGTTGTAAAAGGAATATATTTGGGCAATACAAATGATAAAAAAAGATAATCATTCATACAAAGTAATAAATAGGTTCAAGGGGACATGCATATCTTCAATTGAGCCAAAAGAAACAAGAATTATCAAGCATTTATTCAAATAATAAAATGATCGTAGATTCAAAGAAGCATACAAATATCTAGCCACATAACAACTATGCAAGTGATTAGGGAACAAACATGTGTAAATTGCAAAGAGGAGTTCAAATAAGTAAATGTGGTATGGTTTAAATTATATAACTGAATTATTGCCTCTAAATCACATTAAAAAAACCACAATATGTTTGCATGTAGATTACAATATGATCAAACAATCTAAATGTAGGACCAGAAGACTTCCACATTTCGACCCTAGGAAGGAGGAGTGAGCACTCCAATCCTTTTTATATACTTTATATAAAACAAGAGAGAACACTTGGGTAAAGGTAAGAGTACCATCACCCGTATATGGAAAGTTGTACAATGGGATTGAACCCCATAATGTATTGCTACACCAGATAAAGCTATTTAAACAAACATAACGTGCTTAATAATGGAGAATGCGGGAACTAAGTAACATAAGTAATCCATCATAGAGTGAATCAACAATGCATTCCTCACAAAAGGTATCTATACAAAAAGGGATCAATAAATCATAAAATAGTACTAATAATTATCAAGATAATAATGCCACTCAATAAAAGAGAGACACATATGGTTTATAATGCTAGAAGGGTAAAATCATCAAAAGATATAAATCAAGGATTCAAGGGAACTTGAATCCACAATAACAAAGGTCTTGATATTCAAAGTTGTCAAAATATTAAAACATGTCAAGAGGAGTGAAATAACATTGTCGGGACCTCTCTTTTGATCAACATTAATGCCAAACATTAAAGTGAAATCCAAAAACTAAACCCAGATTATGAAGCAAAACAACCAATTCCCAGAAAACATGATTAACACAATATATAAAAAACATAGATAAATTTCCCCTTTTTCTTTCTCATTAAAACCCATAACAATGTCACTTCAATGAAAACATATTTAGGCGCCACAAACCACATTCAACTCCATGAAAACCAAAATCATGACCTAAAATTCAGATGTGACTTGGTTTACATTAGTTGCATGAATATGAAGGAACTAATCAATCTACAACCCATCCCAGGAAAGAGAAAGTACAAGGACATTCTAATCTATCTAGATGTTTCTATTCATATCTTCTTTGTCACGACCTCTATGCTAGATAGCATCATACCTAAAAACATTTGAAACAACCTCGCGAGACACATATAGAGTCCCAATGAGTGGATACCTCCCATTCAAGCTAAGTACACACATCGACATTAGATTAAGTATAATGAACTTAAAAGAAACTTGTAGATATTGAAAAGTCTAGTAGATAGTTGTAGTATCTAATCAAATCCAATTTACAATAATAATCTAATCAATTTAATAAGGTAATCACTTAGACCAAATACAACGTTAAACATCTTTTAGAGAATGTCTATGATAAATCAATAGATGTTACTTAACTCAAAATGACAATCCATCAGTATGAAGGGGTTTACTTAGGAATCCCACTTACATGTCAATATGAGAGGGATGGATCCCTAAGGATGTTTAATAGATACCATCCAACATTTATCCACTAACCCTAATGAATGATGTTTGAACAACTCTAAGGGAAGGGTAACCAAACCCAAACATACTAGATTTAGACCAGCTTGACTAAGATAACTCCACATTAAAGATATTGGAGTTAGTTGGGTCATCACAAGTTGAAATGGGTATCATAAATCTCTATTTAAGTTGGGAGTCAATTTCTTGTCTATGCATGCTCATCAACATGGAGAGTAAAGTTGAAACCACACTTCAAAGGAGGTGAATAGTAGGTTTAAGCCCAAAGAAAAGGTTTAACATAGATATAGACATCCAAGATAGAAGTGATAAGCTCTGATGCAAAGTTGTGGGGATGGGGTCCTGAGGCCCCTGGTTTAGAAAATATGTGAACAAATATAGAAGATCCCTCTATGTTAGTGTCTTACCCATGTATATATATTTCTATGGGATTTATGTATTAATACACAAGAAATTAGATAAAACAATCATCACAAAAGTTAAATAATGGCATACCTAGTTATATTCATAAAACATATAAAATACAAATAAAAAAAATCATCTTAAAGGCCACAATGGGCTCATCACCATATCCAGCTAAAAGTCACTAACAAGTTTAATAACCCATTTGGGTCAACTGAGTCCTTGTCTATAACATCTTTAAGCATCAGAGTGTTAAGAGGCATTGATGATATAAGGTAATACAAAGAAATACATCAGGAAAATGTTGGTATGTTGTGAAAGGAATATATATTTGGGCAATAAAGACAATAACAAAATACAATCATGAACAAAACATAATAAATAGGTCCATGGGGACATGAATATCTTTAATTAATCCATAAGAAACAAGAATAATTTTATCAAGAATTTATTGAAACAATAAAATGATCATAGATTCAAAGAAGTGTACAAATATCTAACCACACAACAACTACACAAGTGATTAGGGCACAAACATGTGGAAATTTGTACAATGGGATTGAACCGCATAATTTACTGCTACACCAGATAAAGATAGTCAAACAAATATAACATACTTAATAATTGAGAAGGTGGGAACAAAGTAACATAAGGAATCCATCATAGAATGAAGCAACAATGCATTCCTCACAAGAGGTAACTATACAAAGGGGTCAGCAAAACAATAAATAGTAATAATAACCATCCTACAGTCCTAAAGCTATCATTCTCACAAGAGGAACACATCCTATAGTCCTAAAGCTGAAGTACACATAAGATATGTTTACAAAATAAGACTATTCAACTGACAAGTAATTTTAAATCATATTAAGAGTGGATATTAAAACTGAATATCAACAACACGTCAACATTTAAGATCAAATTCAAAACTAGACAAATAGTAATATGAATACCTATTATTTTCATAATAGAATGATAACCGCCCACAACTAGAATTATAATCAACAACATCAATCTATCAGTCAGTAGTAAAAGGCATGCAACAAACATTCAACTCATATTCTACACAACTTATCCCATTTTATTCATTTTCCCTGAAACTACTTGGCTTGTACCTCACCAAGTAGCAGTCGGCATGCCTGATTCTCATTCCAACAAATCATCATCACTATCTTAGGGTTTGCTGACCACCCTAAGATATCAACAACAAACCTTGATCCGTTATAAGGGTGCCTAAAGAGGCTCAAGTACTCATATTGGAAACACGAGATAGGAACCAACAAAATAATATATAATATATTATCATATATCACATATTTCGTAATTTTTGCTTTCATCAGAGTCTATTCCTCATGGACAAAGACTTTCACAACAAAGTATTTAGGGCCAGAGCCACACCAGATTACTCACTCTTAAATTTTTTGGTCTAACATATAAGGTCTCAATCCAGACTCTGAAAATCCTTCTCATAATACTCAGATTACTACAACGAGATCTATTTCATTTCTCCAGTGTGGCAGTCAGGGAAAACTCATGACACCTAACTAAATGTGTCATCATTCCAGTTGTAATTTAACTTTTTACTCATCTTAATGTAGATTCAATATCATTTATCATGTGTGTATATTCTCACATAACTAGAATGACACAAAGCATATTAGGGTTATCAAGAAAGACAATGAATAAAACAAGAAGCACAACAATTTGTAATTTACAACAAATATGATTCTTTCCATTTCCACATCATCGCATGGAATTCATCATTAATGGGCTTTCATGATGAGACATTATCTCATTATCCAACATTTACCCCAATCAAAGTTTCTCAAATGTAATCAATGCATGTTAAAATCAATCTCAACGTATTTTCTATGAGTTTATTCTATATCACAGTTCTCAACAATCATTCACATAGACACTAAAACTAGCATCAATATATGCATACAGACGTCTTATGTCACTCATCATTCCAGACCATGCTTTTCATACTTCATATGCTTATTTCATACAATTTCTATACATATAAAAAATCTCAAAGAATGAATGTGCATGACACACTTAATACTCCTCACTTACTATTTACCACTCTTCATCTAGGGATACTATTCAACGCATAAGTGACCTCATTAAAAATTCATCAGAGAAGACCATTCCCAGAATACAAGTATCCTAATATACAATTACAATCCAAGAGCACATTCTTATAAACCATTTATCCTTGAACCTCATATTGTAATTTTATTAAACTATACTCATATACATTCCTTAATCCCTCATTTAAGATCATTATTAATTAGCATCACATAGCTAATTATTTTAGGGTTAGGCCCATCTACTAATTTTCATCATTTTTCCTTGATTTCATATTCATTAGTTTTAACTTCTCTCATTTCATGTTCACTACTAATCTAGGAATGAATAATTCTTAATTTACTTGTATATAAAGGGTCTCTCTCATTGAAATCCTTCATAATTTGATTTTGTTATATTTCATTTAATATAAGCCAACACACGTGTACTTAAAATATATAGACTATATACTTTATCATATACATTTCATTAATTTCGTTCTTAACATGTCATCACCATTCGATTCATTCTTGTCCATTTCTTTCTTGTAATTAGTTGAGTGTACCATGTCCTTGACTTCCAATGGCATTGTTATAATTAACAAAGATCATTCTATCACATATAATACTACTCACTTTAGCTTGAAAGAATGGATTATGTTACATCTTCTTACACCATAATATCTAACCATCCTTCCCAATTCATTGTTATGTAGCTTGTATAAAAGGGCCCACAGTCATGTGAGTGTTTACTCATTATTACATAAATTATACTAAAGTGGATGCATTAGACTTAGATCACATTATTAAGACTCATTATCTTTAATTGAAGTAGTAATACATATAATTCAACATTTTGTCATATTTATAAGGTATATATACAAGTTCTAGCTTTATCACTCATACTCGTCTTAATATTAAATTTCTAGGAGTCATCTTAGTTCAACACAACATAAGAATCATATTATTCATTATTCTCGTAAAAGTGTAGATAGGTTCATTGAGTCCATTAAATACACACATAAACCCTAGATTCCATACCGCATAATTAATCAATCATTTACAAGCATATAATGATCCATTTACTCATTTGAGTTCATCCCTCAACATTAATCCTAGACATGAACTTCCTCCATATCAAACCTCATACACTAATCCTCATGTACATAATATATTCAATTTAAGTAAGTATTCAAAATTTTAGTTGAGCAACTGATAGTTATTGAGTTCAAATATGATTACAATCATACCAACAAAATTTCTAAGCATATCACCTATTGACTGAATTTTAAGCAAAACTAGTATAAATTGATGTAGTTATCTATCCATAAAACATTACATATATCTTGAATAAATAGATCAAGAACTAGGAAAATACAAATTAATGAGAAAGGATATAAATCAATAACATTTATTTTCTCAAAATCATCCCAATTCTTTATACGATTGCACACAAGTACGAGCAATGATGTTGATTATTTTGACAAGATATAATTAGGATTTCAACATGATTATAGAGCTTAAATGGCATAAACACTTAACTAAGGTGACAAGTGTTGGGAAATATGGGCACAAAGTAAGGCACCAGAAACAAAGTTTTTATCTATCTGTATTCCCAGAACAACAAGACCGTATCAATAACTATGAAATATGAAAGATGGTTTAACGAGTTCATACTTGGTCTTGGAGCAATTCCCACGACTACAAGTTGTTGTAGTGCAACTATCTTCTAGTTGCTCTTGGTCGGTGTTTATGCAGCTCCTAGTCTTCACCACAGGCAGCAGGCTAGAATAGTGTCTGTAGCTGATCCTACAGTCTCACCATGGACTGCGGGCTGAAGATGTCCTCCATGCGATGGGAAAAGGATATCTTGCCTTTATGGAAGTCCACACAGACCACCCATAACTCATGTCGTCCTACTAGAATGGACAGGAAGGAGTTTTCCCTCCCGTTGGTGTACTAGTCTCCAACATGTTCTCCCACAATGATGCTTAGTTGTTCTCTCCCTTGCTATCCCTCACTTGTCGGGTAGGAATTGCTTGGGCTCTCTTGATTACCACAACCAGAGAGGACAATAATTGTTAGAGCAACCGATTCTCAATTATGTGTGTTGGGAAGCCCCTAGTACCCCTCTATTTATAGTTGGGGTTAGGGTTAGGGTTCCCAATCAATGCGGGAGTGGAAGGGACCAGAAGATCATGAATTTTTGCAACCTACAAGTGTCGAACTAGTCAATTGGTAACCGAACCAGTCGGTTCAAATGCGAGATGGTCGGTTTGCACAACGAACCAGTTGTTTCAAAATGTTTCCCAATCACATATGATTTAGCAATTTGAATCCAATTAATGCACAACATGAAGTCATCAATAATACTTAATGTAATCGAATTTCTCCATGAACTAAGTGATCTTGCTCACGTGAGTCGGCCATCTCACTCGCCCAACCGATCGGTTGGTGAGTTGATCCGATCAATTTCCTTCTCAGTTTGTGCATAACTTAGCCAATTCAATTTCTGATCAACCTGACACTCCAACCGACCATCTCAACACAAGCCAATTGACTGGAAGTCTAGACAGCTGACTTGTTTCTTGAATTGACTACCTAAACACTTTAGTAATCAATTTAATTATCATTCATGATAAATTCCTCTTCTAGTTGAGTTACTATGCGTGTGACCCTATAAGTCCCATATCATGTTGGCAGTGAATGTCCATAACTAGCTTATGGCATCACAAGCAAAGAGCGGTGCCTAGTCACACATTAGTGATACCCAAGTGAATGGAAAGTTGGAGACAAATTCAACCTACAATCTGTGTAAGGTGTTGTAGTAATTGTATAATTCCTCTATCTCTGATATGTAGAATGAACTTGAGGCATGAAATCTTCATCATCTCAATGTTCAATCCATGTTCCTTGAACCTAGAGCATACTATATGAGATATATGTGACCTCAATATCATATATTGATTCACATGTGCATGAGCATGCATTTCTCAATCTCTCCAATCAAGTGGCCACATATATCAAACTCTAGTAGGAGGGACAAAGCCTACCATATACATCACTCACAATCTATCCCCATGTGTCACATCTACCCAATAATCACCTTTATGGCAATCCATGTTTTAGGGTTACCTTGGATGATGTCAAAGTATACCAAACAAAATGTGATGAGTACAGTCACTTCAGGTCTAAGAATCACAATCACCACCTTCACTATGAGACATGATTGTGAGTTACCAAGTGAGGTTTCCATGTGTCACTCTCAAGGTGGGTCTATCCAATACACTATTCTCTTACATGTATCTATGTGCTTGGTTTGATATACCATATCATGACTAATGAGATTCTATCATCAACTAACTCACACTCCAATCTTGTATGTTATAGTTGTCTATATGCCTTCCACAATAACATCAGACCAAGGACATAACAAGAATGCACATACTCTTAACATCCATACGATCTCATTGTTCAAGTCACTTATTTGAGACATACATCATTGAGTAATTGTCATTCTTTAGACATTCATTATGTTTCCTCATTATCTCACAACAAAGTGAATCAAAATGAATTGGAAGCTTGCCTTTGTTATTATCAATCAAATCCTTTCTATAGCATGCCTTCACAATCATCATATGATTGGCTCTCTGAGCATACTTACCAAGGTAGTACCACTTTCACTTAGAGCAAATCACCCATGGATCTCATCCTTAGTGATCTAAACATGCCCACCATGTTTCTGGTGTGCAAGTGCTAATCCACCGGGTTAGAAACCTATTACTTTTAGTATGTATATCGCATGATTCTTGACTCTTTGTTACACAATCTCTTGTATGAGACAAAACTATTATAATATGTTATATGATATTCCTTGCCTAACAAGTAGCTCCATTGTTGTCACAGTATCTCTACTGTGTCATTAATGGTTGGAACATCTTTAAGTTCATATATATGAACTTCTAGATCTATATAGCATCTACTCCTGTGTTCATAACACTAGGATACTCGACTTCAATAGTAGAATTATAAATTAATGGTCTTATAGTTTGAAATTCTTTCAACTAATAACTCTTCTCTTAAGGTTAAACACACAACTTTAATATTGCGATCATCTAGTGTCATTACGGAAGCTTGCATCAGTGTAACTCTTTACACTCAACTCTTCCTTGTTGTCGTGGTCTTAGTAGCTTATCCATTAGTGCTTCTCAAGTACTAATGGATGTATTTAAATGATGTTCGAATAACCCTTATTGGAAACTAAAATCATCTTGTCATGTCCAATACATATAAGAATATGGATTAAGTACATTTATATAACATATATGATATATCCAATTGCTAGTGCATATGGAATCTCATTCATATATCTCCATTCTTCACAAGAAATGGAATATAGGGTTCATGAGAGACTAATCCCATGTATAATGGACATATTCTCTCTCATTGAATCTTTCATATTGAACTCTTTCAAATTTTTCTATTTATATGTGCTCATACTTAGGTGATGAAACTTTGAAGAACTATCTTCATAGATCTCGATCCCTATCTCATAGGATGTTTCACCTAATCCTTCATTGCCATGCCAGATCTCAATATCATATATTGAGATGTCTTTCCCCATCAGTATGTGGAATATTCATATATGCTCCCACCTAATCTTTTGTAATCACATATTTCATTAAGTCAAAACCTTTAACTATCTTATCGAGATAGAAGGTTCCATATCTGAGATGCTCATTTCAATCTTTACATTGAAACTTTGTAGCTTATATACTTTATTTGCTTTTTGAAGTTATAAACCTTTAGGCTGTGTCACGTACACATCCCTTCTGATATTCCTTTTAAGAAATTCGATTTTAAGCTTCATTTGCCAAATCTCATAGTCTATTCTAGCTGCAACAACAAGCATGACAATTGGTTAAGGAATTCCTTCATGTTTAATAGTTTGAACTGACTTCAAAAACCTTCATAACTATTTTTTCCCCTTATGTTATCCATGTAGTTTCTTTAAATGAAAACCCCATCTTCACCTTTTGGTTTTTACCCCTTCAGGTAGTACTAGCAAGGTCATACCTTGTTAGTTTACATGGACTCCATAATGGCCTTAAGGCAATTACCAGATTTGATTCTCAATAGTTTCTAGTTGATATGTTGGCTCATCATATTATGGTCAACCTATCTAGGTTGTTGGATTCATAATCTTTCAATCTCAGATTCATTCTACTAGAATTATGAGGTTATGTGTTACATGATGAACTTGAGATTCCACAACAATTTGTGATTCTCACTAGTTCTCATTGTACCTCTCTGTTGTCCTTGAACCTTTCAAGTTCTACTTTTACTCCCACTGATTCTTTTGGAACTCAGTTGTCTTGGTAACGAAATAGTTTTGTTATCAAATTGGGATTTAAGGCAATATTCAACAATTATGGTTTGTGGATTAACCTTTTAAGAAGCTACTTCTTCATATAGGTTATAATCCTTAATACACACCAGGACATTCCCATATTCCATATCTCATATGGTGTCCTTTGAACCATTTTAGATGGTACACCGTTTCAGTGTTTAACATATTTCTTTTAAGGAAATTTAGAAGATTGGATTAAATGATAATCATATCATGACTTATCATGATGTGATTCCTTCTTTTTGACATATCCTTATGTTCAGATGGAATTATTGTGATATGCTATCACTATCTTCCATAAGGACCTCAAACTTTTGATGCAACGTATTTCAACATTTGATCATATCAAAGTTTCTTAATACTTTTATCAAAGTTATACTTCATTTATAGTGTTCTTTGAACATTTCAAGAGATTTATGTTTGTATTTTGCTGAGTGCATATGATTATATCATCAACAAATGCTATGAAGTCTAAGTAACCATCCATAGAATTTATTCTATAAGATCTTCATACATCAACATGTGTAAGGTCTAATAGAACACTTATCCTCCCACTACATCTAGTGAAGGATGCCTTATCATATTGCATACAAGTAAGACACATTGGTTCCATAACCAAAAAGAGTCTAGATAAACATCTAGATATGCATTTCTCACATGTGTGCCCCAAATGATAATGATATAGATTGTTAATTGTTTGAGTTATCAATTATAATCCTTTAGGTATTTACGTTGTTATACATCCATGATCATAGGATACTGATGACATTTTCCATACAAGATCATATCTTTAAAATAGAGTACTCAATATTTTATTCATAATCATCCTTGTCATTACAAGATGTAGGCAATAAAATGTTTCTATTTATTGGCATAATGAAATAGCAGTTCTACTAACTCTATTACACTCTCTCTGGGCTAAGATAAATTTTAAATGTGGATTGAAGTTGCAACAACTCTTTCTTATCGTAGTCCATCTTTATCATTTCATAAAGGCTTTACTTCTTATCAGATCCTACACATCAACATATGTCAGATCTACATCTGGTATCATATACCAAGATGAAGAAGCAAATTTAGAATTATCTTATAACATTTATACCTTAAGTAGAGGCCTCTACCTCTTCCTTATTCTTCTTTAGTTCCTTCAACCAGAGGGGGAAACTCTTCTTCTAGTATCCATCCTAGTGACAGTGGTGACATTTGCCTCCCTTCTTTATGCTTCCTTTTACCTTGACATCTGAAGACTTGGGCTTCTGGCTAGTTGTAGAACTCTTCTTAGCTTTGACTTTGCCTTTGGACTTTTCCTTTGTCTTCCTGATCATAATCACAAACTTAGGCTTGTCTTTCTTCATTTATGCTTCAGCTATTTTCAACATGCCCAATAACTATGCCAATGGCTTGCCAAAGTCATTTATGTTGTAGTTCATGACAAACTGACTGTATGACTCTGGCAGGGACTGTAGAATAGCGTTAGTGGCCAACTATTGACCCAAGGGGAATCCAAGTCTTGATAGGTTCTCCACATACCCAATGAGCTTGAGCACATGAGGACCTACTAGATCTCCTTCTGTCATGTTATATTTGAATAATGCTTTTGAGATATCAGATCTCTCCTATCTTACCTGGTCGTAGAACATGTTTTTGAGATGTGTGAGCATCTTCATAACTTCCATGTTCTCATTTTGCCTTTGCAACTTGTAGTTCATTGGGAATAGCATTAGGCATTTGAAATCCAAGACATCTTTAGTATGCTTCTTGTAAGCATCCCTGTCAGCCCTGGGAGCATTAGAAAGAGGTTATTCTAGAACTGGCATCTCTAGGACATAGAGCTTGCACTCTTATGTTAGAACAATTTTCAGCATCCTGTACTAGTCATGGAAGTTGTTCCCATTATATATTCCTTCTTAGGGACTGATCATAGAGAAAATGTGTTTCTATGCGTTTCTAGTTGATTCTATAAAAGAATTTGCAAATTTGTTACTTTTTTTGATTTGATTTG
Organism: Alisma plantago-aquatica; assembly: GCA_963693085.1. NCBI lineage: Eukaryota > Viridiplantae > Streptophyta > Magnoliopsida > Alismatales > Alismataceae > Alisma > Alisma plantago-aquatica. Next base: position 628,897,317 of record OY856413.1, read on the forward strand.
ATTATAAAATTTGATGATGTTTATTATGTCTTTAATTAATCACCACTCTCACTATTTTATTAAAATTGATAACCCTCACATAACAATTTGAAAGACTGTAGCGTACAACCTTCTAGTGAGCTAAGATCCAAAATAATTCAACTATCACCCAACAAATACACCAACATCCATAGTCAATCATTAAGGTAGACAACATTTGTCAATTGCATCATATGCAATTCTTAGATAGATGATATGTGCAACTCTTTGCCATTATCATATGCATGCCTCTGGGCTTAGACGCTCTAAGAATCACTAGTTAAGCTTGACCCAATAGCCAACACAATACATATGCACCCTGCAAGGGAAAAACCTACACATCTACCATCACACTTCCACAAGATGGATGGTGCACCACATGAGGGCGTAACCTATGCTTGGTCGATCAAGCTTTTCATGTGTGTTTCAAGTGGAAAACATCTTAGAGTTAATATTATATTTGAGAGAGTTTGTGTATATACATATACTTTATCCAATCACCACATATATATAGTATGTATCTATACATGCTATATCCTACAATGTAAACATGCAATATAAAACAAAAGGCGATGGTTATGGCCATACTATTGTAATTACTTGGAGCCACAAGGAATTACTACCTCCTAGGTTGTAATCACATCACATGCATGAACATGTTGTCAGTGTAGATATGTGATTTCCAATCCAAATTGATCGGTTCAAACCTTGAATTGGTCATCTCACCTCTTGGTTGGTTGTCTGGTATCCTGAAACGATCGATTGGCCTCATGTCAAATTGGTGCCTGGACTCCTTCCAAATGGTCAGTTGGACCCACCAGCCGGTCAATTTGCACCTCATGCAATCTTCCCTCCTCGGTCTTCCACCCGATCATCTCTTCACATGAAATGGTTAGCTCGCCTGACGTGGATCATCATCTTCATCATTGCAAGAAAAGAAACTATCCTATTTCTTCCATATTTATTACTTGGTAATGAGAAATCTCAAGTTACATTTGAGGGGAGAAGGGGTAGGAAAGAATTAAATTTACTTTGGGAATAAGAAGGTAGGGGGTCAGTACCAAGATAAAATAGGAATGAAACAAACCATTCAACCACACACAAATATTTAGGTTATTGGCCATAACCACGCTACACATCCACGATCAAAACTACTTTTAGGGGAACACATGTAAAATGTATATATATATATATATAGTTTGGGATTATATGTGGTCTTTGATTGGATATGTTCTTTAGACAGTTTAAGTATTCATATATATGCAATAAATAAATGATAAAACCAAAAATATGATCATATTGATTTCCCAAATAATAGTAAACTAATGTGGCTCTAATACCACTGTTGGAAAATACACACACAAAGTAAGGCCGCAGAAACAATTTTTTTTCTATCTGAATTCCCAGAACAACAAGATTGCATCAATAACTACGAAATAGGAACGATGGTTTAATGAGTTCATACCTAGTCCTGGAGCAAATTCAGAGACTACAACTCATTGTAGTGCAACTATCTTCTAGTTGCTCTTTGTTGGTGTCTGTGCAACTCCTAGTCTTCACCACAAGCAACATACTAGAACAATGACTGCAACGGCTCCTGTGGTCTCGCCACGGACCACAGGCTAACAACATCCTCCCAGAGATGGGCAAAGGCCACCTCACTTCTATGGAAGTCCACACAGACCACCCAGAACTCCTATCATCCTACTAAAATGAACATGAAGGAGTTCTCCCTCCCGTTGGTGTACTAGTAACCAACCTGCTCTCCCACAATTATCCTCATTTGTTCTCTCCCTCCCTAGTCGAATAGGACTTTCTTGGAATCTATTAGTTACCACAACTAGAGAGGACAACAATTGTCAGAGCAACTGATTCTCAATTGTGTGTTGGGAAGCCCCCAGTACCCCTCTATTTATAAAAGGGGTTAGGGTCAGGATTTCCAGTCAATGTAGGAGAGGAAGGGACCAGAAGACCATGAATTTGTGCAACCTGCGACTGTCGAACCAGTCAGTTCACATGTGAGACGTTCAGTTCACACAACAAACTGATCGTTTTGCTATGTTTTCCAATCACATATGATTTGGCAATTCAAATCCAATTAATGTACAACATGATGTTAGCAATAATGCATGATGTAATTGAATTTCTTCACGAACTAAGTGATCTCACTCACCCGGGCCAGTCATCTCACTCACCTAACCGGTCAGTTGGTGAGTCAAGCGGGTCAGTTCACTGAGTGAACTGGTCGGTTCTCTCCTTAATTTGGGCAGAACGAGCCAATTCAATTTTTAATCAGCCTGACACTCCAACTGGCCGTCTCAACACTTGAGCTAATCAGTTGGCAGTCCAGTCAGCTGATTTGTTGCTCTAATTGACCACCTAAACACTTTAGTAATCAATTCAATTATCATTCATGATAAACTCCTCTTCTAGGTGAGTTCCTATGTGTATGCCCCTATATATCACTTGGGCAGTGAATGTCCATAACTAGCTTATCACATCACAAGCAAAGAGAAGTGCCTAGACACACATCAATGCTATCCAAGTGAATGGAAAGTTGGAGAGCAACTTCAACCTACAATTTGTGTAAGGTGTTGTAGTAATTGTATCATTCCTTTGTCTTTGATATCTGGAATGAACTCAAGGCATGAATTGTCATCCTCTTAAGGTTCAATCCATGTTCCTTGAACCTAGAGTTGACTATATGAGATATATGTGACCTCAATATCATATATTGATTCACATGTGCATTCACATGCATTTCTCATTCTCACTAACAAGTGGCCATGGATATCAAACTCCAGTAGGAGGGACAAATCCTATCTACATCACTCACAACCTATCTCCATGTGTCACAAAAATCCAATCATCACATTTATGGAAATCCATGTTTTAGTGTTACGTTAGATGATGTCAAAGTATACCGTACGACATGTGATGAGTTTAGTGACTTCAGGTCTAAGAATCACAATTACCACCTTCACTATGAGAGATGACTATGACTTACCAAGTATGGTTTCCATGTATCACTCTCAAGGTGGGTCTTTCCGATACACTATTTCCTAACATGTATATGTGTGCTTGGTTTGGTATACCATATAATGACTAATGATATTCTATCATCAACCAACTCACACTCCAATCTTATGTGTTATTGTTGTCTATCTGCCTTCCACAATAACATCTGATCAGGGACATAATAAGAATGTACATACTCTTAACGTCCGTATGGTATCATTGTTCAAGTCACGTACTTGAAGACATATGTCATTGAGTAACTGTCATTCTTTAGACATTCATTATGTTTCCTCATTATCTCATAACTGAGTGAATTAGAATGAATTGGAAGCTTGCCTTTGTTATTATTAATCAAATCCTTTATATAATATGCCTCCACAATCATCATATGATTGGATCTCTGGGCATACTTAAGAACAACAAGAACCTTAAAAATATAGGTCATACTATGAAATTTTAGATATCCAATCAAATTCTAGACATCAACTCCTTTTCTTCCTCCTTCCAACTTGGAAACCCTAGAAATGGAGAATAAGAGAGAAAGAGTGAGAAAAGAGGGAGATTTGATATCATTTCGAATCAATCATAAGAGGGACAAAATCTTGACATGTGAGATAAAAATCACCAAGAAAAGCTATCTAACGATTACCAACTTACTTGATTTCATAAGTCTAGGAAGACAAACCCCTAGATCACCATCTTCTCCACTTTCTCCAATCAAACCCTAACACTCCCTATCTCTCGAGGATTTCATTTTACTGGAATGAATCATGAAATATGTAAGATCCTTGGGTGCTAGGTTACGTATATAGATTAATTAAGGTGTATGGGTCAATTACAAATTGACCTTATTTTACACTTTCTTTTATTTCAGTTTAATTTTCTATCATGAAAATGCTACTGAAAATCATTTACTAAATAGGTCAAAGCTCAAAAAATGTTAAAAATTAGCATGTTGTTTGGCACAACATTTCAGATCTCCATTAAAATTTTCATATCATTCAATGTTACAAATAAAAGGATAAAAATCAAACACTACACTATTGTACTACAGTCTACATCATCATGGCCGGTCAAGTTGTTACTGGTAAGAAACTGGACCGACACCACATTCTGTAAAACTAAGAAATCATAAAAAAATGAAGATTTAATAGAATGTTTGAAATTTAGTTTCCAATCTCCAATGAAAATTTTAGATTAATTTAATCTATAAATAAAAAGATAAAATTCAAATACCATACTATTATATTTCACTCTGAATGCATGATTGGTTATATTTGTCCTAGGAAAACTTGGCCTACAAATAAGTCAAAATATTATTAAAAAAATCTTATATTTACAAGAATACTAATAATTGGGTTACACAAACTATATCAAAATTTCAACTAAATCAAAGTTATATAAAATATTAAAAATCACTTACTACACCACTATATTTGTCAAATTATGTATTCCTATGCTGCCAAAACCCTAATTTTCATGACTAGGGTTTATACTTATCAAAACCTAATTATTCAAAGTAAATGGATGATTAGACTTTTTGGTTAGGTTTAAAAAATCATAATTAGTCTACCATCATTTACTCAAGATTAAACAATAATCAATTTAGTTACGCATGCAACCATCCAATTAAACCCTATTTAGATTTTCAATCTAAAAATAGATTGTTACGAATCCCCCCTTTTGGGATTTCGTCCCTAAATATAAGAAAATATGTGGAACAATATCATAGAAACTAATCATACATCTCTTTTGACATCAATTTAGAATGATTTTGATTTTATCTTTCTTTCATATGAAATCATATTCTTGCTTCTTGGATCTTTTACGTTGGAATTTCAACTTTACTGACATTAGATAGATATTTCATCCCTTATCATCATCATATCTCTATCTGAGTACTACAAAAACTTAATCCAAAAACCTTAGTAATACATCATTTATTAAGATGTGTTCATATCACCCTTCATATTCTTTTAAACTTTATTATGTATCTCAATGATCTAGATGATAATCCATTCTACAATATTATATGCATTCATCAATTTTCTTCATAAAAAAATCATCTGTGGGAATCATCCTCAATTATCAACTTTTTCTTACAAATATCATATCTTCATAGTCCATTAAATCTGTTCATCTTCATAGTCCATTAAATCTGTTCATCTTTTTCATTTGGAATTGTCATCTTGTCTTAATCTCCATGTTTAATTGTATCATTGTTTCTCTTTCTCCATTTTATCTTTTTATTACAAGAATGCATTTTCTTATACTCCCAAACTATCTTCATCTGAATGCTTAGTCAGCAGCCAGAAGAAGTACAATCAACAATTCATACTAACTTATCCCAATACTCGGACACTTGACCAGAGTATCCGAATACTGATTTTAGTCCATATGCATATCATTCATGTTAAGTTCAACATTTACATTATCATTTAACCCTAGATCCTAATGTCCCTGCATACTCATCTAACCTAGGATTTGATAACATGTTCTTGGGGCCTCTCTATTGATCAACATTAATGCCATCTGTTAGAGGAAAACCCAAACCTAAACACATATAATGAAGCAAAACAACTAATTCTCAGCAAACACGATCAACACAATATATGAAAAACACAATTTGTTTTCTTTGTTATAGAACATTGTAACACTGTCACCTCATTGACAACACATTTAGTCACCACAAAATATATTCAACTCCATTTAAACCTGAACCAAGATGTATTGCTCAGATGCGATTCAGTCTACATCAATTACATGAATACAAAGGAAAGAGAAATTACATGGACATTTTATTCTATTTACATCTTCTTTTTCACAACCTCTCCATTGGATATCATTAACCTCATGAGACTCGTATAAAGTCCTAGTGAGTGGATACCTCTCACTCAAGTTGAATACATGCATCGACATCATATTGGGTATAATGAACTTAAAAGAAACTTGTAAATATTGAAATGTATAGCAAATAGTTCTAACATATAATCAAACCCACTTTACGATAATAATCTAGTCAATCAAATCAGGTAATCACTTAGACCAAATCCAACCCAAAACATCATTTAGAGCATGTTTATGAACAAATCAATATGTGTTACTTAATTCAGAATGACAACCCATTAGTATGAGTTTTAAGTCAAGATCTAAGCATTTAGAATCATACGTAATAATAACATCATCTTTGTGACACTCCATCAACCTGACCAGAAATACATTTTGTAGTCCTAAAGCTGAAGTACACATATGACATGTCTACCAAACAAGACTATTCAATTGACAAGTAGTTTTAAATCATATCCAGAGCGGATATTAAACCTCAACATCAACCACATGTCGACATTTGAATCACATTCTAAACCAGTATGGAAACATATTATTTTTATAAAAGAATGATTACTTCTACAACAAGAATTATAATAAACAAAACAATGTCTATCAACTACTAGTAGAAGGCATGCAAAAGACATTCAACTCATATTCCTCATGACTTATCATATTTTATTGATTTGCACTAAAACTAATTCACTTATGCCTCACCAACTAGAAGTCATAATGCTTGATTCTTACATCAATGACTCACCGTAACTATTTTAGGGTTTAGAGGACCATCCTAATATATAAACAATAGACCCTGGTCCACCACATGGTTGCCTAAAGAGGCTCACATCCTCATCCGGGGTACACGATATAGGAACAAACAAAATAATGTATCACACATCATCATATACCACATGTTTCACAGTTTTCATTTCATCAAAGTCTATCCCTCATGAACATAGACTTTCACATAAAAGGATTTTAAGGCTGGAGCCATACTAGATGACTCACTCCTAAATCTTATTGGTATAACTTTTAAGGTCTTGATCCACATTCTAGAAATCCTTCTCATAATACTTTGATTACTACAAGGAGATTTGTTTTATTTCCCCAGTGTGGCACTTGAGGGAAACTCACGGTATTTAGGGAACCTAACTAGATGTGTCATCATTCCATTGTTATTAATGTTTTTTTACTCATATTAGAGAAAATTCAATATCATTTATCATATTTATATATTCACGCATGACTAGAATGACATGAATCATACCATACTTATCAAGAAAGACAATGACTAAAATAAGCAAAACAATTTGTCATTTTCAACACATATGATTCTTTCCATTTCCACATCATCTCATATCAGTCATCATCAGTGGGCTTTCATCTCAAGAGATAATCTCATTATCCAACATTTACCCTCATCAGGTTTTCTCAAATGTAATTAGTGTACTTCAAATTCAATCTCAACACATTTCTTATCAGTTCATATCATATCACAAATCTAAAAAAATAATTCATAGAGACATTATAACTAGCAACAATATAAGCATATAGACATCTTATTTCATTCATCATGCTTAGAACATACTTTTCATACATCATTAGCTTATTTCATTCAATTTCTATACATATAAATAAATCTCAAAGCATGAATGTGCATGGCACACTTAATAATCCCCACTTGCTATTTACCGTTGTTTAGTTAGGGATACTATTCAACGCATAAGTGATCTCTTTAGAAATTGATCAGATAATTCCGTTCTTATAATACAAGTATCCTAACATACAATTACATTCCAAGAGAACATTCTTGTAAACCAATTCATATACTTGAACCTCATCTAGTAATTTAATAAACTATACTCAAATGCATTCGTTAATTCCTCATTTGAGATCATTATTCAATAGCATGGCATGGATCATTATTTTAGGGTTAGGGTTAGGTTCTTATCCATCTACTAGTTGTCACCATTCACCCTTTATTTCATATTCATTAGTTTTAACTTCTCTCATTTCATGTTCACTACTACTCTAGGAACATATCATTCTAAATTTACTTACATATAAAGTTACTATCTCATTGAAATCCTTCATAATACTATTTTAATATATTTCATTCAATTTAGGCCAACACACATGTAGTTAAAATATATAGATGTAATACTTACATCACACACAATTTACTATTTTCGATCTTAACTTGTCATCAACATTCAATTCATTCTTGTCCATTTATTTCTTATAATTAGTTGAGTTTACCATGTCATTGACTTTCAATGGAATTATTGTAACTAATAAATATCATTTTGTCCCTTATAATACTACTCACTTTAGCTTAAAGATTAGGTTACATCGGGTTACACCATAATCTCTAACCATCCTTCCAAAATCATGGTTACATAGTATGAAAGGATCCACATTCATGTGAGGTTTTACTCATTATTCCATAAATTATACTAATATAGATGCATTAGACTTCACTAATATTAGTAAGACTCATCATCTTCAATCAAAGTATTAATACCTACAATTCAACATTTCATCACATTTACAATATTGTATACAAGTTCTAGCTTTATGTCTCATACTCGTCTTAATACTAAATTTCTAGGTGTAGTCTTACTTAAACACATCATAAGAATCATATTGTTCATTAATCTCATCAAAGTGTACAAAGATTCACTGAGTCCATTCAATACATGCCGAAAACCTAGATTTAATACCACACAATCAACCAATCATTTACAAGCATATAATACTTAATTAACTCATTTGAGTCCATCCCTCAAAATTAACCCTAGACATGGATTTCCTCCATATAAAACCTTCCTACACTGATTCTAATGTACATAACATATTCAATTCAAGTAAATCTTCAAATTTTAGTTGAGAAACTCATGGTTATTGAGTTGAAATATGATTAAATCCACGCCAACAAAATTTCCAAGCATATCACCTATTGACTGAATTTTAAGCAATATTGGTATAATTCAATATAGTTTTCTATCCATAAGACAGTATATCTTGAATCAATAGATTTGAATTAGAAAATACAAGTTAATGATAAAGGATCTAAATCATTAGCATATATTTCTCTAAATCATCCCAATTGATTATACAACTGCATACAAGTACTAGCAATGATCTTGATTATTTTATCCAGATATAATAAGTCTTTCAACATGATTACATATCTTAAAAGGAAGAGAAACACTTGGTTAAGGTGAGAAGAACCTTAAAACTGTAGGTCATACTCTAAATTTCTAGAAATCCAATCAAACTCTAGCCATCAACTCATATTCTTCCTCCTTCCAACTCGAAGACCCTAAAAATGGAGAATTGGAGACAAAGAGTTAGAAAAGAGGTATATTTGATATCATTTTAAATCAAATAATAGGATGTATGGAATCTTTACATGTGAGAGAAGAATCATCAAGAAAAGCTATCTAACAATTACCAACTTACTTGATTATATCAACTCTAGGAAGAGAACCCTAGATCGCCATTTTTGCCACTTTCTCCAACCAAACCCTAACTCTCCCTCTCTCTCTAGAATTTCATTCTCTATAATGAATCACAGAATATGAGATCTCCTTTGGTTCTAGGTTACTCATATAGATGAATTAGGTGCTTGGGTCAATTACGAATTGAGAGTATTTTACACTCTTTTATTTTGACAGGATTTTCTTATGTGTAAATGTTATTAAAAACCGTTTACTTAATAGGTCAAAGCTCCTGTAAAATTTATTAAAAGAATTATATCATTTAGAATTACCAATAAAAATATAAAAAGCAAACACTATACAGCTATATTGTAGTCTGCTACATGGTCGATCCGATTGTTACTGATAAGAAACTCAGCCGACACCACACTCTGTATAACTTAAACATCATCTAAAAATTATGAAAACATAACATAATGTTGAAAATGGAGATTTCAAATTACAATTAAAAATTCAGATCAATTGAATGTACCAATAATAAGATAAAATTTATATACCAGACTGCTATATTTTAGCTTGAATGCATGGCCGACTAAGTTTGTCTTGGGGAAACTCGATCAAAAAATAGGTCAAAAAATTATTCAAAATTCTGATTTTTTGGAAGTATACTAATAATTGAGCTACCCAAATTATATCCAAATTTTAACTAATTCAGAATTATATTTAAAATAGTAAAAATCATTTATGAGACCACTATATTTATCAAAAGTTTGTTTCATATGCTACCAAAACCCTAATTTTGGTGACTAGGGTTACATTTATCAATCCCTAATTATTCATATAAAAACATGATTAAAATTTCTCATTAGGTTTAAAGAATCATAATTATACTACCATCATTAACTCAAGCTTAGATAATGATCAATTTAGTTATGCATATAATCATCCAAGAAAAACCTATTTAGATGGTTAATATGAAAAGTGGTCATTACAAGAATCTCCTGGCAATTTGGGTATATACATGTACATCCAATCAAAGGGGAATATCAAGACACCAATGAGTGTCCAAAAGGGAGAAAATCTATTCAAGGTGTAATTTACGATTTTCAAATAGAATGTGACACTACAAGTACAAGTATGAACAAAGAGAGAGACCCTAAATTAGTATAAAATAGAAAAAATGCCTCAATTCATAAGATAAACACTGTATGGTAAGACATGCCCAAATAAATAAGAAGTCAGCAACAACATACCTTATTTGATAACCTAATCACTTCCATGCATTCTGGGTTAAAGATTGAAGTTGAATCCACCTAATTGAATGAAACACTTTACATGCATAAAGATAATTGAATGCATATATACATGTCATGGAATAGATTTTCTTATAACAACAAGGTAACCATCCATTGCAAAATATTGCAATTCAATGAAAGCCCTTGCAAATTAGGTGGATTTTTTCCCACCTACTACCTCTAGTAAAGTTTTCAAAGAGAGAGGTGCTCTCATTATCAGGAGCTTCCTTAATAGTCTCAATCCTTCATATGTTTAGTGAGTTAACTCCTTGTCAGAGAAACCCTTCTATCCATGGATCATGCATATGCACGTCTGTCCCAATCAGAGATGATCTCTACTCATGCCTCCCATTATGATATTTTTGATGCTTAAGTAGCTTCAGTTGTGGTTGTAAATATATAAGAATAAGGTTGTGGATCATGAACCAAATGTAGTACTGCAGAAAACTAGGCCACACTAAGGATGTGTGTCACTCCAAGCATGATTATCATGCTCACTATGGAAGATCATGTGACATGGGCTCTGCCCGAGTTGTTCAAGCTACCACTCCAGCCCTTAGCCAAGGCCCTCCTTGTAAGGACCCTGACCTGGGTTTTGGGCTAACCCTATTTGTTTTGCTTAAGTAAGTTGCTTATAAATTTAATCTAATCCTTTGAGGTGTTTTTTATTATCATGTGACACGTTTATGTTTCAAGTTTGGTTATGTTTGAATGTTGTTTGAGCAATGTTTGCATGTTTTGGACCTGAGTGCAATTTACCCAAGATGAGGGGTTATCTCGAAATATGTCACATGATGAGTGTTTCCTTATTGATTTAGCATCATAAGAGATAGAATGATGCTAAGGGTCTCCTTGTGGAAAGCCTAAGTTCCAAGTTGAGCTTGTATGGTAGATGCTTGTGCTTTATGTGCTAGTTTTGGTGTAAATTGACATATAGAGGATAGAGATAGATGGGCAACTTGCTTGGATCTTTGTTGTGTGGTAGCATTCTTGGTGATGTTTAGAACACATGAGAGAGATGTGTTTTTCTCTTAGATGTGATATCTCAGTTTAGATGACCTTGGAGAAGCTGCCTATCAGTTTGTGAGTGTGTGGGGTTATACCCTATCAGTTTGCTAGTGTGTGGGGTTATGCCCTATCGGTTTGTGAGTGTGTGTGGTTATGCCCTATCGGTTTATGAGTGTGTAGGGTTATGCCCTATCGGTTTGTGAGTGTAGGGTTGTGCCCAATCAGTCTGTGAAGTGTGTAGGGTTTTGGCATATTGGGCATGACCTTGGTAGGATACCAAGAGGAAGAGATCTAGACTATATCTTATCACCATGTCTTGCATGCTGTTGCATGTGGCCCTTTTTCATGGATAAGTGTCACCTAAGCTCCTTAGGTGATGACACCTCTCATTTGATCTCTCTTTCTTCCCTCAAGTATATAACCCCCTCCTTCTTCACACAAGTAAATCCTTTCATCCATTCTTGTACCTCTCCTCTTGGTGGATGATCTTGGGAGCATATGGAGATAGAGGAAGTCCCCATGTAGCTTAGGAGGTCAAGTTCCTTGCTCATGGTGATTCCTTGTTCAACTTCCATCTTGGTGAGTTATGTTTCTTTGATGGACGTTTCTTTGAGATCTCTTCTTCATCTTCTTCTTCCTCTCTCGAACATGGATCATACCTTGGATGAAGGTTGATTAGGACATGGTACTCTCCTTCTTTCCTTTCTTCCTTAACTATCATAACCTTGGCACCTTCTTCTTTCTTTAGGTGATGTTGAGGACGAGTTGGGACTTTTGATGGACTATCTTCCACCCTGAGAACTTGTTCTTTGGAGATTTGATCATGGAGCTTGAACCCTTGATGAAGACCTTCTTGAGGCGTGTTATATAACTCTTAACCTCCTTTGTTATTTTCACTCCTTCATGCATTTATGTTGTTTCTTATCTCTAAATCATTTATCTCATGCATGCTAGTAGTTTTTGGTGGTTTTGAGAACTATTTTAGTGAAGGTATTTTGTTTAAGTTGCTGCCTACATCTTGCACCTTCTTGCCATGTTAGTAGATGGACAAGTGGCCGAGTTTCCTAAGGTTGAAGATGACAAAACACACATGTACTATGTTGTGGATGGTCGTCATGACTTGTGGAGCATAGATCGATACACCATGTGACAAGTTGTCATGATTTAGGGGATGGTAAATCGATATGTAGGCTAAACCAATATGTTTTCTTAGGCCAACATGCTTTGATGGAGCTAACCCATCATGCCCTAGAGGTGCTTAGACTGATATGTACATGCTTTGATGGAGCTAACTCGTCATGCCCTAGAGGTTTTTAGACTGGTATGTTGCTAAATCGTCATGCATTGGGGGTGTTAGCTCGTCATGACCATAAGGATATTGTGGAGATGGTCTGTTTGGGGTGCTAAACTGTGACGCCTTACTTGAGCAAGAGGCCAAAACACTTTCATTTAGGGTTTCTCGATACACCTTGAGGAAGTGAGCCGTGATGCCTTGCTGGAACCCTAACCCTAACAACCCGTCATACCTTCAAGTAGTACAACCCGTCACACCTTCAAGTGAGGTTGTCCGTCACACTTTCAAGAAGGGCTAAAATAATACACACCATGAGTGCTAAACTGATACACCTCTTGTGAGATTCACTCAACACCATGAAGTGCTAAACCGATATACCTCTTGTGTGGTTAATCTGACACCTCAAGTGTAGCTAACCCGTCACACCTTACATGTAGTAAACCCGACATGCTTAAACAAGATCGTCTAAATTGATACCCTTGGATAAGCTTGACCGACACACCATGATGTGGTCAAGCTGACACATGTAGATGAGGCGAAACCAATATCACATGATGAGGGTTGTAGGGTATGCTCGGGTACCCAATGATGTACACATATGAGTAATGCATACTATAGAAGATTGTTGTTTTGGGATAATATATGATCAATCTTAATTTCTTATCCTAAACCTAGTGCACATAGGATGATGTTACTAAGAGTGGTCCATCCTTAACTAAAGAGCTTAGCCCTAAAACTTTTTGACAATTTGGGAAGTAATGGATGTAGGGTCTAATGGTTGAGTATCCATATGATAACCTTAATAATGGAAGAATATGACCCATGTGATCATCTTAATGAATGATTATAATCCATGACAAGTGTCCACTATATTTCCTTTTCATATAATCTTAACTTGTAAAGTGAGGTTAATGATACAACTATGTGAGTATATATGATAGTGGTGATAAGCCCTGTTGGGATCAAGGGGTGTTAGCTTTGTATAGGAATCATATGAACAAGTTTAATTATCATATGGATATGTAATCTATAGGTTTGGCTTTCCTTAGAATGATATGTGGCTAATGATTTGTGCAGGGTAATAACATATGGGTCATAAATTGATGACACATTATGAATGGTGCATGGTCAACATGTTTACATAATGCATGGCTGTAATACATATGTACATGTATGCTATGGTGATGCCTAGTGCTGATGACATAATAATCTATGCATATATAAGTAATGATGTTCAACCTAAAGTAGTTTCAAAAAGGTGGGAATTGGTGTGATTAAGGTGGGTGATGTAACCATGAGGTAAAACCCTAATAGACTATATGTGAAAAACTTTTTGTGTTATTGAATGTGTATGAAAAGAAAGCATGAGATTATACTCTATTCTCTTAATTACATAAATTTAACCTTGTGAGTTATTGGGGTGTTATAATTAATTAATACTATGAATATGGTTAAATAATATCAAGCATTGGCTATAAGTCTTGATAGGGGAACAAGGAAAGGATGAATATGTGAATATGCATGTCTAGTTACACTATATATTTGTGGCCTTATACACTCCAACTTATGTGAGGTAGTGAATGTCAGAGATTTGCAATAGAATTATGCTTAATAACCATGTGTGGAATAAGCATGAAGCCTACTCCTAAACCAGACAACTTATGATGCATAGCTTGATTTACTTAAAGAGGTTTGATGTGTTGAAACATAGTCTCTCTGTTTATATAATATTAGCTTTGTTATAGAGATGAATGTTCTAATGATTTCTATGACATGTATATGTGATGTGGCATAAGTGATTATTGGAATAAGTAATGCTTATATTCCCAATGAAGTATGATGAGATAACCATGAATCATAAGTGTGATGTGATGGGTCTTAGGACCTGGAAAGGGCTTAGTGCCTAGTTGAGGTGATATCCTCTGATACTGGAATGAGGGGTTGATATCCCATAGTGATGTGACATTGGTGTTAGCCCTGAGAGGTTGTGTATCAGTGGTGATGGTATTGTGAATGGCAATGATACATACTTTATGTGGTGATAGCGTGACAAGCCCACACCGTATATGATTACATCTGTTAAAAGTGTGTTATGCCCTTATTTTATAGAGTTTGTTTATATTTTGTATGTTGTAACTTGATTGATGCTAAAAGACACATTAATTGGTATAATTAATCAAGTAAAATATAATTATGTAGCTTGCCATGTTTCATAGATCCATTCCGTGTCAACATTTGCTAGATGGTGAAACGAGTTTAACTCGAAGCACATACTGTGGAGTATGTGGGGATAGCTTGATACCCTAATGTCAAGCAGTTGAGGGTGAATTTAGCCATGCACAAGCCTTAGATCATGCCTTAAGATTTGAAATATAAGTGATATGTGATACAATATCCCCTTACAATCCTTAATTAAAGATTGTGTGAGACAACCATGTGTGAGTTGATCTTGTTGTGATATGGATGGCCATGCGCGAGACAATCCTTCATTTAAGAATGGCCATGCATGAGCCTATTCTCCTAGCGTCGTTACCTATACCAAGGTGGGATAGATGTTTATATGGGTGACTATGCGTGAGCCAACCCCTTTGATGTGAGTATATGTCACTTGTGCAGTTGACTGACATGTCTCTGCGGTGTTACTCTCGTGCTAACTGGGAGGTGTGGGAAGGTCATGGATTTAGGCTCTTCCATTGACCTTGTATGGAACCAATTTTAACTTAGCAGTGATCTGTTGGATTTGGGTGGTATGACTCAAATCCTCAGGGCTTGATAAAATATGTAATCATCCGTGTAACATACATGTATATGATCAAATACAAGAACATTGGATGAGGCCTTGATTTTCTTTTATACTATTTAGTTTGTAACATATATACATGTTCTTTGTATTCCTTTTCAATCATAAAGATAATCTACTGGGAAGTGTAGATGGTTAAACTGCCCAAACAAGTGATAGTTTCCCTGCTTAAGAGAATTTATTGAATCTACTCATCTTATAATGATATTCTTTTCTGTATAGTTATATGTGATAATAATAAATCTGGTAGAGAGTTATGTCTCTCACTGGGACTTTTTTCTCACCCCATTGGTTAAAATCTTTTAGGTGGACATGCATGACAAGCAAAAGATCGGATAGCTAAGGACATAAAATGAAGAATAACTACACCTGGTGGATCATGGTAAATGGATAGTTTCTAGTAATAGAGGCCTATGTGTCATCCCTATACACTCATGTCCTTGGGGGTGTTCTCAAAATATTTTGATGATATGATGATCGACGTGTGGTTTTTGGCTTGTGTTCCTTTGGAGGTATGTACATACATGTGAAATTGTTATCTAATGTAACCATATGATTGGAAAACAATAATGTAACACTCTTAATAAATGTTATAAATCCAAGTGTTGATTCTTGTGTAATAAATCTCAGCTCCTGTGATTTTTGGTAATCCGCTGTTAATGGTTGATCGTGGTTTAAGTTTTGAGTAATCTCGCTTTGTGTGGTTAAGGGTGTCACACTCCTATATGCATGTAGCTCCTCCTCTGATTAGACATCCTTCTCATATTTCACTGACAAATGATGAACATGAATGCTTTGTTTGAGCTTCACACCAGTATGGTGACTCTCCTCTTCACAATAATATGTCAACACCATAATTTTACCCTTATTTGCACATTGGTGACCCATTCAATGCAACACCTTCAACTCACCTAGCAACATCTCATCAAGGTAATTGAGGGACTTCTATTCCTTCCATCAATTGTAACTAGACTATGGACTCAGGTGATACTTAGCACATGACATGCATGCTACACCTGCTTAAATATTCATACCCCTTTATTCCATATTCCATTGTCACTTATAGATGAATAGGCAAAATGAGTCACTATGTATTGCATTGTCCTTTTGCCCATTTAATTTAAAATTGCATGTTGTCCATTTTGTTTAAATTTTCTCCACAGTCTCATGTTAGTGGATAAATTCATGATTCTTTGGATGTTTTGTATCCTTTGGACCTTCTAGTTTTGTCTTATAGTATTGGTAGAATCTAACAATGATTGGGAAAGGTATGTTTTCTAGTGGTCTATACTACTCCCCTCCCCCCTTAGACTCTGACCAATGCTCTTATTATTGCCTATCCACTACAACTGTATTTACTCTTTGGCCACCTTCAATGGACAAACTTAAGGTTTTATATAGATATGTTTTTCATTATTCTTATATTTGATGTGGCACTATTCATTTGGAAAAATATCATCGTTTATCTTACCCTTATTGTACTATCAAACAATCCTCAAAAGCTTTTGATTTTATTCATACCGATGTTTGTGATCCATTAGGAGAACAATATATAACAGTTTCAAACATTTCCTTACTTTTGTGATGATTTCTCAAGGCTGAACTTGTTTTATCTTCTTCAAACTTGTAATGAGATTCTCCCCTTGTTTGCACATTTTATAAAATGATCCTAATTCAATTCTTCATGTCTATTAATATTTTTTGCACTAATATTGTCCATGAGTACACCCAATTGGGATTTATGTCTCTTTCGAGATACACGAATAATCTATTAGCACTGTTGCACTTATTGTCCTCAAAATGGTATCCCTAAGTGTAGACATCATCACCTTCTTGACATCACATACTCCCATATCATTCATGTGATCATTCCAAAAAACTTTGGTCTGATGTTGTTCTCATCAGATGATTTATAATCAATTGCCAACCATCCTCGATTCTAAAACAACATACTCCTTTTTATTTCTTAATCCACAAAATGAAATTGTTTCCTTTACCTCTTCAAGTTTTTGGATGCATCAACTTTCTCCATATTTTTGATCCTAAGATAGACAAAATATCCTCCTAGGTGTAAAAATGATTTTTCTTGGATATCCGTTCCCTCCATAGGGGTGCAAATGCCTTGATCCCATACTAGTTTGAATTCACATTTCTGATGATGCCACCTTTCACGGGGATGAGTTTTTCTCCCCTTCATTTCTACCAATGAAATGGTCTCTCTCTATGAACCTTTTCCCCAACCCAATCATTGCCACCACAAGTGGAACATACCCTAACTATCTCCCTTAACACTCCTTTTTTTCTTATGCCTTTTGAATTATGTTAATGATGACTCATTTTCTCTTATTAACAATGAATTAGGAGTAATTGAATTCAAAAAATAAGATGTTTAAAAAAATCCTTTTATAGGAAACACTTATCTTCCATGTGAGTTGATTATAAAAATTCACCAATTAATTAGGTTTCACCCTAAATTTGGAAATCTATATCATCCTATTCCTAATTGATGATTTTTTTATAAAAATGATATAATGTATTACAATGATTAGAAAATACATTAATGAATTAATTGAGTACTTTATTTACAAATAATTAAGTAAATCATTGAATATTTTATAAAAGTAAAATTGATGTTAAGTTCATCGCATATTGTTTAGCTCATAGGTCAAGTTTTAGAAAAATTGGACATTATTTACCCTCTCAATTAATTACATGATTATAAAAATTATATATAAATAACATATTCAAGATTTTGTTAAAATTAAGACTATTTTCATTTTTGTGTAATGTATCCCACATTGTGCTTCCCTTGGACGCGCACCTCATACTGACCCAACATTCTTTAATGGCTGGAACACTAGGAAAACAATATTGTTGTCCCTCCTTCTCTTCTCCCTTGTCTTCCTCCCTCTATTTCTTCTCATTCACACTCCCTTATTCTCTACACATGGAGTAGGAACCCGAGTGGTCATCCAACACATCACCTTCCATATTTCATGCTATCCCTAAGTAGTTGTGGTGTAAACACTGTAGACACCATAGGAGGTTGTCACTGTCAACAACAAAGACCTGTCCATGAGAAGATCACATACACATTCTCTTGTAATCCACTCATTCATGAAATAATATAAAAAATCAAATGAATTGATAAGAGATCTGTGTTCTTTAGTAATGTGAATACAACATGAAACTAGAAGTTAGAGTGGCCCTTATGATAACCTGCATCAACTCCACTTCAAACTAGCCACTTAATCTATCTCTACCTTATCTCTAGGAGATCATTGAAGTTGGGAGTGGCTCACCTTGGAACTTCTAGAGACACCTATCTATGGAGTGGTAGTACGTCAGTCTCACTGGCAACCAAAATCTGAATCATCAAGACAATACTTGGCATCATCACCACTACTCTCACCAATGATGGTACAAGGTCTAAATATCTCTACACCTCTTGCATGCCTTAGAATTTCTTCCTCAACTCCTTGTAACCCTCCATCACATCATGCACAATTGGCACTTGACCGATTTAAATCACACGTCCAAAATGGAGTGGATCTAGAGTAGTCATACTCTTAGATTTATAACCCGACAGTTAGGCCCCAACAACTATTATACAGGGTCCGATGTAGTAGATCAGGGTCAAACCACATGAACAAGGTTGGTAAGTGTTAGGAACATAGACCCTTAGACTCAAATACACCAAACGAAGGGGTAGATTAAAATGGTGTTCCCTAAGGAACGATGTAGGGAAATGATGTTACTTCAAACAAAAAGCAAAGGTAAGAAAACAAAATAAGAGACTAATATCAAACAAGAAAGATGTAACCAAAGTATGAAAGGGAACTTGAATCAAGTTTCACCTACTAAGATCTCCCACCAACATGCAATACTCACACCCCTTTGTGTACCCTTAGCAAGATTACAAACAATCATCATATATGTCTATTCCCTCCCTCTCAAGCTTAGGATAGATCTAGATTATAAGGTTGTCTCTCTCTCAAGATGGGAAGAGGGTGAAGGTACATAATGAGGGAGATGGTATATCTAAATAAGGAAGGAGGCTATATACCAACAGTAATTCTTTAAATCTAGATCTGGTGTAGACGTGAAAGATGACAAATTCTCTCTAATAAGAGGATGGCAGATCTTCTCTCTCCTCAAACTTTTGTCTTCAGAGATCCAAGACAAATGGAGATGAACAAGGATGGCTCTGGAGTTGGGTAGTACTTTGTCGCTCTTGATGATCTCCCTTTGGTATGTGCGAGGTTAGGGCTTATTTATAGGCACTGCCCACTAACTTAAGTATGAGTCATGATCATGACTCATGTCTCGACCGAGATCGATAGTAGCAGTCGTAGCGTCTGTCTCTATTGCGACCATGTTTTGGTTGAGGTGATGCCTGGTTCGTGACAACGTCTCGACCGCGTCCCGGTCTTGGCCATGATTTTAGTTGCGGTTGTGACCACTTCTCTCGGTTAGGGCTGTTGTTGTGGTCATCATTGTTGATGGGCAATTGCGGTCATGATAGGCCACTGCTCCTTGAATCTGTCTCGATCGAAATTAGGGGTGGAAATCAGGTTTGGGTTGAGTGGGTTTTATTTTAGGTCAACACTTTTTTACTAGACCCTAAACTTGCAAAAGATGTATTTTTGGGTCAGAACCCTTGACCCTAACCTGGCCCATAAATAATTTTAGGTCTATGGGGTCTAACCCATAAATCTAACACCAAGACAATAGTTTAAAAAATGTTATGATTTGTCTCATCATTGATAATTTCCAAGTGTAATTCAAAAATTTCATTGTGATAAACTTACACTGTCATTGAAAAATACATATAAAGCCTATTATAGTTTGTTCAAGAGTTTTAAACATCAATTTATCAAATAATTGGTATAATAAATCATACAAATGACAAATCAATACAAAACCATGTAAAATTGCCAAAATAAAATTCATGATTGATGGATTAGTGATTTAATGGACCATTAGGTGTTTTAAAGTATAGTATTTGTAATTTTATTTGAAATGTAATTCTAAATTTTGGGTCAATTGGATCAATTTGGGTCTAAAGTCCAAACCTAGACCCGACCCTAAATTAATTTCAAGTTCTTCGAGTTTGGGTCAATTTTAGGTCGGGTTGAAAAACCTTAGACCCTAAACTTTCTTAAAATTTTAGGTTCAGGTGGGGTCATTCGAGTCGGGTCTTGTTTTTCTAGCCCTAGTCAAAATGCTTGATGAATGCATTCATCTCGACCGTGATTAAGGTGTATTAGTAGTGACTAAAGATGGTCTGCATGGATCAAGAAAGGATATTAGGTCAAATCCAAATGTTATTCAAGGTCATTAAAATAGGCAGGGAAATTACCAAAGGAAAGTTTTAATAGACAAAAGTTAGGTGAAAAAAGTCCATAAAATGAGATGTTATCAACTCCCCAAAAACTTAGAATCTAGCATATTCTCAAGATAATAGATAGAATCAAATCATCGAGCAATGATGTATATATATTTTCTTTTCAATGAAACACACAATTACTAAATTATTCCATCCTTACAACAAAAACCTTTGTGACATGCTTGGTTCACTTCCTGAAGTTCTATCTCCTCCCTCTATTTCTAGAGTTGCGTGACTTTGTACTCTTTTCCTCTTCCTTTTGTAGTAAAGGACTCTCCCTATCAATGACCTTCCTACCCTTGGTTTCTGGCTATACTTGCAAAAGGTTCCTACAAGGGGTAGCTTTCACACCCGACCTTTATTTTGGTTGTGTCTAAATTATTATGCTGGGGTAGGCTAGACTTTTGATGTTTTCTTACACTCCTCAGTCTCCCTCAACCATGGTGCTGCCTTAAAGACGGTGTTGCCCAAGTGGGCCCTGATGTAGCGTCAGGTGGTTGTACGAGGTTTCTTTGGAATGTAGGTGGGTAACTTGGCTTCCAAATTCCACTTCTGAGCATGACATATCTCCATTCATGAGTACAAAAATACACCAGCCGTGTGGAATCCCTTGACATCTTTTTAGGCATAACTCTCATGATTTTATCTCTTTTGGCTTTTAATTTCACTTTCAGGTTTGGGAAAAAGGGTTAGAAGTATTTCTAGGCGGCTAAGCCTCTTTTCATCCGAAAGCAGGGATATTTGAAACGGGAAGGGATAGCTATTTCCTTTTTGTGGGAGATGTATAATTTCTAGATAGTACCGTCAGGCTAGGATGATTGCTTGAGAGTTTGGCTGGTAAAATCCTCCTTATATCTCAGGGTTCCATAGATTCAGGGGTGTTCTTCCGCTTTACACAACAGTTTTGCTGTAAGAATGGAATAAGATCATATTGTTGTGTGTTCTTCTTTTACGTAGATTAGTAGCTCATTTGCATCACTGTAGAGATGATTACATTAAAATGTAGCAGGAGGACAAACAAGTCTAAGAAGAGGGGAAATCGAATAACTCTAGGAAAATATCAAAATTGTGAACAATAGTAAGCTCAAAGTTCAAAATTTTTCAAAATTTCCTACTTTGCTTCCTACTATGCAGGAGTAAAAGTATGAACATGTACAAGATAAGACCTAACAAAATTAGGATCTAAATTAAATGGAAAAATAGTACCTCTCATGCCCATTTATAAATCCTCCCCCAAACCTATCAATCACCCCATCCCGGAGTGTCAAAGATGGAGGTTTATGTATAAATGAACTTGCTTTATTTTTGTTGTTTTCAAAAAATTTCTCATTTTGACAGCAACATCATGTCGGCATAGCCTCCTCGGAGAGTGTAGTATCTTTCATGTTGTAGGCTTTCAGCCTTCATCTCTCCTAGGGATAGGGCTTCCATCCAGGCCAAGCAATAGAAACTACAATCATTCAATAGGGGCATCTGCTGTGGGCTTCTACGTCAAAATTGCGTCTTCTCAAAGTCCTTAGTCTTTGAAGATTTGTACCCTTTGCCATGCTCGTGGATAATTTCTACAATTGCTTTTGCGCATGTCACTGTCTTCTCTTCAGTGGGCATCTTTGGTGTAGTCTTGTTTGTATACTTGTTCGGTGCACATGTTGGATCAGAGCTATTATAAATAATGGTAATCTTTGCTTTGACGTTGACTACCAGGAGAGTCCAATGGTTATCATGCAATATTGGTAGGAAGATGAAATCAAGTAGAGAGGCTATTAGATGTTGTTTCCGACAGTCTTTTTCTCCTGATTCTTTGTTCTTTAGTATGTCATCGACCAACAAGAAATAACCCATATGTGCATTTGGCATGTTGTCACCTAGCAGTGATTGATACACATACATCACATTTACTGCTAGGTAGAAACCTGTCTTCAGTGTATCCTGGAGGTCGTCCTTGATGACGTAGATGTCGTCTTGTTCAAAGATAACTTCTCCATGATTACTATCTTCTATGAGCGTTTCCATGAGTAGTAGTAATGAGTCCCAGAAGAGGTCTTGGCAGGCCCGACCGTCGAAGTTAGAAAAGGAGGGCTCTATCTGGACAGGTGGCCCATCTGGGCATGTCTCAGGAATCTCCTCTTCATTGATCTCACCTTGCTCATGGTGATCTTCACTAGGTTCTTCTTGTTCTTTTGCTGTAGCACTTGCAGTTATCAAATTTTCAACTGGCTTGGGATCCTAATTTTCTTTTTGAGATTCTTTATCAAGGTGCTTGTTGATTTCCCACCCTTCTTTCTAGGCAGATTCCCTAGCCAGTTTACTCATGCCAATCCATTAGGTGTACAACTGCTCTCGCCATGGCTTCTTTTTGGTAAGGGGACACCCATGTGCAAACTGCATGGTACAACATCAGGCGGCATTGCAAGGTCCTTGAAGAAATGCTGATCGTAAATAACTTCCATGGCATAGGTACCCCGCAACTCATGTAGGTCTTGTAGAAAAAGGCCTTATAAAGGAACACCTTTGTTTATAGCTTCTATCATTCTTAGCACTATAAAGGTGCAATCTCCTGTTCCTGGATCCTCTTGAGGGACTTTCTTGGCTATAGAGAAATTCTTCCAGTTAGGTTTGTGTCAGTTTCATGCTAACTAGATAGCTCGTTGGAGATGAAGGGGTACCTTCAGAATGTCGCACACCTCCTTATTTCTAAAAATCAGTGAAGTACTTGGGAGCTCACTGTCACATCAGTTGTAGATGGTCGTATGTCTATCATACAAGTCTATGACAGTCAACACCCAATGCTTTACAGTTCTGATCGACATGATGATGAACTTAGTTTCTTCCCTCATGACTGCAACCTGCATTTCTTTCATAGATTCAGAGTCATAATCCTCTTCATACAACATTCTTGCCAGATGATTTGTACCATTGAAGACCGAGTGTATTTTATCAGGATGGAGGAATTCTTCAAGGAGTGTAGCACAAAGCACTTTGAATAGTCTTTTATGTACATGTGCTCATGGAGGAATTCTTCAAGGAGTATCTCCCCCTAGTACATCATCATTCTGCACATCCACTAAGACACGGACGTCCTGACAGGTGATGCGGGATATCGATGTTATGTCCATCTCTGCCATTTTGCACAAGAGTGGAGGAGATGTAGCCAATTTGGTTCCTTCTACATGTGGAGTCTGGTCTCTTATAGGTGCATCGACAAAGGAGGCCAAGCCACCTTCATCATCATCAGATGTCCTTTGTTAGCCTAATGTGCATTTGTTGCTGGTGCAGTGGAAGTGGGGGCAAGCTCTTCAGTAACTTTCTTCTCACATGGCTCTACTTGCATTTTGTTGTTAGTAGTAATTGCTTTAATAGACTATTCTATAAGCTGATTTGCCACTGATGGCAACTCAAGCATTGCTTCATTTAGTGCTGCTAAAGTTGCAACCATCTTGTCGTCATATATAACGTCGTTGTGTTCATTATGGACAAGCTCTTGGAGGTAGATGGCACAAATATCCATGCTAATGTTCATTTCATCTAGGATTCTATTTATAGTTTTTATATCATCAGACGTTAACTTATCAACATTGGTGGCCTACTATTCGATGTTGCATTCATTAGGTTGCTCTTCCAACATCAGCTCATCTTTCATTGGGTGGGAGTTCAAGTCAAACTCCTGCACATTGTCGTTCGCGCCTTTGGTGGCTAGATTCTCCTACGGTGCACTGGTGGCTCTTGAGGTTGACTTGTAATCTCTACTCTGGGTTCCAGAGTTGTGCTTAGTGCTTCATTATCTTTCATCTCTTCGATGTTAAATGGGCTTGAAGAAACTTGAAACGGTGATGGAATGAAAGCATGCTTGGCCTTCATTTTTGCTTATAATTCTTCTAGTTGCCGACGCTCGGCTTCCACCTTTTTCTACTCGTCCTCCAACTTTTCACGTTCCCTTCGTAGTTCTTACATAGCTTCTTTGTATCCTTTGCGCATCATATCCTTTTTCGTACGTACATTTTCCCTCTCTTTTTGAAGATCCACCATTTCTTCTGAAATTGTCTTGATGGCCCCCATCATCATTGTCTGGTTATTGATCACTTCTTGCATAAAATGAGGAAGCAACTCAATTTTTATGTGTAAACCTTGTACTTGCGTCATTAGTGAGCACATGCTAGAAGTGATATGCAAGTTAATTTCAGAATAATGCTGCATGTGTGCCCACATGGCATCAAATCGATGCCCTAATACATCACTGAAGGTTTGTGGACATTGTTGATGTTTGGCTATAGATGTATGTGCTGTCATTGCCGTGACATCTTTGTTGGTACTGGGCCATTGTTTTTCTTACACCTACTGAGCATATTATTATCGCACGCTTTCCTACGCTACGCCCACTTCTTACCCCGCACTTGGTGCTTGTTTTATGCTTGGCACATCAATCTGCCTTGGTACCACATGCACTGCTTTGGCTGCTTGAGGGATAGGGGTTGGCTTCTTGGGTGCCTCAGAACCATGACTTGATCCTTTTGTCATCTCATGGGTCTTTTCTTGCACGTTAGAAATGATGCTCGGCGTGACGGTCCTCTTAGGTACTACAAGCGTAACAGGTGGAGGGGATTGTAGAATGAAGAACCCTTCATTATTGTGGTATGGCTGGTATTCCAAGG
This sequence comes from Alisma plantago-aquatica, assembly GCA_963693085.1. Taxonomy (NCBI): domain Eukaryota; kingdom Viridiplantae; phylum Streptophyta; class Magnoliopsida; order Alismatales; family Alismataceae; genus Alisma; species Alisma plantago-aquatica. The sequence continues at coordinate 628,923,057 of OY856413.1, forward strand.
ATGACTGCTTTGTGACTTCTATCTTTTTTTGATGGCCTTGAGGAGGTTGAATTTCTAATTCTGCAGCCTTGCATTGCCAGATTTCCAGTTTCTTTCTCTTCTATAGCTTTTGTTGCTCTGTTCGATGTTGGCTGGTGATTGTGGGTCTGCATCCCTTCTAATTGCACTTGAGTGCATGTTGTTTACTTCCTCTTCAGTAGGTCATAGCTTGTGGGCATCCTAATATGCCATTTCCGATAGGGGTAGTAGAAGCTTAGAGAAGCTTTGTTTATAGAATAATTTATTGCCATCCTATGCCATAATACTAGTGTTTACCAAGGACTTGATATCGATCTTAGAATGTCCCTTGATGGGCTTATATCTATGCATTTGATCAATACCTAAGAAATGAAATGCAATGAGCATTATCTGGCTTCCCATGCAGAATTCCTTAGTCTTCTTTGCCTCTGATACTACGACACTCGACACTCTGTCTATTAGCAGTCTTCCAATATTCATTGGTTTCTTATTCAACACATACCATATTAGGAAAAGGTCTCCCTTAGAAACCCCCAGTTTCAGATCTTGTGAAGATTGTGTGTGTGTCGTTATCTTTTACAAATCCCTGATAAAGCAAGAAGTGATGAGTGTTGCTTTGAAGTTCTTCGTACTATGCTCAAGTTATCCTGTGGGCTTCTCCCACATCTTATGGCTACTATAGCCCACTGTTTCTTTTTCACCAGGCGCAACCGAGCAACCTTGAGCTTCTTCTATCATTTTGGTGAAGATTGTGTTTAGAATAGCTTTAGTGATCATGTGATCTTTGCTTCCTATCCTCACCTCCAACTTGAACTCCCCTCCAGACTTCTTGCATTCAATGTCACTGACAGGAAATTTCTTGATTGATTACATGAACACAATAGTGAATTCTATCAGAGAAGGGACCTCAGTTGTAAAAAGAGTGCATAGGTTGGACCCATCCAAAAATTTCATGACTCTATCATAGATCCCCATCTTATTAAAGTCTTCGACATCTAAGTATTGTATTGGCTTAAAACTCTTTGTCTTCATGATCAGGTCAAAGTGCGACTGATGCACATGTTCTCTTGGTGTGAATGTTGCCAATTGTTTTGTTGGTGTTTCCTTCACTTCCTTCTGCGCCATACCAGAGTCAGCTTCTTATTGCAGGGCCTTTGATAAGCCTTTACAACTCTCTTCTATCTCTTAGTTTTGGCTTCAACTGGCACAATTGCCTTTCACTTTCCCTTTGTATTAGGCTCTTCTTCTTTAGGTTTATACTCAAAATTCTTTGTTTCTTCAGTTCTTGGGGCTCCTCAGTCTCTTGTGGTGTCTCATGGTTAAGAATGTTTTTGCATTTCTCCTTGATTAGCTCCAGGTGAGCTCTATCCTCCTCTGACAAGTTCATATCTTTGTGAAGCCTCTTCTCAATTTTCTTAATTGTCTTTTGGACTCCTTCAAGGGACATCAACCGCTTGGCCAAGGAGTTGGAGGTGGAGGAAGACATTCTACAATTTTAGTAAACGATAAGTTATCAGGTATTGCTTATGATGATAACAACAACTTGGTTATAATGTCATAGATTTTCATTGATCCTGTGGTGTCACTCTCAAGATAAGAGTCGTGACTGAGATGGGTGTCACGGTCGATACAGGGTCAAGGGTAGCGGTCGCGACAAGGCTACTTACAAGAATAAACCATGGTTGTACCAAATGTCACAACCAAGACAAATGTCACGATTGTGATGATTGTCACAGTTGAGACATGCTAGAAACTGAGAAGGAAACAAGGGTGTGTAGTGACCTAGAAGACTATCTCGACCGAGACCAGAGTCGTGACCATGATGAGTTTTGCGACCCCAACGCCAGTCACGACTGCATTGCAGGCACTGGAAGCCCATGTTTGTGGGGAAAACAAAGAGGATTAGGCAATAGGTGGAAGGTGCAAAGGGGAAGTGAAAGAGAGAAACAGTGAATCAGTGGTCATAGTTAGGGTTTAAACAACGACAGTCGAAACAAAGCATGGAGATCAAGATTGTGAGTGCGACGAAAAGGAACAAGAAACTGAAAGGTCAAAATAAGGGTTTAGGTAGTGACTGAGAAGGAAGATGATGATCCAAAGCGATAACCGTAGCAAGACAAACCCTGTGTTGGGAAGAAGAAGGCATAAAATGAATGAATCATAAGAAAATTATTTAGATGGAGGAGGAGTAAGTGTATCTTCCTTTCAGGAGTAAGAGAGTGGAGAGAAGGGTAGGAACACAATGTCACACATATGGTGGTTGCGATCAACTATTACGGCAGTGAAGATCCATCATCGTTGTCATCTTTGACATCTTTGTCTCCTTCATGATTGCATGATAGTTCTCCTATGAGTCTTGGTTAGGATTTGACAGAGCGGAAACATGAGGGAAAATGAGAAAAAAGGGGATTATTGTTCTACCAACTTCCATCTTATTTATCTGATAGGTGTCATGATTGCAGCGTCAGACCAATGAAGTGGTTGTCTCGAGTGCGACTGTTGTCATGACCAAGACACAAATAAGAGTGTTTCAATAAAAAAAAAAGGAATCTTAAGAGCAATTATTCAGGTTTTGAATTAAACAACATATGTACTCATATTAAAGCAAATGAAGTCATATCAATAAAGATGGAGTTTCAAAATTGACTATCTATTTTAGAGAAATTCAAAATTGCCTAAAACATAGAAGTTAAAAAATTAGAGTAACTGATATGTATACAATTTAATCTTTAATAAAAATAGTAGAAATCTTTGCAATATCAAAGAAGGCAGTAAATCCTTGGGTTGCATCCTAAGAAGTGCTAATTTATAGTCTTTAGCTTGACTTTTATGATGAGGCTTCTCAAGGTTCTTCTGGTGATACTGGTTGTGGCTCTTCGAGGTTTAATTATGATCTTCTGACAAAGGCTTCATCTTTTATAGTATCTTTTGAATCTGTGCCCATTCACCTTAAAAGTACATTTTCACTACTAATATCCATCACCCCATATGGGTAGATCTTAACAACAGAGAAAGGATCAGACCATATGGACCTGAGTTTTCTTGGGAACATCCTGATTCTTAAGTTGAATAGTAGAACTGTGTCTCCTTCTGTAACATCTTTGTGCTTGATGTGGGCATCACACCACACCTTTGTTCTTTGCTTGTAGATGCGGGAATTCTCATAGACATGAAGCCTCAGTTCCTCAAGCTCCTGTAATTGTAGGTAGTGCTTCTTCCCATCCCTGTCCAGATCTATATTTAGGAACTTGATGGCCCAAAGGGCTTTATGCTCTAGTTCTACTGGAAAATGGCACGACTTTCCATAGATGAGCAGGTAGGGGGTTGTCCCTATCATCATTTTGTAAGATGTTCTGTATTCCCATATGATATTATCTAGTTTCATGGACTAGTCCTTGTAGGTCCTGCCAATGGTCTTTTCCAGTATCTGCTTAATCTGTTGGTTTGATACTTTGACCTATCCTGATGTCTAGGGGTGGTATGGTGTGGCGACTTTATGCTTGACCCCATACTTCTTCAACAATACTTAAAACTATTTTCTATGAAATGTGACCCCATTGCTAATGATGGTGTGGGAAACCCCGAATCTGGGGAAAATGGTCTTCTCAAACAATCTCACAACTGTCTTAGAGTCACAAGTGGGAGTTCTATATCTTCTACCCACTTGGAGATATAATCTACTGCCACTAGAATGTACTTGTTTCCTCTGGGGTAGGGTCCCATATAATCCACTCCCCAGACATCAAAGATCTCTACCCCCACCCAGTCATACATAGGCATCTCATTTCTTCTAGTAATATTTCCTACAAGCTGGCATTCTCTACACACTTTTACAAATGCATGCCCTACAAAACTCCTCACTCCTATGATAGATTTTGGTGGGGGTAACTTTGATATAACTTTGATCTTGCTTTTGTCTACTTCCATTCCTTTCTCTTTTTTTTGTGCCCAAGCACTATTCCTTCTCTTACCATAAAATAGAAATTTTCCTAATTTAGCATAAGTTGTTTCTCCTTACATTTTTGCAAAACCTTTGACAAGTTTTCAAGGCATATGTCAAAGTTAGGTCCATATATCGAGAAGTCGTTGATGAATACCTCCATTATGTCTTCCAAAAAATCTAAGAATATGGATATTGTGCACCTTCAAAAAGTAGCAGGCGCATTACACAATCTGAAAGGCATTCTTCTGAAGACGTACGTCCCATAGACACAAGTTAAAGTAGTATTTTCTTGATCATTAGGATGGATAGGGACTTGATAGAACCTCGAGTACCCATCAAGAAAATAAAAGTAGGATTGTCCCGCAAGCCTTTCTAGAACTTGGTCAATGAAAGTTTAAGGGAAGTGGTCATTCCTTGTGGTGGCATTGAGCTTGCAGTAGTCAATACACATACTCCACCCGGTAACCGTTCGAGTGGCCGTTCCATCCCCATTGCTTCCTTTTACTTCAGTCATCCCACCTTTCTTAGATACAATGTGGATCGGGCTGGCCTAGTTGTTATCACTAATGGGGTAGATGATCCCTGCGTCACGTAGCTTTATCACTTCTTTCTTTACAACTTCAATTTAGCATCTTATTCAATTTTCTTAGTGGATGAGCTAGGGGTTTAGTAGTTTCCTCAAGCTCGATCATGTGCATGCATAGAGCTGGATTGAGGTCTTTGATATCTTCCATAGAATATCCTATAGCTTTCCTTTGCAGTCTGAGTTCCTTCAGTAGATTTTCCTCTTGATCTTCTATTAAAGAAGAGTTTATGATAATAGGGTTTCTTTTATCAATATCTAGGAATTCATACTTTAGACCTTCAGGTAGAGGCTTTAATTCTGGTTTTGGTTTTGGTTCAACCTTTTCTTTTGGTGTCTACTCCAACAATCACAGTTTCCACAGTACCTTCTTCATCACTAAAACTTTTCTCCTCAGGTTGATTCAAGTAATCCAAAATATCAAACACTTTAGGGTCTTCTAGATAGGGATCGGGATAGTTCAAAGCCAGCATGAGAGGGTCTACTATCACATTCATTTTTTATACTTCCTCACAATATTGAGTATAACTGTTCATAAAAGAGGGTGATTCAAACAGAGAGGGTCCTCTCATGGCATCTTGTACGTGAAAATCAATGTGGTCATTACCAACAAGGAGAGTTATGATTTCCTCTGTGACATCTATTAAGGCTCTCACAGTGGCGATGAATGACTTTCCAAATATCATGGGGCATGATGGATCTTTGATGGTGTCAATCACCACTATATCACATGGTATAAAGAACCTTCTGACGTGGATTGGGACATCCTCTACAACTCCCACTGGCTTTGTAAAGGTGTGGTTAGCCAACTAAATTTTCATACATGTCGTCACCATGTCTGTCAATCCCAGCCTCTGGGCTAAGGAAAGGAGCATAAGAATGATACTTGCTCCTAGATCAACAAGTCCATTTCTTTCTACATTGTCTCTGACATTGAAAGGAATAGTAAATTCTCTTGGGCTCCTTTTCTTTGTTGGCATTGTAGCTTGAACAAAAGAATGCGACATCTTTTCTAGTTGTTCTATCTCAATGTGGTCACCTTTCCTTCTCTTTATAATCAGGTCTTTGAAGAATTTAGCATAGGTAGGCATTTCCTCAATTGCATCTAGAAACAGAATATCTAGGTGTAGCTTCTTTACCGCCTCCATGAACTTGTCATATCTCTTCTTTAGATGAGCCTTGATTAACTTGTAGGGGAACGATACTCTAAGATAATAAGGGTTTCTTTAGTTAAAATCTTCTTCAGTTACATTGGGCTTCTTCATCTTTGCATTTTCCTTCCCCTTGTCCTTTTTCTTTTATCTCATCCTCTTTTGTTGGACTCTCCTTCTCTTATTCCTCCTCTAACATAGGGGGTCTAGTGTGTTGCTCAAAAGCAATTTCTTCTTCTTGGTGAATTTCTTCATGTTGCTTTTCTATGACTCTTCCTAATCGAAGAGTGGCCATCTTTGCAGTTTCAGTGTTTGATGGGATCTTCCCTTGAGGATTCTTTACGAGTTCTGACGACTAGGCTAGCTGTTGATCAATATGTCTTTGATGCATTTGCATATCCACCATATAGCTTTGCATTGTGATTAACACTCCCAAGTTGGTGATGGCACTTTGGGTAAGTTGGTCAATTACCGAAGCTTACCTTTTTGCAAAATTGAACATATGAGCAATCATGTTGGGTTGGTTGCTATCCTTGGCCCAATTTTGACCTTGATTTTGTCCTTGATTTTGGTGACTTGTATTCTTGTTTTGATAATGACCTTGGTAGTTGTTCTTTTTTTTGCTGATAGTTGGTAGTTTTCCCAAATCCAAAGGTGGCTTAGATGAATTGCCCAATCGATGAGAATTTTCGGCAGCATCTATATTTCCATAATTGAAACCAGGGTGATCTGGTCTTTTAAAATTTGCATAAGAGACATTCTATATCTCTTCTTCTCTTTCACTTTCTTCACTATCTCCTGGTTGAGTGTAGATGCAGTTATCGATTCTGTGGCCTCCTTCATCACATGTGACACATTTCATAACCTTTTCAACTGGTTTCTTTCCCTTTCATTTAGAATCTTTTAGCTATTTGGCATCTCTAGATATCTTTGAATTTGATCCGTGATAGTTTGTAGAGCCTTGGCCTCAACGAAAGGTCCTTTTGAGTTAGTTTTCTTGGCTGCACCCCGACCACTTCTCTCATAATCCATGCCTGCTTATAGTGCAACCATGTTATCTATCATCTTCATAGTTTTTCTCGGCTTCTTTCCAAGAAAATCACTCCTAGCGGCAACATTTAGCAAAGGCCACTCCGTGGGAGTTAGCCCATTGTAGAATGTTGTCATGAGAAAACCCTTGATGTAGTTGTAATGAGGACAATCCCTTTGATACTCTTAGAATCCTTCCCATGCTTTGTGAGGATTCTCTCCAAGTTTCTGAATGAAGGAAGTGGTCTTTTTCCTATTTCAAATAGTCTTCTCAGTTGGGTAGAACTTAGTGACAAAAGCATAGGCAAGAGGCCTCCATCCATTAATAGATTGGTGAGGTAGGCTAAGATACCATGATAGAGTTTTTACCCCTAGAGAGAAGATGAATCCCTTACAATATATGACTTCTTAAGGTATTCCCCTCATCTTGATAGTGTCATAGATATTTTTGAAGGCATCAAGATGATGGTAAGGATTCTCATTCTTTGAATTCCCTTTGAAAGACTTGTTTTGGATCATCGAGAAGAATGTATGTTTCAGCTCAAAATTAGCTGTGTCAAACTGTGGGATAATTGTTGGGCATCTTGATTCATTAGTTCTAGTTACAACTAACACTCTGAGAAGTTTATCTTCTTCTTCATCTTCTTCCTCTCTACTGTGGTTGTCACATTTGCAATCACGATGATAACTTCTGTGTCTTCTGTGGGGGTGGTGGTGGTGTTCGCGATGGTGCTTCTCCTCTTAATGTTCTTCCTCCTCATGGCGTTGACCATCTGAGTGACCTTCTTAACATTCTTCTTCAATTTCTGGAGGTGGCAGGTTATGTTTGACTCTTGCATTCCGATCTGAGGCACATGTGTATAGTGAGAAGACGCAGTTTGTAATAGTACCGTTTTGCTTTATCCCCAGAAACATCGCCAAAAAGTTGACTGGCCTAAATCACACGTCCAAAATGGAGCAAATTTAGAGTAGTCAAACTCTTAGATTTATAACCTGACACTCAGGCCCCCACAACCATTATACGAGGTTAAATATAGTAGATCGGGCTTGAACCACATGGATAAGGTTAGTAAGTGTTAGGAACGCATGTCTTAGACTCAAATACATGCAACGAAGGGGTATATTAAAATGGTGTTCCCTAAGGAATGATGTTACTCCAAACAAAAAACAAAGGTAAGAAAACAAAATAAGAGAATAAGATAAAACAAGAAAGATGTAACCAAAGTATGGAAGGGAAATTGAATGGGGTTTCACCTACTAAGATCTCTCACCAACATGCAATACTCACACCCCTTTGTGTTTACCCTTAGCAATTTTATAAGAAATCATCATATATGTCTATTCCCTCCTCTGTCAAAGCATAGGATAGATCTCTATTATAAGGTTGTCTCTCTCTCAAGATGGCAAACAAAGAATCACAAAGCAAACCATATGATCATCAGATTTAGCATTCTAGCATTTTCTTGCATTCATGCAACTCCATAACACTTAGATAAGATTAATACTACTCTTTCAAGGCATTAACAATCATACATCACAAGATGGTAGCTAATCATGTAAGTGAAGCATTTAGGAACAAGAGTATGGAGATAACCATTGCTAAGAATATATATATTCAAAGGAATGCATGTATATACATTTTGGGAGGGCCCTTAGTGGCTACTCCTAACCCAAGAAAGGTGTTTATCCACTCATATTAACGGGTAGCATAAGGGCGCTACAAAAGTTTAGATACATCAAGATAAATAAAGAGGGTGAAGGTACAATGTGAGGGAGATGATAGATTTAAAGAAGGAAGGAGGCAATACACCAATGGGTACTTCTTCAGATCTAGATCTGGTGTAGACATGGAAGATGACAACTCCTTCTCTCGAAGAAGAGGATGATAGATCTTCTCTCTCCTCCAAACTTTTGTCTTTGGAGATCCAAGACCATTGGAGATGAATGGGGATGGCTCTGGAGTTGGGAAACACTTTGTTGCTCTTGATGATCTCCCCCTGGTATGTGTGAGGTTAGGGCCTATTTATAGGCACTACCCACCGACTTAACTCTGAGTTGTGGTCGTGACTCATGTCTAGTTCGAGACCGATGTCACACTCATGACCGTTAGTAGCGGTCGTAGCATCTGTCTCGGTCATGACCATGTTCTGGTTGAGATGATGCATGAGTCACGCCAATGTCTCAACCGCATCCTGGTCCTGTTTGTGATTTTAGTTACTGTCGCGACCACTGTCACAGTCGGGACTGCTGTTGTGATCGTAACTATTGATGGGAAATCGTTGTTGCGACATGCCACTTCTCCTTGAATCTGTCTCTGTCAAAATGCTTGATGAATGCATTTGTCTCGACCATGACAAAGGTGTATTACTAGAGACCAAAGATGAGTATGCATGGATCAAGAAAGGATATTAGGTCAAATCCAAATGTTACTCAAGGTCATTAAAATAGCCAGGGAAATACCAAATGAAACTTACTATAGACATAAAATAGGTGCAAAAAGTCCAAAAAATGAGATGTTATCAGCACTCCTCTTCCATCTATTGGTGAACCAACCAAAAGTTTGGCTCATTTAGTAGCAACACGACAATGTTGATGACTCATCATATCTTTCTCAACCACAATGTTAATGCGATCAACTTTGACGTTGTCCAAGGAACTCAAAATTAGGAACACAACTTTGATGTCTACTAGAAGAGACTAGGAAATCTGATCACATGAGAACATCATCATCCCAACACATGCATAGTAATCCATTATAGGAAGATTAAAGACTGATCCTGAGGTTTAATAGGTCATTAACTCTAATTCAATATAAATTACACGAAATCATTTATGTGATAGTTAGCAAATGTTGGTTAAAATCGTAGGGATCAAACTTGTTTATAAATTTATATTATTCAACTCATAGATACCTAATAACATTGCAATTTAAATTTAGATAAGCATCTAGGTGTGTAAGATAATAACACCAATGACTGTAATCACATGACCTCATGGTATATTATTATAATACTTACTATGCTAGTACATACAATAGAGTGACAACATTATGAAATAATACACTTTTAGTATCTAATTTTAGGAAAATAGTTCACACATATGTATATAATATTATATAATAAAGAGGACATGTTGATCATGATAATACCTAACATAGTTGAAATATCACCCTAATCGTTTATAACCTTGTATGCACAAACATGTATCATCACGATTCATGATAACTAGAAATCCAAACGGATCCTATAAGCATATTCATACCTAAATAGTAGCACAAGTATAACTGACCCTAGTTGAATAATCCTAGACTATACGGTAGAGAGAGAACAAAATTACAAAACCTAAATTGGAAAAATGTGTAAATTATAACTAAAAAATATGCAGCCTAGACATACTTTGAGTTATGTGATTAAAGACAGACCTCACAACTAGAATGTATATATAAATGATAAAATAATCACTTAATAAGATTAAAATCCCTAATATACAAAGTAGTTATCACTAGGATAAGAACAATATGCATATCTATACCAGAAATGTATACAAAGGTTTGTGTTGGTTTAACTAACACACTATGTATTCCTAGGATGAATACTCTAATTTAGGAGCTAACCACTAGTTGTGAAGACTAGGTATGTGCAGTTTCTATTCAAATTTAGGCAGTTTTATGACAACATAATTTTTCCAATAATGAGGCATCGCTTGACTTTACTACTTCTTGTTGTTATTCAATGTCTGTCAAGCAACAATCAATTGAAATATCCAAAAAACCTACTTATTCATGTTATATTGGGTTTGAAACCCCTCCTACCATGTAAATTAATCTTATTATTGTGATTGATGGATATATGTATTTCTTTCTTATTTTTGCATATGATATTAGACTAAGATAACTAATGTAGGTGATTGTGCATAACCACTGGGCACTTCTTTCCATATGAGCTGTGTTTTTTTTCCCACATTTTATAAATATAGGGGAACATCTTTCTGATCAGGGCGCTCCTTTCCACCCTACAATTGGCCTAATATATGATGGTTTCTTGGCCCTACTTTATCTACCTTTAGTATACTTTATCTACAATTGTTATTTTATGAAATTGTAGTATGGCAAGAATCTTGGGGGTTATCGATATCTCAAGTGGTGCAACTAAGTAATACCTCAATGAAAGGTCTTGAGTTTGACTCTTGGTGTCGGTCGTGGTGCAATAGTGGCTGGAATTTGATTGAGCATGTCGTGGTGCTCCCCCCAATGATACAGCTGGTCTCGGGGTTTACTCTTGGCAGGGTGGGGTCCAATAGTGGTTGATCCCAGGAGGGGTTCCTCATTATAAAAAAATATGGCAAGACTCTTTATATTCTTTATGGCTCTAATGTTCATATGCCTCATTATTTTGATGCTCATTTTCTTGTTAAATTTTATTGAACTTACATACTTGCTAATAGCCCCCTCTTGAATGGGAACCCCTTTTATTGCACTCTTCCAATCTAAAATGCCTAAATATTTATTATGCACACACACAATGTTTACTGGTATACCCTTTATTTCCTCTTTTGGGTGTTTTTCCCAAACTACCAAGGTGTAGGTGTGATAGAGGATGACGACTCAAGAAGCCTTAAATCATGTATTTTGAAGGGTATCTTGGGATGGATAGGTTTCCCTCCATTATTTTTTATGTGGTAATAATTAGGTGTGTCTTTATCATGACATCCTTGTGGCAATGAACAATGTATGGAGTATAATAAGATTGATTTTGTAAGAGTTCAATTAGTTACTACTACTCAAAGACTTTGTTTTATGTATCATACTTGAGAAATGAGAAATTTATATTTTCAATCACACATATAATTATGTTGGGATTGGATGGATTTATTCCTCAGTTATGTAAGGAGTGGACACCCTTTTGGGTCCCACTTTTTTGTAGTATGGTATCAAAGCTTGCACAATTGACCAATATAACTATTGCAAGTTATCCTCTATTGTTCCTACACATTCACTTTGATTAGAAAGTTAGGTGAAACTATATTTGTTTTTTATGTACCTAATACTAAAATTTGGAATACCAATTAGGGTTTCAAAACCACTTTACTTTGGTCACTACCACTCCCAAAACCACTTATGTGATTAAGACTCAATTTTTAGGAAGCTTAGTCACCCCTACCTTCTCTATAGTGATGGGAAATTTCCTTACAATAGAGTTGTAATCTAGTGATTAATTCTTATCTAGTGGTTGAGGGGAGGTCAATTGAAACACCATAGAGAATGCATGAAACACTCATATCTAGGCTTACCTTTTGCTCCTACCTAAAACTTTTTTCCTTTTTGTCTTTCAAAGCATACCTTGACTACCCACTTTGAGAATTGAACATGCACCGATAAGAAATGTTGAACCCTTGGAATAAGTTTTAGAGTTATGATGTATATCCATTATGGGTAGGCATATCTTGCCTTGCACATAGTTTTTTTAATATAGTTCTTCAAAATCTCTCTGCCTAGGGGACTAGAAGCTACCTTATAAGAGATATAATTTCCACATACACTATGGTTAGTTGAAGAAGGTTTTGCAACTTGGTGGAGATCCAAAGGAGTTCATCTATATAACCTTCAAAGTTAGATAGAATACCCTAATAACTTTTCTAGGGCATATGGATATATGATTGCTTCACGAGACCAAGGGTTGGAGGCTCATATAAGTCCCTTGGTTTGACAAACACTAATATCATATTGGAAAAGTATGATGACCTTAGGATTTCATGATGTCCCATGTTGAGGTTATGTGTTACATGATAGGATCAAGTATGTTTAAAGTAAAGTTGTAAAAAACATGTGAAGTAACCAATACAGATCTAGTAAAAGTTGACATTATGTTCATGGAATCTATGTCCCTATCATCTATGGTATGATTTAGATGCTTTTATTATACTCTTATATACCCTTGGAGGTTTAGTCTCTCTTGGTAGAGTAAATTATGGTAAAAAGTGTTTGATTTGGTTCTCACATTGATTTTTGAACCATTTTTCAGCTTCACATCACAATAATTTTCATCATCAATAATATTTTTGTTCTTATATTATATGTACAAAAAGAAAAGTTCTCTTGATTTTTTGACTATTTGATGAACCAAGTCGCCACCATATGATGTTTTGGGAAGCAAGGAACACCTTAGGAAAGTACCCCTTGATGTTTAGTAAACCATGTGATCCTAAAACTATGCTTGGATCAATGTTCGGGGAGAGGTTTTCGGTGTGTATGACTTAGTAGTTCTACCACGACCTACATATTTAGATGGTTATCTAAACTGTAGGTTAACTCTATAGTTGTGGAGTTTTGCACCTTAGTAATATTGGAGAGTAATTTGAACTTAAGATTGGATGAAATCAATAGTGAATGAGCTAAGTAAGCCTTGGGAGAAATCCTCAATTAATGTTACACTAATACATTACTCCTAATTGGTATAATTTAACCTTGCTAAGATTGACACAATGAACACGAATCAGATGATCTATTCTGATGAGTCCTATCACAATGAATGAATTAATAAGTGAAAAAATGTAGACTTATTGATGCCAGGCATAATGGTGTGCTAAGTTCTGAATCGACAAATTTGAGGGACAAAATCATTTTTAAGGGGTGGCGTGTTGTAACATACCCCAAATCTATCAACCTTCCTTGACATTCCCCTTTTCTTATGCCAATTCTATAATGTTAGTACATATTCCTTTTCTCTTGTTATGAATAAAATATGAGCAACTAAGTTAAGAAATATGATTTAAGCAAAAATCCCTTTATATGAAATAATTACATGTCTTATGAGTTAATTATACAAATTCACCAATTAGTTAGTTTTGAACCTAATTTGGCAATCTATATCACCCTAACTCTATTTGAAGAAAAGAATTCGATAAATATTAAACAATATATCACATTGGTTAAGAAAGGCATTGATGCATAAATTGAGTACTTAACTTACAAGTAATGAAGTGAAGCTTCGATAATCTTCTTAAGGTAAAACCAACATTAAAATTAGGTTTCTCACATCTTGTTTAGCCTATAGGTCAATCATATATATTTTACCCTATCAATTAATTCCCATAATATACAAATAAAAAATATATTAAGACATTTAAGATATAAATCATGATAGGGATCTGTACACTTATCTACAACCAATATGTCAAAGGAGAGCAATCCATCCTATTTCTATTGTTCTTAGACCAAATACCTAAAAAAAGAAAGCTTCATGATGAACACATTGCATGTGACTCAACATGACATCAATGTCATTACTCTTTAGAGTTCACCCACCATGCTCTATTTATTTGCACCCCTATTATCCCAATGTGGATCAAACAATCCCTTTATACACATGATACCTGACATTCAAGAATCATTAGGAACTGAGATCATAAAACTCTTGGGAATACAAACTCTCTAGCCCAGATATAACACTCACCATTCACTACAATACTAATTGGAAGATAAGAAATGAACAACTTTCTATTGAGACTATAAAGAAAATAGCAAATGTGGCTGCTAGCCTTCTGAAATGGTTTCAGATACACATGAAGACTCAACTAGATATGTAGGTAGGTCATCTACCCCATGCTATGTTCGAATGGTGCAATGGATCCCTCCGACTCTTGGACACATAAGGAAACTCAGATGCAACAATAATTAGAGCAAAGTCTTGTTCAGTTTTGTATTTAGAAACTCAGATGGTTTTTTTTTGCAATTGTTGGCACTGTGGATGGACGTTGGACAAGTTTTTACTGAAATATATGCTCTATTATTATCTATAGAGGTGGCTCATTGTCTGAATTCTAAAGTAAAGGTTACATGCCCAGTCTCACACCGCGTGCTTTATTGAAGGTTTTTGCATACTGATTGCTTGATATTCTTATTGTACTACTATTGGATGCATATATACATTCTGCAAATTGAGAAAATTGATATAATTACCTTGTTATGGGAAATTCCTTGGCAACATATGGTGGGATTTGCACCAAAATTGTGAAGAGTTACTAATACATGTTGACCATCAAGTTGGGAGTCTTCTCTGTATCTCTGCCCCCTATCTTGCTACTACTTCTGAACCAGATACCGACTATTTGAAAGAAAATCCAATTGTTCTTACAAATTTGAGAAGTAATATTTCTCTACTATGGAAAGGTGCCTCTAAGCTAAACCATACATGCTGCAAAATATTCGTTTATTCTACAAGGAAAATGGATAATCAAAGATTGAATTTTAGTATAAAAGAAATTGCTGGCAAGGATCTTATCCTAGCATCATTGTTTGAGTATTTATTTAGAGGAATGCATCGATAACTACCTTCCCTTTCACACTTCGGATAGTACCAACCAAAACACCAAGAACCCTTTATTTTCAAGCTTCAAGACTCCAAGTCTAAGAGAAAATAGTAAGCCACAAACCTAGATATGAGTATTATAAGTAACATTAGAGATAGTAATATAGAATTCTTTGAACATCAATAGAAAATCATAATAGGTTATAATGATTAATACACCTTCCATAAGTTAAAGAAAACCATCTCACTTTCACCATAGAACATAGTAAGTCCTTGTATCAAACTCTTCATTTTGGAAGTACAAGGCTGATTGCTACTTATTGGAGCTTTCTCAAATCACTAGATTTGGTAAGCGACAAAGGTCTTGTGTAAAGATATCCTAAAACAACTATTTTATCTATCAAATGGTTTAGAGAAAAACAAAGATGAATTCCGATACTAATATAGGAATTTACCAACCTGAAGCACTTTCTCTATTTAATAATGAACTACCAACACATAATGGTCCTCTGTCGTTCTTCTCGTATCTCTTCATAGACTTCTCCTCAATATCCTCCAGTCTTCTGAAACAATAAAATAGACGCGTGATTGGAGCAATTAATTCAGTATTCTTCAGTTCCATAGTTGATAAAGAATGTAAATGGCACCACAATCACAAGAAAAATAAGTAGTTTCCTTCAACGTGGAGGCATGGGTGATTACTAGGCATAGCTTGATTTTATATGGAGGGAAAAACATCTACTACAAGTCATATATGTATACACACATTATATATATATATATATATATATATATATATATATATATATATATATATATATATATATATAATGTCTATTTATTAATAACCTCCTCCTATGAAACCATATTGAATACCATGAATTGCTCAATCTCAATTATTTATTTGTGCTGGAAGCATCAAGGTATGTAGTATAGGTTTGACAGGAGGCGAGAGAGCTAGATGACGAGATCAAATGAAGCTAGCTAGTTCTAGAGGATTTGACGACCTCTAACCTCTTAAATGGATCTGATCTCAACTATTTCAAACAAATCTTTCTCAAGGGGTATATTAATGAACCCTGATGAGTCTGTCTCAAGTGGTATATCAATGAACCCTGATGAGTCTGTCTCAAGTGGTATATCAATGAACCCATATATGTTCACCAATAGCAATCATGTTCTAGTTGCTTCAGATTCTGCTACTTGATTCGATATGGTGCATGGGGTAGAATACTATATTGTGGAACACCAATCTATTATTGCAATATTTTAAAACAAGTTTCTAGAGATTCCTACCTCTCCCTTGAGATTAATTGTCCTTGAATGGTTGTAGATAGTTATTTAAGATCAAATACCAACAAGCCAACATAACATATTGTGTTACACAAAGAATTATCTACAGTGAGCAATCTAAGCATACATATACAGATGTTTATAATGGCCTTCATTAGGCTTCTTGAAGGCACAATCCTCTTATTAGAGGCACACTCCTCTTCCTGGGAAGTAATAATAGATGGAAACATCAAAATATAGGGATAGAGCTGAACAAAAAGATGGTAGTTTCAATTCTTAGGGACAATCTCTAGGTTAACAATAGGCAATATATGGGTCTACTGTTATGCATTCCCACTAAATTCAAAGATCAATCGTGTTTACAATTAGTTATTTACCTCTTAGCTACAATGATCCTTAATGTGGCTACCTCTGTTGTTATGGGAAGTACTATCTATGCATGTAGATGCACTGGTCTGTTGTCATTTGGTGGGTGACACAAATATGTGAAGTCATTTCAAAATAATGATCAGGAAAAAACCTCCTGGAATGGTGTATTCTAAGAAGTGAAGAAGGTCAAATGAATGATTCACCATTTCAAAAAGGTGCTTGCAAAGCTAAGTTTGCATAAGTTGAATCAATGTTTCTTAGTGTTTACATAGCCGTGGAGGGAGGTTTCAAGAAGGTCCAGTTTGAAGCCATTCCTCAATGCTCATAACAACCACCTGAAAGCCAGAAAATGAAAAGGGACTCTATGTAAGTCAAAATTATAGAGGACATTATCCATTTTGCAACCATAAGCGACGAGTTTATATGTAACTCCATAACTAGATCTTTTAATACAAAATGAATAACACTCACATGTTCCAATGTCGAAGTTTCTCTGGGCAATGGCCAGAAGACAAAAGCTGCTACCAATAGAGCCCACGATATAAGCAGTAGAACCCAAAAATGGTATTTATTCCTTAAGGAAGATTGCTGACTATGTATATTAAAATACTTGACTATGACATGGCAGTTCCATCAGCTGGGTTTAATAAGAGAGGCTTCATATTTAAGCTACTTTATATTCATATGGTATGACATCTCAAATGTATGAGGTAGGGACTCGTCATTCTCCCCTCCACCTAGATGTTGTAGCCTCGAATCTTTTGCTTGAAGGTGATCTTGTACTGCAAAACCAGAAAGAAATGGTGCATCCTCGGGTAGAAATGTGAAACACCTAATGTAACACCCCTAACCTGGGTTATGACGTAACTCTAGATGTTTTTCTTAAGTAAGTTGCTTACAATCTTGATCTCATCTTTTGAAAAGTAATTAAGGCCTTTGTGAAGTTATTTTCAAATTTGAGCTTATATGCAAAGCTATGTGTGCATTATATGAAAATCTAAGTGAGAAATGTAATTTACCCAAGATGAGGGGTTATGTTGTAAATGTTACATGTTGAATGAATTCTAAGTGCTTTATATATCATGAAAGAGAGCATGATGCTAAGTGGAAGCTTGTGCAAATCACAATTCTAAGTGAAAACTTGTGAGAATAATGCTAAGTGTTTGATGCACCAATTGCAACACTATTTGCTATATATATAAACAAAATATAGGGTTAATGTGTAATTTATCACCTCTAGGTTGTTTTTAATCTTACCCAGTATTACCTAGAGGAGAGAGAAAGAAGGATACAATATGTTTGAAGTCTCTAGAAGTGTTAGTACTCTTAATAATGAAGAAAGCAAGAAAATGCATAAGTTCATTGCTATATACATACGACATATCAAATTGTGGAGTTGGAAGGGGGTCTCTATCGGCCATAGAGCCATAAGAGAGCCTCCTATCAGTTTATGACTTACCCATGATAGGCAGGGCACATCAAGGAAGAAGTAGAGCATTGACTTGCATCTTGTCTTGGAAAAGATAGAGGAGTATATTATAATAAGAAGGATGTGTCTATGAGACTATGTATAGATTACAAACAGCTCAACAAGGTCCTATTAAGAACAAATATCCCTTACCAAGGATCAATGATTTGTTTGATCAGTTGCATGGTGCAACGGTGTTTTCTAAGATTGATTTGAGATCAGGATATCATCAATTACGCATCAAGGAGAGTGACATACCTAAGTCGGCCTTTAGAACAAGGTATGGTCATTATGAGTTCGTAGTTATGTCATTTGGACTAAGTAACGCACCAGCTACATTCATGGAGTTGATGAATAGAGTCTTTCGGCCTTTCCTTGATCAGTTCGTAGTAGTTTTCATAGATGACATCTTGATATACAGTAGAGACAAACAACAACATGAACACCATCTTCGTCAAGCTTTGGCCTTGTTGAGACAACATAAGTTATATGCCAAGTTTAGCAAGTGTGAATTCTGGTTATCAGAATTATCTTTTCTTAGACACGTCATATCTGCTTCAGGTATCCATGTTGACCCTAAGAAAGTAGAATCTGTTGTGGAGTGGGAACATCCTAAAACACTGACTGAGGTTCACAGTTTCCTAGGTCTGGCAGGATATTATAAGAAGTTTATCAAAGATTTCATCTCTATAGTGTTACCCTTAACCAGGCTAACAAGAAAAGAAGTTCCTTTTGTCTGGAATGACAAGCGTCAGCACTCTTTCTAGATGTTCAAAGAAAAGTTGACTAGTGCACCTGTGTTAGTTTTACCAGAGCAGGGAAAGGGATATGTTGTTTTCTATGATGCTTCTAAAAATGGACTAGGTTGTGTGTTGATGCAGGGTGATCATGTAGTTTCTTTTTCTTCTCGACAGCTCAAGAAACATGAGGAGAACTATCCGACATATGATATAGAATTAGATGCAGTAGTACACACGTTAAAGACCTGGAGGCATTATCTCTATGGAGAGACATGCCAGATCTTCACAGATCATAAAAACTTAAAATACATCTTCTCTCAGCATGAGCTGAATATGAGACAATATCGCTGGATGGAATTAATCAAGGACTATGATTGTACAATTGATTATCATCCAAGAAAAGCCAATATAGTGGTTGATGCACTTAGTAGAAAATCCTCATCTTCACCCTCAGATAATGCACAAATGAATTCCTTAGTGTGTGGTAAGCAGGATATGCCTGTCTCTTTGAGACAAATGAATGTGCAATTAGGAGTATCCTTGTTAGCATGGTTATTAGCAGAGATGCATGTAAAACCCACTCTGAAGGAACCGATCAAAGAAGCACAACAGGCTGATACTGTGATTCAGCAGAATAAGTCAGAATTGGGCATCTAGAAATGAGATGGTTTCCATGAGTCAGAGGATGAGATAGTTTGTTACCATGATAGGATGGTAGTTCCTGATAGTAATAACTTAAGGAAGATGGTTATGTAGGAAGATCACTCATCTATGTATGCAATGCATCTAGGAAGTACTAAAATGTTCCATAACCTAAAAGATATGTGTTAGTGGCCCGGTCTTAAGAAGACTGTAGTTGAGTTTGTTATGCAATGTCTGGTGTGTTAGCATGTTAAAGCAGAACATCAGAAGCATGCAGGGATGTTACAACCCGTATCTATACCTCAGTGGAAATGGGATCACATGAAAATGGACTTTGTGGTTGGTCTGCCTAGGACAGCCAAAAGTTATGATTCCATATGGGTGATAGTTGATAGGTTAACTAAGACGACACATTTCCTTCCTGTCAAAACAACCTATACTGCGGAGAAGCTTGCACATATCTATATAGATGAGATAGCGCGGTTACACAGAGTCCCAACTACAATTGTATATGACAAAGGTCCCCAATTTACAAGTCATTTTTGGGAACGATTACATAGAGCCTTGGGTACTCAATTAAAGTTTAGTACAACCTTTCATCCTCAGGCAGATGGGTAGTCTGAAAGGACCATACATATCTTAGAGGACTTGCTTAGGGCACATGTCCTTCAGTTTGTGGGAAGTTGGGATCTACACTTGAGCTTGATTGAGTTTTCTTATAATAACAGTTATCAGGCTAGTATCAATATGGCACTGTATGAGGCATTATATGGTAAACATTGTAGATCTCCGTTATGCTGGTTTGAAACTAGAGAATACAAACTTTTGGGTCCTGAGTTAGTGCAACAAACAACTGAAAAGATTAAAGTTATACAATAGCAGTTGAAGGCTGTACAAGATAGATAAAAGTCTTATGCTGATAAACGTCATAGACCTCTAGAGTTCCAAGTTGGAGACATAGTGTATCTCAAGGTCTCTCCTTGGAATGGTATTCTTAGATTTGGAAATAAAGGTAAGTTAGCCCCTAGATTTATGGGACCTTACCCAGTGATAGCATGATTCGGGAAGTAGCGTATAGGCTTGAATTGCCACCTGAGCTACATAAACTACATCCAGTGTTTCATGTGTCTATTCTAAGGAAGTGTCATCCCGATACAGAAATGGTGTTGCAACCTGTAGAGGTTGAATTGAATGAAGATATATCCTATGAGGAAGGCCCTATGATGATTCTTGACAAAAGAGTCAAGAAGTTGAAGAAGAAAGATATAGTTATTGTAAAAGTTCTATGGCATCACCGTGGCGTTGAAGAAGCCACATGGGAATTAGAGGAAGAGATGAGAAAGAAGTACCCTTCTCTTTTCTCTTGAGATTTTGGGGACAAAATCCTTCTTTTAGGGGTTGATAATTGTAACACCCCTGACCTGGGTTATGACCTAACTCTAGATGTTTTGCTTAAGTAAGCTGCTTACAATCTTGATCTCATCTTTTGAAAAGTAGTTAAGGCCTTTGTGAAGTTATTTTCGAATTTTAGCTTATATGCAAAACTATGTGTGCATTATATGAAAATCTAAGTGAGAAATGTAATTTACCCAAGATGAGGGGTTATGTTGTAAATTTTACATGTTGAATGAATTCTAAGTGTTTTGTATATCATAAAAGAGAGCATGATGCTAAGTGGCAGCTTGTGCAACCCTAATTCTAAGTGAAAACTTGTGAGAATAATGCTAAGTGCTTGATGCACCAATTGTAGCACTATGTGCTATATATATAAACAAAATATAGGGTTAATGTGTAATTTATCACCTCTAGGTTGTTTTTACTCTTACCCAGTATTACCTAGATGAGAGAGAAAGAAGGAGACAATATGTTTGAAGTCTCTAGAAGTGTTAGTTCTCTTAATAATGAAGAAATCAAGAAAATGCATAAGTTGAATGCTATATACATAAGACATATCAAGTTGTGGAGTTGGAAGGGGGTCTCTATCGTCCATAGAGCCATAAGAGAGCCTCCTATCAATTTATGACTTACCCATGATGGGCAGGGCACATCAAGGAAGAAGTAGAGCATTGACATGCATCTTGTCTTGGAAAAGATAGAGGAGAATATTATAATAAGATAGTGGGAGAGAAGCTTGCCTTAGATGACAACTCAAGAGCCGATCCTTATCTTCCTTTTTACCCTTGGAATTTTATTTTTACATGGCTAAATAATAAGTGGCATGTATGAAAGAGCATGTGTCGACCTTTCATGGCTAGGTGGCATAAAGCACCTTGAGCAAATCACACATATTACACTCTTTTCTATAAACCACAAGTATATATACCCTAACCTTCATTTGTTGGAAAAAAAATTTAGATATAGCAAGTACCTTCCCTCTTGTATCATGCAACAACTCTCTTTGTGTCACCCATAGTGGAGAGAGTGAAGAATTGAGGCTTGGTATCAGCCAAAGAAGAGGAAGGATATCAGCCAGGGTAGGTTGAAGCCATCAAGCAAGGTGATATCGCCCAAGGAGACTTAAGATATTGTGTTAGAGCTTGGAGAAGGCTCATCTTCAACCTTGGGATGTGTGGAGTGAAGCTTGAAGCTTGGAAGCTCTTCAAGAGGCGGGTTATATAACTCAAACCCTCCAACATTATTATTCTTTATTCAATACTATTCAATTTGTTGAATAATTGCAAATTAGGGTGTCTTATGATCAATTGATATAATAATTCCCAATATGTAATTAGGGTCATTATCCATAAATTTGAGTCAATTAATGATTTTGAGGATGATGATGATGACATCATTTTTGGATACCCGACATGGGTTTGATCACTCTTGGACAACCCGATATGGGTTGAAGACCTTACAACCTGATATGGGATAAAAGCTTGGGAAAATGATATGGAACCCGACATGGGGACTTGCCCGATATGAAAAAGGGTCATTATAGGATCTATGAACGACATGGAGGATTTCTATCCACCATATTGTACATGATACAAAGGTAAAGGAACATTCTTGCCCGATATAAGCAAAATCCTAGTAAAAGGATAGGGAACCCGATATGATCTTTGAACTTTGAAACCCGATACACATGGCCGATATGATGCCCAACATGGTACCCAACACCATGCTTGATATGCTGCCTAATATGCTTACATGATATG
The DNA here is from genome assembly GCA_963693085.1 of Alisma plantago-aquatica. Classification (NCBI taxonomy): domain Eukaryota; kingdom Viridiplantae; phylum Streptophyta; class Magnoliopsida; order Alismatales; family Alismataceae; genus Alisma; species Alisma plantago-aquatica. The sequence continues at coordinate 628,945,754 of OY856413.1, forward strand.
ACAAATATATGAGATGAACTAACATGGTGGAAACTGAAATGGTGCTCAACATGAGTGCACGATATGATCTCCAATATACGGCAAGTCCAATGGTATGCCCAGTGTGGTAACCCTAGATAGAGCCCGATATGGAAACCCTACAGACAACCCAATATGTTGGATGTCTAATAGGGAAGTCTAAATTGAAATAAACATGGATAGCTAAGGAGAAGAGCTAGTATTATATAGTTGCATAAAGTATGGAAAAGCCATAATGATATGTGTGATATGGAGATAAGGGATACACCCTATATCCTATATGAGGATGTGGTTCCACCATGTGATTAGATAAGTACATGCATTTTCAAATAATAACATTATCAATCATGTAATTTGATTTGATAAGAAAGTCATTAATCACTAAGCTCCCCTAAAGTGATGCTTATGATATATGCAATATTGAGCCACAATGAGTTTAACTTAATTGTTAATGATAAGGGTGTAAACCTTAAAGATGAGAACTAAGTAATTTACATCCTAGAAAGAATGAGAGAAAGATTAGGACTTGAAAGATAAGTATGTAATTAGCATACACTAATACCCTTGAGATGAGTGGAGTATGAGTTAGGGTATGATTTATGTTAATGAAATCTTGAAACCCTAATCGGTTGAATATAACCCTAATTCATTAGAAGGATGTGTTCCTTAGTAATTCATGGTTAAATACATATGTTGAAATTGTTGATAACATGATATAATAATCATGAAAATATCCTACTACATTAAGTATGGTCAAGTAAGAGCTATGTGACTATGTGATACAAATCCAATGAGCTATGTGGACTATGTGAATAAGTATTTGGGTCTGATGACCTTGAGGTAATAATCATCTGCTAAGTGGTGACAGTGCTCAGTGATGAATGAAGGGTTGAATACCCAAGAAAGATAATGACAAGCGGTTGAGATTCTAAGTGAGCTATGTGACTCAATGAATATGAAAGTATTTGTCAAATGCTTTTATGCTTTTCTTTATAGTAATTGTTGTTAATCTTGTTTGTAACTTGATTAATGCTAAAAAGATATAGTAACACACTTAAATTAAGCAAGATGAATATTATCATATAGTTGCCCAGACCATAGATCCATTCAGTGTCAGCAATTGCTGAGTGGTGAAACGAGTTATACTCGGAACACATATTTTTAAACATCTGAGAATATAAGGGTGCTCAGTGGACTCCCAAACTAAAATAAGGGTGCTTAGTGGACTCCCCAAATACATCAGGTTTCTCAGTGAACTTCCTGATAAAATCAACACTGGATCGCTCAATGGTCATCCTAATAATCTGGGAAAGCTATGTGGTCTTCTCCCGAAGAGAGTAAATGCTAAGGAAATAACTCTCTAGCAGAGATGCCAATATACCACGACATAGCTAATTATAGCTGACACAAGATGTCATGCTAAACCTAAGTGTTACTTAAGTATTCTCGAGCTGATCGAGAAAGGAGAGGTCTTGACACCCGGCTCTGCCACCGACCTTGTATGGTACTGATTTCGACTTACTAGTGGTCGGTTGGAGCATGAGCGGTATATCTCATCTCCTCTGGGTATAATGTAAATGTGAACATGTAATAAGCCGTGTAGCATGCTTGTTTAAGGATCAAATACAGAAACATTGGTTGATGCCTTATTTCTTTTATACGTCTGAGTAGATAAACGTTATGCATGTTATTCATATTCCTTTTCAAACAAAATATGATTTATAGATTTGTTATTAATGTATATACCTTACACTCAAAGATATACTTATTAGTCGATGAAATACCTATAGTTCATTTTCATATTATTTTCTACTATAATAATATTGTTGGCAGAGAGTTATATCTTTCACTGGGACAATAGTCTCACACTGTGGGATCCACAAATGTTTAGGTGATCACGGATGAGGGGCTAGGAACCGAGCTGCAGAAGAAGGAGTGTGTCAGTAAGAACAACAGTAGTATTTCAGGTCAAGGACGCTGTCTGTCAGGGTTTTGTAGATAGATGTCTATGTGTCATTTTTGTACTCTCAGGTCCTTGGGAGATAATCCTTAGTGATTTTTCACGAACAACTTGAGATTTTGACTGGCTTGTCTCGAGGTTTTTATAATGTTGTTGTATATAGTGAAGCGAAACAACTGATACTTGTTGTTCTCGAGAAGAGTCGACATGTTGAATGTTTGACATGAACTGTGTGTATATAAAGCTTTGGTCCTTTGTGTAAAAGCTTATTGAACATGGATCTATGTGCAAAGATGTTTTTAATTTTAAGTGATTTTCATTAACTCTGTTATTTGCAATAATTTCTGCATTTTTACTGGTGATGGCTTGATTTGAAATCAGATCGTCACACCTAAAATCAAGAAAATAGCTACAAAAAGAACTACTAGAAAAATCATAAAAAGATAAAGCCTTCTGATTAGAGGTTTAAGTTGTAGCAGGTCTGTCCACTAAAATAAGAGCTAGAGGATCATCAGTAGCTGGTGTGTTGTCATCCTAGCTGAGTAGATCAATATCAGGCTTTGCTGATGGAATTATAGAGTCTGCCTTTCCATTATATGGTGATGGAGCTAGTAGTAGTAGTAACTAAATAGGCAGTTAAACGTTGTTCTCAAATGACCAACAAACACATCAAAATAATAGTTTGGGTGAGTGGATAGACCAAATCAACAGAGCATAAAAATAGAACTTGTCACATGGGAAACTCACAGAGAAGAAAACCATTTTTGCACACTTCAACATCCAAAAATATTTTTAACATATATGTTATCCATTTGATAGTATTGGATCTCAATTCTAAAAAACAAAGATAGGACAGGACACAGGAAATGTGACAACGTTCAAAAGAAGAAATGAAGGGAACAAACAATTTTATGGGACACAAGCATAGTAGGGAATAAACACTACTTAATGCCCTCAACCCTCAAAAGTTAAGACCTACATCACATCCATAGTCACCTAGCTTATTTCATTTAACGTTCTCCAGGTTCTTTTTTCTTTTTGAAGGAACATCCTTCACATGAACTGCCCCATTGAAATTATTTTATGCCAGGGAACAAAAATACAACAATATATTAGACTTCAATCCCCTGCTAGCTAAAAGGTTTTCAATATCCACTAGTAAGCCAACTCCTACATTTAGTGCAAAAGCCCACAACTGGTACTCCTAATAAAAAAAACTCATCCAGAGAGGGGAAGCCATGTAGAATCCAAATCAGCTCTATAACACACAAAGAAAGCAAAACATCTCACCATATAATCAATCATCCCAATAAAAAAACAAAAAGAAAAACAAAAGATGCATCACTCCTAAGGAATCCAAAACAAAAACACATATAGGTCAAAACTAAACTCTGATAAGAAAAGATGATATCTAGGTATAAACGGTACAATAATTAACAAATGATTCACTCAAAATTAGTTTTCAGAACTTAAAATAGGTAAACATCCTTTTACCTTACGCCTCTCCCAGAAACATCATTGAGCATTCCACTATATGTCCTTAACCTCAACCTTTTCCTTGAATCAACAGGTCAACAACTTATGTGAGGAAAATCCTTTTAGGTGTAGGTAGAAAATAAATGTGAAGTGCAAAGTCAGTGCAACTGTTGTCTCTAATTTTGGTTCGTACTGAGGTAAACTCATTGTTTGATTTCTTGGTTCTACTCACCCCTCATTTAGCCACCAACTGATATTCCACACAATTTTAATAAGAAATCAAGTGTTTCTACAAGTAGGATATTAGAGAGCTAGAAGATTAATTATAATTAGTAAGATAAGATATTCCAACAAGAACTTTAAGAAATACAACAAATGATTTTATCCTCCATCTCGTGCATGTATTAAGCTTTGTTTAATTGTGTGAAACATTCACCATTCATCTTGATCCTCCAATTGGAACAAGAATGTCATTAACTCACCCCCCAACCCCACTTCCCTATGTGAATTTAATACATAGGAACATGAAACTTGGAGCATCTACAACCAATCATTTCAGACTAGAGCATCTATCGGTTCCAGATATCTCCTATCTTTGGTTGAATATGGGGAAGAACCCATTAGCACCTCAAACTCTATAGGTTGTAGAGAGTGTGGAGGGTGTCAGCCCAAAGTTGAAAACCTCCTCAAACCACAATTTGACGTGGGAAAGCTTCTTGTAGATCATGTGAGTGTCTCTGAATCTACAAATAAACTTAAGTAATGCATTTCTTCCTTCTTTCACATCTTCTCTTGACCCTAAATATTTGACCTAGGAACCATCTCCTAGAGCCACCTCACAATGTGTAGAAGGGCTTGGCAGGTTGAGTAGACTCTGTTGAAGCCAACCACAACAATGCTTGTGGCTACCAGTGCTAGAAATAGGAGGATGGATTCTCTTAACTAAAATCATTGATCATTTCATTGAGTGGATGGAGGATATGGTATTCAAGATTAATCCAACCTAGGCCAACATAAATTATAGAAACCTGAGATTATGCTCTTATAAGAGAAGATGCCAAGCTTGGACCTACCATTGCTATATAGGAGTGATGTGCTTGCAGATCAAAAATGAATATACAAAAGTTTTGTTTCAATGATGATGGATAATAGAGTGGTTTATAATCTAGATAAGAATCTTTTAAGGAATAAGTTTGGTTATAAGATAAACTATATTACTGTAGTAATGGAAATGGAAACCATAGTTAAAATAATGGAGAAATGGCACACCAATCCACATATGAAATTTTAAAATTTTCCAAAAATGTATGCACCCAACATCAAAAGGACCAACTTTTCATGTCAAAGCAAAGTATGCATATGTGAAAATAGATTACCTACAATCTAGAATCTAGGTCTCTATTTCATGAACAATTGAGTAAAATTGTATTATACCCTGTTCAACATAACTAACATTAATGAGATTTACTTGGGCTTGAACATGACATTGATTAATGTGGCTTTTTCCACCAACATTATGATTACGAATGGAAACCTGACATTCCCTTGATCCTAGGCTTTGATGTTGATTTCAAGATTAAATTTCTAGCTTGGGTGATCATAGTGAAGAGAACTTATTCTCAGTATTCAAATGTAAAAGTAAAATTAACTATAACACTTTACCCTATAAGATTGCAATTAGCTACCAAACGCTTCCATTTAAAACCCATGGTCCACCAGAATAGGAAACAGGCTTGTCCTTCCTTCATTACAATAACCTGTTGTACTACGTTAAGAAATTAGTGGGAAAATTTTGCTATTAAAATTGTGTTCTATATTTAAACAGACCATTAGTTTCTATCTTTAAGCACAAGAGAAGTGAAATTGTGGTAGGTAATCATCAAAGTTTTTTAGATACTAGTATACAACCAACAAGGCCGCTGTTTCTTAATTATCAATTAATCTATTCAACCTAGTGAGAATGTTATCTCATTTTTTTCTCAAAAGTCGATACTAAATTTATTCATCCGAGCAGACATAATGAACTTGTTTACATACACATTGTAGACACAAAGATTTACTTGCACTAGTTCCTAGACCCTCCAATGTTGATAGCCCCGTGTGGCAACATGTGTTTATTAGTAACTGTTTACATGAAGTTTTAATGTACTAATATCACGGTGGAGAAGAAGACAGTTGATTGTAGTTATAGGGATAGTAATAGATAAACATAGGGGGCCAATATGTGTGCAGTGTGCTACCGTGTTGGTTTATTGTAGAAGAGATTTTCTATTGAGGTGAGGTTAAGGAGCTTAATGAGAGCGATATGAATGAGTAAGGTGATATGTACTCAAGACATGCATATTTCCATGCTATAGAATTTTTACTGAGAATGATGTGAATATGTGACCAAGTTATTCCTTTCATAGCAACAATATGTTTAGTAGATTTTCAAATTAGTTCTAAACATTGGTTCCATACTAGCTAACTAAAAGAAGACAACCATATTAATTATCTCATGAAAGAAACTAAAACATGTATATACCAGATTTTCATTCCCTCCAAAATTTAGTTCCTTCCTTATATGAATTTTATACATTGTTCTAAGTTCAAAGAAATTGCTCTAGAAAACGTAGTATATAACAAAGAACAATGTTCCCAAAATGGTGAAGGGAGGAAGAAAGACATTGAACAATAGAAAGAAAGGGGAAGTAAAAAAAAATACTAAAATATACTTTGACTCTAATATGGAGGTAACCCACATTAAGTACCATGATCCAGGTACGACAACTCCAATCCATCTAATGTTGGCAATACCCAGAAACCTTGACATTCACTATTCATCTATGCTTGTCACTGGCCTAAGCATGCATCTAGAGAAAAGAAGAGGTATGAAGATTTGTGTGGGTGGATTAGAGGTAGAGAGGGTTAAGATGTAATTCCATGATCAACATAACATGATCAGATGACAAAACTCTATGCACAATCAGCTTTGTGAGGTTGTCCCTAAAAAACGGTGATGTAGATACTTATTATATTTTAGATTATTTTTTTTCTTCATAAAACTTATGGTGATAGTCAGACAGATACAATACATGTTCTTTTATCCCATTTGATACTGATTTACCCAATACAATAGTTCTGAAGAGACCATGAGGTGGCTTATTTTTGTGGAGTGCCCTATTGTGACTTTTCAAATTTACACAATATATATAGAACTGGGTGTATAGGCCCATAAGTTTGGCATACAACATGGGACCCCCACCCCATTGGGTGCCTGGTCGACTAGACAGCACCCAGGAAAATAGTTAAATTTTAAATTAAAATGTAACTGTTCCTACAAAATACACCAAGAGAGATATTTCACTTTTGACAGACTGAGGGGTATTTTGATAAGAAGCACTTCACATGGTTGATGGACATGGTTTTTGGACTAAAAATAGGGTACATCTACACTTTTTCTCAAGTATTACAATTAGTTGATTAATTATAAGAGCATATTCACAAATCACAAATATGAAATGCAAGTAAATGAAATTATAATACTAACACAAGTAATAAAATTGAAACATGCCACTAAAATTACAACTAAAAATGATAAATGACAAGGGGAAGGGATGGTATGCTAGTTTACCTGAAGTGCTTCTTATTAAGTGACTAAGATTCAATTTTTTTTGGAATCCATGATTTATCTCCTTGCATAACACCCTAGGGTCTGTGCGGCACTAAGGCAACATGGAGGTCTCCTCTTGCTGTTATTATAGCAAAAACATGATAAATTATTAGTCACAAGAATCAAAGAAAGATAAAATCAACAATTATATAGTAAATGTCATTGACAAAATAGATAATCATAATATAGTCAACTTATTGTTTCATCTTTAACCATGTATACAACAAGTGAGGCTAAGTAATAAATTATATATAATCATATTAATATAGAATTTAGTTAATATTATGACAACAAATAATTATGTGCATGGTCACCAGAACATAGCTGGTAGCTGGATTGCAGGGTTAGTTGTGAAACACCCTGGAAGACTGGGAACAATCCTCTAGTAGGTTCATTTCTTACAATCTTGGTAGGGATCACCTTTTCAGACATAAATGCCCTGCCAAGTTGCTCCACTGAGACATATTCTTTTGTCTGCAAGTACATCTATGAAGATGAATGAATTCCCTACAAACGATTGTGCTCTTTATAAAATGATTTTAGGGACTTTGCTATTTCACATGACACCAACTTGGTGTGTTTCAGATGAGAAGGTAATGAGCTTGTTGACAACTTTGCCAAATGGGCTCACAAATAGACCCCAAAACAATTACCCAGATTGAATGCTGACTTCATCCAACATTATGAATGTAACAAAGAGAATGCTAAAAGTACATGTAGTAAACCCAGAAGGGGAAGTTTCTTTCTCCTGCATGAGGAGGGGATGCTAAATAGAAGCACCTCCTCTGATTTTCTCAAAAATGTGGGTATTATCTATGCAATACCCTGACAACATGCATTTTCCAAATATCATATTTTATTCTTAAAAATAAGACACCAATATTTCATCAAAGTTTGCATACAAAACTTACCCATAACTTCATCAGTGTTTCTCAAAATTTTAAAGTCGAGATGAAGCTGATGTCATGTACCTTGGTTTCTACCTTAAAAAATTCGTCTATACATGTTTGATGATGGTAGTCACAATGGAAGGATAGATACAATTACTATGAAGTAAGTAGAGAATGAGTCCATTAGAGATTGATAGTGTGTATTTCCAAAAATCTCACTAAGGCATGTGCATGCTAGTGTACGCCCCTTAAAGGAGGATGTTAAGGTGGTACCAAACATTTTCAAAATGATTTATCACCAGGATGATCATCTAACTTTCCCATCTATAGACCCTAATCCTAGTTTCAGTAGTTCAAGCAGCAAGCTAATTGATAAACATGAAATAGAAAGTTTGTTCTAGCCATCGATTGAATTTAAATAGACTAAACATGTATGCCCATAAATGGTAGTACCATGATAGAGTATATGTACACATAATATTATATGGGTGGAAATCATACGGTTCATTATTCAGAGATTCTATGTAAGACACTTTAATAGAAGGAATTAAGCTAAAAGAATAGGAATATATAAAAAACAAAGAAATTAATAATGAAGTTTCTAAAATCAAGATCTTAATAATGGGTCATGTTCAACTATGAGATGGTCCTAAAATTACTGTACTGTATAAAATGACATGCATCTCTTGTGACATGATAAAGACAAAACAATAATGGTGATCAATTTATATGAAGAGAAAACTCACAATATCCGTAGAAAGAGCATTGATGGGAGTTGTTAATAATAAATGTGAACTAGGATGATATTAACGACTGCTAATAGGAAGGAAATGCTTTACACATCAATGGACTTTGTATTTCCATATGGATCTTAGTCTAGTGTAAGATAGTGTCAAACAACCAAGTGTTGAATGTATAGTCTGACTCAATTAGACCAAAGCCACATATATTTTAATTTTAAAAGCAAATAACAATCATCTCATGAGAGGTTATGCAGAAGACAATTTGCAAAAATTGGTTCTATAGTAGAACTAATATATACAATGAAACATAGATTCCATATGCACCTGACAATTATTGCAAGATAACATACCTAACAGAGGGTGTTGTGCCATAATATAGAAATTGCATCTTGAGATGTAATTAGTGCTCCTAGATGATTAGAGGAAATGACGTCATAAAGTGATAGGCTAGCTACATGAATTCAAGAAAAGAAATTTGCATAAACATTGTAATAGAATGACTGGTGATTTCAACCTTTACACATCTATACATCAGATTGAATGCTCGATGATCTCAAGCACACATGTACTATGACTAATGTATAAGGAACCAACAACATCAAGTTATATAATATGTCAATAGAACATGAATTTAAATCAAAATTGTCGAGCTTTACTTCATTCTACTTGGCAATATGTAAAAATATTATCTATGAAATATTTAGATAGTCTACCAAGAAATTCAGAACTGTGACCACTTCTTTCATTGAACAATCTTGATAGTGTGAGTGTGATATGGAAGTAAAAGAGGTCACTTACCATAAAAGATAGACATTACACGGCTCCTTTGACAATAGGAGATTGCACGAGGCAGCAGACTCAACTCCTTGCATAAAAAGTGGCTAATGATGAAAGGAATATTATATTGTAGGATGAATCCACCTAAGATGAAGAAGATGAGGACAATTGGATCCCTTCCTATGCTAGCAACGACCATGGGCCTGTATATGGTAGTAATTGTCCAAAAGAGCCTAGTAGCCATCTATTAGACCAAATAGATGAGGAACAATTGCTTGAAGAACCTGTAACAGCAAGCAAACAAGAAAGTGCATTACCAAACAATGGCCAAAGTAGTTAAGTGTCATGGACTTTGAGAACCTTCCACATGACATATAATTATAAAAACTCTAGTAAAAAATCTAATTATTGTAGAACTAGAGAACTAGACATGAGTATAGAAGTTAACTCAAACAAGTTGGCTGATAGGTTCCTACATTTTTTATGCGAAGCAATAAGGATCACCTTAAACCATCAAGGCAATCGATTAATCTGAAAACATGTAAACGTGTGAAACTATAGAATTAGACTAGGTGAGTTAATGGCATTAATGGCACATACCATCCATAAGGATGCACTGGGAGGTAGAAGAGGCACAAAATAGTATTAGGAAACATAAATCGTGACCTCATTGTGAGTGGGAGAATAACAATCGCTAAATCAGGGAACCCAGACGCTGTACTGGGAGAGTCGGGTTTCAGCCGAAATCCTCACCCCTCCATTTTTCTCTCCTCGAGTTCTCCTTCCTTCCAGCGCCTCCTAAGGCAGTCCACGAGGCCATACCCTATGCTTGAGCAATTGTGCTTCAGCCAAGATCCTCGCCCCCTCCCCCACTTTTCTATTTCCTTGGGGACTCCATCCTTCCAGAACCTCCGCTGGTGGTCCGTTAGATCAGGTGCTAGAAAATAGGAGGACATCAGGGGTGTTGCGTGAGGAAAGTGAGGTGAGAGGGAGAGAACGTGATCGGATAGGGGACTGTAGGGGGAGGGGATGATAGCAAGAGGGAGAGCTAGCACACGATGGATGGGGTGGCTATCGGGGAGAGCCATGGATTTGTGGGGGAGGTGATGCGAGAGAGGGACTGAGGGAGTATAGTCGCAAGCGCACTTTGAAACCGTGCCAATTGGGCAAGGAGGGAGTAGCATGAGGGAAATTGAAATTTTGGATATTTTTGTTATTTGTATGGGGGAGAGGGACGCGAGGCATTGATATGAGAATTTTTATGTAATCAATTAAGATATGTAGGGAAGTTTGTAGTTATTAAAATTAACTACATTCATTTTATTTATATTTTTATAATTTGTAAATATAAGTAATTTTAGCTATAAATACAATATATGTAGTTAGTATAATTGTAGCTAATTCACTTTTTTGTATAGTGATAAAGATCTGGTTGTTGCCTGATCCACCAAAACCTTTTTGGATTTTTAGTGACCCTGAGTTTTCTCTAGTTTTAGAATCAATGTAGTATCATACCTCCTCCCTTGCTTTCCATGGCATGAGGCTCGAATCCTTCTCCTTGCTCATGGTGTCAAATAGTTTTGTTATCTCCGTTTCCCTTAGTTCTAGTTTCTCTATCTCAGCAACAATGACCCTAAGTCAGCATTCCTTCTAGGAACTTGCCTCCGCTGACCCTATTCTTTCCTTTAATTGGGAATGAGAAATAGGAGTAGGGAACGACTGTCCTTCAAGTACAGTTGGGTCCTACAGTGAGGGAAGGCAAAAAAAAATGGAGAAATCCCTTTATACCCTTTCCCTATTTCTTGTTTTCCCATGTCACTTGACCATGGGTATAACCATCACTTTATATAGTTTTATTGCACTGACATCACATTGTTCAAGGGAAAACATTACAATAACACTGTTTCATGCCTATGGTTTTAAAGCCTAGAAGCTGGGCATCATGTACTTTCGCACCTTTTACTTTTACCCTTAGGGGTGTAAAGGTCTTTCTGCTCTTATGAATGAATTAGCCGCATAAGATTTTGAATTTGGAAAAATTAGCCCGATTTTATGGTTTGGTTTTTAGATCCCATTCCTGAGGTTAGAGTGAGGTCAATTTTTGGTTCTATCACATTAAGTAGATTAACTAATAAACATTTTGCACTTGTATATTGATATTAGGTTTGGAAGATTTGACCCTAAACCAAAATAGTAGTTTTAGGTATATTTAGTCTACATTGTCATGCATGGAAAAGTTATTGTTTTATATTGAGATGGTTGGTAACTGTTATGGCAAGACATTTTATTCTCATGTTTGTAATCTGAATTTTAAATATGTCTCGTTTCTCTTGTTATGATTATTTTGAACTTACCTAATTGCAAATAGCCCCCCTTCTTGTAGGAACATCTCTTTTTTCTCTTTTAACCCAATATAATGCCCAAAGTGTTTATTATATGTGCGTACTCAACTCTGTGGTGACCTCTATATTATTTCCTATGTGTTGGGTGATGTTCCCTTCCACCTAGGTATAGGTACATTAGAAGACAAGGGTGCACAACGATTGTATACAAGGTGTTAGACTTAATGATAGCTTGGAATGCCCGAGTTTCCCTCTACAATAGGTTTTCATGTCATTAGATTTATTGGTTTTTGCATTTTTACTTTGTTATACAACCTTTTTTGGTGAGGAATAATTGTATAATTATACACCTTGTAACTTTGTTATAGTTTTGTTTTGTTTCCTATAAACTTCACACGCTGATATATATACTATTTGAGAAATGAAGAATCCTCCTTCCTTCTTATTTGGAAATGGATGGACTTATTCTTCAATTCATTGAAGAGTTGATTCCCCTATTAGGTTTCACTCTTTACAAAATGGTATCAGAGCCTAAGCAGTAAGTAACTTGACTATTTCAAGTTATACTAGGACGACCCTAATTAGGTAGGTGACCCTTAGAGGTAGTTGATAAACCTATTTGCTAGTAGTTGAATACCAATTTGGGTTTTCAACCCATGGTTAACTTGTTCACTCACACTCCTCAACCCACCTATGTGGATGTGAGTCAGTCTTTAGTATCCCTTATCACCCCTACCCTCTTTATGGAAGTGAAGATGATGCCACATGGAACCGAATCTTGTAGTGTTTGGTTCCCATCACATATTTTTATAGGATATTAGCCTAAGAGCTATGAAGTGTAGGTTGACTTGAATAGTCATAGTTAGGATTTACCCCAGTTGTTCCTTTATACCTTTCATCACATCCATCCATCTTGGTTTGAGCATGCATGGATGACAAACATAAAACACTAACGTACGTTTTAGAATTGAGATGATTCCCTTGATACTATATGATAATGTAAACTAGCTCTCTTACAGTTAGATAGACCTTGCCTTCAAACATGGAGTTATATCAAATTAGTCTCATCTGAAGCTCACTATCATGAGGGTGAATATTATCATAGTTAATTCAAAAATTCCACATATATAATGAATTGTTGAAGGAAGACATGAATTTCATTAGGTTTTATTAAGAATTCATCTCTATGGTGTAATTAGATTACCTAGTGAATTAGATGATGAGTATTTGAATTTTTAATTCATAATATCTTGTAATGACACAAATATGGTAATTTAACAAGTGATGGAGAAGCTTAACTTCATCATATATCGATTGTACGATCATATGGCTTCTTGATGTCTTGAACTGGAGATGTGTAAATCATGACTAGGGTGGCGTGCGGAATAATGGATTTCATGCACTAATAAGATATGGTGGAATTTGAATGTGGGTAATAGAATACCTTTTTCCTCATCCTATGCTTTAGACTAGAGATGCTTTTTGTCATACCCTATTGATGTTTGAAGAATCAGAATATGTTGGTACAATGAAGCAATGATAGAATAATACTATATGCATATTGTGGTGGGTAAGTTGTGGGCTTGGTTCTTGGATCAATTTTGGCACCATTATTGAATATACATTGCAATTTTTTCATTCCAAAATATATTTTTGTTACTAAATTATATGTAAAAAATATTTAGATTTTATCGATGGTTTCTGGAACCAAGTCATCATCACAAGAAAGTCTAAACAGTGGAGGAATCTTTTAGTGAAGAAACCCTTGATTGGTATGACCAACCCTTTGATACTAGGCCTAAGTGTGATGTATTGAGTATAAGGAAGAATTTTTGTATATATATGGCCTAGTCGATCTACCCGCTTTGCCTCTCTACATGGTTAGTTATGTTATAAAATAATCCTTCTATGGTGTGGAGTCACGTACACTTTATTCATTAGGTGTGTAACTGAACTTAAGGAATAACTGAGATTAGAAGTAGTTGCTATGAGTAAGACTTGGATAAATCTTAGTGATAATGTCAAACAAATGTAGCTACCTCCTGATCATATTAGTGAGTAAGCCTTGCTTATTATACTTCATAAATGTTGCTTTGATAGTTATAATAAGTTTCTAATGTATATTCATTTATCCTTACAAGATGACCTCAAGTTTGGTGAAGTACTAAGAAAAATGACCAACATCTAAAAACTAGAATTAATTCCCTATACCTTAATTTGCTAGTATTGAAATGGTAAGGATAACTCTACACTAGATATTAACTTGAACAAACTTAGGATGTTAGAACTTATGAACATACAACTTTCCCATATGATCATAATATACAAAAGTCTCAATCACAACATGTCTAATGTAATACATATGCTTAAATCATGAATGAATAATTGAAAAGTTGCATACTATACACTATTTTTCTCAATGCAAATGCTAAACATGTTTGAAAAACAAAACCCTAATCTCATACCTATATCATAATCTGTCTAATGGAATATATGAAATGACTTGGACAATAGACATTAGATAGTCAATATTCTTAAGTGAAATCCATGAATATGTCATACTTATTTGATAGACCTATTCATGATATGAAAAGAATATTTATATTCACGTGATAACTTACTTTCTATATGCACCCAATATTTAATAAACATGGTAAATATGAAAGAAAATAAAACTAACAGTAGCGATGATAGAAATCATGGTGATAGTATTTGAGGATTGATGTTTCTTAACAAGTTTAGTACATCAACTTAATAGTTGTAAATTGTAATGACAACTTAGGTAAACCTATCTGGAAAGATTGGCTATTTGGGCTTATATGATATAAATGATAGGTTGTACCAAAACCTTGTGATTCTATGCTCATAATCTCCAAAGAGAAAGATAGAGAAGAAGAATAAGAAGATGGAGTGATATTGACTATGATAAAAGAATATGAGATAATTGTAGAATTTAGGTAATGATAGTGTTACTGTACCCTTTAAATAATCTTAAATGTAGACAGTGAGTATTATAGTTCTACCTCAAGGATGGACTACAAATGTATATGAGATGTATGGATTGACCATTTTGGGGATATTAATTGGAAACTCTTAGGTTGGCTCATAGAGTATGACTTAGTAAACATGGCTAACAATAGATAGATTTCAAGGATGAAATATCTTTAAGGGGTGGAGTGTTGTAACATACTTGAATCTAGGCATATATGTGAAACCTCCCATCTTTTAGGCCCATATTCGATTGTGTTATCATATAGCTTCTTTTTCCCTAATATAAAGTACACTAAGAAAATTTTGAGATAAATAATATCATGTATTAAAAATTACTTTTATATGTGGTAAAAACCCCTAATACATTCATAACAAAAACTGTATGTGTATACACATAAGTAGTAGTTTTGGCATTAATTTGACACTCTAAAATATCCATAACATCAAACATAGAATACATCAGTTTAGTAAGTGTTGTAGTGACAACAAAGTAATTAAGATGAATAAATACATCAAATGTTAAACATACAAATAATAAAATCTATTGTTGAACATATTTGAAATGTGAATTTGATGCCAAATTCAGTTTTCTCACATCTGAATCAGATATCATAAATTTTTTAAGTCAATTTAATGTTAAATGCACCCCCAATTTGTTTGATGAAGGAGATAAATATAGTGTAAAGAGGATTTAATCATTTTGCTATTCAGTCAACACTTTGAATAACTATAGTTATGTGCAACTTTCTTATCATACTTTTTATTTCTTACTTGTACTAATTTATCATGGCTCCTCATCCCCTTGACCTGATCCTTGCCCGATCATCTTCTTCGAGTTGCATTCGAAGCTATACCCAACTGTGAAGATCAAGCCTATCAGCTGTCGTTCTTTCTACCCCTTGCATTTCTTAGTCTTTGTTATCTTAACAATATCACCAGCATTTTTCTCATCTCTACTTTGATCGTATTCACCTCAGAGCACATAAAACCTACCCAACCTAGTCCCTCTAGTTCCTTACACCTACGACAATGTCTGGATAGCAAGCAGATTGCCACCACTGACTTCCATTGGCGACAAACACCTAGTCACCACCTTCACGACCAAGTTACAAATCTCTATTGTTGTCAACACCATCAAGAGCCGCTAGCCTGTGGGACCTCTATGCCATAAGGTGTGCCACCCCATAGTCATCAGGGTGGATTCTTATTCACCTACCCAGGGCATGTAGATCTCACAGACGCAGTCAGGTGAAGCCTGTAGCCTTTCAATGCCAATATCTACCTCAAGTCACTGGCATTTAGTCATGTCTATTCTTTCACTCTATACTGTGTGCAAGCACCTAGGATTAATATTCATGTATCGCTATGAATCTTGTCACTAGTTTGGCTTTGACGATCCTAAGTTGTATCGATGATTAGTGTTAGATTGTGAAAGTATGAGTTGGCCCAGATTCAACCCTTCATCTCCCCTCTCCCTCATCACCTAGGTTTATCCCTTTTTAAATCTCTCTCCAACATAAGAGTTGTTGCTTCAGGCTTCTTGAGTGCTGCTTGTTTCTCATGAAGATCTAGTTATTGTCTGATCCACCAGAACCTTCTTGGATTTTTTGAGACCCCAAGTTTTCTCTAGTTTTGGAATCGATGTAGTGCATGACCTTCTCCCTTTCCTGTCATTTCATGAGGCTCAAATCCTTCTCCTCACTCATGGTGTCAAATAGTTTTTTATCCTATGTTTCCCTTGGTTCTAATTCTCTATCTTTGCAAGAATGACCCTAGGCCAGCATTCCTTCTAAGAACCTACCTCTACTGACCATGATCTTCCCCATTGGGAATGAGAAATAGGAGTAGGGAAAGACTGCCCTTCAAGTATAGTTGGGTCGTGTAGTGAGGGAAGGCAGAAACATGGACAAATTTGTTGATGCCATTTCCTTGTTTCTCTTTTTCCCATGTCACTTGACCATGGGTATAACCATTACTTTATATAGTTTTATTGCACTGACATCACATGTTTTCAAGGGAAAACATCACAATAACATTGTGTCATGTCTATGGCTTTAAAACCTAGAAGTTGGGCATCATGGTACTTTCACCAGTTTTATTTTTTGCCCTTAGGGTATAAAGGTCTTTTTGCCCTTATGAATGAACTAGCCACATAAGATTTTGAATAAAAAAACCCAATTTTAGGGTTTGGTTTCTAGACCCCAATCCTGAGGTAAGCTTGAGGTCAATTTTAGGATCTAATACATCAAGTAGATTAACTAATAAATAGTTTACACTTGTATATTGATATTAGGTTTGGAAGATATGAACCTAAACCAAAAGAGTAGTTTTGCATGATTAGACCTAAAGCATAAGGTATGTACATCCCTTATTTTATTTTGAGCATTATTTGACTGAACCTACATTCATTTAATGATGCATCTCTTGAACTATTATTCTACTTGAAAATCCATTTTTTGGACACTCATATTTCCTTATTTGGGTTCATAATTACTCCTATGGTTGTTGAATTGTTCTTTTATAATGGGTCATTGGACCCCTCCTTCTATGATCGTAATTTCTTGTGAAATTGACTAAAATACTAGTCTGCCACTCTATTTATGCATGCACCATGTTTGAGTAGAATATCTAGAATAGTGATACTTATGTACAACAATACTTATATAGGGCACACATATTCCACATGGGGTGCGTGTTTCCACCCTTATTGCTTTTAGGCCATGATCCAATGGTGTTATGCCCCTATTTTAGGTATATTCACTCTATGTTGTCATGCATGCAAAAGTTTTTGTTTTATATTGAGATGGTTGATAACTGCTATGGCAAGACATTTTATTCTCATGTTTATATTTTGAATTGTAAATATGCTTCATTCTCTTGTTATAAATATTTTCAATTTACCTAAATGTAAATATCCCCCTTCTTGTGGGAAAACCTCTTTTTGCTCATTTAATCCAATATAATGCCCACATGTTTAATATATGTGCATACTTAGATCTTTTCCCGCCTCTATGATGTTTCCTATGCACTCAGTGATGTTCCCTTCCACCCATGTATAGGTACATTAGAATACAACAATGCATGACTATTGTATATAGGGTGTTGGATCTAAGGATAGCTTAGAATGGCCGAGTTGCATTCTGTAATAGGTTTTTCTGTGATTAGAATTTTTAGATTTTTACCTTTCTATTTTGTTATACCACCTTTTATAGTGAAGAACATTTGTATTATTATACAACTTGTAATTATAGTTTTGTTTCATCTTCTTATAAACTTCACACTCCAATATATATACCATTTGATAAATGAATGAAGTTTCTCCTTTCCCTATTATTTGGAAATGGATGGACTTTGTAAGACCCCTGATCTGTGTTTTGGGCTAAACCTATTTTCTTTGTCTTGAGTAAGTTCTTAGGACCTTGCTCTAATCCTTTGAGATTCTTTTAGATCTTGTGAAGAGCTTAAGTCTCCAGTTTGAGCTTGTTTGGATGATGTTTGTGCTTAGTGTGTTTGTTTTGGGTCAAATTGCAATTTACCCAAATATGAGGGTTATCTTGCAATTTGTCACATCTAGAGTATTCCTTCTCTCTCTTGGCTTCATGAGATAAAGTTTGGTGCTTTGGGGTTCCTTGTTTGGGCCTTGGTTGAGTGATGGCACCCTTAGAGGTGATTAGGGTTTTTGGGGTTTTGTTGTGTTTTGACCACGTGTACATGGTTGAATGTAGTGACCCTTTTTTGGCATTCCTTCTTCCACCCTCTATTTTGCTCGTCCTTGGAGCTTGGTGGAGAAAGGAGAGGTGATCCTTGGATCTTTGGTGATCAGACCTCTTGCATGTGGTGACTTTTGGTCATCTTCAACCATGGTAACTGCATGCCTTTCCTTGATGGCATCTCTTTTGATCTTCTAGCCCATCTTCTTCTCTTTTCTCAAACTTAGACCATGGATCCTCCATGGTGGTCATTCTTGAGAAGTGATCCCTTCATCACAAGGATCATAGGCCATGTTTTGATAAGGTGGACCCGAGTGTGAGGAAGTTTCCTTCTCTCTTTCTCCCTCCTTTTGGTTTGTCCTAGAGCTTCTTGCCCTCTTTTCTTGGGTTATCTTTGACCTTGTTGTCTTCTTCTTGTTGAGGTGATATTGTGGCCGAAAGTGGAGCCTCATCATCCTTTGTGATCGTGTTCTTGGAGCTTGTGATCCTTGGAGTTGATCTTCCTCGAGGCCAGTTATATAACTCTCTACCCTCTCTATTACTTGCACCATATTATGTTTTCATGTTATTGTTTCTCTCTCTAGATTATAATCCTAACATGATAGTATATGACACCATACTCTAGAACTTGAATGATGGTGCGAATCATGCTTGGTTTTCTTGGAATCTGAAACCCTAATTCATGGTACCTGATTTTAGTGATGGATGTGTTATGGTGGTTTTATCCCTATCTTTTAATCTTGGCTTGGATTACATGCATGATGCTCGTGTACTTTGATGTATTATGAAGTTTGGGTTATGTTTTGGATGTGTTAAATGTGGTTTAACTCTCTTTCCTAAACCCTAATTTCTATGTGCACGCTTTTAAGTGTTCTTAAGAGGATAGTCTCAAATGCATCTTGAGCTTTGGTTTTATCACCATGATCTAAGTTTGGCTTTTATTTTTTCCTTAGAGATTTGGATTATTTCCTCATGTGTTGGGGTTCTTCTTTCTCTCTCTTAAATGGTTTTGAATGATGATCCTCATGGTGATTATTCTAGGGTTTGATGATCTTGAAATCCTTAAGTTTTGGGCTTTGTAACTCTTGGTATTCTTACTGTTTGGTCTTTGTTTTGGTCCACACATACACCCATGTTTTGGCTTTGGGTTGAGACACTTTGTTTCATGAGTATTGAACATGGCGATGCCTGGTTTTCCTGTTGTTTATCTTATTTTGGTCGAGACGTCATATGTTGGTTCTACTCTAATCGTGATGCCTTGTTTTCTTTCGGTCGGGAAGCCCTATCGTGGTTGGTCGAGATGCCTAGTTATGACACATCTCGGTTGTAATTGGGTGTTGTCTTGGGGTCGTGACATGCTGTTGGATGTGGTTGAAACATGTTGTTGGATGGTGATCGAGACATAGGCTAATGTTGCAGTCGATACATTGCGTTGTGGATGGTGTTCATGATGCCAAGTTGTTATGCGTTGCGGTCACGACCAGGGTGACGGCGTGTTGCGGTCGCGACCAGGGTGATGGAGCATCACAGTTGCAACGATGGTGATGGTTTGTGGTGGTCGTGACACTTGGTTGTGTCACAGTCAAGACACCATGTATGAGGATGATTAAGACATGTATGTGATGGTGGGTTGTCACACACACACATGATGGATGATTAATACATATACATGATGCATGGTTGCTATCTATGTATAACATCATGAGATAATACACATACACATATGGATGGTGGTGATCCTTAGTGTTGTAATGTAATGATCTAATCATAACTCAACTAATGATGTTCTACCCTAAATCAGTTCCAAGGAAGTAGGAGATGGTGTATCTAGGGTTTGGTGATTGAATGAATCTATAAAACCCTAATCAACCATGTATGGAGCCCTAACCCTAATGTTGGGTCAAGTGATGTGTATGTTTCCCTCTCTTGAAGTGGTTATCATATTATGATGTTTTATCTCTCTTGTTTATGAACCCCTAACCTTGCAGGTGAAATGAATGCCATGGCTTGCATATTCTATGGTTATGATTATGTGATGCAGGGTGTTGGTTATAAACCTTGATGAGATATGAAGAAATATTATTTATGTGATGGGTTCTATGACCTGGTGAGGGCTTGATGCCTATTGTGAGGTGGTATCCTCTGGTGATGTGATTTGATGGATTGATATCCCACAATGATGTGACACATGGTGATAGCCTTGAATGGTTGTGTGTAAGTGCTATGTGATGGAGTGACAAGTTCATACCTTATACATTTTATATCTTTTGACTTTGCATTATACCCTTATATTTGTAGCGCTTGTTGATGACTTGTAAGTTGTAACTTGATTGATGCTAAAAGACACCTAATTGACATAACTAATCAAGTGAAACCTTAATCATGTAGTTTCTATGCGCCATAGATCCATTCCAATGTCAGTCTTAGTACTAGATGGTGAAATGGGTTCTCCCTTAGTGGAAGCTCAGAGTCATATTCTATTGAGTTCACATATTCAAAGGATTGGCTGTGGGCCATACCCTAGAAGGAGTGCACCTACATGCCGTATCTCAATGTTGTGACTCAGTATATACTTATGATACTTTCACAGGAATGGTTATAGGCCATATCCTGGTAGGAGTGTGACTATGTGTCATATCTCAGTTTCACTAGTGTTGTGCCTATATACCAAGGTGGGATAGGATGTTTCATAGTTAGACTTGATATGTCTCTAAGGTGTTTTCTCTTATGATGACCAAGAGGTGTTGGAGAGGACGTAGACTCTGACTTTTCCATTGACCTTGTATGACATTAATTTGACTTAGTAGTGGTCCATTAGAACATGAGTGGTATACCTCATCTCCTCAGGGCATAATAACAGATGTAATACATGTGTATAGTATATTTTCATAGGGACAAAATGTGAATAACATTGGTTGAAGTCTTGCCTTACTTTTGTATAGTTTTAGTGATAGAGGATATACATGTTCTTCATATTCCTTATTAGAATATTATTGTTCTACTACTAAGTGATAACTACCTAGTATTGTTTAATCTACTTTATCTGTTAGATACATATCATTGAGTTGAATTTGTTCATCCTACTTAGTATGCTATCTATCTACTTCAGTTTATCTGTGCTTTAATAGATGTTGGCAGAGAGTTATATCTATGGCTGGGACGTTTGGTCTCACCCTATGGGTTTCCACATCTTTTAGGTGGTCGTGCACGATGGGGTGGAGATCGTGCAATAGAGGAAGAGCAACAACAAGAGCAGTAGATGATAATGTTGGATGTGTTGCTAGTCTTTTGGTATTAGATTCCTAGAGTCATCTATGTATACTCAGGACTTGGGGGTGTTTTCAATGTGTTTTGTAGAGAAGTCACCAATACAAGGTTTTTGGCTTGAGTTCCTTTTGTTGTATAGATATGGCATGTGTACATGTATATATATATATATATATATATATATATATATATATATATATATATATATATATATATATATATGAAGCATGTATCTCATATAACATGTTAATGATAGGAAGGTTGAAAAACAATGATGTAAGCACCTTAAGATATGTGTTATGTGATCCAGGTGTCCTATTGTAGACTTATATGTGAAAGTTTTCAGCCTATGGGGCTTTTATAGAATCCATTTTAATTTCCTGTGTTTTCTGGTAATATGCTTACTTAGTGTTATTTCTGCGTTTGGTTTTGAGTAATCTTGTTTGTGGCGTGTCGGGCGTCACAGACTTATTCTTCAATTCATTTAAGAGTGTATTCCCCTATTGGGTCCCACTCTTTACACACTATCCCTTCTTCTATCCACATATGATAGGAACCCCCGCCTCTGCCCAACATTTCACCTTTCATCTATTTTGCCATCCCTGACCTATTTGGTGCAAACAACACTAACGAAATCGATTGTTGTTACCATCAGAAATAATGACATGAATACAAGCATATTATACATACATCCTCTACTAATCCACTCAGACCTCAACCAAAAAGTAAAATCAAATGAACTAATAACATGAGATCCTTTTCTTAAGTGACACAAACATAGCCTGAAAGTAGGAGTTAGACTGGCCCTAAAGACAACCTGCATGGACTCCACTTGAAACCAAACACTTAATATAACTTTTTGCTTCAATTCCTAGAGACCAAGGAAGCAGGGAATCACTCATATTGGCACTTATAGACACACGTCATTGGGGTGGTAGTACTTCAATCTCAATGGAAACACGTAGATTGAATCAAAAAGATAGTATTTGGTGTCTTCACTACTACTCTCACCATCAATGGTACCA
The DNA here is from genome assembly GCA_963693085.1 of Alisma plantago-aquatica. NCBI lineage: Eukaryota > Viridiplantae > Streptophyta > Magnoliopsida > Alismatales > Alismataceae > Alisma > Alisma plantago-aquatica. Next base: position 628,968,605 of record OY856413.1, read on the forward strand.
CATATGAATATCTCCAAACCTTTTGCGGACCTTATAGTTGCTTCCCCAACCCCTTGTAACCCTCCATTACATCGTACACACTTGGCAACCCTCTTCTATATGTTGGTGAACCAAAATAGAATGTTGGCTCACGTAGCAATAGTTGCGGCAAGGTTGACATAGTCATAATAGCATCCTAAACCACAACATCGACATGATCATATCCAATGTTCTCCAAGGAACCTAAAACTAGGAATAGAGACTCCATGGCTGCTAGAAGAGACTAGGAAATCTAATCAAATGATATCAACGTCATCTAAGAACTTTCAGACTTCCATTATTGGAAGATAAAAGTTTGATATCAAGAATCAATAATTTACTATTCCATGTTTAGATATTAGATCATAAACTTGATAAAGAGGTCAGTAGTAGTTTTCATATCCAATGAAGAATGTATGAAACTTTTTAAAACAATGTATGTTGATTTATTTATTTAATTGCAACGATTGTCATGACGTGACACCACCCCTTCAAAGTTAAATGCTTTCACTCATTCATTATATATATATATGTATAGAAGTGGAGTGTTACATTAATGGTAACATAGAAAATAAGCAGATGGACACTAGCCAACAATCTGATTCATATGTTCTAACACTAGGTATATGTGACCTTTTTTCACACGTTCCTTAAGAGATCTAGCAAGGGCAAGGATAAGGATGATGGTGCTAACTCATCTAGTGATGGAAGTGGACTAGGAAAGAAACCTTAGGCATCCTTGGAGGACTTAGACCATGCACTCACCAATTCCCTAGGACAAGGACAACAACAACCCTGAAACTACAACCTAACTTTAGTGGACTTCTTGAAGATAAGGCCTGACTCCTTCGTTGGAGAATGAGGAGCTGATGCCAACACTAAGGGGGAAGAATGTAGGAGCATTGGAAATTATTCTACCCTTAACAATCTAGGGTTTGGTTCTCAACACATATGCTGAAGGTAGTTTCTCATACATGGTGGGATAATTTTGTCGACTCATGAGAGACTGATGCACCCACACTTGCATGGGAAAGATTTGTTGAATCTTTCTATGAGCACTATGTGTTTAAAACTATGATATTAAAGAAAGAGTTGGAGTTCAACAACCTAGATCAAGTTGGTGACATGAGTGTGACCCAATATGCCATGATGTTTAGGTCCTATAGAAGTATGGTTATGAATATGATGAGAGATGTAGAACAAATAAGTTCAACCGGGGACTCCAGCCCAACCTAATCTTTTCCCTATTAGGAAGAGGCCACAAGTTCCTTAAAGGATCCCAAGATGTTAGACTAGAGCTAGAAGATCACCCTGGAGGGTCCTACAAGAAGGAAGCTCCTTAGAAGAACAACCACTATCAACACCAAACTCTCAACAACCATAAGAGAAAGGAACCCAAGCCTGCTAAAGAAGTTGAAAAGCCCCAATCTCCAACATGCAAGAATAACCATGCATGCCCATTGAGGTATGGAGTAGGAGTGTGGTAGTACTCTGGAGAGACTCGACACTTTACCCCAAGCTACTGAAGAAGGATCAAATCCTGAATCCAAACACACCCCAAAATCAGAATAGGAACCAAGATCCACCATGAAGGACACAAGCTAAGATTTATGCCATGGACTTGGAGAAAAAATATGATTACCAAGGTAATAATTAGTTCATGTATTGCAAGCTCTAAATGTTGAAAATATGACCTATTGAAAAAACTATAAAACTTAATTAAGACGTAAGTGAAGCCCTAAGGTGGGTAGTATTGTGAGGAATTTTTGAGGACACAATTTATTTAAGGTGGGTAGAATTAAAGCATCCCAATTTAAAAGAAAATAGGGTTTTGATTGCAATTTTTTAACTATGATTTTCAAAACTTAGGCAATTATGCAAGTTACCCCAAACACTGAGTACTTTATATGAAATATAATATAAAGATATAAAAAACGAAATATTTTCCCTCTTTTCTTTTCTAAATGATTAAATGACTTCTATATACATAAATGATAAATAACATTATTCTCTCTCCTATAAAGATAAATTATCCAAGAGACATAAAATTTAAGAAGTTTAACCTTTTGCTGGATAATCACACTCAACCTAGAAATTTGACTTAAATTAATCAAATAAGAAAAGGACAAATCATTACATTTCATATTTTAATGCATATACATTAAGATAATGACATACATGAAAGTAATGAACATAATTTTTTAAAAACCTACATCTAATGGTATAGGAAGATCCTAGACTCCTCATTTAACCTATGGTTCAAATTTGGTGTCATATGAACTTCATATGACCCCTCAAACTAATTAAGAAAAATTTAGATAAAATTTAAATAAGATTTGTTCAACATTTAACTGATACATCAAATTATCAAATAATACCTTTAACTCTGTGTCACATGGACCTTCATGTATCCAATCTGCATTGGACTCTAACTAGAGGAGTCATATATGAGGAGGGAAGCCTTCTCCCTTACCTACATTCCCTATCCTTGTAGGACTGTTCTATAGACACATCTCCTCGACCTCAGTCTCCCTCTCTATTTTATCCCATGAGATTTTGAGATCTGAATCACTCTCCTCTTTGCATAGAGAATTAATAGATCAATGGTTAGATAGGTTTTCACCTACCACCTTTCTCAGACCATAAGGGACTCCTATTTCCCTTAGATCTTGAACTACATTGATCCCTAAGGACTCCCCACCCTCCGTGTATATATGGCTACACTCCAATTCCTCAAGAACATGCTGAGAATTCTAGGAACCACACAAGTTTTCCCTCCTGGTACCTACAACCCATTATCAATTTTTAGTCTTCTCTAGAGCCTAGTGATGTCATGTTGTAGCCTTCTGGTGGTCATGGCCCTTGGGAAACACCACGTAACCCATCAGTGGTGATCATAGAACCTTAGAAGTTTGTCAATTTGAGATTGTCTCATGTGGAACACTTTTTACCCTTTTCCTTGTTCATTTTCTATTGTTTGAGAATCCACGATGATTTTGGTATTGTTGACTTGAGAGTTATACATTTCCCATATTTTGATAATGAATTAACCATTCCATTCCTATGTATCTAATATGTTTGTTCAAGATTGATTTCAGGCTTTAGGTACATGAAAAGGATCAAATTACACAAGCCCTATCTAGTTCAAGTTCAAGTCAAAAGCAATGCAAGTGCACATTTTGGGAAATCACTCCAAATGACCTTAGATAATTTTTGTAATCACTTGTATTGATGATATGACTTGTAACTAAGATGAGAAAAAATTAGGAACACTTAATTCCAATGTTTGATCACTCAAATGTCAATTTAAAAAATTTATCACATGTTGTTTATCAGCCGAGTTAAAAACCCGACCAATCCAGTGATGGATTTTATAGAGAGACTAATATGTCGAGTTGCACACTCACAGAATTCGATCGGTCGATCAACTAAGCAAAACTGATTTTGACTCATCAGTCAAGTTTCCTAGAACAAACTCGACCAATATTTTGAAAATTAGCTTTGTCACTTAGTGGATCGATCAAGTTATCTTTATTGAAACTCAACCGAATGTATAGTACGAAAAAAGCTGAAAAAGTTATTATAACCATTGGTGAGTTGTTTTGAGCGAGAATAGATCTGTTGTATCTTGGAAAATGACTATATTTCTCCCTTGAGTGATCCCACACTCAAGGGAACATCCCCAGCTATAAACAAGACCCCTTAGAGTTCATTCTAAGTTTGCTCATTCATTCTATTCTAAGTCCTTGCTATAGTTGAGTGTGTTGCAACTCCTTGAGCCCATTTCTCTCTCTCATTTACAAAGCATTTTATGATTATGAGTGAGTTAGGCCAGTTGTAAGAGAGCTACTTCCTTGTTCTTGTAAAGCTCTCATTCCATTCCATCTTCCCTACCCCCTTTCTCAAAGAAGAAAAGGTGAAGCAAGCTACTCTGAGTGAAGGTGAAGCTGTTATTGTTCTTCTTCAAGGTTGAAGAAGAGGTGAAGATCTTCTCTAGGTAAAGGAGTAGGGCAAGGTCAATATTCAGGAAGAGTGGGAAAATTCCTTCAAGGACAAAGACTTGATGCAAGTGTGGGTAAGTCCTTGTTGAAGGATGAAGACATCTTGATCAAGTGGGTAAGTCCTTGTGTAGGTGGAAGACTCTTGTCTTGAGTAGGTAAGTCCTTGGATGTATGGTGGTATCCTTGTATCTCTTATGAAAGAAATATAAGTATACACAGATTGCAAAGTCCTAGAGGTTGACCTCTCTAGGTAGTAGATTGACTCTCTCCTAGTTTGGAGAGTGGAACCACTCTAAACCACCTTATCCAAGTGAATGTTTCAATTTCTCTCATCCTTGCTATGATAGCTTAATTAGGACTTCAAATTTCTCTTAAGATATTGGTTTTGATTGATATAATTTGAAGGTATAACTTATCTTGTGAGAATTTTGAACCTCTATTCACCCCCCTCTAGAGCCCTATATCCAACAAGTGGATTCATAGCTAAGGATCTTCTCCAAGAATCTCCCATGAGATGAGAATATGGGCGACAACCTACTTGGTTCACTCCACCTAGAGGGAGGCTTCTCCATGCATCCTCCAGTCTTCGGCGACACCAACTTCCTCTATTGGAAGATGTGTATTCAATTCTACATTCAAGGGATGAACTTTGATATATGTAAGGTGATGGTCACACCATACAAGGAGCCATCCAGAGCTGTTTCAACATGGAGTGAAGCTACACTAAAAGAAGCCCATCTCAATGCCAAAGCCATAAGAATCCTCTATGCAACCCTTACCCCAACGGAGTTCAACCACATCTCATCTTGGGACACCGCCTATGATATTTGGGATAAATTGTGCATTACCTATGAGGGCACAAAGAAAGTCAAGGAGGCTAAGATATACATGTTGAACAACCTTCTAGAGAACTTCAAGATGGGAAAGAAAGAAGGGATTGTGGAGATGTAATCTAGGCTTAATGTGATCATAAATGGCCTATCTGCTTTGGGAAACACTTTGGATAGAGGTGTAATCAACTCCAAGATCTTGAGGACTCTACCAAATAGATGGGAGTCAAAGGTAACCTCCATTGAAGAAGTGAGGAGCCTTGATGACCTCCCAACCGAAGAGCTCATTGGTAACCTCCAAGGTCATGAGCCAAGGCTTGACAAGTAAGAAGAAGAAGCCAAGAAAGAAGAGAAAGAAGCGAAGAATATCAAAGATAGTGATTTCAGGCACAAGTGGAGGCGGTAATCCTTCAACAACAACTTGCTTGTCAGACATATCCCTTCTCCTCTAGAGAGGATGATGGCCCTAGTGAGCATGAATCCAACTACACCAAGGGCAAACACTTCAAGGGAATGCAATCCTCATCCTCTACTCCTAGATGCTACAAGTGTGGATAAAAGGGACACTACAAGAGTGAATGTCCCAAGTCAAGAAAGTCACACCACAAGGGCAGATCCAAGAAGGAGGAAGAGTACAAGAAGGAGAGAAAGTACAAGGAAAAGAAGGAGAAAAGACACAAGAATGCAACTCATGCAGCTTGGGAGGAATCATCCTCAAGTGTCTCTAGCTCCAAAGAATATGGAGAGTGTCACCTTGCACTCATGACCTCTACTAGTGAAGAAATTGGTGAGGTAAGTGAGGTAAGCTTGCATGAGTTATCTAAGGAAACTCTTATTCAAATATGCTTGTTTCTGTTGGCTAAATTGACATTATGATAAATCCCTTTGTTTCGATGATGACAAACATTTCATTCTTGTCGATCTAACGTGCTACTTGAGTGTTGCAGGAATAAGGTGGATGACAAAGTACTAGGGAATCTATACGCTTGAATATTTGTAAATTTCATGAAATGTAATCAATTGTAAACTTGTACAAATATATAATGTACAAGTACTTAGACTTCATGTAAATCAAGTGTTAGATCTCCTCTAGCCAATCACTACACTTAGATAGGTCATCCCCTTCAATAGTGTCACATATGCACACTCATACACACACTTAATGCCTTAAATTGAAACATTGAAACAGGGGCAATCTCGGTCGACAAACTCCTCAACCGAGACATTCTCAGTCGACAAACTTCTCGACCGAGAAAGACCCGAGTAGCCGTTAGACACAGCTGACAAGGTAGTTGGCAGTTGGAGATGAACGTTGCAAACACTTGATCTAGAGAGCCTGTCGGTCGACAAAACCTCGACTGAGTAGGTATCTCGGTCGACAATTCATCGACTGAGATGGACTCTGACAGCAACTGCAGAATTAATTAATTAGTTGTTGCTAATGCAACCAACTTGTACCTAACGGCTAGTTAAGCACTTAGAACCCCCTAGAAAGTGTCTAGAACGTCCTTAAGCACTTTTAGGCCATTCCTATAAATAGGACATGCCTTAGGACACCTAAACTCAACCAAGCTACACTTGTGATACACTTGAGCATACACTTGCAATTGTCAATCTGTTTTGAGAAATTGATCAACACTTGCATTGGCTATACTTCTACTTGCTCTAATTTTGTGTCCTATAGTCTAGTATCTCCTATCCACTACAATCACACGTGCATATACATTGGTTAGGAGATCTACACACTTGATATAGGCAAATCAAGCCTTGTGCTTCAAAGGTTAAGTGTAATTTCCTTTTTCCTTCTTGTTCCTTTTATTCTTTGTATTCTCCTTGCTACTCCTAGGGTTGGAGGCTGCGGATTGGAGAAGGTTCTTCTCGGTGGAGAAGGTGGACTTCGAGCTACTTCTAGAAGGCTATTGCAACGGGAAGCTACTTCAGGAGGAAGGCTACTTTAAGGGGGAGCTTGAAGTTACTTCAAGAAGGCTGCTTCAAGGTTGGTGCAATTACTTCAAGGTGAAGGCTGCTCGAAGGGTTTAGGGAAAGAATTGTAATTTTATGTAAAGTCCTTGCGAGGTAATAAAATTAAATTCTTTCAAAATCCCGGTTGGGTAAGCAACCGGGTAGTGGACTGACTACCTTAGTATTTGCTAAGGTAGGAACCACTCTAAATCCTTGTCCCCTTGTCCAATATTCTTGTTGTTGGTTGTTTGAGTTAAATAATTGTTAAATTAATTTAAAACCCTATTCACCCCCCCCCTCTAGTGGTTTTTCAATTGGTATCAGAGCAGGCTTCAAGGAACCCTAACCAGGTCTTGAAGAATGGGTGATGGGTTGCTCAACAACCTCAATCTTGAAGGGACACTTGTTGCTAGGCCTCCAGCATTTGATGGAACAAACTACACATACTGGAAGAGAAGGATGTAATTCTACTTCCAAGGCATTAGTTGGGATCTATGGAGGATGGTGTCAACCCCTTATGAGCTTCCTCAAGTGGAATATGCAGCCTGGGACACTGATACGGTAAAATCGGCTCAAATGAATGCAAAGGCTGTAAGTATTCTTTATTGTTCAATTTCAGTAGGAGAATTTAATAGAATATCAAATTGTGAAACAGCCTATGAAATATGGCATAGACTTTCTATAACTTATGAAGGGACAGTTCAAGTTAAGAATTCCAAAGTTAGTATGCTTAAACAAAAGTTTGAACATTTCCGTATGGATCCAAATGAATCTATTAGTGAAATGTATGCAAAGTTCTGTTCTATTGTAAATGGTTTAAATGCTTTAGGTAAAGTTGTTCTTGAGGAAGATCAGGTATCAAAGATCCTTAGATCACTTCCTCCCAAGTACAAGCCCAAGGTGACGGCCATTGAAGAAGCAAATGACCTCACCCGACTAAAGATGGAACAACTCATTGGCAACCTAGAAGCTCATGAAGCAACATTAGAAGAGGAAGAAAGAAGAGAACGTGAACTTCAACAAGGGAAAAAGAAGAACATTGCATTCAAAGCATCAACCAAGGACAATCATGACACAAGTGAAGATGATAGTGAAGAAGAAACTCTCATTGTAAATGGTAAGCAATATAAAAGTTTTAAAACTAATAAAACTTGTAGTGTTTCTTCTTCCAGGTGCTTTGAATGTGGCAAGAAGGGACACATGAAAGGTGATTGTCCAAAACTCAATAAAGGGAAGAAATCATCTCACAAAAAGAAAGAAAGAGCATATAAAGCTGCATGGGATGATTCAAGTGATGATAGTGATGACGGAAAAGAAGAAGTAGAATGCCTCATTGCTACAACAAATGAAGAAGAAGAGGTAAGTCTTTTTGATCTACCAAAAGAAGATCTAATTGCTAGTCTTCAAGATACTCATGAGAAATATATTGAGTTCAAGAAGAAACTTAAGAAATCAAATAAAGTGAATGATGATTTAAACGTTAAACTTCTTGCTCTTGCATCTGAAAATGAAGATCTCAAAAAGGAAAATGAAGATTATAATCTTAAGTTAAAATCTATAGAAGCTAATTGCAATCTTCTTTCCTTAGAGAAGTTAAACTTACAAACTCAACTGAATGATCTTCAGAAACAACCTATCTTATGTTCACACTTAGATTATGATGAGGTTGTAAATGAAAGAAACTCTCTAGTATCTGATTTAGATAAAGCAAAGAAAGATATAAACAAGAAGATGGATGATATTGTTAAGTTACAAAGAAAAATAAATGAGTTAAGAGGAAATGACATCCTTGAGAATATTCTGAAAATTTCCTCTAGTTATAATGGAAGAAGAGGATTAGGATATGATCCAAAGAGAAATCAACCTACAAGAGCTAAAGCATCCAAGACTAAGATTGTGTTTGTACCTAAGAACACAATTCCTAGAAAGAGAAATGAAGTTGACTCCATTAGTTGTCATTATTGCATGCGCCTTAGACATTATTCATTCTTATGCCCATATAAGAAAAAGAATGATGATTTAGTTTGGATTCCTAAAACTTAGAAGCCTAAATTTAACTAGTTGAGATTTGACCTAAACTGATTCTTGATATACAAACGTCATATCTCAACACAATCGAGCTCTAACTTGCATAATTTTGTTTTACTTGGAAGCAATTAACAGTTCTGAAAACATTCCAGAAACTTTGTCGATCGAGAATCTGTCGACCGAGTGAACATTCGGTCGAGAAATTGTCAGCCGAGCAGGTCACTGATTTCCAGTCTGCAATAAATCTGCTGAATACATTTTCAATTGATCAAATTGCTATGTATCTGTTGTTAATGACTGTTTGTACATGCAAAACAAAGTATAAATTCTGGAAACCATCCTTGAAAACTTATATGAGATTACTTTGGTTTATTCTCTAAATGGTTTAGGTTAAAACTGAAAATTATGAACCATGTTAATTTAAGTCAAATTACTGCCTTCATGATCTATTCTAAGTATTTCTTGATTTATCCACATAGAAATCATATGTTGAATTTCATGTTGTTATTCTATCATTACATCATGGATATGCTTTCACCATTTCATTATTCAACTTTCTACATATAAAGATGATGCTTGTTGTAATAAATAAAACTCTATGGCACAAATAGATAATGATTATTGCATGAATGGTCTTTGATGATACATAGGCAAGCAAAATGAATTGTTGTTGATATATTGCTTAAAACTTCAATGCTTGCTCTTCTAAAGAAAATAGTCGTAACACATAAGATATTAATACAAATTGGTATCTTTAAAGACTTGAGATATTAATCGTGCTTTCAAGGATATATATGAAAATAAGGGTACAAGAAGAAATAGAATTTGATATTTATGTACTTACAGCAAAGCTTATATAAAAATTCTAAGAAAATCAAGGACGAACATCTTCATATTGAGTATCATTCAAAATGCTTCAAATTGATATCTAATCAAGTTACATGCAGACATTATACTTCACATATGAGTGTTCAATTTGGAAATCTGCAAAATTGTCTCTTGGTTGAAATCGAGTTTGACCAAGGGGCGCTATGGTCAAAGTCAAGGTCGACCTAAAATAAGCTTTGACAAAATGCTTATTTGGACATCATTTTATTGTACTTAATCTTAGTATATTTTTGATAAAGGTCAAAATTAAAATTTAAAATCATTTGTGACCTTAGAAGCTTTAAATTGCTTTAATTGTAAGATTAAGGGAGAGCTCATAAAACAAATTTGATTATTTGATAAAGAAGCTTACAAAAACATTGTAAACATCATTTGAAGCTAGTTATGACCTTAGTATTTTCACTCTTGGTTATTAAGCAATCTACAAATTTCATAAAAATGATATATCCTAAAGGAATTCTCTAAACAAATCAAGGCTTAACATCCCGTGCATTTGGTTAGAGACATTTTTATGTACTCTAAGATTAAAGGATTCTCATATCATTTTCAGGGCTTAACATCCCTTGTAAAATGAGTGAGAAATCAATACACATAAGCCATAAACTTAAAAGACACTCATATCATTTCAAGGCTTAATATCCTTTGCAAATGATTGAGAAACAAATTGTGGCTAAATTTGACAATAAAATCCCTTGATTTTAATTGGATATCTCTTTAAGGGGGAGAAAAGCTTAAAAAGAAAGACACAAAGTCATACTAAATGATTGTATTGGGTATCTTTTTGAGATGACAAAGGGGGAGAAATAATATAAAATCACAAACATAAAATTAAAATGAGTTTCAAATATCTTGGCCAGCAGCAGTCACTTGCAAAACCAAAGATGGCTACAAAAGTAAATTTCAGGTATGAAACTCACATGTTTTATATTTCCTTATTGTATATTTAGGAAATGTTTGTCATCTTCAAAAAGGGGGAGATTGTTGGCTAAATTGACATTATGATAAATCCCTTTGTTTCGATGATGACAAACATTTCATTCTTGTCAATCTAACGTGCTACTTGAGTGTTGCAGGAATAAGGTGGATGACAAAGTACTAGGGAATCTATACGCTTGAATATTTGTAAATTTCATGAAATGTAATCAATTGTAAACTTGTACAAATATATAATGTACAAGTACTTAGACTTCATGTAAATCAAGCGTTAGATCTCCTCTAGCCAATCACTACACTTAGATAGGTCATCCCCTTCAATAGTGTCACATATGCACACTCATACACACACTTAATGCCTTAAATTGAAACATTGAAACAGGGGCAATCTCGGTCGACAAACTCCTCGACCGAGACACTCTCGGTCGACAAACTTCTCGACCGAGAAAGACCCGAGTAGCCGTTAGACACAGCTGACAAGATAGTTGGCTGTTGGAGATGAACGTTGCAAACACTTGATCTAGAGAGCCTGTCGGTCGACAAAACCTCGACCGAGTAGATATCTCGGTCGACAATTCCTCGACCGAGATGGACTCTGACAGCAACTGCAGAATTAATTAATTAGTTGTTGCTAATGCAACCAACTTGTACCTAACGGCTAGTTAAGCACTTAGAACCCCCTAGAAAGTGTCTAGAACGTCCTTAAGCACTTGTAGGTCATTCCTATAAATAGGACATGCCTTAGGACACCTAAACTCAACTAAGCTACACTTGTGATACACTTGAGCATACACTTGCAATTGTCAATCTGTTTTGAGAAATTGAGCAACACTTGCATTGGCTATACTTCTACTTGCTCTAATTTTGTGTCCTATAGGCTAGTATCTCCTATCCACTACAATCACACATGCATATACATTGGTTAGGAGATCTACATGCTTGATATCGGCAAATCAAGCCTTGTGCTTCAAAGGTTAAGTGTAATTTCCTTTTTCCTTCTTGTTCCTTTTATTCTTTGTATTCTCCTTGCTACTCCTAGGGTTGGAGGCTGCGGATTGGAGAAGGTTCTTCTCGGTGGAGAAGGTGGACTTCGAGCTACTTCTAGAAGGCTATTGCAACGGGAAGCTACTTTAGGAGGAAGGCTACTTCAAGGGGGAGCTTGAAGTTACTTCAAGAAGGTTGCTTCAAGGTTGGTGCAATTACTTCAAGGTGAAGGCTGCTCGAAGGGTTTAGGGAAAGAATTGTAATTTTATGTAAAGTCCTTGCGAGGTAATAAAATTAAATTCTTTCAAAATCCGGGTTGGGTAAGCAACCGGGTAGTGGACTGACTACCTTAGTATTTGATAAGGTAGGAACCACTCTAAATCCTTGTCCCCTTGTCCAATATTCTTGTGGTTGGTTGTTTGAGTTAAATAATTGTTAAATTAATTTAAAACCCTATTCACCCCCCCCCCTCTAGTGGTTTTTCAGTTTCTACCCGTTCTTCTTTTGCAAAATGTAAATCTTAAAGAAAACGGTTAGGAAAAATTATTGATGATTTGTATGCTAAACTTGAAATTCTTGAGCTTAATGAGAAAACTCATCCTGAGAGCATTGATAACTTGCAAGGACAATATCTTGATCTTGAACTCCAATACAATGGAGTTGAAGTAGAGAATGGTGTTTACCTTAAGAACATTGAAACTCTTAAGGAAGATAACCAAAAGTGCCTAAATGAGCTTGAAACTCTTAAAACTAAAAATGATGAATTTAAGCTTATTGTTGATACTCGTAGAGATGAGAGGGATGTTTATCTTAAGGAAGTTTAAGTTTTTAAATCTGAAAATTCTAGGTTTCTTGGTCAAGTTAATGATTTTTTTTCCAAACCTATCTTTCCTAGTAATGATATTGCTTCTATTTCTATTGAGAAAGATTCTTATTTGACTAAAGCCCTCTATTTGGAGGTCGGGCTTGTTCGTTCTAGAGATGATATTGCTAGTTTGTCTTGTACTGTCATATCTCTTAATGATGACAATCATAGACTTAAAGCTTCTGTAAAAAAAATCCTCAAAGAGAAAAACTACCTTAATGAAATCCTTGACCATTTTACCAAACAAAGTGGTACTAGTGGTTTGGGATTTGTACGAGGAGCACCTAAGGGCAAAAACAAAGCCAAAGGTAAGAAAAAGAGCAAGGAGACCTCATTCTTTGTGGGAGAGTCCTCCGGTACTAAGAACCCTATGATCTGTTCTCATTGCAAGTGTGATGATCATTACTCTACTTATTGTCCTTACAAGCCTAAGGGGACCAAGTTACCAACCCAAAGATGACATGGGCCCCCAAGCTAACTCTAGATCCCAAAGTTTGAGTTGGGAACTGACACTCTCCTTTCTTTCTAGAAAACTTTATATGGATTGTTGATAGTGGTTGCACTAAGCATATGACAGGTGATATAAGCCATTTCAACAACTTCACCAAAAAGAAAGGAGGTTCGGTTACTTCAAGGACAACAAGAAAGGTAAGGTCAAAGGTGAGGGTGATGTAGGTGAATCCTTGTGTATCAAGAATGTTCTTTTTGTGGATGGCCTACATCACCATTTAATCAATGTAAGTAAATTATGTGATAATGGATACCTTGTGTTATTTACTTCTTTTAAATGCTTGATTCTAGATTCCCTCACATATCAAGTCATATATAAGGGAACTAGAAGTGGTAATATTTATGTAATTGTGCTTGACTCTATTAAGCTTGTTGTTGGTAGATGCCTAGTAGTCAACTCAAATAATATTTCTCTTTGGCATCGTCGGCTTGGTCATGTAACTATGCATCAGTTGAAGAAGTTGAGAAAAAAGGGCTTGGTCAAGGGACTTCCCAAATTGGATTTTGAAAAGGATGAGGAATGCCAACTTTGTACTCAAGGAAAGCAAACCAAGTCCTCCTTCAAATACAAAGGAGTCCTTAGTACTAAGAGAGCTCTTGAACTTCTTCACATTGATCTATTTGGACCAATGAGAACTCAATCTCTTCTTGGTTCCAAGTATTACCTTGTTATTGTCGATGATTTCTCTAGATATACTTGGACCTTATTTCTCATTTCCAAGAGTGATACACTTGATGTTTTCTCGAGTTTTTTTAAATGAATTGAGAATAAAGCTTCTTGTTAGATCATTTCCATCTGTATGACCATAGGGGAGAATTTGAAAATGATCTTTTTGAACCCTTTTGTCAAGAATCTGGGTATGCACATAACTTCTCTTCACCTCAAACACCTCAACAAAATAGGGTTGTAGAGAGGAAGAATAGGTCACTACAGGAGATGGTTAGGACCATGCTTTTAGAGTATGACACTCCAAAGAAGTTTTGGGCCAAAGCTGTCAGTACCTCATGTTTTGTGCAAAATTGGGTTTTTACACATTCTTCTTTAAAGGAACCCCCCTATGAGCTATGGCGTGGTAGGAAGTCTTCTATCGAGTATTTACATGTTTTTATATGTAATTATTTTGCTTTGAATATGAAAGATTCTCTTGTCAAGTTTGATCTGAAATCTTATAAGGCTTTCTTTCTTAGCTATAGCACTACTAGCAAGGCTTATAGAGTATTTAATGTTAATCTTAATAAAGTATAAGAATCTATAAATGTTAAGTTTATTGAGACTAACCCCTCTATTTCCAAATATATGGTTCCAAATGATGATGTTGCAGGTGAGGTAATTCCTATTCTAAAAGAACTCAACATCACCCAAAAGGGAAAAGAGGTGATCATTCAAGAAGAAGAGAAACACAAAGAGAAGAAGGATCCAACTCCCCAATTTGAAAAAAACCATCCAAAAGAATTGAGTTTAGGTGATCCGTTTGAAAGAGTGACAACGCGGACTGCATTCAACATAGAACAAATCAACAACGCATTCATCTCACAACTCGAGCCAAAGAACATCAAAGAAGCTCTTGGAGATGATGCATGGATCCTAGACATGCTAGAAGAGTTGGAGAAATTTTAAAAGAACAAAGTATGGATCCTAGTGACAAGACCAAGTGATAGAAAGATCATTGGCACGAAGTGGATCTACCGCAACAAGCTTGATGGAAGAGGCAAAGTCGTATGGAACAAAGCAAGGTTAGTGGCTCAAGGCTACAATCAATAGGAAGGTATAAGTTTTGATGAAACATATGCACCTGTAGATAGACTTGAGTCCATTCGTATGTTGCTTTCCTTTCCTATTTATAAAAATTTTCTTCTTTCTCAAATGGATGTTAAAAGTGCATTTTTTGAATGGTACAATTGAGGAGGAAGTGTATGTTGCACAACCCCTGAGCTTTGAACATGATAGTTTACCTAACCATGTTTATTTATTGCAAAAATCTCTCTATGGAATCAAACAAGCACCTCGAGCTTGGTATGAGAAATTAAAGAACTTTTTGTTAGATCATGGGTATATCATGGGAAAAGTAGATTCTACCTTGTTTCTAAAGCACACTTCTAACAATTTTCTTATCATTCAAATATAGGTTGATGATATCATTTTTGGTGGAACTAACCTTGATCTTTGAAAATAATGCATAGTGAATTTGAGATGAGTATGATGGGTGATCTCACATTCTTCGTCGACTTTCAAATCAAGAAAACTAATGATGGGAACTTTATCAACCAAGTCAAGTACACAAGTGAGCTACTTAAGCACTTTGGTATGGAGAACACCGAGTCGATGGACACACCCATGTCAAACATTGCCAAACTTGACAAAGATGAAGAAGGTGAGAAGGTAGATGAGAAGCTTTGTAGAGGTATGATTGGAAGTTTACTTTACTTAACTACCTCTAGACCTGATATAATATTTAGTGTTGGCTTGTGTGCTTGTTTTCAATCAAAACCTAAGAAATCACATCTTATAACTATTAAGAGGATTTTAAGGTACTTGGCCAAAACTCCAAATTTTTGTCAATGGTATCCCAAGTCAAGGGACTTTACTCTTACGGCTTATAGTGATGTGGATTACACAGGATGCTTGAATGATAGAAAGTGCACAATTGGCACTTGCTTTCTCCTAGGATCATGCTTGGTGTCTTGGTTCTCCAATAAATAGAGCACATTGGCATTATCAACCACCAAGGTTGAGTACATTGCAGCTGGGAGTTGTGTATAGGTCCTATGGATGAAGCAAATGCTCCAAGACTTTAACATTCATTTTGATGCTTCTCCTATGTATTGTGATAATACTAGTGCAATGAACTTGTTATATAATCCTATATTGCATAGTATAGATAACTGTATAGAGGTTCATCATCATTTTCTTTGTGATCACATTGCCAAAAATGATATCTATATCACACATGTGGACACAGAAAATCAGTTGGCGGACATTTTCACTAAAGTTTTCATGTTTGTTTTGCCATGTTTTTCTCTTGTTTTTGGGTATTTTCTGCAAACACTTGTTTTTTTTTTTGCAAAATAGTACCAAATGATGAGTGATATGTGCCTAAGTATGTTTAAAATGAAAAATATACTTGAAAAATAAATTTAATTAGCTATCAAATGGCTAGAAATTAGAATTTCTAATGTTGGTTCAGTTGGACCATCGATCGAGTTGCCAACTCGACCAATCAGAGTCTGAGAGCTTTTTTAAGGAGCCAATCAGTCAAATTTCTGAGTCACAAAACACGATCAATGGTTGGGCTAGAGCAAACATAAGTTAGGTTTGGTTGACTTTTATCCCTCTCAACTATAGAAAAATCGACCGATCCAACCTCTAGCTCCCTCAAGTTCTCAACCCTAGCCTCGACCTTCCTCTCCTTAGCCCTAGTTCGACCTAGATCGACCTTCCTTGACCTCTTTCCTATCAACCCTAGGTGTGTGGATGGTTTGTGGTGGTGTTTCTCTTGCTTTTGCTCTCTCCATCCTCTCTTTTTCATCTCCATGGAATCCAATAGGAGAAAGAGGGCGGCCCCAGCTGGAGCACCATCTTTGTCTTCCAACTCGCGTCTCATACCCTTTGACGATACCTTATTTGTCTCCAATGAGGCTCTCAATAGGTACAAGGAGCTCCTTCCTAGGAATCCTTTTCCATTCTGTGCACTTTTTGAGCCAGCCCCACATAGAAAAAGGGTCATTGATCAAGTGTCTGAGTTGTTATACAATCACCATCTCTCCGCCTTGTGTGTTGAATGCTTGTGCTACAACAATTCCATAACTAGAACAAAAGCTATTCATGAATTCGATGCTAACTTGCAATAGAATTATGACACACTTGTACCACCACCCAATACTCAAGTAGTCCTCACTTCCATGATCACCAAGAAGAAATTCCAAGTCTCTGAGGATACCCTAAATATCTTCTTCTCGGGTACTGAGGTGACTAACACTTGGAGGAAGGACTACCCCAAGTATTTTAACTTAGTTGAGCCTGAGGCCTTCTACAAGTAGTATGATCCCACTCTCCCTGGTATTTTTAAATTATTAAAGAATCCTTAGTTCCCATATAGGAAGAAGTGCACCCTTCCCTCCTCCACCTTAGATCTCAAGAATCACATACTTTCCCTAGTTGTTAACTGGAATATTCATCCCAAGAGAAATCAGTCTGAAATTGTTGAAAACACTGCGGTACTAATGTACTATCTCTTGAAGAACATCGGAGTCAAATGGTCTCATTATGTCCTTCACCACATGACCTACTTTGACTTAGGAAAGAACACCTATGGCACCCATCCACCCTATCGAGCCCTGATCTGTGGTCTTTTTCAACTTGCCACTAGCAAATCTATTTTCCACGACCTACACTACAAACCTACCCAAAAAGGAGTTTGCATCAGTGATACCATGCTTTAGAAGTATGTGCCTATCCCATCCTCTACCCTGCCCGAAGCCTCTACCTCTACCTTCATACGTGCACCTCCACCACCTCATCCTATCCAACTTGCCCATGCCTCATTCCATGTATCCAATGAGACCCTTATGGGCTACATGATACATATTAATAGGCATGTAACCTTTAGGTTTAGGAGCACATGCATCTAGACCTCTGTGCCATCATGTCTAACATGAACCTATCCTGTACACATCCTTATCCTGCCTATCAGCCCTACCCAGGAGGTGATTATGCTTCCTATGCATATGATCACTTTTACCCAACCCCTCCACCTACTACTTCCGTTGATACACCCTCTGCTATTGGTGAATCAACCCTTGGAGTGCTGCCTTTGCCTACTGGCCCATTGTCCACCTTGCCTTCCAGTCTTGGTACTTCTTCCCCTTCCTTCCCACAAGCCAATGAGTTCCATTCTCTTGGCATGTATTGGACTGAGCAAAATGCCTGTTGGCCTGGCTGTGGTTTTAGTTCCCTTGCTGATGAGGAGATGCCAGACTAGGATGATGAGGAGGTTGTTGCTGCTGATGAGGAGGCTTCTGAGGATGATGACGATTTTGATGGCTTTGTTGGTGCCTCTGGTGATGAAGGTGATGTTGCTGTCTCTGCTGCACCTTTAGATGGAGATGATGACTATGAGCCATAAGCTTCTGATGCTGATGGCGATGTGGACATAGATGACCTAGATGTTTAGATTTTCTAGTTTTTAGTCTAGATGTTGATCATATATATCTCTTAGGCTATTTTGTATTAAAAACATATGGGCACATTTTCTGAGATGTACTATTTTATCATCATATTTTTCATCATTTTGGCTTGTACTTGTTTCTGAGAACATGCTTTCTGAGTTGTAATCTTAATTCTTTGTACACTCCCTCTTTGATTTACTATGTCTCATGAGTCAGTCCCATGTTTTCCATATTTTGGTTATGACTTAAATTGTGTGTTTCTCTCGTCTCTATTTGGTGTATGCTTTGTGATTGCATGTTGTTGATGTATGTTTGGTTGTGCTTGGAGAAGACTCATTTATATGCTCTTATAGCCCCTTCCTTTTGATAATGTCAAAAGGGGGAGAGAAGTTCAATGTTTTGAAGCTCAACCATATTGCTTTTATTGCCTATGCGATCCTTTTCTTGTTCATTATATGCTTTATCATGTGACTTGCTAAAGGACCATATAGTATATATGTCATGTTGCTTTGTGTAGATAGAATAACTTTGTAGGTAACAGTAAGCATAGATTGAGGGGGAGAAATTCACATTGTTCAAATCATGAATCCCCCAACAATTCACAAGGAAAAGGTATAACTTTACATGTCCTTTTCAATATGATTCAGGAATGGTTTGTCATTGTCAAAAATTAGGAAAATGTTGACTTGAGAGTTATACATTGCCCATATTTAGAAAATTTGTCACAGGATATTTATCGATCGAGTTGGAAACTCGGCCGATCCAGTGATGGATTTTCTAGAGAGACCAATCGGTCAAGTTGCACACGCATAGAATTTGATCGATAAATCAACTAAGCAAAACTGATTTTGACTCATCGTTCGAGTTTCCCAGTACAAACTCGACCGATAGTTTAAAAATTGGCTTTGTCACTTGGTGGATTGCTCAAGTTATCTTTATTAAAACTCGACCAAATGTACTGTATGAAAAACACAGAAAAAGTGATTATAACCATTGGTGAGTTGTTTTGAGCGAGAATAGATCCATTGTAACTTGGAAAATGGATATATTTTTCCCTTAAGTGATCCCACACTCTATTCATGCTATTCTAAGTCCTTGTTATAGCTAAGTGTGTTTCAACTCCTTGAGACCCTTTCTCTCTCTCATTTACAAAGCATTTTGTGATTATGAGTGAGTTAGGCCAATTGTAAGAGAGCTACTTCCTTGTGCTTGTAAAGCTCTCATTCCATTCCATCTTCCCTACCACCTTTCTGAAAGAAGCAAAGGTGGATCAAGCTACTTTAAGTGAAGATGAAGCTATTGTTGTTCTTCTTCAAGGTTGAAGAAGAGGTGAAGATCTTCTCCAGGTGAACAGGAAGGGCAAGGCTAAATTCAAGAAGAGTGGGAAAATTCCTTCAAGGCCAAAGACTTGATGCAAGTGTGGGTAAGTCCTTGTTGAAGGTTGAATACATCTTGATCAAGTGGGTAAGTCCTTGTGTAGGTGGAAGACTCTTATCTTGAATACGTAAGTCCTTGGATATATGGTGGTCACCTTATATCTCTTATGAATGGAATATAAGTATACATAGATTGCAAAGTCCAAGAGGTTGACCTATCTAGGTAGTGGATTGACTCTCTCCTAGTTTGGAGAGTGGAACCACTCTAAACCACCTTGTCCAAGTGCATGTTTCAATTTCTATCATCCTTGCTATGCTTGCTTAGTTATGACTTCAAATTTCTGTTAAGATATTAGTTTTCATTGATATAATTTGAAGGTCTAACTTATCTTGTGAGAATTTTGAAGCTTTATTCACCCCCCTCTAGAGCCCTAGATCCAACATCTATGATTGCCTCACATGGGATCCTCTAGGTCTATTTGGGATTGAGAATGATCTGCCTATTTTGTTTTGCAAATTCTAGAGCTTAAAGCTCTTCCCCTCCTGGCTTGTCATGGATGCAGGTTTTTGTCGACCTCCTTGCCATTGGGGAACCTAGGTCAGGAGTCACTGAGACAACACCAATATCAAGAGACCATTCTGAAGTTAGTTCTTGACAAAATAATCACATAGTTTGTTTAAATCCTCAAAATCGAGCACTATTATCTATACCATCTTTTATTTGAGAATTAAGATCCCAAGAATGGTTTTACCAGGTTTTCCCTATAAAGTTTATTTTGTTTGACACACATTCATGGGTATTTTCAAGATTTCACATCTCTGGCTATTTGCAAATGCACGTCTTACATTGCACATGCCTAGGCCACATGGTCATATCTCATTGAGGCCACACTCGCATGCGGGGCTAGGCCTGCAAGGTTTCCAACTTAGGTTCATAGTGTAGTGTAGATTTTTCTTGATTTTTAATTGAGTGAATATTGAAAAAACCATAACTCATTCATATTAAGTTGGAAAAAGATAAACAAATACATTTTGGAAAAGGATTCTCATAAGCAATCCTATATTCTATTTTCAAACCCTAACTAAATTATGTCAGACCATGTTTTCTTTAGAGCCTAAGATTAGGGCTTAAGATGTTATTTAAAGTAAGTATTAGTGTAAAGTATGTTATTTTAGGAAACTTAGGATTTGACTCAAGATCAGAGTAACTAAGTTAGGATCTACCTCGCTCCAGGTAAACAAATCTACCTCGCTCCAGGTAAACAAGTTATGTTGTTGTGTGTAGTTATTCATGGCCGATTGAATGTTATGCATAACATGGAAACTGTGATTCAATTTCAATCTTCTAAAATGTGTTCATTATATAAATTGCTTGATGATTGTTGTATCTTATGTCTTATGGTTACCGTGATCACTTAGATTAGAGATTACGATCAATAATTAATGAATTAAAATTTCATGTTTCAAGATGGAGAAATCCCTTCATTTTAATGTTAAATATTCAATTTGAAGACTATGCTAATGTTTGTATTAAGAATCATGTTATAAGAATTTGATTAAGTTTTATATTTTCTTGAAATTTTGATCCACAAGTGGTGTTTTCCTAGCAATTTATGGGCTTTCCGAGCATTGTGTGCTCTTAAGTGGAAAATCATAGAGAGATGCATATTTTAGTTCTTCAATTCTTATTTATGTCAAGAATTTATATCAATATTGCTTAAGTTAATATTCAAATCATTTGTTTCTTCATATTAAGTAGAATTATTTTTCTTATTCTATAAAGTTCCAATACCATTTATTGATATGATTATTTTTTTCCTTTTTATGGTTGGGGACACAATGTCCCTAAGTATTGGATAAATATGGACTAATGAAGAGCAACCTAAGGATTAGAAGACCTTCAAGTGCAACCTGGTGGGGTGCCATCTACCTTAGAACATCCTAATATTTAGGATGTCTCCTTATATGTTTATCTATTCCATGTTTGGATGTTAGACCTTAGAGTTGGTAACAAAGTCAAATGTAGTTTTCATATCCAATGAACAATATATAAATCTTTTTAAAACACTGCATGGTGATTTACTTATTTATTTGCAATGAGTATCTATATGTAACATACCTCTTCGAAGTGTAATGCCTCTTCTCAATCATTATATATATATATATATATATATATATATATATATATATATATATATATATATATATATATATATATATATATATATATATATAGTCAGGCTAGAATACACTCGAGTGTATTCAGAGCAGAATACACTCAAGTAGTTTTTCATGATGTAATATTTTTTTTTCAAAAAACTAATCTGTTGATCTTCTTAAACATGTTGTGAATAGCCCATACACAAAACTTGAGCACATTTGGAGATTTATAGGTCATGTTATAAAGACAACAAAAATTATACATTTCAAATTAGTTTCATGCATTGATTTTTTTGCCCTTAGATGAGTGACTTACACTCAACCAAATGGGATCAAAATTTGTATGTAGCCTAGTTATAGTATGATGGTGAAGATCAATGGTTTACATTTTGCAAAAAAATAGTCTTGATATGCAAACAAACTTGAGTGTATTCATGTGATCTGTACACCCGAGTGTATTCTAGCCTGACTCTATATGAGTCAGGCTAGAATACACTCGAGTGTATTTGGAGCAGAATACACTCAAGTAGTTTTTCATGATGTAATATTTTTTTCAAAAATCTAATATGTTGATCTTCTTAAACATGTTGTGGATAGCTCATACGCAAAATTTGAGCACATTTGGAGATTTATAGGTCATGTTATAAAGATCACAAAAATTATAATTTTCAAATTAGTTTCGTGTGCCAATTTTGTTGCCCTTGGATGAGTGACTTACACTCAACCAAATGGTCTCCAAATTTGTATGTAGCCTAGTTATAGTATGACGGTGAAGATCAATGGTTTACATTTTGCAAAAAATAGTCTTGATATGCAAACACACTTGAGTGTATTTGTGTGATCTGTACACTCAAGTGTATTCTAGCCTGACTCTCTCTCTCTCTCTCTCTCTATATATATATATATGCAAAAGTGGGATGGTACATTGTTTTTCCATGCTTTGGATGCCCCCACAATGTCATTTTAGATGGAGGGTATCAGTTACTCAAGCATAGCTTTGAAACATTCCTTCACAAATGTGATGTCTCTCAATGTATGGGTACTTCATACCATCATCATATGAGTGTCTAAGTGAAGGTTTCCAAACATCAAATCATGGCTAGTCTGGAGAAGATAGTTGGAAGAACAAGGCATGATTTGGCTCACAAGTTGATTGACACATATGGGCCTATAGAACTATGTACCAGACCCCCTTGGCAACTACACCTTTCCATCTCATCTATGGTAAGTCTTGTCACTTACTAGTGGGCAATCTAAGAACTGATCATTAGTGCTTCTCAAGTACTAATAGATATTCTTTATGGCATTCTAGTGACCTTCATTGAAATCTGAATAATATAATCTAGTCATGCCCAATACATACAAGATAATGGGACAACTACATTAAATTGCATACATGGTAGATCCAATTGTGAATGCAAATGACATCTTACTCATGTTTTCCCATTTTTTACATGAATTGGAATGTTATGCTCTTTAAAGACCAATCCCATCTAATATGGACATATTTTCTTTCATTGAGTCCTTTATGCTGAACCCCTTTAGCATCTCACCAATGTATGTGCTCTTTCATAGGTCAAGAATCTTTCCAGAATTAACTCTATAGATCCTAATTCCTATCACATAGGATGCTTTGCCTAAGCCCTTCTGGAGAAGGTACTCTCGATGCTAGGTTTCAATACTTATAGTATTGGGATGTTATTCCCCATCAATATGTGGAATATAAATATGCTCCTACTCAATCTTTTGTAATCACAATTTTCATCTTCATTTTGACTAAAAATAATTCTT
The DNA here is from genome assembly GCA_963693085.1 of Alisma plantago-aquatica. Lineage (NCBI taxonomy): Eukaryota > Viridiplantae > Streptophyta > Magnoliopsida > Alismatales > Alismataceae > Alisma > Alisma plantago-aquatica. Next base: position 628,992,117 of record OY856413.1, read on the forward strand.
TAACTATCCTATCAAATCAAAGATTCCAGTTTTGAGATGCTTGCTTCAATCTAAAGATTGACCTTTGTAGCTTATAGACTTCATTTGCATTATTAGAGTTATAAAACCTTCAGGCTGCATCACATACACATCCTCTCCAATATTCCTATTAACGATTGTGGTTTTAATATCCATATTCCGAATCTCATAATCTTGATGAGCTGCAATGGCAAGCATGATCCTAATGGACAAAACCATGACAATTGATAAATGGATTTCATCATGTTCAACACTTTGAACTTTTTTGAAAAATCTTTGCAAGCAATCTACGCTTTTAGGTTATCCATGTTGGTCTTCTTCTTCAAGACCCAACTGCACCCTATGGGTTTAACCCCTTTAGGTGGTACCACCAATGTCATACCTTGTTGGTGTACATGGACTCCATTGTGGATATAATGGCTCCAAGCCATTTCTGACTCTGGTCCCTCAATAGCTTCTAGACAGGTTGTTGTTCCCATTTAACTTGTCCTTTTCAAGGACTGATTGTAGAGAAAAAGTGTTATTTGTTGCACTTGATTCTACAAGAGAAATTTGCAATTTTGTCAAAACATTTTGATTTGATTTGATTTAATAGAATTTGACAATGTTTAATTAGGCCTTCAATTAATTATCGCTCTCACTATTTTGTTCAAATTGATAATCCTCACCTATAAATTCCAAAGATTGTAGCACACAAACTTCTTATGAGACCAAGGTCCAAAACAATTGAGTTAATACCCGGACAATGCCAACATCTATAATCAATCATTAAGGTAAAAAACTTTTACTAATTACATCTTAGGCAATTCTAGGATAGATGGTATGTGCAACTCTTTGCCATAGTCATCTGCATGCCTCTAATTGCTTAATCTCACTAAGATCACTTAGTTAAGTCTGACCCAATAGCCAACATGATAGTAATGCACCCATCTTAGTAAGCCCACATAACTACCTTCACACTTCTATGAGATGGATAGCACATCACGCTTGGCATGCCCATGCATAATCGATCAAAATTTTCATGCATGTTGCTAATGGAAGGTATCTTAGTCTTAATGTGTTTGATTAAGGGATTTTATACGTCTAAAAGACATTTTAGAGGCTCATAAATGTCTGTTTATTGGTCAGGGTCGAATGGTTTGGACTTGAGTAGGTAGAAAAAAGAAAATAAATAAAAAATAGAGATTTGTTGTTTCTCACTATAATATCCATAATTAGAATTGAATTCTGTCAAGAACGAATTTCAAAAATCAAAACAAAATATTTAGATAGAATATTTAGAAAAAACTTAGAAAAAAAGACTATTATATATATATACATACATCTCCTATATATATATATATATATATATATATATATATATACATACATACATACATACATAGATACGTACGTATGTACATACATACATACATACATATCCTATATATATATATAAATGAATAAATATATATATATATATAAATATATATATATATACACACATACATACATACGTACATACATACATATCTAATCACCACATACTTATACATATCATATACATGCTATATCCCACAAATGCAAACATGCAATTTAAACATAAGAGATGGTTATGGTCATACTATTGTAATTCCTTGGAGCCACAAGGAATTACTACCACCTAAGGTCTAACATCACATGATTCAACCTATTATTGGTGAAGATAAATGCTTGAGCTAATTGGGTTGATCGGTTCAACCCTTGTTGGTCGGCTCACCTCTTGTTCAGTCTGTCAGACCGGTCTATTGGATCTAGTCCAACATCTTTTGGACTCCTCCAATCGATCGATTGGGCCATCAACCAATCAGTTCATCTCTTGTGTTGATCCTTCTTGGTTCTCTAGCCGATTAGTTCATCTTATGAAAGAGGCAACCCATCTGATATTGAACGTCTTCTTCATCATAACAAAATTAAAAACTAACCTAATCCTATTTAACTTATTTCATGGTAACAGAAGACCTCAAGTTACATTTGAGGGGAGCATAGGAAGGAGAGAATAATGCTTTTACTTGTGGAAGATAGGATACATGCTTGGTATGCATACTGAGATATAAATAGGAATAAACAACCATACCCAAGCAAACACAGATAACTTGGATTATTGGCCATAATCATGCTACACATCCACCATCAAAACCAATTTTAGGGACTTATAGATTGCAAATGTATCATATCACACACACACACACAAACACACACACACACACATATATATATATATATATGGGATCATATGTGGTATTTAATCAGATATGCACATTAATCATTTTAAAAATTCACATAGTATGCAATAAATAAATGGTGAAAACCAAAATATGATCATATTGATTAAATCCCAAAGCATATCAAATCAACATGGCTCTGATACCATTGTTGGGAAATATGGCATCTGAATAGGAAGCTGAAACAAAATTTTAACTGCCATATTCCCTTTCAACAGAAGATTGCATCAATAATTATGTAACGGGAAGATGGTTTATGAGATTATACCTCGTCCTAGAGAAAGTCCTGCGACTATACCCTCGTAGTAGTGTGCATCTTTCTTCAAGTCACACTCAGACAACGTCAACAACATCTATTGGTTGATCACCATGGACAACAATTGAACTTGTCCTCTAAGCGACAGTAAACAACCTCCTCGCCTCTATAATAGTCTACAAGGGCCACTAGGAACTCCTGTTGTTCTATATGAAAGGAAAGGAAGGAGTTGTCCCTTCTAGTTGGTGTACTAGCACCAAATTGCTCTCCCACAATTTTTCTCCCTTGCTATCCCTCCACTTATCAGGTAGGACTTGCTCAGGCTCTCTCGGATAGCACAACCAGAGAAGACAACAATTGTCAAAGCAACTGATTATGTGTCTGAAAAGCCCTCAATAACCCTCTATTTATAGGAGTTTCTAGGTCAGTGTTCCCATCTGTGCGGGAGTCGAAGGGTACATGATTTCATGAATTTTTGTATCTTGCAAAAGGCAAAGTGGTCAGTTCATAGGTGAACTGATCACTTGACATGATTGATTCAACCCCTGAAATAGTCATTTCATCATGTTTCCCAATCACAATTGTATTGGCAATTAATATATAATTTAATGCACAACATGACGTCAACACTAATCCTTTAATCAATTGAAATGATCCACTAAGTGGTCATTTCATAACCTGAATCGGTTGGTTCATGGACCTGAGCCGATCATCTCATCTTGAACCGGTCATTTCATGGACCAGTTTGCCAATATTGGTTCAATTGACTTGACACTCTAAAACACTCTGTTCAACATTTGAAGTGGTCAGTTCACAGTCCAGTCAGTCAACATTTCAACCAATGTCATTTAAAATCGAATACCTAACTCTTTAGTAATCAAGTTTAAACTATATCCATGAATGAACACCAATTCCAAGTGTATCCTTTGTGTGGGACCCTGTAGGTTCCAAATTACATTGGTAGAGAATGTCCATAATTAATTTATGACACCACAAGAAATGAGCGGTATCTAGAAACACATCATTGCTACCCAAGTAATTCAGAAAGTTGGAGAATAACTTCAACCTACAATATGTGGTTGGTGTTATAGTGATTGTATAATTCTTTGGTCACTGATATCCAGATTGAACTCGAGGCATGGAATCATTATCCTCACAATGTTCAATCCATGTTCCTGGAACTAGAGAATACTATTTGAGATATGTGGGAACCCAATATCATATATTTATTGACATGTGCATGCACATGCTTTTCTCACTCTCGCTTATCAAGTGGCCTAGATATCAAACTCATTTAGGAGTGAAAATCCCATCTAAATCACTCATAGTCATCCCCATGTGTCACAATGCGCTCGAGAACCACCTTTATAGTAACCCTTGTTGGCTAAATTGGACATTAGCTTATCCTCTATTTTGACGATGGCAAACATTTCATTCTTATGGATCTGACTTTCTACTTAAGTGCTTCAAGGTTCAAGGAGATCACACCAAATGGATAGATAAAGTTAAAAATGCCTAAATGCTTGTATTTACATGTTCATACAACTTGTAATATCTTATACAAGTGTATAATGTACAATTACCTAGAATTCATGTAAAATCAAGCATTTGATTTTTCCTATCCATCCAAAACTCTTAGTTAGGATCCACCTTAGAGCCTAGAGTCATTATTATTTATTAGAAAAATCAATTGATAGGTTTTCCACAATTTACACACCCATTTAAAAGGATTTTTGGATCAAGAGAAATGTCAACCAAAAATCTCTCAGTTTAGAAAATTTTCGGTCGAGAACCACCTTAGTCAAGGAGTCAGAGCACTGGTCAAAATCTTACACATTTGTGCTTTAAAACACTTTCAGTCGGAAACATTGTCGACCGACACATCTGCGGTCCAAATCAAATGACTGTTAGACTGACTAGTTGGTAGTTGAGGCTATCTGTTGGAATATATGTTCATTCAACTCAGGCTCGATCAAAGAAATTCTTGACTGAGACATGGTCGGTCAAAAAACTTGTCGACTGAATTGGGTTCTAGACTGATTTCTAGAAACAACTAAATTAGCCTTTGCACCTACCATTAACTCAACTAAAATGGCTAATTATCCACTAAGAACCCTCTAGACAGTTCCCCAAAGTACCCTAGTCACCTACAGCTCGTTCTTATAAATAGAGGTGAGCTTAGGACACTGAAACAAACAAGCTACACTTGAGCAATCATTTTAGAGAGAAACATAGTTCAAATTCACTTACTATCTTCTTCCTTGAGCTCTTAGTAGGTGTCCTATAGCTACAATCTTCTAGATACCATCCAAAAATGTCCATCTTAAGTGGTTAGGAGGTATAACACTTGATATAGGATCAAAGCGCCACACTACATTGGTGTAACTTTCCTTCTTCCAATCTACTTCTCAAAGTTGTTGTGATTGTGCTCCTTGAATAATCCAAGTGTGGGAGGTTGTTTGAGGTAATTTTCTCAGAGCTACTTCAAGGTGTGAAGACTGCTCCTAGGTGATTGGAGCTACTTCAAGGAGTGAAGGCTTCTCCTAGGCGATTGGATCTACTTCAAGGCATGAAGGCTGCTCCAAGGTGTTTGGCGCTACTTCAAGGAGGTGAAGGATGCGTCAAGGTGGTGGAGGTGGATCGTCATCCTCTCCTTGGGTTCTCTTCCATAACCTAGTAAAGAAGAGGTTGAGGTGAAGTGATTGTATTTTATTATAATTCCTTGAGAGGTAATAAAACCGATCACTTGCAAAATCCCAATTGGAGACAATTGGGTACTGTATTGACATCCTTTGATTTGAAGGGTGGAACCACTCTAAATTGTGTGTCTTCTCTTTGTGTCCACTTCTCTTTTGCAAGTTAAGTTTTAAATTAATTTTAAAAATTATCGAAAGCTTTATTCACACCCCTTTAGATCTTTAAACCATTATTCAAGGTCACGTTGGGTGATGTCAAAGTACATCAAATGACATGTGATGAGTGTAGTAACTTTAGGTTTGAGAACCACAATCACCACCATCACTATGAGAGATGATTCTGACTACCAATTATGATTTCCATGTGTCACTCTTAAGGTGGGTCTATCTGATACACTATTCTCTAACAAGTATCTATGTGTTTGGTTTAATATCATATATCATGACTGATGAGATTCTATCATCAACCAACACACACTCTAGTCTTATGTGTCATTGTTTTCTATTGACCTTCCAGAATAACAATTGACTAGGGACAAAAAAAGAATGTACATACTTTTAACATTTGTATGATCTCATTGTTCAAGTCAGCAACCCGAAGACATACATCATTGAGTAATTTCATTATTTAGATATTCATTTTGGTTCATGATTATCTCATAATTGAATAAAATACAATAAATTGGAAGATTGCCCTTATTGTCAATAAAATCGTTAATAAGATTGCCATCACAATCATCACATGATTGGATCTCTGGGCATACATACCAATAAACTCCTAAAACTATCTCTATAGATCTTAGTTCCTATCACATGTTTCAACACTTATAGTATTGGGATGTTATTCCCCATTAATATGTGGAATATAAATATGCTCCCACTAAATTTTTGTAATCACATATTTCATCTTCATTTTGACTAAAATTAATTCTTTGACTATCCTATCAAATCAAAGATTCTAGTTCTGAGATGCTTGCTTCAATCTAAAGATTAATCTTTGAAGATTATAGACTTCATTTGCATTATTGGAGTTATAAAACCTTCATGCTATGTTACATACACATCCTCTCAAATATTCCTATTAAGGAATGTGGTATTATATCCATATGCCAAATCTCATAGTCTTGATGAGCTGCAATGGCAAACATCATTATGATGGACTGAAACATGACAATTGGTAAATGGATTTCATCACGTTAAACACTTTAAACTTGTTTGAAAACCTTTGCAGGAAATATGCTCTTTTAGGTTATCCATGTTGGTCTTCCTCTTGAAGTCCCAACTGCACCCTGTGGGTTTTACCCCTTCAGGTGGTACCACCAAGGTCATACCTTGTTGGTGTACATGAACTCCATTGTGGATATAATGGCTTCAAGCCATTTCTTAGACTCCGGTCCCTCAATAGATTCTAGATAGGTTGTTGGCTCATTATCTTATGACCAACACACCACTGTTACAAGTTATAAGAAATCACATATCTTTCTAGATCAAGGGTGTTCTACTAAAACTATGAGTCCTGTATTCTATATGGAACTTGAGATTCCACAACAATTTGTGATTTCTCATTGTTCTTATTGTACCTCTTTAGGTTCAATGTGTTCTTTTCAATCTCAAACTTTTCAAGTTCTACTATTCTCTCACTAATTCATTTGGAACTCAGTTATCCTTATAACAAACACTTTTGTTGCTAGATTGAGATTATAGTACTATTCAACAAACTAACATTTATGTGATTTTTGGATAACTCTATTCAAGAAACTATCATATTACATAAGCTTTCTATCCTAATCAATATAGGACTTATCGAGACATCTCCTAATCCATATCTCATATGGTGTCTTTTGAACCTGTTTAGACAGTACATTGTTTTAGTGTAAAGCATGTACTCAAAGAGGAAACAAGATAATTCATTGATAATCGCATCATGACTCATTAAGGTGTGATTCCATCTTTATACATCACTATGTGTCAGTTGGAATTCATTGTGATACACTATCATAGTCTTTACATAAGCTCCTCAAACTCTTGGTTGAAAATATTTCAACATTGATCATATCGAAGTGTCTCAATACTTTTACCAAGTTATTTATGCACTTCATTTATGACCATCTTGTACACTTCAAGAGATTGATATGTGTATTTCACTAAATATAAATTACCTTATTAACTAAAGTTATCAATAAGTATGATGAGATACTAGTAACTATCCATAGAATTTATTCTAAAAGGTATATGTTCATTAATATGTACAAGCCCTAATAGAATACTTGCTCTCCCACTACATTTTTTTTAAAACATCCCCTCTTTATTTATATCATCCCTTAGTACATATTAAGCAGTGCGGTCTGCACTTTAGCTCTGGGCTCAACTCTCCTGGGTCTAAAGACTCCAGGTTTACAGGAATATCTTTGCGATAAATTTGTTGTAAACTACATGGAGGACTTTCATAGAACATTTTGTCTACAGTGCACTTCAAGTGTAATTTTTCAAGGCCATCGACAACTGTGTTGTACTGACGGTTCCTGTACTGCACAGTTATCTGGTTCCCCGTCTCCTTTTTCCACATGTTCGACCAGAAAGCGTATCTAGGGTAAGATCCTGATAGATCTATCAACATCTTCATCGCCAACAGACTATCAGTCTCGATGATGGCCCACTACATTTAGTGGAAGTACTTTTGTCATTTTCCCAATAAATAAGACATTCACGTTTCTTATGGTTCATTAACTAAAGATTCTAGATAAACATCATCATGGATTCTAGAAATGCATTTCTCATTTATGTTCTATAGATGACAATGCTATAGGTATTGATTGTTTGAGTTATCAAGTTTTAATATTTTGTTATTTATTTAATAAACATTTATCTTTGGATGTAGAAAATAAATATCATAAGATATCAGTGGTACTTTCCATAAAATATCACATCTTTGGAAATAGAACATTAACTATTATTCATAATCATCCTTGTTCGTACAAGATGTAGAAAGTAAAATGTTTCTATAATTGATAGGTATGAAATAGCAGTTCATAAACTCTATTACATGCCCTGTGGGTTGAGATAAATTATAAAATTTGACTGTTGTGGAAGAAACTCTTGCTCCATTTGCAATGTATAGTCTGACCTTGCCCTTTCATAAAGGCTTACTTCTTTTCAGATGTTGGATATTCGAACATATGTGAGATATACGCCCGATATCATATAACCAAGGATGAATAAGTAGTTAAATTTATCTCATAACATATATACTTAAATTGGAGATCTCTATTCCATCCTCCTTCTTCTTTAGTTCCTCCAAGTAGAGAGGGCAATTCCTCTTCCAGCGTACAAGTAGGTGATAGCGATGACAATTGCCTCCCTTTGCCTTGAGCGTTGAAGACATGGGCTTCTGACCAGATTTATAACTCTTATTAGCTTTGACTTCACCTTTAGACGTCCCCTTTGATTTGTTGATCATCATCACAGACTTGGGATTGTCTTTCTTCATTGTGCCTCAACTGTTCTTAACATGCCAAGTAACTTTGTCAACGACTTCTTAAAGTCATTCATGTTACAGTTCATGACAAACTGAATGTATGATTTTGGAAGTGACTGGAAAATCATATCATTGTCCAACTCTTGACCCAAGGGAAATCTCAGTCTAGCAAAGTTTTCCACATACCCAATAATCTTGAGCACATGAGGACCTACTGGATCTCTTTCTCCCATGCCACATTTAAACAATTTCTTGGATACATCATATCTCTCCTATCTTGCCTAATCTTGGTACATGCTCTTAAGATGTTTGACCATCTCAATAACATCCATGTTCTCATGCCGTTTTTTCAACTCATAGTTCATGGAGTACAACATTAGGAATTTGACATCAATGTCATCTTCAATATGCTTCTTGTGAGCATCCCTGTTAGCCCTAAGTGTAGTTGGAGCAGGTTCATCTAGCTCTAGTGTCTTAAGGACATAGAGCTTGCACTCTTGTGTGAGAACAATTCTCAGTATCCTGAACCAGTCATGGAAGTTGTTCCCATTTACATGTGCTTTTCAAGGACTGATCACATATAAAAAGTTTTTTTCGTTAATATTTGATTCTATAAGAGAAATTTACATTTTTGTCAAAACATTTTGATTTGATTGAATAGAATTTGATGATGTTTAATTAGGCCATTAATTAATTATCTCTCTCACTATTTTTTTCAAACTAATAACCCTCACCTATCAATTTAGAAGATTGCAACATACAATCTTCTAGTGAGCCAAGATCCAAAACAATTGAGTTATTTCCCAACCAACGCCAATGTCCATAATCAATCATTAAGGTCGACAACTTTTACTAATTGCATCTTATGCAATTCTTGGATAGATGGTATGTGCAACTCTTTGCCATAGTCATTTTCATGCCTCTAAGTTCTCAATATAATTAAGATCACTTAGTTAAGTCTAACCTAAGAGAGAACACGATAGAGACACATACTACTTGGCAGGCCCACATAACTACCATTACACTTTAACAAGACGGATAACACACCATGCTTGGTGTGCCCACGCATAACTGATCAAGAGTTTCATGTGTGTCGGTAATGGAAAGTATCTTAGACTTAATGTGTTTGATTGAGGGATTTTATATCTTATATATACATATCCAATCACCACATACTTATCGTATGTATCATATACATGCTATATCTCTCAAATGAAAACATGCAATTAAAACATAAGCGATGGTTATGGATATACTATTATAATTCCTTGGAGCCACAAGGAATTACTAACACCTAAGGTCTACATCACATGCATAAAACTATTGTTGGTGAAGACCTATGCTTGAACCAATCAGGGTTGATCGGTTAAACCTTGAACCGGTCAACTGACCTCTTGGTCAGTTGGTTGGTCTATCCGACCGATCTATTAGACCCCGATCCAACATCTTCTGGATTCCTCCAGTCAATTGACTAGGCCACCAACTGATTGGTTCAACTCCTATCTTGATCCTTCTCAGTCCTCCAATCGATCGAATCATCATCTAAAATGAGCAGCTTGTCTAGTGTTGGACGTCTTCTTCATCGTAACATGATTAAAAACTAACCTACTCCTATTTAACTTATTATATGGTTATAGGAGGCCTTGAGTTACATTCAAGTGGAGCATAGGAAGGAGAAAATAATACTTTTACATGTGGAATATAAGATACATGCTTGGTATGAAAACTGAGATATAAATAGGAATAAACAACCATAACTAAGCAAGAACAAATAACTAGGGTTATTGGCCATAACAATGCTACACATTCACCATCAAAACCAATTTTAGGACATCGCTTATAGATTGAAAATATATCATATATATTAATTTGGGATTGTATGTGGTACTTAATCGGATATACACATTAATCATTTTAAATATTCAAACCATATGCAAAAAATAAAAGGAAAAAACCAAAATATGATCATATCATTAAATTCCAAAGCATAGTAGATTGACATGGCTTGGATACCACTTTTGGGAAATATGGCATCTGAATAGGTAGCAGAAACAAAATTTTAACTGCCATATCCCCTTTTAATAGAAGATCATGTCAGTAACTATGAAATGATAAGGATGGTTTATGAGATTATACTTAGTCCTAGAGTAAGGCTGACGACTATACCCTCACAGTAGTGAGCATCTTTCTTCAAGTCACATTGGGACAACATCAACAACAACTCCTGGTTGACCACCTCAGATAACATTTGACCTTATCCTTTGAGTGGAAGACAACAACCTTCTCACCTCTATACTAGTCCACACAGACCACTGGGAATTCCCATTGTTCTAGATGAACGAACAAGGAGTTGTCCCTTCTAGTTGTTGTACTAGCACCAACTTTCTCTCCCACAATTGTCTCCTTTTTATCCCTCTGTTTATCAGTTAGGACTTTCTCGGGCTCTCTCGGTTACCACAACCAGAGAAGACAACAATTGTATGAGCAACTGATGATGTGTTTGAGAATCCCCGAGTACCCCTCTATTTATAGTAGGGTCTACATCAGGGTTCCCTGTTTGTGCGGGAGTTGAAAAGTATGAGATTTCATGAATTTTCATATCTTGTCAATGGAGAAACGGTTGATTTATAGGTGAAATGATTGGTTGGCATGTGACTTGATCGGTTCAACCCTTCGGTCATTTCATCATGTTTCCCAATCATAATTGTATTGGCAATTAATATCTAATTTAATTCACTACATGACGTCAGCACTAATCCCTGAATCGACAGAATTGATCCACCAAGCGATTGGTTCATAACCTGAATTTGTCGGTTCATGGACTTGAGCCAATAGGTTCACTTCTTAAGCCGGTCAGTTCATGGACCATATGGCCAATATTGGTTCAATTGACCTGGCACTCTAAAATGACCTATTCAACACTTGAACTAGTTGGTTCATAGTCCAATCAGTCAACATTCAAACAATGTTTTTTAAATTGAATACCTAACTCTTTAATAATCAAGTTTAAACTATATTCATGAATGAACTCCGATTCTAATTATATCCTTTGTCTGTGACCCTATAGGTTCCAAATTAAGTTGATAGTGAATGTCGATAACTAATTTATGACACCACAAGCAATGAGCGGTATTAGCAACACATAATTGCTACCCAAGTAATTTGGAAAGTTGGAGAACAACTTCAACCTACAATCTATGATTGGTGTTACATTGATTGTATGATTCCTTTGTCACTAATATCCATAGTGAACTCAAGGCATGGAATCATCATCATCTCAATGTTCAATCCATGTTCCTTGAACTAGAGAACACTGTCTGAGATATATGTGAACCCAATATTATATATTGACTCACATGTGCATGCACATGCTTTTCTCAGTCTCGCTTATCAAGTGTCTTGGATATCAAACTCCTTTAGGAGGGAAAAATCCCATCTTTATCACTCACAATCATCCCCATGTTTCACAATGTGCATGAACACCAACTTTATAGTGACCCTTATTTAAGGTCACGTTGGATGATGTCAAAGTATATCGAACGACATGTGATGAGTGTAGTGACTACAGATCTAAGAACCACAATCACCACCATCACTATGAGAGATGTTCTGACTACTAATTATGATTTCCATGTGTCACTCTCAAGGTGGGCCTATCTAATACACTATTCTCTAACAAGTATCTATGTGTTTGGTTTGATATCATATATCATGACTAATGAGATTTTGTCATCAACCAAGACACATTGTATTCTTATGTGTCATTTTTGTCTATCATCCTTCCACAATAACATCTGAATAGGGGAAAAACAAGAATGTACATAATTTTGACATTCGTATGATCTCATTGTTCAGGTCATCAATTCATAGACATACATCATTGAGTAATGTCATTCTTTAGACATTCATTTTTTTTCATCATTATCTCATAACTAAATAAAATAGAATAAATTTGAAGATTGCCTTTATTTTCGGTCAAATCATTTACAAGATATGCCATCACAATCATCACATGATTGGTTCTCTGGGCATACTTACTAACATAGTCCTCTTGCTAGGGTGGAGAAAATAGTCCCACTACCTGGTATTGTTACTTCATCTGTTACTATGTGTACCATCATATGTTTGGAATCTATCAATTTCATGCTTGTATTCTTTCCTGATCATCAAGTTTACATGTTTATTACATCTTGGTTGTATATAATTTCAAACTTTTGATTTAGGATATTGATTGATTACTATGAAACCCTTGATGAAATTTTGGATATGTTGTTTCAGAGCCAATATATGTATGATCTCTAGGTAACATGTTAAAGAGTTTAGTGACATCTTTCTGGTTACAAATCCTAAAGTCAAAGGGGGGAACAATCTCCTCCAAAACTTGTAATATTCATGTATAATGTTAATGATATAGAGAAAACTCAATTTATATTTGAGGGGATTATAAGGGAATAGAAACATAGGAAAAAGATATGTGGCTCAACTTGCAACCAAAAACCAAGAACCATCCATCCATAACCACATGCACACTCGCAAAGGGTCTTTGGACATAACCATGTAATCATCCACCAACCATAACATATTTTGAAGGCGTCGTGTATGAATTCATATATATATACATATTTATATTTATATTTATATTTATATATATATAGTGAGAGAGAAAGAGATAAAGAGAGAGAGAGATAGAGAGAGAGTAAGGCTAGAATACACTCAAGTATACAGATCACATCATGCACTCAAGTGGTGTTTGCATATCTAGACTTTTTTTTTTTTGAAAAATCCATCCCATTATCATGCACCGACCATATCAAAAATGTGTATCTAGGGAAAATCATATTTTCCATAGTCATATTATGATGTTATCATGCACATCATATGTAATGGCACAACTGGTATAAAACCAAATTTGAAAATATTGATTGTAAATCTTAATATATAATAGATTGATTAGGTTTTGATAGCACTATTGGTAATCATGGAGGTGACAGGAGTAGCTAAAAAAAAAATCCACAAATCCCATGATATCTCATGAATATATATATATATATATATATATATATATATATATATATATATATATATATATATACTGGTAAGGAAGGGATGTGAGGTATATCTTATTGTTGAGTAGGTCTGACAATGTTGCTCACAAGGTATATACATGGAGAAGATGTCAGTGATGTTCTACTAATGCAATTATAGAAGTGTCTATCATCTCAAAGTAGTTTACATGGATGACCAGACTTCCAAGACACACTACAAGAGTAGACATGAAAGAGAATTCCTTCCATTAGCAACATACTAGCATTGCACTATCTCTCCTCTCTCTCCTTGTAGGCAATGACATCTAGGATTTGTGTGTTAAAAGATGTAACTAAAACTCTGGTTGTCATAACCCCTTTTATAAGAGAGGTAAGAGAGTAGGATTTCTAATAAATCATGGGAAACAAGAGGATAATAGACTACATTTTAGAGATCCACTCACAAACAAGTAGTCAGTTGACTAGACAGTCCAATCGACCGACTAGACTGCATCAAATTTTGTTAGAAAAATTAAGCCAACTTATTGATCTAGTCCATTCGGCTGACTTGACTGTCTAGTTGACTGATTAGGATGATCTTGTCCAGTTGGTCGACTGGACTGTCTAATAGATAGATTGGCCTGGTCACAACTCTACCCAACTGGTTGACTTAGACTTTCCAATATGTCAAATTGGCTTCTAATCAATCTATCAAAGACCTAAATAATTACCAAAAACTTGTTAGAAATAAATAAATCTTATGTCCATGTAAATACTCCTCTTCTCAGTGCATCCTATCTATATGGACCTATAGGATCTAAATTATGTTGGTAATGATGTTTATAATAATATTATGACATCATAAGAAATAGATGGTATCTAGTAAGACTTCATTGCCACACGAGTAATTGGAGAACAATTTCAAGCTATTCACATGATGAGTTTTATAGTGATCATATAATCCCTTTTTTTGTTATCTAGATTGAATTTGAGGAATGGACACATTATTTTCTTAATGCTCAACCTTTTCTCCTTGATCTAGAGTAGAATATTTGAGATGCATATGAGGTCAACATCATACATTGATTCACATGAGCACGACCATACATTTCATAGTATCACTCATCAAGTGGAAGGGATATGAATCTAATAGGAGGGACAAATTCCATCCACATCACTCACAATAATCCATGTGTCACAATGCACTGAATCACTAGCTATATGGAAAACCTTATTCAATGTTGCATTAAGTATTGTTAAAGTAATTGAACAACATGTGATCATTGTAGTGACTTCATGTCAAAGGACCACAATCATCACTATTGCATTGAGATGTGATTTTAACTACCATTTATGCCTTACTTGTTCCATACTCAAGTTCAGTATGTCCAATACACTTGTTCATAAAAAGTACTTATGTGTTTGATTTGATATCCAATATCACAACTAATGAGATAATGTGATCAGTCATCACACATAGTATTCTTAATGTATTATTGTCGTCCTAACTTTTATAATAATATCCCATTAGCGAGCTATATAAGAGTGGATACTCTTAGCATAATCCTGATCTCATTTTCATCTCTTCAACGCGAAACCACATGTCATGAGTCATACATTCTTTTTTTTTGGTCGGTCAAAAAAACGTGTTACTATAGAAACCAAAAACTTTGGGCACTAAGTACCCCATTACATCGATAGGAGCTAAAAAGCTCAAACAAAGATCAAACTCCCCACACAGGAGAAACAGAAGATTTCTAGACGAGACAAAACTAAGAAAGCCCATCTAACTACGCGGGCTAGTTCCAAGCAATCCAACCAGAAGAGAATTATAACAAGCCATTATTACATGCATTCAACGTACCCACAAGTAGTAACAGTAGCTTGACATAGAACAAACTCTAATTTTCCTGCCTATAGCTAGGCCCGAAGCTTCTGACTACCAGAACTTCAGGTCCCTAAATGGGCATGACACCCAAACAAGAACCCCTAGATATCAGATCAGAAAATAGAAGCTGAGTCAGCCATAAGAGAAGCAAGAACCAGCACGTTTAACCAACAGAGTGTAGGAGGGAAAAGAGCAACTCCAAAGCACTCCTTCATGCTTAGCACAGCACCAACTAACTATTAAGAATACCCATAAAATGTAGAGCTATGCCAAGATTAGGGAGAACCTTCTAATTGTCATCCCGCCACACAGGCGAGAAGCTGACATGCCAGAGTCCTTGATCATCAGAAATTGCTGTAAACACAACAACTTAACAGCAAATCCGGAGAAGACGCCCAATGTTGTTGCAAACACTGAGCATATCTACAAATACCCTGAGAGCATCACATAGAAGACACCACCACAAGGGCTCAATGCCCCTGTTTGCACATGAACATATCAGCGAGTACTAGACGAGCGTCCAACCAATAGGGGCGAAGCCCTGCCCAAACCCAACGTTGATGCCAAACGGGAGGAGCACCACCAAATGTCGAGCTAGACAAAGGCCAGAACCACCTTCACAGCAGGGAGGATGCCGCCAACCTGGAAGCTAAGCTCCTCGATTGCCCATCAACAAGCGACGGAAGGGGAACCCTCTGTACTCAGGGACCCCCGAACAGGAGGTGCCACCACGAAGGAGAAAAACTGCCGGACAGGGCCAGAGAGCATCGGTCGGAGTCGCTGGGTCATCTTGACCTGGGCGATGCCAGGTACCAAGGGAAGGAGCTGAGAAGAAGACGGAAGGGTGAGCGGCCGTGCTTGAAACCGGGTCCATCAGGAGGAGGCTCCTCTCCATCCGTCCCTATAAACGGGGTGGAGTCAACCAAAGTTGAAGCTGCCGCACGACCTGGGCTCCAGCTTCGGCGCTCTACTCCGCCTCCTTCTCGCTCCAAGCCGAGCAAGCCCCAGACATCGGCAACCATCAGCTCGAGGACCTACCCCGGAGAGCCGCCGCTTGGACACGAAACCACGCCGACCCGAAGAGGAATCGAAGAGGTTGCGCAGAGCCAATGAAGGCCAGGGGGAGGAAGCCGCCAAAAATGCACTCCCTCCCCCCAGCGGTGGCCGCCGGGGTACGCTTAGAGAGAAGCGGGAGCTAACCCTAGAGAGGGAAAGCCCTCTCCTCCCCCATGAGTCATACATTCTTGGAACATTATTATACTTATTCATTCTTTCATATTGAAGCAAATATAATAACTGGAACTGCCTTTATTAATAATCAAATAAATTACAAAGTGTGCCATTATAATCATTATATGACTGGCTCTTAGGGCATAATACCAACATGTAGCAAGTGCTTAAGCTCATTAGAGTAAAATAGGAATCTTTGAGGCAAAATTATCTCAACTATAGAATAGTTTCCTAATCAGGCATGTGGATAACCATGATATGAAGCCCAATGACTCCTATTTATAGTTGAGGATGCCTCATAGTCATTAGATTCATTTAGTGACAAATTATAGCCATTATTGGTGGAGTTCAACATGCACATTTTTTCATACATACCCCTTTAGTAGTTGTATTTCACTTTACAACTACAATGCCATCGATTAAATTTGTGTTGCCGGAACTCAACCAATAAACAAAAAAATAGTGCCAAAACATGTCTATATACCGAGTTTCTCCCTTGAAGTATCAGTTTATGAACTTGACTTTAGCTCATCAGTCAAAAATTTTATTGGTTAAGAATTCAGCCTATGCCATCAATTGGGTAAATAATCAATGTCATCGATCGAGTTTTATTCATACAACCTCAACTAATAAAAGTTCTTGCTTGAAAAAGGACCCAATAAATTCTAAGTGCAATATTAATATAATCCAATTACTTCTACTGCACATTTAAGCTTGATTACAAGGTCTAAGTGTTTGGATATACTGGCCCAATATCTGAATACTTAGGTTTACCAACATCAATCTACATACAATCGTTACAAGTAATTACAAAAAAAAGGAGAGAAACTAGCTATTCTTAATTCTTGATCTTTTTACATATGTGACTTGATTTCTCCAAACTAGGATTGGCAATTGTAGCCATTTGGTGTGTCTATAAAAAATCATTCATATATGAATATTAGACAATATGGGCAGAATGATTTATTCATCATCAAAACATCTAATTAAGATGATGTAGCCTCTTCAACAAACAATTTCATCTCCAAAAAGTTCAGCTATAGTAAGGATGTCATATAATTTAGAATGCTACTTTACTACCATGGACCCTATAATATAACTATTATTTCCTTTCTCCATGGTCCTTAAAAACTTGTTGTTGTTGTTAGTGTATCTTGGTTGGATTTCTTCTTTCTCCTATCCTCAAATCATCTAGGACTTCTTTCTATTATCACCTACATCTATTTAAGCCAGGAGATCATCTTATTCACTCCACTCTCCTCATGTAGAACACACATATATAAGAAATAGATCCACAAATAGTGACACAGATAAAACATCATCATCTATCTATCTGTACAAGTATAACATAACCTATATGTATTCTAAGCATCTGTCTAGGTGGTATCTATGTAAGGTATACCTATCCTCCCCATGATGAGAAAACCTCTAAGCCGCATAGGTAGGAGACTTGGTTCTATGCAGTAATATCCCTCTACCATACAGGAGCCCCATTTACCTAGTTCTCTTAAATGCCAAATTGATCACTTTAAGGACTAAGTTTCCAATGATAGAGTGATCAGAAACAGCCTACTTGATTTCTCATACGATGGTGCTAGCTCTCCAAGGACCATGTTTCGATCCCACAGAGTATTGGAAACCAGTTTGTTATCAATCTCTATAATGGATAGATTGATATTCTTCTCATCCGCAAGTTTGAGTGTAATGAGGCATCCTTCTCATACATCTATTATCTTTGTTGGTTGACTGCTCTTTTTGTACATAATAAATTTTCATTTAGTTAAGCATACATGTTTCCTTGCACGTTAGAGTCCAACACTCTATCTCGAGTTCCACTTCCTCTATCCCCTCTCCATATGTTATTCTTCCTTAAGGAAGTGGTTTACCATCCTCCCCCTATCCCATTTTAGTCATACATGCTTAGTTGGGGAGTTGAACCTACTATTGCCCTATGGATATATACATGTATCCAATCTTGTAATGTTTTGTTGTGTTCCCTAGTCTATCACATGTGGTACATGTTTTAGGTATCACTTATTATTCTGATTTTTTGCACCTCATTAAGAAAGAAAGTTGGTTTCAATGCATTAGTTTTGTCAAGATCCACAGTCACTCAAGCATACCTGCTCTTGATTTTGCTTTTCATGTATGTGTCTCCTTTAATATGCTCAACAACCGCTCTCCTAACCATTTCAAAATTTTATATAAATAGATGTGTAGTGGAAAATACAATATTCTAATCCACTCTTAACTGATGGACTCTTCTTTTTTCTTTCTGTTGTATCTTTATCATGTATGTATGCATACATGTTTCCTTCTAGGTTAGAGTTAAACACTTCATCTCGAGTTGCTCTTCCTTTATTCCTTCTCCTTCTATTATGGTTCCTCATGGATGGGTTATATCACCCTCCCCTACCCCATTTCAGTTAAAACATGCTCAATTAAGGAGTTGACCCTACAATTTTCACTCTTGTTATATACATGCCCCCATTTGACCCTACCCATGTGATACATAGGTAGGGTATCACTTATTATTTTGTTGGGTATCCCAACCATTAATAAAGAAAGTTGTTTTTACTGCCTTGATCCACATTTAGTCACATAAAGTTTCTCCTACTTATACTAGATGTGTATGTGTCTAATTTACTTTTCCAAAAACCTCTCTCCCTATCAGTTACGGAAAGCTAAAAATATCAAAATGTCATTCCTCAATATCCATCTTGTCACATTTAAAAAAATACCAAAATGTCACTTGTCTGGGATAATGTGTGCCCATTTGGGATGCATTGTTCCTGGTGTGATGATGCATCCCCTTGCATGACGTATTGCACGATGTGTCTCTGGAGGATATTACATTGCCCTCATAGTTTTATTCTTAACTCTGATACAATATTATAATTTTTAATAGTTGATATGGTGTCTATAAGGTTATCTTAATAAGTACTATGATACAATATACTTGAAAGATATATAAAAATGTGCTTATCACCTACAACCAAAGGAACATGAATAGGGTTGTGGATGGCATTGCTAAGTGGGGTACAAGGGCTACCAAGGTGGTTTATAAGTGGAGCTATTGTTTGGGTTCATTCTTAAGACTGTTAGGGATGAACTAGTGCCAAATAGACAATACCATGTAACTAATAGCTCTTCACCTGAGTTTGAAGAGCAAGGTGAATAAAATATCCTCTTGGTTGGTAAGAAAAATAGTATTACAATAATACATGGTATTAATATATGTGTAAATGACACTGCTGAACTCATACAATATAGTACTATATTACCAAATATATAGATAAAAATTCAATATTTAAAATTTAAAAATATCATCATTAGCCTAGAAAATAAATAATACAACACAAAAAACATGCATTAAAGTAATATATAAATTTCTAATATTAGATATATTGAATGATAACATGTTATAAGTACAATTTTAACTACAAATTTATTCTGAATTATATATAGGTCAAACATGCTGACCTAAAATATATAGGTAAAAAATAATATAAATATTAAACATAAAATACCAATATATGATATTTGATTGAGCTAATATATTTTCAATACTATACAATGGGTCTTTAAAATATAATCATATCATCACTACAGATTATAAAGTCATGTTAAGAGTTATATCCATAAATATTTTATTTTATGTTTTAAAACAAGATTATTTAAAGTATTATTATGAACCAATTAATTATATAATTAATAATTAAAATATAAATGTATCTTTTATAATAGTTGGCTCTTAATATAATGATCCTTAACAAAATAAAATAATATACGTAATAAAGATAACTTTACATTATATACTTTGTAATTTAGGAACTATATTTATGGCTGGTAAAACATTTTAAACCGTGAATCTTTTTATTATACATCTTTTTTAAAAAATATCTATCATCATATAACAAACACATGATTAAATTTATACATATAATATAATTTTTTCTAATATATTTATCATATTAGCATTGTATACATCTTTTATATGTAGTGTTGTGTACTTTAAGTTTATTTCTTGTATAGATAACAACATTTTTAAACTAAACTTTTTTTTATAATATATGACTCACTCATTTACTAGTATATTATCTATTTTAATTATATGGTTAACATGCAAACATATACATATACATATACATATATATATACATCAATATTATGCAATAATATAATATTATATGTTATTTTAACTATACACCTTGCTAAAATATATTATTTCTTTATTCATTAAGGTTTATAAGGAACCCTACAAGCATAACATACACAACACAAATCATAACGTAGTATCAACATTTAAAACATAAAAATCAAGAGGATAGTACTTCCCCACTTGGGCACATTGTGTAATCCCTCATAGAAGGGGACACATTACTAAGAAAATAGACATTTATCTTTTAAAATGGGAGAAAATGATAGATTGACATTTTGGCCTACAAAAAACTATATCTGCATATTACTCTAGTGGGATATTCAATATTCTATTCCATGTAACAATGGGCCATGTATCTCATTTGTTTGAGAGTGGATTTGTTGTTCCTGAATGCTACTCCAAGTGTGATGAACGTACACTTACTAGGACAATTATAATGAAACAATCAAGATTAAATTCAGTTATCACTTGTCGTTAGATGCAACAAGGAGCAACCTGCTCCTCATATAACTAGAAACAACAAATCTTGGGGGAACTTAGAAATGGATAGACCATTAGGCATGCGCCAAACATATTCCCTTTGTTAGTCCCATATTATAGTGCCATATTGTAATATGTTTAGTATGAGAATTGCACCACGTAGTGGCGGAACCACATATATGCATGGTAAGGTACGTGCCCCACCCTAGTTCTGAAGTTACACATCAAGTAGGATAAATTTATATCAAGTACTAGGTAGAAGTACTAACCGTGCCATGTATGATAACACTACCAAAGGTCCTATAATGATGGTTCCCTACCTATCTCACTAAAAAATACGTGAATAGATACAATTTATCTAATTACATATACACTACATGTAGTTAAAGCTGGTTTTAGCTATTTTTTGTAAAATGTAAATAAAATAAATGAAGCTAATAAGATTGGTCAACTTCAACTATATTTGAACCTCTTTATTTTGGATGTAACCACCACTTTGTAGATAAATTTCCTAAATAACACCCCTCTCCCATGCACCTATTGGATATTTCATCTAAACCTGCACAATCTATTCCCGGTTTCCTATTCTCCCCCTCAACTCTGCCCCTCTTTCTCCTTCTCTCCCACCCATGCCTCATGCAATATGGAGTAACTATTCTGCCCGAGTGTTGCCTCCTATCTGAGGGCTTCTGTACCCAATCCTTTACATAACTAGATCTTTGGGCATAGTCACCTACATTGGCAGGCAAGGAGACCTAAAACCAACGAAAAATCCTGAACACGTCGTCCACCTGTCCAAATGTATTCACCTACTGAATAGGTTGTCACCTACCCACCACTTCAAGTCAGCATTGCCCCATCTAGCGTCTGCCTCCTCCCCAAGGTCGCCTCCCCTTCCCAAGGTCATCGCCTTTTCCCAAGGTTTCTACCTCCTATCAAGGTCATATCTTCTCCCCAAGATCATTGTACTCCTATTTCTATAAGTAATCTGAGTTGTTCTTGCTGATCAATATATAACAAATATACATTTCCTTTTCTTTTGTTACTGAGATGATGTTGATTTTTTCTTATTGATTGATGATAGAGTTATATAACTCTTCATCATAGTGAAAGGAGAGGAGTAGCTATTTTTTAGGAACGTTGATTTCAAGTTTTGCTTCTTTTTGTAAGTTTGATGTCTTTGGTTCCTATCCCATTATTTTTCTTTTGTAATGAAGTTAGTTGTTGCCTATGTGAAAGGTTCTTAGGTGTCCCAAGCATGCTTCATTAAATCATGGAAGGATGGCTATGAATGCCAATAGGTGCTTGTGTGGAAGAGCCTTGTTGCTGGTTTTATGTTATTGTGAGTTCAAATGAGTAGAGGATGACGATAAATCTCATGTCTAAAAACATTCCTAGTGGATCAAAGTTTCCTCTAAATGTTAATGACAACATTGTTGATGCTATGGGATGACTCTCATTAAGAATTTTAGATTCCTCCCACAGAGATAAAAGACATAGATGATACCAGTGATAATCACCAAAGATTTACCATTGATAAAGACACCTACTGTAAGTTGTATCTTTACATTACCTATTCATTCTAAGTTATGGCTTTATCAATGTCATTATTCCTAAGGATCTGTATAGCCGATAGACACTAAAGATTGATAAACAAGTTTAGCTTTATCAATGGTAAAACTTAATGAAGAAGCATTGATGATTACATTGTTAGCATGGCTTCACTCTAGCTCTACAGTTTGATTGGAATCCTTACAACTTATTTGTTTTTTATATCCACATACTACACTGATTACAAGCATGGGTCAGATTTAAATTTAACACTTTCAACTAACACAAATAATCACATATTTGGGTTTATTTGAATAGCTTATACTTCACCTATCAAAGAACTAAGATACAAGGAATCCTTTAAATGAAAAATTTTGTACTTCATCTTTTCATATTTTAGAATTGGACTAAATTAGTTAAATAAAGAAAACAATATTCCATTTCCTTTTTAGTTCATAGACACTTCTTAGGTAGTCTTATGCATAGATAGCTAGATACAACAAAAGTGGAAAGGCAGAGCCTTTACATGGTGATATCATTTTGAGTATCCCACATATCAGATATGATCAAGAATTCATATGTATAGAGTGATATTGTTGTGAGTATCCCGCATGTCATATGATCATAAATTCATGCCATGTATGCATATTGATACTTTGTTCTTGGCCTTTTGAATTCTTCTTTCAATTGGCATTGTTATACTAAATATGGTGATATAATCATAAGATTAAATCATCAAATGATAGGTTGAATCGGGAAAACAACAGTTGTACATTTGTGTAAAAATTATGTCATCATGAAATGCTGGGTCATTTACTAGTATGCATAGGTTTGAAAAAAGAAATGCATAATGCATACAAATAAGTAGGAATCTATCCCATGTTTTTGTATTATCCTCAAAAAATATTCTATACAAAAATAATTGTGTGCATGACATGTTCATTAGGGGAAATGAATATAACAAATGGATAGGGGGTGAAGAATATATCTACCCCATAAAGATGCATATTTTATGTACCCCCTTCTTTTCTTTCCCCTTTTTAGTTAATGTTTTAGGGTTGGGGTGTGTGTTAAAGTAAGCATAAGATGGTGATTCTTTTTTTTTGTTATAGAAAATCTAAATGTTATGGCTCGTAGGTAGGTTTTGATGGCACATAGAAAGATACAAATTAGAAACATGAAAGTGTACTGTGGAAATACTTTCTGTTAGGTATATTAAATGTTCATATTGGTAGTAATGTTATTTTCCATAAAGGTCACAAATCTTATAAATATTTTTGAGGGGGGGTAACATTTTTTCTACACATAAACTTATAGAAGGTGATGGATATGGATAATTTATATTGAAGTTTATTATATGGTTCGAATAGATTCTGACTGACTATTATTAGCTTAAATATTTTAGATGGTTCTATATGTGACATTCCTTTAGAAACCTCCAAATAATTTTTTTTTACAATTATGATAACCTAGAGTCCATGTAACACTTTGCATAATCATGGGTAAAGCCAATGCAAGGCACTTGTTGTGGGTTACTTAATCTAAGTCAATTGTAGGTCTAATTTGAATTCCTGATTTACAAACTTGGATGTAGTCAACCATTAATCAGCTGAGCTACAATAAGGCTTTTGGTATCTAATCCACTTCCCTCCACCCCAACCTACCATCACTTGTTCACACACATCTATATTCTATTTCCCCTTTTTTACTTTTTTTTTATCATGTATATTTTTAATTTTATTGGGAGGCGGGATTAACCTAAGTATAAGATGGATCTTTGTGTTGGATAATTGTAAATGTTGCATTTATCCTCGAGTAGGTATTTAATCACACATTGGAAGATATAAATGAGAAAATTCATAAGGTACTGAGATGGGTGACAAAATGTTTCTTGTCAGGCATATGGTCATGTTGCTTGTAATGTTAGAAGCATATGAAACACTTTGATGGGGGTAATATTATTATTTCTGATGAAGTAAAATCAATCACATAAAAATTGATACAGATCTTTGAGCTCTTTAAGAGCATTCAAATCTTGGAGCTTGTTGCTGAGTTCAAATAAATTATGCATGACTATTAAAATTAGTACAAAAGATTTCAATAGTGCTTATATATGAAATTTCTCGAAAAACCATCTAATATATAGTCTTCTGTCCAATAATTAACAACCATGATTCCACTTTTCTGGAAGAAAAATGGGGGCCTTCTTCATGTCATAAAGTTCTTGTGTGATTTACTAATCCAAACGTATCTCATTTGACGTTGAGTAGAACTTAGTAATTTTGCTCATGTATCGTTTGAGTGCATCAAATTTCAGAAGTAATGTTTGCTGCTTGAGTTTCACCAAAAATCATTTCCTCACAAAGAAACTTTGCTACATCATATTTTAACATATAAGCAGAAAGGTGTTTCCCTTCCATCTGAAGCCTTAACAAGTTTTTTTTTATGCTTACCCTTCACAGGGTTGAAATGAATAAATTAGAATACAACTATCACAATATTTCATCTTGAATTGGCATGCAATTTGAACACATGGATTTATATCTAGGAATAAGTTGGGATTGAATCTCTTGCCCTAAAAGAGATTTTAGAGTGCCTATTGTAAAATAATATAGAAGTCATGAATGAGTTTCTTTCTAGCCAAGACGATATGCCACAATAGACTCCTAAGAGTTTGTAATCTTGATCTAGCCTCTTTGATATTGATATGTTTTACCATTCATTTATGAAAAAGGTTAAGCATTGATAGGTTTTACATATCATTGAATCTCAAAGGGGGGGGGATCTAGGGTGTTGTTGGTTTGTCATAACTCTCCATTGATAAATTAATTAAGGTCATTTTTGTAAATGAAAAAGGCATTCAGTGAATTCACATTAATTAATTATACTTCAGTTGAAATTGAATGCTCACCCGAGTGATAACTTTGAGACTAGATTTAACTTCTAAATCCTCCTACAAGTTGATCCAAGGATCAATGAATCTTCCTCCTTCAGAGAACCATAACTTCTCCTTTGGTGTGGATACCTTGATATGTATATACTGTATAAAGAAAGTTATGGAAAATGAGATTTTGTACATGGAATTTTTTTATTGAAATGTGAAATCAATCAGACCTGCCATCTGAAAATAGAATTATAAGCTATTAAGATGAGGCATGCCTTGTGATGTATAAACCATCATGCATGGGAATCAAATGCATACTTGTATCGACCACTCATATCATCATAAACTACAAAAAGATTGCAGACACTATCGCTTCTTTTATTCTTAAACTATGGGACACAACTAGTAGTAAAATAGTATGTATATACTTTTTCTTGGTATTTACTTGATTGTCATAGGTAATCATGACAAATAAAAGTTGGATCAA
The DNA here is from genome assembly GCA_963693085.1 of Alisma plantago-aquatica. Classification (NCBI taxonomy): domain Eukaryota; kingdom Viridiplantae; phylum Streptophyta; class Magnoliopsida; order Alismatales; family Alismataceae; genus Alisma; species Alisma plantago-aquatica. The sequence continues at coordinate 629,018,511 of OY856413.1, forward strand.
TGAGGAGCACAAAACAAGCAAAAATCACTTACTTGGGGTGGTTAAATTTATAGAGAATGCATTTGCAAAATCTAGTAGAGATGGGACTATCTTATGTCCTTGCAAACAATACTTAAATGTACATAGACAAAGTCATCAAGTAGCAACTGAGCAGTTGTTATGGAATGGTTTATTGAGAAACTATACTAATAGAATTTTCATGGTGAGGGTTCAATTGATATCATGGATGATTCATCTATATAAAATGTCACACCCAAAGATGACATGAGAGAGATGTTGCATGATGCGTATGGAATATCACATGATGGAGAGAATATGGAAGATGACGATCATAGATTTGTATTTGTTGATGATGCAAAAGATGAGCAATTTTACAATCCGTTAGGGATTTCTGCATAGGAATAGTACCCTAGAAGTAAGAAGTACTCTAAACTTCCACTGTTGTGAAGTTGTTTCACATAAAATTTATCAATAATTGAAGCAATAAGTCATTTTATGAGCTACTTGAGATTTTAAAAGAATTTTCCAAAGGGTGAAATGTTTTCTGTCTCTTATTATGAATTCAGGAAAATAATCAAGGATCTTGAACTTAAGTATGATAAAATCATGCTTGCATAAATCACTGCAATTTGTATCGAAAGGATTTTGCAGATAACACTATATGTCCAAATGTGGTGCTTCTAGATATAAAGGAATACAACTTAATGAAGCAGGCGCTAAAAATATTCTTATAAAGAAGAAAGGAGTTCCTTGTAAAGTTCTGCACTACTTTCCCTTGACTCCAAGGTTGAAGAGGTTGTTCATGTCTTTGAAAGTGTCACCCCTAATGTGGTAGCACGATGAAAGTCGTACCAGGGACAGAGTTCTTTGACATCCAATAGATTCTCCAGAGTGGAAGAATTTTGATAATATGCACCCTAAGTTCACTTTGAATTCTCATAATGTTCGTCTTGGATTAACTTCATATGCATTTAATCATTTTTGCCTTTTGAGTCTATCATATAGAATTTGGCCCATTGTATTGATTTTGTACAACTTGCCAACATGGTTATGCATGAAGTCCCTAATTTTATCCTTTCCATGATAATTACTCATCCAAGTCAACCAGTAATGATGATAGATGTCTATATACAACTGTTGATTAAGAAGTTAAAAGAACTGTAAGAAGTTGGTGCTAATACTTATGATGTTGAAAGCTCTAGGCCTTTTCATGGACATGTTCTCACTTAGACTACCATATAGTAAGAAAGCATGTTTCATGGGTCACATGAGGTTCCTCCCAATTGATCATAAATTTAGTAGAGATGCTTCATCATTCGATGGAAATGAAGAATTAAGAAGTGCTCCTAAGATGTTGTCTAGAAGTCATCAAACTAGAGATCTAGATAATTTGCCATATAATTGGAAAAAGTGAGGCATATTTTTTGAGTTGTTGTACTAGAATAATAACATTATCCATCATAATCTTGTCGTGATGCACATCATAAAGAATGTATGTGAGATTTTATTCACACACTGCTAAGAATGGAGAAGTCAAAGGATACTGAAAAAGCGAAGCATATTTCTCAAATGTCCATTCCTACTTATATTCATTATAACTCGATCAAGATTTCTTCTTGATTAGCATCAGTTCTCTACCCCTTCTTCACCTCTAACATCAATATTCAGATCTAAAATGATAACATAAGCCATTAGATGACTATTTGAATATCTATTTTTATAGGAAATGGTTTGTCTTCACATATTGATTTTATTAAAACATTGTTGAGTGTTTTGTCTTCAGGAACATTAATGGACTATGTTATCAGTGTTATTTATCCTTGGAGTTAGATATATATGTCAGGACGACACATTGAATGCTTGTTTTCTACTAGAAGGCATGTCCCTCCATCTATCCAAAACAAACTAAAGAAGAAGTAGAGTCAGTTTTGAACACATCCAATGAGGGTGGCTTCATAATTAGCATAAGATGTTGTTGAATACTGGGATATGAGAAATTGTCCCTCGCAGTGCAAGTGGCAACAATTAAAGCAAGAGCTGAGTGTTGGACATCATACTAGCCTCAAAAGTACTGACAATCGGTGAACTGGAGCTTGTATATAGTACATTCCATATGTTTTTAATGGCATAGTTTGAAGGAGTTTCTTGATTGAACTTCCAAAGGGATTTTTTCTTATGTGGAGGGGCCTCAAGCAGGGGATCGTCTCTCCTTAGCTTTGTACATTCTATTTGAACAAACCTGTGCAGAATATTTAAGGAGAAGGTGTTTGAGGGGTCATATTGATAGATTCTACTTGATTTGTGGTGTGTAACCCCTGCTCTTCTATTGTACGATGATGATTTATATGATTAACTTCAAACTATCCTACTTCACTTGACCACGTATACCTTTTTTTGGAGGATTATAAAGTGGTATTAGGACAAACGTATTCTAAATTGTACACCATTGTGAGGTTGTTTCACATTAAGAAGTAGATAAGAAAGGTTTGCATTTTCATCTCCATTCATTAAGAAAGGTTTGCATTTTACCTGGAGATGGAAGGAAGTGTAAATGATGACAATGTGGTGGGAGAGAGATCCTTGTCAACTAAGGGATTGTTGTTAGACCAACAAATTCAATCTTTTGAGGTAGCTAAGTGGCATTATTATGAGGTAGTAAACATGACATTGTTTGTGAGCTAAATGGAAATGCAACCATTGACACAAGCAAAGCCAGAAAACAATGCCCACAGGAGAAACAATACTATCCTTGGTGATATGCAATAGAAAAAGTGGTGTATATCATTCATTAAATAGTAGACAAGCAAGATTGAGTTTTCATCCCCGTTCATCTTTAGTAGAAAGTCTCATTTCAGACCAAATTTTGTTGAGTTCTATTTTTTAAAATAAAGCCCATAGGTCAATTCTTCCCCCCAAGAAGATAATAAAAAAGTACAACTGGGGTTGTATTCACTCCCCTTATAAAGTTGAAGTGGGGTTGTATTTCCTCTATTAGTACTTATATTTGTATAATACTTACCTAATGACCCCCACCCATGCAAAATAAATATCAGATTGTCTCATAATAATGCAAGCCTAGGCACGTTACAATCTTTCCCTGCCAATCCAACTAATAATGTAATATGCACAGAAACAAGCTTATCACTTCTTTATTAAAGAAAATCAATATGAAAATGTTTTGAATAACCAACTAGTTGGTGTATTTTAGAATGATGGTATTGTCTCTTGAGAAGTCTGCTAGAGCATGTGCCAGACTTGTTTTCCCAATAATTGGGTTATAGGGAAAATAGTGAACACTTTAGCTATCAGGAATGAGGATGCTTCACTGTCACGAGTAGTTGAGATCTATTTATTTGCCATTACCTTTATATTAATTTTGTATGAGTGATAGATTCATTTTTATTATTCTTTTTATTAGTTAAATTATTTATTGTCTAGTCATTCTCAAAAATTTTATGACAATAATGCATACTTGTGTGTTTTCTTGAGTATGGTCCTGATATGAATTTTTAGGTACAAACGTTGATTGCGGAACTAATACAGGAGTAGTTATTGTTGGAAAGAGATACTCATGGGAATGTGCATGTGTTCTATTTGGTTTATATCTCATCATGCTTGTTTACACCCTCTTTATGTTTTACATTTTGAATTTTCTTGAAGTTCTTGCTCTCTATTTTACTGAGTAGGTTGCTAAAATTGAAAATAAGAAGATGCTTATCTCTATGGTGGAAACTGAGTGGGAGAAAAGAAAATAGGAAGATAAGTACAAAGGGTAGTTCAAGGAACAATCTCACTTCTTTGGGTAGTTAGTTTATGCACCTATACAAATTTTCATGATTTACAAGAATAGCTCTTGTTTAATCTTGATTTCCTATACCACTCAGATATGAAGGGTGATGCTGCTTGCCAACAAATTTTGATTCTTGTTATAGCTATGCTCTTGGCTTTGTAGTTGTTGCTCTTCTCTAATCTAGGAAGATTGGGTTAATTACATCCGCAAGATTTTGACCTATATATAAATTTTCCATATTAATGCACTTAGTTGTTGCATTAGTTATTGTTTATAAAATTTGGATTGGTCTCAACCCTTGAGCAATGGTAGGTTGACTATCTTATTTCACTGAGTATTTATAATATTCCAGCTCTCTCAAATCCTACTACTTGATTAGTTGATTACTTATTGGTAACTCCATGGGGTCTTTGGGGCTGGCTAAACCGTGGGTATGAAAAACCAGTAAATACAACAATAATTTGACTACACCACATTTTGGTTGTCACTGCACTAGGTCATGTTGGGTCATCAATTGATTACAATCTGATGTTTCATAGTATTGTATTTATTCACTTGTGGCCTTTTTGGAAGCTCTTAAAATTGGGGGTGAGCTAAGATGATTTGAGCCCATGATGCTAACTATTGAGCTTCTATTGGGTGTTATTTCTTAGACCAAGATTGAAGAAGATGTTGGAAGAAAGGGGATGATTCAGGAAACATCTTGAAGTGATACGTGTTATGTGGCTGAACCCACAATCCTATAGGCATGTCTTAGTAACTTCTTAGAGATTATTACCCTATGTGAACATATGTTACTAACAATTACCATAACTATTTAGTAGTTTTTCATGGAGCCTGGTCTAGGTGCTTGATACATGTACTAGCTAGTGTACATATGAAATGAACAAGATTCTCAATAGGTTTCCAGATTCATTAACCTAAACTGATACATTCATTTATAGGTCAAAGCACATCCAGGTATATGTCTGAAAACATTTTGGTTCGAGTTCATGTTTCATATTTAGTATACTGTAGAAAAGACTATGCAAAAGACTATGAATCCCCTATTTCTTCATATCATAATCGCTATGATATGAGTTATTGAACATCATGTTATGTTCTATGGTATGGATCTATTTAGAGATGGTCTAGGGCTATGTGCTTTTCCATATAGAGAGGAAACATACTGTTTAAAATTTGGATGTAATTAAAAAAATTATACAGTCATTTCTTTCACTTGCAATGTGTGTCGCCTTTCTTTTAGTTTGTGCTTTAAAAACTTCATATTTGATACTTTGTTTCTTGCAATGCATCCAACACCTATGGACCTGTATATGGTGCTTCTCATACTTTGCAAGTAAACAACTAAAGGGCATTCTATTCTATTTTTGCTTCTTTATTTAGAATCATTAAAACCTTTTATGCTCAAGGCAAGCATGTTTTCTGCTCATGTTGTCTTGTTTGACTATGGTACATCTAATATTATTTAGATATGTATTAATATAATTGTCTTGTAAACTGCCAGCCGTATAAATAGAGGACTGAAGATCCTAAACATAGAACAATGTGTACTAAGTATTAACCCTTTTTAACATCTAAAACATATCTCAACATCCAAAACATATCTCAGGAATCTACAATCCTAGATAAATTGTGTAATATGAACCGATTCCTTAAAAATATGGATATGTAGCTGAGTCGTTAGAGTCATTTTCTCAATGATTCACTGTGTTGTGCATCCCTACAATAAAGGAATATGGGATGAGAAAAGTAATGATGATCAAGTCATTGGAACTTGGAAGGAGAGAAAACTAGGAGGGGAGGGAGGAGAAATAACCCGATGAGTGCAAGACAACAGGAGAGCGAGAAAGAAAATAGGAAAAGTGGCATTCTCTCCTATACAAGAGTAGAGACCAATGAGAGAAGAGGGATTTCAATTGAGTTGTAGAAAATACATACTTAAGAGTACAAGTTCCAGAGAAGATGAGTAAATGAAAAAGAGTCCTTCATAATTTCTTTTCCAATGGGTGGGTGAGCATCAAATACTGCTATTGCAGCTTGATATTGTTACACTACTGATCATTCTATCAAAGATAGCACAAGTGTTTCACAACATTCACATATTTGATCATTGATCAACTACTGCAACTTACTTTTTTCACATTTCCAATATGTGCAACAACTTCATTACTACTCACACTTTATTTGGCAGGTTTTTAATCTAGTTGCCCCTGTGTAAGAATGAACGGTTAGTGGCACAACATTAACATCATTGATGGATATGGAGATAAGACACGGTATATACAAACTATATAATAGAATATGATTATGATTGTGATAGTAGTCGGGTTCGATATGAAGTGTGATTTGAGCTAAGATGCAAGAATCAATGTCAATTGCTAATCTTTCTAATTAAACATTCATGATTTTAAATTTAACTATTAGTTTTTAGACTGATTGTACATCTGTTTGCTACACCAATCTATTCAATTGTTCCAAGAATTATCCCCGCTTGATTGTAATCTCCACTTTCTTGTAATAATACACATCAAATCATAGAAGGCATGGTGGGTTCACAAAACTTGGCAAATTCAAAATAGCAAAGTTTCTATATTGACAGGAAAGTGCAAGCCATTTATCAAAAAGGCTATAACGGAGCTATAAGGTACTCATTTCCCGTTTGGGTGCTTTGGACAGTCTTATTTGTTTCTTGTCCATTTTTATTATGTTTTGTTTCTTTCAATATTATTCACAATCATGTTCCCGTAGGTACCCCATTAAAGAAGTTTACTTCCATGCATGATGATTGGGCTCTCAACAACTGATACATCAACCCACACATGCTTAGTCTCCACTTATGCCAATATACAAAGACAAAATGTATTAGTGCTTTGTTTTCCTCTTACATAAATAAATTTTATGCAACTCCTAACCAATTTGTTGGTCCTGGCTCCAACAACATCAACCACACACTGGTTTTAGAGCTTGGAGCCCATGCTTAAGAGTGGAGCTCACGTGTTTCTCATCCTTTGTTTAGTGTCTTTGGCCTTTATCAAAACCTAACCACTATTTTTTTGACTTTGTAAGAAACAAGGCTGCTTTATTGTTTGGCAAATAGTCAACTACTTTGACACATCCTCACTTTCTCATCCTAAAAGTGGTCAAATATCCCTTGGACTATCTCAAGGAGGAATATTTTATGTTGTTTTGTTCTAAGAAAATATCGTTCCTTGGTGAGGTGCTACGACATGGATCTCAACATCAAGTCCCTTTCACAAGAATTTTTCAACGAGTTGGAGACGATCAATAAGGAATATGTTTGGATACATGTGAATAATAGTATATGTTTATGTAGAGGTGAACAAGTTGGTGTAAGATTGATGAGGTTTGTATGCAAAACACATCATTTGTTCATTTTCTATTTATCTATTATTTGTATTATTATATTGTATACTCATTTTACCTGATGTTTAATTTGTTGACTACTCTTTTTTCTTCAGTAGCTTGTTTTAGTGGAACTTGTTAGCGTCCTATCTTTTGATAGGGAAGAGTAATAGATACATGTGCTCAATGTTATCTACCTTTAGATGACCTAAGATGTTTATTCTCTAGGTTGAATATGTTTCATCTCTATTTTTTACTTTAGTGGTAATCTGATCTGATGATATGAAATTTGAACCTGATCCCACGGGTCTCGATCTAAGTGAGAACTGCATGATAATTTTGATTTCAAGCTTATTGAAAAAGTTTTGAGAGCTAGGGTACAACGTGGGGAAAACTTTGAGAGTGATGTAAACTTATATTCCTATGGGGGTCATTGTATACATATATCTTCTTTCCATGTTGCAAAACTAGGGTAAGGTTTATGTCCTCCCCATGTGTACTCATGCTTCCATATACATAAAAGTATGATTATTGGAATCACAACCACAACTTGATTTGAATCAATATTGATTTCATCTCCTTTCTAAAAAATACTTTTGTATTGATAATTTCATAATTACATACATAATCTAACTACATATGCATGTATGTGTAGTACATGATATCTCTCACTACACACTGACTAGAATTACAAGTGTAGTAAATGCTAATTTTTGCTACACATGAACTATATATACAATTGTAACAAATGTCATTCCCTCTACATATCATAGCTACAAATACAATTGTAGTCATATATTTGAATATAATTGCAACTACATTTTTATGTGTAAGGAAGATTTTAACCTACAATTAGAGTTACATATGAATTTGTAGCTATATGAATATCTAACTATAATTTAAATAATTATAGTAAAAATAATTAGCTACACAGGTATAAGCTTCAAGCTTGAAATGTAAGGATAAATGTAGCTACAAAATTTAGCTACAAAATTTGGGGGTTTGCTACAATTTTTTTTGTAGTTAAAGACCATTTTTATTGTAGTGTCCAAAAATTCCAACCCTGCTATTGAAACCATGTAGTGCATGCTAAGGTTTAGTTTATATAGGTTGAACCTTCCAGTTGGTTTTTAGAAAAAAAATTATTAGTCCTCTCATCATCATGTAGCCAATGTGACACCCTAGCAACTTCATATGCTACAACATATTTACGTGGTTGGGAAACTACTTCATGATTCCTCAACTCAATCAATTGAAATTGCATGTTAACCATTCTCCTCTACCAAGAAGACTTATATGTGAGATAGGTTCCCCTCGTAGAGCTACTTCATATCAGAGTTGGTGTCATTTTATGGGTGTATGCCTCATCCATTCTGAAATGATGCTTCCAATATTGATTCCCTCAAGCCTTCAACCTCATTATGCCTTAAGTTATAGTTAAATTCCAAAATCACAGTGTTTCCCCTTTTGTTACCTAGGTTTGAGCACTCCTCCATGTTAAAGGTTGGTTCCTCATTCATCGTTTCATTATGATCTTCTGTATACAAGTATCCACATGTTTCAAAGTAGATGAACTAGAACACCATCTCATGAAATTTAATCCTAACACAGTGTCAGATCTAGAAAATTACATAATGCGAGGGTTGAGTTAACTACACAAGGTATGGTCATGATAAGGAGGGGGAGTCAAAAAAATATTATAGGAGTGAGATTTGAATTTGAGTCATTGTCTTAGAAATAAGGTACTAATATTAATCTAGCAAATAAATTTTCTATGTATTATATTTCGAACACATATATATAGCTGGAATACACTCGAGTGTACAGATCGCACGCTACACTCAAGTTGTGTTTGCATATCAAGACTATTTTTTTACAAAATGTAAACCATTGATCTTCATTGTCATACTATAACTAGGCTATATACAAATTTTAAGGTCATTTGGATGAGTGTAAGTCACTCATTCGAGGGCAACAAAATCAACACACAAAATTATTTTGAAATGAATAATTTTTGTGTTCTTCTTAACATGACCTATAAATGTCCAAATGGGCTCAAATTTTATATAGGAACTATTCACAAGATGTTTAAGACGATCAATGGATTAGATTTTTGAAAAAGATATTGCATCATGGAAAACTACTTGAGTGCATTCTGCTCCAAATACACTCAAGTGTATTCTAGCCTGACTCTCTCTCTCTCTCTCTCTCTCTCTATATATATATATATATATATATATATATATATATATATATATATATATATATGTGTGTGTGTGTGTGTGTGTAAAATACACTCGATGTTATATATGTATAAATACATATTTTGAATTACAGAAGGGGGGAGCTAGAGTCCAGATAGCCCATGTTAGTTCCACCCTTATCCTAACATATTGTCTATTACCTTTGGTGTTTTCTCTTGAGGTGTTTCATCTCCTTCCTCTCCCTCTTACCTTCCAGCACAACCACCACCACTTAAGCTATCTACTCTGGTTTCTTCTTTAGCAGGCTCTTCCACTACTCACTCCATTGTTGTCTCTTTTTCTTCTCATTTACTTGCCATTAGTATGTCACAAAGTAAAATTTTAATTCCCAAACCATTTTTAATGTTACACAACTTTAAAAAATAATGATATTTTGTAGACTAACATAAATGAATATCTATGTAATGCTTTAATATTTATTTTATATATACAAATATAATAGTCCAATTAATTTGAGTTATCCATCTAAAGAATCACATATGATTAGGGGGTCAATATATGTAGAAGATTGGAGTCTATTTCAGCTGCATAAATTTAGATACTTTTCTAGTCTGAACATAGAGCTAGATCTGACGATTTTACGATGATCACATAGTAACACATGTATATTAAACAAAGTAAATAAATAAATTAATATTAAATAGACATTAAACAAAAACAAGTGGGGTCGAGGTTCAGATTTTAGAAGAAGAAGAAGAAGAAAGAAAGACAAAAGGCAATCAAATTTTATGGTTGGACAAAAGTGTTGGGGCTAAGTGGAGTGGTATTTTGTCATTTCTTATTGTATTATTGTTTCAGAGAAGACAAGAAAAATTGTTGGAATTTTTATTCAATTTGATAGTTGCTGATGATGTTGTCTCTCTTCTAGGATTTCAACACATTATTGGTAGAAACCTTATACTGTCGTCGCATATATTTTATAATTTCAGATTTAGATCTATAGCGTTCGCCATCTGAAAAGAATTGATAGCCCGATTTATTACGGGCCCTTTGAAAACATTTTTGCAAGACACACTTTTGCTAAATGATGGAACTTTCGTTTATTGAGAAAAATGAAATTTGTTGTATAAAAACGTACTAGATTTTTAGTTCCTCGTCTAGTCTAATTATAAGGCCCGCCTATGAGGCCTGTAGTAAGTGGCTGATTAGTTTGCAATCAAAGACGTGGGGTTGAGACGTGGACATATGCACCGCAGAGGATCCTCATCCCAAATTTAGAGAGAGAAGTCCGTGCAACCACGAGTGAAGAAAATGGCTTGGGATGTGAGACGGTCCTAAAAGAAAGATGAGCCGTTCAATTTCGATTTTGGTAAAATGCGTCAGAAAAAAGTGTAATGCAGGGGAAATGGTGAGCAAAACAGAGAAAGGGCAGGAGTAGAGAGAGAGAGAGAGAACAGCAAGCGAGACAGAGAGTAGGGGGAGGTGAAGGCAGGGATAGAGAGAAAACGGGCGGACGGAACTCCGAGGAGGAGGTGAAGGCAGGGATAGATAAACGCCGGTACGAGGAAAGGGAATTCGGTGATCCAACAAATAATCTGAGAGAGATACAGAGACAAAGAAGAGAAAAACGCAGGCAAGGAAGAGAAAACTTTACAAGTAAATACGCGGGCAAGGAAGAAGCCGTCTACGAACCGCCGTGGAGATGGGCATTGACTGCGTTGGTGGATCATGATATCTTAAGAGCATAGCTGAATCGACATTACCATCCTGAGTCGAATCTCTTGCAAAGATGTCAGTAGGTAGAAAGAAGAGGAGGACGGGCTCAGTCAGCTGCTAGAAGATCAAAGAGGAGGGAGAAGAAGAGAGAACCACGGACAGCCCTTCTTCCTCGTCTCCCTCCTCTTTCCCCTCTGTGTCTCATTCCTCTCCCAGATTGAACGTGTTCGATCGGACAACAACACAGCAACAAACATCATCAACATTCAACATCAACATTAACAAGGAGAAGAGAAGAAGAATACCAAATGGCGACTGGGGACGGCGAGAACTTCGACTTTATGAACTCACCCCCGACGTCGGACGGATGCAACAGCAACCAAGACGAGTTCAGCTACCTACAGGGGATCATAACACAGACATTCCTCCTTCTCCTCATCTCCTACAGCTTCCACACCGCCCTCAAACGTCTCGGACAACCAACGGCGATCTCCCAGATGCTTGTGAGTAATATGAACTTTTTTTTTCATTCTCCCTTCTTCTTCTCGCCGGTATTTGATTGAGGCATTTCGTCAAACAATAACCATGGACACACACACTCCATCCTTGTTTCTCTTATTGCCAGGCAGGCGTCATCTTGGGCCGCACGTGTATCGCTAGCCTGCCTCGGATCGGGCAGATCGTGTTCCCTGAGGCGAGCATGGACTACCTATCCAGCTCGGCGGCCATCGGCCGCATGTTCTACATGTTCCTCGTAGGCCTCGACATGGACGTCCGCAGCTTCCTCCGGAACCGGCGTGCCGCGATCATCGCCGCCAGCGGCGCCGTCATGTGCTTCATCGTCGGCGGCGCCTTCGCTCCTCTGGTCTACTGGCAGACCAACGCGTACGGTAGCCGCGTGCTGTTCGCGTTCACGCTCATGATCGTGTTCACCGACACGGCGTCTCCGATCCTGGTCCGCATGGCGACCGAGCTCCGGCTCTCGGCGTCGGACTTGGGCCGGCTGGCTATCAACGCCGGGGTCATGAGCGACCTCGCGTGTCTGGTGCTGGTGGCCGTGGTGACGACGGCCCCAGGTGCGGAGTTCTCAGGTGGGAAGGAGGTCGGGCTCCTGATCGGTGTCCTGGCCATCCTTGTCGTCTCGTCGTTCATCCTCCACCATGCCGTGAAGTGGCTCAACCGCCGGAACCGTCAGCGGAAGCACATCAAGAACACGGAGGTGGTGTCGCTGCTGCTGTTCGTGGTGGGCGTCTCGTCGATCACAGAGATGATGGGTTACAACAGCATGATGACCAGCTTCGCCCTGGGGTTGGTGTTCCCTAGAGAAGGCAGCACGACGAGGACGCTCGTCAACAAGCTCACCTACGCCGTCCACAACCTCCTGTTACCTGTGTACATCGGGTACGCCGGGGTACAGACCAACGTCCGGATCATGCGCAATGTACGGTACATCGTCGCCGTCACCACCGTCGTGGCACTCAGCACGTTCGCTAAAGTCGGCGGCACGGTTATCGCTGCAAAGTATTTGGGAGTGCCGATCCATGAAGGCATCGCTCTTGGGTTTCTCCTTAACGTCAAGGGCCACGTCGATCTCATCATCCTCGGCCTCGCTCGAAGGCACAGGGTAAGTTGATCATCACCACGCTAGCTCTCAACAAAGCAAATTAATCTGCCTGCTAGCTAATACAACTTCCATGACACCCATCCTGCCATACGATCATGCAGCTATGGGGAGCGGACGCTTTCATGATCCTTCTGGTGAACGTGGTGCTGACCACACTGATGGCCGGACCGGCGGCTGCGTCTCTGGTTCTGAAGCAGAAGAACGCAAGCAGGTACGCGCCCAAGGGTCTAGAATGGCAGGGTCCCGAGGCGGAGATGAGGATCCTAGCCTGCGTCCACAGCCCACGCGACGCGCCAGCGGTGCTCAACCTGGTCGAGATCATGAGCGGGGGTCCTTTAGACGGAGGAGGAGGAGATCTAGGTAGCACCGTCGGTAGCGGCGGCCATCAGCCACAGCAGAAGCAGCAGGCCAGCGGTGGCACCACCGCCCTGGCCACCAACGCGTATCTGATGCACCTCGTGGAGCTCCCCGAGAAGCGCGGCGCCGCGGTGTTGTACCACCAGCAGGAGGAGCTGGACGACGGGGACGACGACGAGTACGGCGCAGGTGACTACGCGAGGCAGATCAATGTCGCCACGGACGCGTTCATGGTCGACACCAAGATACGAGTCCGGCAGGCGACGGCCGTGGCGACGTTCGCGAAGATGCACGAGGATATATGCAACCAGGCCGCGAACATCCATGCGAGTGTGGTACTCACGCCGTTCCACAAGTTTCTCCGTGTGGATGGGAGGATGGTCTGTGGGAAAGAAGGCGTACGCACCGTAAACGTCAAGGTGCTCCGCCACGCACCCTGTACTGTCGGGATACTAGTCGATCGTGGTCTCGGCAGCGCCGCGGCCACGGCTTGTGTCTCTGCCGCCTTTGCTGCTTCCTATACTTCCCAGCAGCAGAACCACAACAACAACGCTAACCTAGAAAGAGGGGCTGAAGGAGGCGCTTCGTCATCATCGCTGGCTTCGAATTGCTCCACTGTTTCAATGCAGCCTTTCTATGTGCTGGCTCTCTTCTTTGGCGGGGCCGATGACCGTGAGGCGGTGGCGCTGGGGAGCCGGATGGCGATGCACCCGCGGGTGAAGCTAACGGTGTTGCGGTTCCTGTCCGCGGAGAAGAAGGAAGATGGCGAGGGCGGCCAAGGTGCTGGGATCACGGTGCAGGAGTCCGGGAAAGATGAGGAGGTGCTCATGGCCATTAACAAGCACGAGAAGGAGACTGACGCCGATGACGAGTTCCTGTCCAACTTCTACAACAAGTATGCAGATCACTAGTCACAAGCAGCGAAAGCTGCAACTATCTACAGGATGCCGTTTTTGACACTTGGTCCGTTTTTGTTTTCATTCCAGGTTCGTGGTATCGGGGATGGTGCAGTACGAGGAGCGGAGGGTGCAAGACGGCTCGGACACGGTGACGGCCATCGCCGACGTGGAGAGCAAGTACTTCCTCTTCTTGGTGGGACGCGGGCGGCGCGGCCTGCCGATGACCAACGAGCTGCGCGAGCGAGACGAATGCCCGGAGCTTGGGGCCGTTGGGGACCTGCTGGCATCATCCGACTGTAACATCGCTGCGTCCGTGCTCGTGCTGCAACAGTACAGCCGGACCAAGGACAACGAGAACGAGGGAGCCCTTGGCGGGGACGAATTTGGGACTTCATGACCCAAGCAAGACAATTCTTGTTAGTAGTAGCAGTGGCTAGCCACAAGGCCAACTAGCCATTATTAGAGGTCAACCAATCACAGCTGCTCCATTGCTGCTACAGGAAACATTTCACTCATTGTTGCACCATCAGTTTGCATGACAAAGATGAAATCACATATACATCAACGCGCGCTCTGGACTCAAAGATTGTGAACTGTGCTTGACAGATCTGGGATACCAATTCAAAACACACCATCGATGAGTTTGATGACCACTAATCAAACAAACATTGCTGCCACTTGAATTTTGTTTCTTTCTGAAAACTTCAGCTATTACTGATCAACTAGGAGGATGGGGGCATAGAGTATTAGTAAGTTGAGCAACTTTTAGCATCCCCCACCTCGAGACATACCTGTCATGCCAGGAGCCGAGCTTTGTTATAGCTAGCTAGGCAGAAAGGAAATGTAGCTTACATTTTGTTCATTTCATTTATATGTGTATTGACTTGAATTAAATATACTTTGAAGACAAATTTTGTTCATACCAATTTAGTTTGAATTTTGGCATATGCTATCTCTTCTTGTTGATAATGGCACTTGACTTGCATATAAAGTAGATGCCGAAATTATACTTTCAGATTGTCCATCGCATCTGAGTGTACAATCTTGGTTTTATCTACAGGACTGGAGTGAAATATCAATTTACGGCTCGTTTGGTTGCGTGTGCTTGCAAGTTAATTAAATAGAAAGGATTTACCTTGAAGATCTGCGCTGCTAGTTTGGTATTTTCGCATATGCTATCTCGGTTGTTGATAATGGCTTTTGGCTTGCATATAAAGTGAATGCCAAACTCTAATGAAATTATACTTTCGGATTGTCCATCATTTGTTTTTGTCCACCTCAGTGTTTACAATCTTGTTTTTATCCACTAGACTCTAATGGAATACCAATTTAGTTTGTTATTTTGGCGTTGCTATCTCGGTTGTTGATAATGGCACTTGGCTTGCATATCAAGTGAATGCCAGACTCCAATGAAATTATACTTTCAGATTGATAATGGCGCTGCTACAGACAGCCGCTCTGTGGCATCTCGCTGCTTCCGAGTGTACAGTTTTGTTAAGTCTTTGATTAGGTCCGTGAGAAGTTGAAAGTTTAGATTCACCTAAAACCAAACATAAGATCTAATATTTGCATTACTTCTCAAAATCAGAAAGCCCTATTACTGGAATTCGATAAACACAGTATTATGCAATATCCAAAGAAATACCAGCTGTAATCAAATGTGCCACTTATCTAAGGTCATCTATTCTGTGCAACAACAACAGAGAGCCTTGTCGGCCATCCACTCAAGCTGCAACAACAAACACACACGTCCTTGTTGGGCTACTTTTTCAGAGTATTGGGCTACTACAACCTTTTCACAATTACTAGGGCGGTTTTGGTACTACCACGACTACCTAATCAACATTACTACCTCCGATTCCCACAATGAGAACATGAGGTTCTTTCTCACGGATGACAACCTCTATACCTAACCTTACGGAATGACTACATCCAACCTTATCTCCTTCATTGGCAACACTCATATATTAAGACAACAAACCCAGAACTACATACCCACGAAATCAGCTCGTCCCAAATTTTCCAAACATCAATCCACATATAGCTCATACATTGATTGGCACCTGGTGACTCTCGCACCCCCATCAAAGCTCGTCGCTCTACCCTCGACGACCTCGTTCTACCTATTCCATGGATAGGCTAACATCCGGATGTTGAGCCTGGTTGGGTTAGCGTGAATAACATGTGGTAAAGCCGCTTATGTCATTTTCCTATGAAATGATAAACAAAGGCAGTGTGCTGTTTGGACCGGGATCTTCTCATGCGTGATCTCGGTATTCATCCCAATTAGTGTTAGGATTTGATTCTTATCCTAATTGGATTAGAATTAAGTCCACCAATATTAGGAAAGGAAAAGTAATGTCCAACGTGGAGTCCAACCATTATTTCCTTATCATATTCTATTTTCGTTCTCCTAATACTTATAGAATAGATGTAACTCTCTTACTTCCTTACATAGGAATGTCATGTACGTATAAATAGAGGTAGACATCATGGGTTATCGATGTGCCGAATAGCGTCAAACATTATGTGTGCCAATACAGGGGAATGCATGGACAACCAAGAAAGAAGAGAGCGAGAGTGGGGTACATAATTCTATTGTGGGCACGAGATTGTGGGAGAGCGACAATCCTTGTAATCTTTGTGGAGTTACTTAATAGAATTTTGTGGTCTTCTTCGCAACTCAGTTCTTCCATTGGTTGTTTGTTTGTCGGTTTGGCCTGTCGACTGGGAGGTCGTTGTCGCTTTTATCGTGCAAGCTAGGGCTGCATCTCGTGTGGTGTTTTCTTGGACTTGGAGGGCTTCTGCGTGAATCCCAACAAGTGATATCAGAGCAAAGGTTGCTACAAGATGATCAACAAGCATCGGAGGCACATGAAGCATGGCGGCGTCGACAAGCAACGTGGGGAGTCATCATATTGACAAATTTGATGGCAGAAGCAACTTCAGTGTGTGGCAAATCACGGTGAAGGACGTTTTAGTCCAACAAGGGCTAATCGAAGCTCTTGAAGGGAAAAAGTGGGACAAGATGTCTGAAGGTGAGTGGAGGATGATGGAGCGCAAGGCGGTCAGTACAATCCGTCTGAGTTTTTCCACGGAGATAAAGTATTCAGTGATCAATGAAGATTCACCGAAGAAATTATGGAAGGTCTTAGAAGAGTTGTATATGGTAAAGTCATTGACGAATATGTGGGTACTGAAACAACAATTGTACAAATTGTACATGGAAGAAGGCACAAGGTTCGTCGACCATCTCAACGTCTTCAACAAGCTTGTCACACAACTGGTTAGCATGGAGGAGAAGATCAGCGAGAGCGATAAGGTCATTCTCTTAGCATCATCTCTACCAAAGTCATGGGAACAACTGGTGATGAACATCCTTGTCGGGAAGACTACACTCGACTTCAACGAGGCGATTGTATATTTATTAAAGGTGGAGTCTTTGAAGAATCCATTTGAATCTTCCTCTTCGGGTGGTAATGTTTTGGCTAAAACAGACGGCAGCTACAAAAGTAAAGGTAACGGAAAGAAGAATCAAAAGGGCAAAGGCAGACGTGTATGCTATATATGTGACGAGGAGGGCCACATACTAAAAGATTGTCCAATGCTGAAGTAGTTGAAGAGTGGATCTTGCTCGTTAGTGAAAGGATATTCAGAAGCACTAGCTGTCATCATTACTACAGAACTTACCTTTAGTGTCGGTTATTTAAAGCCTTTAGTGTCGGTTTCTAAGCGACACCTATGTGGGCGACACTAAAATCTCACCCATTAGGCGTCAGTTCCAAAATCGATGCCCAAACTCTTCGCGCGCCACCGAAAACGCGCCATCATGGCACTATAGGCGTCGGTTATTAGATACGAAACCGACGCCCAAACCCTTCGTGCCACAGAAAGGGCGCCATCTTGGGCACTATCAGTGTCGATTTTTTACAAATAACCGACGACATATATCTTCGCGCAACAGGAGGGTGCCAACTTGGGCACTATAGGCGTCGGTTATTAGCTAATAACCGACACCATATAAGTCCCAACACAGCCGTGCTGGACAGCACGGCCGTGGTGTTAAGGAAATAGACTTCGGTTTCTATTAAAAACCGTCACTGTAACCTATTTGGCGTCGGTTTTATACAAATAACCGACGCCTATTGTTTTTTTTTTTATGTCAGCCTGCAGACCTGCTGTGGCTGGTCGCAAGATGAGAAACCTGTTCAGTTCAGTTATGAACTGCAGGCTTTACGACATCCATTGATATCAGCCGACAACAGGCCACAAACCTACAAAATTAATAACAAAAATATTCACACATGCATTTAGCAATGCAACCTGCAGTTCCATTTTATTTTCACACATTTAGAAACATTCATGTAGCTAGCAATCTGTAGTTCCATTCATTCACATTCATACATGTAGAAACATTAATATAGCAACCAACACTTTCATTCATTTTCACTCAGACACATGTAGAAACATCCAGACATGTAGAAACATTCACACATATATTATAATTCAGAAATTCATTTACAAATATCATTGTTTAGTCATTATTCGCTATCAGGATCCCAATTATATTTTAAAGCCCCCACTATTTGTATGGCTATTGCCCATTCTTCTCTTACTTCATTTAATTCTCCCATCGTATAGGGAGCATGTACATCTGGTAAGTCTGTTCCTGTAGTGGGGTCAGCTTTAAACACCTGTAAAGATAATGATGTATATATATAATTAATGAGCTATAAATAAGATTGATATATTTCATATTATCTAATGAGACTATATAATGCTTGAGCAATACAATCGATGTCCATACAACATGACAGACTAACACATATATAGTACATAACAACAACAGCGTCGAATTTACATACAACACTAGCTTAGTACATATATAGTGGGACTTATAAGGTGACGATCCCACCTGGTAAAACAGGTTACCGACAACTACATGTTACGACTGGGAGGTCGTGATTCAGCAACCGTATGCATTAGCAGGAGGACAAACAGATCACCATATGTTTGTCCTCCTGCTAATACATACGGTTGCTGAATCACGACCTCCCAGTCATAACATGTAGTCGGTAACCTGTTTTAGCAGGTGGTATCGTCACCTTAGTCTCACTATATATGTATTAAGCTAGTGTTGTATGTAAATTCGGTGCTGCTATTGTTATGCACTGTATATGTGTTAGTCTGTCATGTTGTTATATGAATCTGAAGCACTTGTGTGTGCTGCACTTTATGTATTGTATCTGTATCCTGCTTCTCTTCATTGGGGCTTCTTTTGCTGTTTAGCATTTGTATTAACTAGAAGATAATGAAACATCAAATCAAAAAATGATATTGATATTAAAAAAGTAAACATTTAGCTTCAATAAAAAAATATAAACATGCATGCCTCTAAAATTGTGATCTTTTATCAATTAACAATACTTCATTGTGATCTTCGCGCACATATAAGTCATCATTAGCTTCTTCAATATTTTGTGGAGTTGGCAACCTAACTAAGAATGGACTGGAGTCATCATATTTATCATAGTACTCTTCTTCATCTATAGGATCTTCAATGAACTATCTTTTACCATGAAGAACAACCGACCATTTATCATTTGCAGGATCATCGATATAAAATACTTGTTTCGCCTGTGATGCCAATATGAATGGTTCATCCTTCTCGCCAATCTTTTCAAAGTTCACTAAAGTAAAACCCAATTCATCCACTATAACTCCTTTGGTGTTATCAACCCAATTACATTTGAAGAGCGGAATTCTGAAATCTATGTAGTCAAATTCCCATATCTCTTCAATGACACCGTAATATGACATTTTAGCTTCACGTGTACTCTTATCCTTTGCACTTGCAAAAAACATAGTCGATGCTTGAAGGGTGACCCCACTGTTTTGGACGACACTCTTATCATCTTAGCGCTTTGTGTAATATGTGAATCCATTAATGTCATACCCTTCATAAGACATAACAGTCAACTTTGGTTTAAAGGCGAGGCATTTGATAGTTTCAGTAATATCATCTGGTGTTTGAGATAGTTGATGTAAGACTTTATCTTCAAACCACTTAATAAAAGTCTTGTTATGCTCTCTAGCAAGCCACATTGTATTGGCTCGAGGATATTGTCTTTTGATGAAATTGGTATGTTCCTCGATATAAACGTTCACTTCGTCCATGTTATGTAAAATATACAAATGACCTTGTTCCAACTGCTCACGGCTAATTACTTTCACACGTGATCCCAAAATCCTTTGCCAAATAGCTCGTCAATATTCTTGTCATTATCAGGAGTGTCATTACCACTGAGAAAGTCATTGCAGAAATCCATAACCTCTCTCGCCACATAACCTTCAATAATACTCCCTTCAGGCCGATAACGGTTTCGAACATCACCTTTAAAAATGCTCATGTATCGTTCAAAGGGATACATCCAATGCAAGAAAACCGGTCCCAAGATTTTCACTTCCCTAGTCAAGTGGACAACAAGATGTACCATGATATCAAAGAACGAAGGAGGGAAATACATCTCAAGTTGACATAGGGTAACAACCACTTCTCTTTGCAAATTATCGAGAGTCTCAGGTTCAATAACTTTGCTGCAGAGACTGTTGAAAAAGAAACAAAGTCTGGTGATTGCAAACCTTACATGCTTCGGCAATATAGATCAAATTTCCACGGGCAATATTTGTTGCATTAGAGTGTGACAATCATGAGATTTAAGACCTATCAACTTCAGATCTTTCATTGATACCAATCTACGGATGTTGGATGAGTAACCATGTGGCACCTTAACAGTTACCAAGCATTCACAAATAGCTTTCTTCTCCTTTCTAGACAACGTGTAACAAGTGGGAGGTAAGTATGTTCTTTTATTACCCATTTCATATAATTCTATTAATTCTGACCTTATTCCCATTTTACGTAGGTCCAGTCTGGATTTTATCCCATCTTTAGTCTTAACTGGTATATTTAACAGAGTACCAATGATTCTATCACAGACATTTTTCTCAACGTGCATTACATCGATACAATGTCTGACTGTCAAAGAACTCCAATAAGGAAGATCCCAAAATATTGACTTCTTCTTGAATGAAGAATTGTCACTCCGTGTAGTACATTGTGATCTCTTACCAAATTCATTGACAAAGTCTTTTACTCTTTCATAAACAACCTCCCATGGTATAGGTTTAGGTGCATTGCGTTCCTCATTCAATCCATTGAATGCTTTGCGCTTCCTACGATGCGGATGGAATTTTGGAAGAAACCTTCGATGACCGAGATATACATTCTTACCGCCATGTTTTAGTCTTGTTAAATCAGTATTCTCTTCACATATAGGACACGCTTTAGCTCCTTTGACACTATATCCAGACAAATTCCCATATGCTGGAAAGTCATTAATAGTGCAAAACAACATAGCATGCAAACGAAATGTCTCTCTTCGTGAAGCATCATAGGTCATCACACCTTCACCCCAGAGTTTCTTTAAGTCATCAATCAGAGGTTCAAGATAAACATCGATGTCATTTTCAGGTTGTTTAGGGCCCGATATCAACAACGGCAACATTACGTACTTATTTTTCATACACACCCAGGGATGAAGATTGTATATAACAAGCATGACTGGCCAAGTGCTATGTTGGCTGCTCAATGTCCCGTACGGATTCATCCCGTCTGTACAAAGCCCAAGTCTTAGATTCCTGACTTCTTCACCAAATTCAGGGTACAATACATCAATCTTCTTCCACTGTGGGGAATCAGACACATGTCGTAGGATCCCATCATTATTTTTCTTAACATCTGCATGCCACCTCAAATTCTTTGCATCTATCGGATTGGCAAACAAGCGTTGAAACTGTGATATTATAGGTAGATACCACATCACCTTGGCAGGAGAACCAGTTTTGGACTCCCCCGAAGTCATCAATTTATACCGTGACGCACCACATTTTGGACAATCTTTCAAATCTGAATAGTCCTTTTAAAATAATACACAATCATTAGGGCATGCATGTATCTTCTTGGCATCCATTCCCATTGAGCACAACAATTTCTTTACCTGGTATGTTGAGATTGGCAGCTCGTTTCCTTCAGGAAGCATTTCTTTCAACAAAGATAGTAATGACGTGAAGCTTTTGTCGCTCCATCTATTGTTAGCTTTCAACTTATACAATCTCAATACAGCTTTAAGCTTCGTAAACTTAGTACAACCTGTATATAACGGCATCTCAGCATCATGCACAATGTTTCTAAAAATGGGAGGTAGATCGGTGTGCTCTACCCCACAACTATCCAGCATCGCATCAACGATGTCTACTGGAACTGATTCATTCACATCTACATCATCGTAGGAAATTTCTTCTTCCACACAAGCACTGCTATCGACATCCACTGGTTTCGGGTTTGAAATCTCTCCATACCAGTGCCATTCTGTATAGCCTTGTATAATCCCGTTGTACATGACATGAGTTTTGATTTCGTCACCAGTGTTGACTTTCAAGTTGTTACCGCAATGCCTACATGGACAGTAGAACCTATCTCCAGGTTGTTTCCTATGTTCCTCGGCAAATCTAATGAACTGGTCAAGACCAGAAATAAACTCTGGGGTGCAGCGATTGCGAATTGACATCCATGATCTATCCATTCTATGATCAAAGAGAAAACAAGTATATATTAGGACAAGATTAGGGTCTAGGGTTAACAAATACATGTGATGTCGTTATTATATATAATAAATGTGTACCACCTATCCATTCTTGAACACCTAATCTCACTAGTAAGTGTATAATGTGTATTGGGTTTTCAAGAAAATTTCGGCAGCATTTTCCCGCTGTTCTCCAAGTACATATGTACTTAGAGAACAAACGGGGAAATGCTGCCGAAATTTTCTTGAAAACCCAATACACATTATACACTTACATCCTAAGCGAGATTAGGTGTTCAAGAACAGTTCCAAACCGGGGACTATCCAAGATTTACTCCTAATGAGTAAATCTTGGACGGGTTTCTAGGCCAACAAATAATGTGTTGTCATTCTTATACCTAAAATCCTAGTTCTTCAAGTTAGGGTGATTATTGATGTCTTTAAAAGCATGATTGGCAATTTAGGGAAAAGTTCATCATTTACATTCCAAGCATGTCACATGTGTGCATTACAGTTCATCACTAAGCAAGATATAAGTAAGTATGACGTCATATTAAAATACACTATACAATATGAGAAAATAGTAGTGTAATCATGCAAATAGGAACATTCATGGGAACACACACTTCAGTTATAAGCATTCATGTAGCAACTTTCAGTTCCATTCATCAATCTCTTTTTACATCCACACACAGGGGTGTACCCCTAAACAGTAACTAAACAAAGGGGTTGGTGTACCCCTAAACATGCGCATAATTAAAAAAACTATTAATACAGACAAGTCTAGATAGATAGACAACTAAATACTACACCAACATGGTCCCACATGCATCAGTAACTTCTTTTTTATTATGAAGCTGTGTCACGAAGCTCCTCACTATATTTAGACGAATCTGAACTGACAGGGGCCTCAGATTCAGATTCCTCATAGATGATATCCGACGTCGTGCGCTCATACCGCAGAAGATGATCGGGGGTCTCGCAGTTGATGTTGGTTATTCAAACTTTGATGGAATTATGGCCAACTGGACGAAGAAAAAGCATGTTCCAACGGACCACATGCAGCTCTCCAATCCAATCACGCCAACCGGATTTTGATACAAGATTTCCCGCCAAATCATACTCAACCTCGATAACATGTGAATAATTGCCAAAAGTTAGGGTCACTTTACCAGGCATGTAGTGTCTTCCTTTTAGAAAACGCCAATGTTTGGGTATGACCAATTGGTTTAAGGAACGATCATCTAGGATGATGTCCAATTGTTCTTCAATAGGGAACGTTAACATTGACATAGAGGCCCAGTTCATAGTGACTGTTATGGGTGGACAGAGACTGCATAATATTAGTGTAAGTACATATAACGATGTTATATATTTTCAGAAAAAGTTGTATAACATCAGTTAACCTTTTATTTCTTGTCATAACCAACTTTATTATGGTAGACATGATAGCTTGAAAAGAAGTCTACATATGTACTTAGAGAACAAATGAGGAAATGCTACCGAAATTTTCTCGAAAACCCAATACACATTATACACTTACATCCTAAGTGAGATTAGGTGTTCAAGAACAGTCCCAAACCGGGGACTATCCAAGATTTACTCCTAATGAGTAAATCTTGGATGGGTTTCTAGGTGCTTACTAAAATAGAACCATTATATGGAACTAATCCTACATTATACACATACTTTTCATGAGTAAGATAATGTGCACTTCATGGAATTATTAAGATCTGAATATATATAAGTTGTTTCCATTTAGGGAAAAGTTCATCATTTACATTCCAAGCATGTCACATGTGTGCATTACAGTTCATCATTAAGCAAAAGAAGGGTGATTAGGATTCTCACCAAGAATATAGCTAAACTATTAAACAATGATTATAGCTAAACTATTAAACAATAGACTTGCCACACATAAAACACCCTATACAACTATAAAACAAAAAAGTATTAAGTATATATGCATGATACAATAACTATTTTGCATCACATTACAACAGACTTATCATTGATACCTTACTAACTTATTGCTACATTTACATATCATCACTTGATCAAAAATTACAGCAGTACATTTAACCAAAGTATGCATTCTAAAATCTATGTCATGATTAGTTACATGTAATTTACTTGGATATACAGCAGTACCCGATTACTATGTCTTACATACAAAGTATGCATATTAAATTAACTAAGGCTTATCATAGAACATGTATTGTATAGACAATAGAGGATTCAGCTCAGTAGAAGCACAAAATCAGTACCTAAACCCTAAAATCACACCTTTTTAGCATTTATTCTAACAGGTTTATGTACATCAATATGTGTATGAGCCCTAATTAAAACTGATTCTCATAGGAAGTAAATAAATTAAAAAAAATGCCCAGCAGCAGGGCGGGCACCTTGAGGGAAGAGGAGCAGAGGAAGAAGAAGAAGGCAGGGCGGGCACCTTGAGGGAAGAGGAGCAGCGGCCGGAGCAAGTCCTAGCAGCTACCGGCGGCGAGGAGAGGAGCGGCGGAGAGGGCGGCGAGGCTAGGAGACCTAGCTGCTACCGGCAACGGCGGAGAGGGCGGCCGGCGGGCGGGCGGGCGGCGACTGCTTCTCATGGCAACGGCGACGAGCGGCGACTGCTTCTCATGGCAACGGCGACGAGCGGCGAGCACGGAGGAAGGAGCGGCGGCGACGGAGCACGGCGGCAGAGCACGAACGGCAGGGAGCGGCGGCAGGGAGCAAGAAATTGCCGGAGCTAAGGAAATCGGGAATAAAAAAGGGAAAGGGGAAGAATCGGTCGGGCTGGTGAGCTATTAAGTTGACAATAAGTGTCAGTTATTAAAAACCGACAACTAAAACACCCTTTAGTCGTCGGTTATTTAGCTATGAACCGACGCCTTTTGTAAAATTTTGGAGCCAATTTTTTCACTGGAATTTTGGGTTTGTCGGTTGAGTTTAGGTGTCAGTTGTTTATTAATTAACTGACACTTAATAAAAGCGGTACCCGTGTCTGGCCGACCTTCGTAGATTGGATGTCGGTTTATGTTATCAACTGACACTGTAGCATTTAGGTGTCGGTTTTTTTATACAACTGACACCTGAAAAAGTGACTTTATAAGCCATTTCTGTAGTAGTGCATGAAATCATGTACCAATCATGGGTGGATATTTGATTTAGACTCTTACTACATCATATGTCTAGAGAGAGATGTATTTGATGAAGGATTTCTCCATCAGGTACGTGGGACTGTTCAATTGGAAGATGATAAACTCTACCAAATTGTCGGAATTAGAATAGTTACATTTAGGATGTATGATGGAGCACATCGCACATTTCCAGGGGTCCGATATGTCCCCGATGTCAAGAGGAAACTAATATCTGAGAGGGTACTTGAATCCATCAGTTGCAAGATTTCAAAGCAAGGTGGAGTCATGCAAGTCACATGCAAGGGGCAAGTGATCATGAAGGGTATCTGGTCCAAAGGAGCATATCGATTGGTTGGGGAGGTTCTAACTAAAAGAGGAGTAGCTGATGGGAGTTCCACCAGTGGAGGTGTAGATGAAGCATTGACATGTGAGGTGATATCAAAACATGCTACATGTCTTCAACTCTCAGAGGCAGTCACGTGCGAGGCTGCAAGACTGGCTACGAAATTTGGTAGATGCATAGGCGAAGCTGTCAACTGTTGGAAGAAGGAAGACATGGCAAGACCGACCATGCAATACTAGCAAGTAGGTGGAGCTCAAAGAAGGTACAAACCTATGGCATGGAGGGCCAAAGGAATGAAGGTTGTAGTTATTCCAGTTGCAGGTGGAGGCAGCTAGTTTCCCAAACTGTACAACTTGAGTAGCTATCGTATGAATGGTCCGGGCAGTCATGTCTGGACACACACTCCGCATAGGTGTGCACCGGTAGAGTGCTTTTGAGTGCGGAAGCAAATAGAATAAGAACAGGAGAAAAATTCTTGAAGGAGAAAATACTTCAGCGGATAAGATCCAAGGTAGAGATTGTTAGGATTTGGTTCTTATCCTAATTAGATTAGAATTAAGTCCAGCAATATTAGGAAAGGAAAAGTAATGTCCAATGTGGAGTTCAAGCATTATTTCATTCTCCTATTCTATTGTCATTCTCCTAGTCCTTATAGAATAGACATAACTCTCTTACTTCCTTATAGGGGTATGTCCTATACCTATGAATAGAGGTAGACACCATGGGTTATCGGTGTGTCAAATAGCGCCAAACATTGTGTGTGCCAATACATGGGAAGGCATACGGACAGCCAAGAAGAAAGAGAGTGAGAGTGGGGTACAGAATTCTATTGTGGGCATGGGATTGTGGGAGAGTGACAATCCTTGTAATCTTTATAGAGTTACTTAATAGAATTTTGTGGTCTTCTTCACCAACTCAGTTCTCTCATTGGTTGTTTGTTTGTCGGTTTAGCCTGTCGACTAGGAGGCCATTGTCGCTTTTATCATGCAAGCTAGGGTTGTATCTCGTGTGGTGTTTTCTTAGGCTTGGAGGGCTTCTGCACGAATCCCAATAGTTAGATGCTTGAGATCTGCATCGTGATGTCAATGACATGACACTGAATGGTTTGATGATGACAAGAACAATCTCCTACCCATGCTCATTTTATTGGCGATGATATTGATATTGCACCTCCTGAGCAATTCGACAATACTCCACTAATGACCAACCATCCTTTCTATTAATAGAATCAAATTTTATTTGAATTCATTCATCTACCTCCTCCATGTGTGGCCATCGTCCTTCCTACTACATCACCACAAATGATTGAACATGCTGGTCATATGGGCATGAACAAAACAAAAAACATAACAGCAACAACAATCATATGTCTTCATCTGATCCATCTCTATATTTTCTTTACATCGTTCATCAGTTTGTAATTCATATGCTAAAGAGTCTTCATAATCATTTTATGTTATCAATGTGTTGATATACCTCAAGATAAAACTTCTTCTTAATTTCATTAATCATGATTTTCTTGACTATATGACCAGATCGACTAAAGTGGCCATGAGAAACAAACAACCACATTTAAAGAATATATATATATATATATATATATATATGTGTGTGTGTGTGTGTATGTATGTGTATATATATATATATATATATATATATATATATATATATATATATATATATATATATATGCAAGCGTTACTATCATTGTGTACACAAACACTACAATTGTCAACACCTTAGATTTTTTTCTTACTGTAAAAAGACTAGATATCTTTCTTATGATCTACCTTATGTACTCAACACAACTAAAAACCCAGCCACACAAACACATATTTCTTCTAAGTACTTATGACATCCTCAACAAAGGTCGTGTCTCTTGGTTCCAACTATATTGTGCCTCTTCAACATCTACCAAAAATTCTTCAGTGTAGTAATTACACTGAAAGATGAACAACATCAACTATATCTACAACTCACACAATGAATCACCCATATGATCCATATAAACCCAAAATAGACCATACACACTCAGTGAGAAGTGTCGTAGCCCCTTTCTTCTTCTCAACCTATCCATCTTCCTCTTGGGTTTGTGAAAGTTTTCCTATAGTAACAGACCTCTAAATCCATTAGGCACTTGTGCTCGATCTTCTTGTAAAGTCCATGAGATCAATTGAAGTGCTAGCCAAGTGTAGCCTTCTCATATCCATCCAGAATGACAAAATTGAGAATATTATCAATATCTTGGATGTTACAAGAATATCATCAAGTCTTAGATCTAACTCACACCCTTAGTTTTCTCCTTTCATGTTGTACCCTTTCTCCTCCTAAAATTAAATATACTAATAAAATGTTACATACTCTCTCAGATGGTACAAAATTGACCATATGACTTGACTTGTAACTTCAATCCCATGCAACCAACACTTCATTCAAGCTACATTTCTTGATGGTTGATTGACTTAGGTGATGAACCTTCTATGTATGGTGATGTAGGCTAGGTATCAATTACTGACCTCTGGACCCATCTTTGGGATGTTTAATATTCACAAATATAGCTTCAACAACGGGTGTTACACTCTAATTTCTTCTCCAAGATACTCGTCTACCAACTAAATACACCAATGTCTTTTATTTTTTGTTCTATGATTAAAGAGACTCAATTTCCTATGACACTCAATATCTATCTTATTCAAATATCATATACCATTAAACTAAACGGTATAGATCATCATCACTTATCATCAATTTTCACCAAACGGGAAGCTCATCCTACCTCCTATACATCCCCAAAGACAAACACAAGATCCATATCCTTGATGCCACAATCTCAGTTCAACTCGATAGAAAAGGGTATGTGTGGGTTAGAAAAGATATGCAACATACAAACTAGAAGTCAAATTCATCCATTCCTCTCTTAGATAAATTGAACACCCACTTAACCTCTCACATCCCAACAATAGAGTAAAAATATATTCTATAATATTTGTTTTTGTAATGGACTTTAGAGGAAGAGGTGAATAGAGCTAAAACAGTTAAATAAAATTCATTTAACCTCTAAGATAATATCCAATATAATATTCCAAGTATGAAAAGCAAGTAGAGAGAGATTGAACAAGCACCAAATAACACAAGTATTTATAGTAATTCCAACCTCTAAACTTAGAGAGGTACTCTGCAACCTGGAGAGCCTCTAAGCTTTGAAACCATGTGTCATTTTTTATTTTATAATAAGAGTTACAACATAAGACCACCCTTTTCTAGATGAAGGGATAACTACCTTCTCTTTTTAGGCCATGGGGGGCAACAATCATATAAAGGACTTACTTGTCCATGACCAAGAAGTCTTTAACCTTACCGAGGACTTACCTACTCTTGCAACGAGTCTTCGACCTTTACTAAGGACTTACCAACTCTTGCAATGAGTCTTCAACTTTCAAAGACTTACCCACTCTTGATTTGGATCTTCCTCCTTTAACTTCACCTTCACCAAGGAGAAGCTTTTCACCAAGAGACGCCTTACCTTCTTCTCCTCTTTTAGTCAAGAGAGAGAATTTACATCTTCATGAGAGAAAGAGAGATTGGGAAGTAGAGGAATGAGAGCCTCACAAGATATACATGTAGGACTATCTCTTTTACATATTTCCTACTCACTCTAATTGATCTAACAACTTATTAAGTTCATGAGAGTGGATAAGAGCTCATTGATGCACTTTCTTTCTCAATTATAGTATAGGGGAATTTCTAGTGCTTGTATGACCATGATATAAAGCCCAAGGGGTCCTATTTAAAGTTGGGCATGCCTCCTAGCTATTAGAATTGTTTATGATGAATTCTAGCCATTTGGGAGAGAGTCCAATAGATCTTTTTTACTTTTTCTTTCTAACTAATAGTTAGTTTGAACTTTCCAACTGCAATACCATCATCTAATATGCATGGGTCATAACTCGATCGATGACACTAGAAGACAAGGTTTACAACCTCATCGGGTTACAATGATAGTAACATCTTGACTGATGGCACTACTTGACTTGTACAATCAGGCTCATCATCCAAGACGATCTCAGACGATGAAAAAGTCTAGATTAAATTAACGAAACTTTTTTACTTGTATTTAGCCGTAAATGATTGTAATTTGGTATCCCATAATAGAAAGTTTACATTTGCTTAATGGTATTGGATAATTCCAAGAATTCTTGAACCCACAATTATACAACAACTATTGTATTTGTAATTCCATCTCAAAAAGGTCTGACGTTGCCGTCTAGTTGCCTCCAATGCGCTGTTTCTAACCTCCACACTTTGTTGCTAGCCTCCCGACAACCTTAACTGTCTTGACTCATCCAACTCACCAAACATAAAAGTCTAATCTTCCCGGTCTCTAGAATCCCAGAATAAGTTGATTTTGTATTTGCTAACTCATGTACTCATTATAATCCAGCTACGTCCAACAAAACAAACATGCCCTAAGTCAATTAAAGCCAAGTGCTATTTTCATCGTTCTAACTAAGAAGTGATTACAAAAATGATCTAAGGAGAACTGTGAAATCTTTAATCCTAATCTTTTTGCATGTATGACTTGATTTCTCCAAACTAGGATCTACAAGTTTAGTCATTTGGAGTTTGTCTATCTAAAATCACTCAAGTGGAAACACTAGACACAAATTAGTGTAATTGTGTGTTCATCATCAAAACAAGGTATTCATCAATTTAGACCATGAGTCAACCTTCTCCCCC
The DNA here is from genome assembly GCA_963693085.1 of Alisma plantago-aquatica. Taxonomy (NCBI): domain Eukaryota; kingdom Viridiplantae; phylum Streptophyta; class Magnoliopsida; order Alismatales; family Alismataceae; genus Alisma; species Alisma plantago-aquatica. The sequence goes on from OY856413.1 coordinate 629,049,332, forward strand.
TTTTTGAAGATGACAAAACTATTCCATAAATGTATTGGAAGTGTTTAAATAAAATCATACTATTGGAGAAATCTATGGATTTCAATGAGTTGGGTACATATAATCCCCCTTAATTTATGATAATTGAGTTCATATACTCCCCTTCAATTTATGCTAATTCTCTTACAAGGTTCAATTTTATAACAGTAGGAACTATGATTTTGTTGATCACTAATCGACCAAACTGTTGTCACTTAAATTTTGTTTCTTTCTAAAAACTTCAAACATTACTGATCAACTAGGAGGATGGGGGCATAGAGTACTAGTAAGTTCAATAAATTTTAGAATCCCTCAAATTGTGGCATACAAGTCATGCCAAGAGCCTTCTTATAGATAGGCCAAAAGGGAAATAGCTTACATTTTATCAATTTACATGTTTGTATTGACTTGAGTTAAATATACTTTGAAGATGAATTTTGTTCATATCATCGCATCAATATTTAATTATATATTTGGCATATGCTATCCTTTCTTGCTAGTGTCACTTCATACACATATAAAATTGATGTCAGATCTAATGAAATTATAATTCTACATTATAAATCATTTGTTTTTTATCCACCTAAGGTGACAATACACTATGAGTGATGATGACAATGCAGATGTTTTATAGCTTGTACAAATCCTTGTCAATTATCCACCTAATATAAGGTCATTTATTCTATGCAACCACAACCAATATCCTAGTTATCCATCCATGTATTTAGTTAGTTGCAACAACAACATATATGTTTGCAAGTTTCAGGCTCTTTCATGCCTCCCTTCTTGACTGTTGCATCTTACACCCTTCGAAATTTTTTTTATGATTACTAGGACAACTTCAGTGCTTTCACAACTCCCTAATCAACATTACTGTCAACATCCTTCCTCTTCTCCCAAACCTCTGATTCCCACAATGAGAAAATGAGGTTCTTTCTCACCAATGACAACCTCTATGCATAACCTAATGGAATGATTGCATCCATTCTTATCTGTTTCTTTTGGCCAACAACGCCCATATATTAAGAAATTATACTTTTACCTTATCAATCATCTATTTTTTTTATCCACATAAGGTGACAACATATAGTGAGTGATGACAACGTTGTAGGAGTTTTATAGTTGATGTTGTTCATCCACCTAATCTAAGGTCATTACTTCTATACAACAACATTGAAGATCTGTGTTGGCCATCCTCTCTTCAGTTAGATGAAACAACAACACAAATGTCTACATGTTTCAGGCTCTTTTCTACTCCCCTTCTTGAGAGTTTCACTTTACACACTTATTCTGAGTCGGTGTTGGGCTACAAGAACCTTTTTACGGTTGCTAGAGTGACTTTGATACCATCGTGACTACCTAATCAATATTACTACACTACTACAGAATGGGGATATAGCGTCGATTATTTTAGGCATTCTGCGTTGGTTTCGAACCAATGACCAAGTGGGCGACATTAAAACTAAACCATTCTTCATCAGTTAGGAAAACTAATGACAAATAATTTGTGTTGTTGGTTCTTTGTTAGGGAGGAACCAATGACGTAACGTGTAGTGGGCGATGTATTGTGGTCTGCTTTGACCTTTTCTCATCAATTTTTAGACAAACAACTGAATTTGTTACTATTTCCTCGTCGGAGGTGTATTGACAAATAACCAACTCCAAATTTCCTGATGTCAATTTTATCAGTGAATGAATAGTGAAACTTTAGGTAGATATCATTGGTTGTTTGTAGATAACCAACGCAGAAATATTATATAGTCGATTATTTCCAAATAATCGACAAACAAGTGTGTATATTTTTATATACCAGGCACGCATACCTATTGTCCAGCCTGTCTGGAGCCTTGTTCTTCAGAATTGGAAATCCTAAAGAACAACATGCTCTCTGCAAGCATCGCGACTTAACAACAGGCTAGCGCACCTACAAGAAAATATAAAATTATACAAATTAACATGCCACATTCTATCATTTTTTCAATTCAAATTGCACACAAATCCATGAACTCATAGCTCAACTGTTTCATTATGTAGCCACACTTCAATTCCATACATATATGCATGAATAAACATCATTCTTTTCCTCATGCCATCACATTAAAATTCACACACACATGCACTTAACATTCAATTCGCACTCACAAAATACATATCAACATCAGCTGCCATTTTAGATTTTAAGTCACAATGTATAATTATACATATCAACATTCAATTCACACTCACAAATACATATAAAAAATCTGACATCAAAGTTTGAACTACCAAAAAATATCAATCAACCATCATTTTTTGTTCAAATCACATTTCTAATGAAGCAAGCTACCCACTATTCACATAGGTCAATCAGCTACTCCAATGTATATGGTTTAGTCTTCTCAAAAAACTACAAAGAGAATGAGACTTCCAATTCGATTTGATTGTTTGTACTATCAAATGAGACTACTTCATTAATATGATCCAAGACTACTAACTTACTTCTCTATACATTTGATTTGTTCTGTGTGATTGACGATCACCTGCATATACACCATCACGTAATATATGCATGCCCAGTCATTGTCTTGTATAGGGACTTGTAAATTTACAATTACATTAATAAATGTAATTAAGCAGAGTTGGTCATATATTATGAAATTGGAATGAGAAGACTATACATCAACACTCATCCAAGTTATTGATTTCTTTTTCTTATCTACCTTCCCTCTGTCAGTACGGAATGCTTTCACACTCCTATAAGTTAAATTAACTTGTATATTGCATTATTAAATTATCAATATGATTCAAACATTAACCAATATGTTGGGCACTGAAAAACTATGCATACTCATGAATCATCAATTTCATTGGGTGAGCCTCATTTGGTGGTAGTTTTTCACCCGAAGGATCAAAGAGATACACACTCCAAGTCTCAAGTGCTGACTTGAGAGTTATACATTCCTTTCATATGTATCTAATATGTTTGTTTAAGATTGATTTCATGCATTAGGTACATGAAAAGGATCAAATTACACAAGCCCTAGCTTGTCCAAGTTCAAGTAAAAAGCAATGCAAATGCACTTTTGTGGAAAACACTCCAAACCACCTTTGAATATTTTTGTAATCATTTGTATTGATGATATGACTTGTAAATAAGATGAGAAAAAACTAGGGACACTTAATTCCATTGTTTGAAAACTTAAAAATCATTTTGGGAAATTCGTCACAACACTTTAATTGGTTAAGTTTGGATCTCGACTGATTTGTGATGGATTTTTAGAAATGGTTGCATTGGTCGAGTTGTACACTCACAAAACTCCACCGACCAACTTACTAACCAAAGTTGATTTTAGTGATCGGTCGAGTTAACAACCGACAGTTTGAAAATTGGATTTGTCGGTTGTGGATTGGTCGAGTTATCTTTATTGAAACTCGACTAAATGTACTATATGGAAAAATGCAGAAAAAGTGATTCCAACCATTGGATAGTTGTTATAAATGAAAATAGTTCTGTTGCAAGTTGTAAAATGACTATTTTTTGTTCTTAAGTGATCCTACACTCAAAGGAACACCCTTAACTATAAATAGGACCTCTTGGAGTTCATTCCAAGGTTTCTCATTCATGTTATCCTTGGTCATTGCTATAGTTGAGTGTGCTATAACCCTTTGAGCCCCTTCCTCTCTCTCATTTACAAAGAATTTCGTGATTATGAGTGAGTTAGGCATATGGTAAGATAGCTACCTCAATGTTACCTCGTAAATCTCTCCATCTATCATCTTCCCAAACCCCTTTCTCAAAGAGCAAAGGTTGAAGTGATCTTCTCTGAGTGAAGGAGAAGTTGTTGTTCTTCTTCAAGGCTAAAGAAGGTATGAAGATCTTCTCCAAGTGAAGGAGAATGAAAAGGCAGAAGATCCAAGAAGAGTGGGTAATCCCTATGAGGCCAAAGACTTGATGCAAGTGTGGGTAAGTCCTTGTTCAAGGCTGAAGACATATTGATCAAGTGGGTAAGTCCTTGTGTAGGTGAAAGACTCTTGTCTTAGATAGGTAATCCCTTGGATGTAAGGTGGTCTTCTTGTATCTCTTATAATGGAATATAAGTATGCATGGGTTGCAAAGTCCTAGAGGTTGACCTCTCTAGGTAGTGGATTGACGGTATCCTAGTTTGGAGATTGGAACCACTCTAAACACCTTGTCCAAGTGTTTGTTTTCAATCTCTCTCATCCTTGCTATTCTTGTTTAGATAGGACTTCAAATTCAATTTTAGCATTTAGTTTCATTTGATATAATTTGAAGGTATAAGTATTCTTGTGAGAATTTTGAAGCTCTATTCCCCTCCTATAGAGCCCTAGATCCAACAAGTGGTATCAGAACAAGGATCTTCTCTAATAAATCTCCTACGAGATGAGAAAATGGGTGATAACCTACTTGGTTCCCTCAACCTAGAGGGAGGCTTCTTTATGCACCCCCGGTCTTCGGCGATACAAACTTCCTCTATTGTAAGCGGCGAATGCAGTTCTACATTCTAGGGATGAACTTTGATATGAGGAAAGTGATGATTACAACCTACAAGGAGCCAACCTGAGTTGTATCAACTTGGGATGAAGCAGACCTAAAGAATGCACAGCTCAATGCCAAAGAAATTACCATCCTCTATGTAGCACTCACTCCATTTGAGTTCAGCTCCATCTCCTCATGGGATACAACCTACGAGATATGGGACAAATAGTGCATCACTTATGAAGGCACAAAGCAAGTGAAGGAGGCAATGATCTATATGTTGAATAGCCTCCTTGAGAACTTCAAGATGGGGAAGAAAGAAGGAGTTTTCGAGATGTTCTCAAGGCTCAACATCATCATTAATGGCCTAGCTGCTTCGGGACATACTTTGGATAGAGGAGCAATCAACTCAAAGATCTTGAGGTCTCTTTCAAAGAGATGGGAGTCAAAGGTGACCTCCATTGAAGAAGTAAGAAATCCTAGTGATCTTCCAATCGAGGATCTTATTGGGAATCTACAAGCTCATGAGCCAAGACTTGACAAGCAAGAAGAGTAAGAAATCAAGAAGAAAAAGAATCAAGGAATATCAAAGATAGTGTAACAAGCCCATTCCCCAACAACCCCCATTTAAGGAAGGCCAAGAAACTAGAGTCGTTATCCCAAATAGGATCAAATGGTTTTTCACATAATAATAAAAAAATAATAAATTCTACTAAACAAGAACTGAGTTTGGTATAAGATAAAAATTCTTTTCATGAAAGTTTACAAAAATATGGGTCCTAAGATTTTACCTAAGAAGTAAACCATCTATCTATATCCTTTGGGCCTTACTTCATTTGTTTGATTTCAATATCTTCTTTTCTTGAATGTCCAATTTCCAGAAAGGTTATCCTAAAAATGTCGACAATCAAAACGTTGGTCAGTATAACAAGTTATACCGGTATGTGGGGGACCAAAACTTCACAAGTAATGGTAACAACATAATTCAGCAATTATTATTTAACAAATCAAATTTAATGTTCTCATCATGACTACCCAATCTAGGTGTATCCACCCTCTTTCATAACCCCTCAGGGCATCATAATGTAGTGTTTACAGTCTTCCCCTATTTAGGAGGATGAGTTTATCGTGTCTCCCCCTATATAGGCGGGTGACTTCTCATGTACTCGCTATTTAGGCTAGTACCAATTTGTGCCTTCCCCTATTCAAGAGGATGGCCTTTCCATAGATCTAGATGTGGCCTAGAAATGAGCTAGTCATGTCCATATATAATGTGGTAGCCATATTCACTTTATAGTTTGCAAGGAAGTAAAGTTCGTCCAACAGTCATATATTTACAAACCATGTGGAGAAACCTGAGAAAACTACGTGAAACTAAATTCATTACTCATAGGCGTAAACACATACCTATCTCAAGAATTTTCACAGTCTAAATATGAATAAGTAAGATTAACTGCACAATCAACTAAGCAAGTCAACCTAAAATTTAAGGCATCACATCCATGACTACATGATTCCAAAATCTACCAAAAGGACTAACTTGGGTCCAAGTTGGGTTACTAGGTTTACTTCCTTGTTTCATTATTCATAATACTCCATTATTGTTCTTTTACACTTCCATGATCCACTAACTCTACTAAGATGGATATTTTGCACTTTCATGTTAATTGGGTCGACAAATACTAGTTTTGGTGTCACCTTCAATTTGTATTCCAAAAGTCACATTTTTATGAAAAAGTCCAACTTTTATCATGTTAGGATTTTGAATATGAAAGAACATGCATCTTGACATTCTTGTGTTGACAAACCCTAATCCCATCATTAGAGGTACTTTTATTCATAAAGAAACCCTAATCCTTCAAATATTGGATGATGATGTTCATATGAGTCCAAGGTGTTCCTTTTATTCACAACATATCAATCTTTGATTAAAAACATCAACTAAGTCTATTAAATTCATCAATACTCACAAATTAGGGTTGTGATCCATTTAATCACTTTAAAGATAGCAGCTTTGACCACTTCTCGAATTGGAACCAGATATAGGTCAAGGTTATATTTTTATTGAGTAGCTTGTATCATTCTGATCAAGATACATTTATTACTTGTAATTTTTGGACAAAGGAATGATTTTTAATCAATTTTGCAAGAAAGAACTATTTTCCTTATTTCCTGAGTAGAGAGGCAAAGAAATTACCCTTTTACAAAATATGTCTGTCATTAGATCCACGAGTTTTCATTGACTGGGGCGGGAATCGTGCAGTCGCAGTTGATCATGCCCACTCAGCTTTGTCGGAGACGCAGTGAAGCCCAGCCACCGATTCTCCTCACTGGTCAAAGTTGGAACACTATCCAACGGCCTTCCTCTCTCCCCCTTTCTTGCTCTTAGGTTAGTTGATGCAGCGGCGTCGCGGTGGTGAGGTCACTGGAGGAAGAGCAATCCAAAGAAGAAGAGGGAGTTGGGGTGTGTGAGTGAGTCGTTGATGATCTGGGGGTCGATATGAACTATGTGGGAGTCTTTTTATAGAAGTGGGGGTCTAGTTTAGGGTTCCCGATCTTACACAAGAGAGGTATGGTGGTGGGATCTCATTCTTGGTCCACAGACCTCACCTTGGCATGGAATTAATGTGTTTCCTTTTCAATTTGATGAGACTAACACATCTATCTTCTTGCTTTAATCAGATATGCAATGGATTGGGAGATTTCCCTCGATATTGCTCACATATGTACAGGGACCTTCCCTATTTGGGGTGTGGTTAGGGGACGGTGCACGAGCCATTGGATCCCTGATCTGACAGTCGCCATCGTGCACGCGGATTAAAAATAATCCTATTAGAAATCAAAATATTGTGACATTTAAAGATATTCCTCTCACTTTATGGAATTTTAGAAAATTCATATCTATTAAACCATGCACCCTTTTAATCCTAAATTTTAAGGGAAAGTTCTTAATGAATTAATCTGCTTATGGACACAATTTGAGATCAAAAATCGAAAATAAAAACTCATTTTCTTTAAGAGAAAGTCTTACACTAAAAAGGCATATTTTATGCTTTTAAACTATTATTTTCCCTTTCTTTATTTTATATTCTCTACCTTTTGAAGTTTATAGATATTACAAGGCAACTGAAATCAAAACCACCTTATTGTGGCCACTTATGCCACCTTCTAGAGAATTCCATGTTTTTCTTAAATAAAACATATGATGTTTATTTTTTTCTTACCTTTTCACTTATTATGGGTTTTTCTCTTGTCCTTTATCCTTTTAAACTTTCATTGGCTTAATAAGATAGGAAAAGCACGAAATCCATCATTCAAGGAAATTTTACAAAGAAACCCATATAATAAAACATTACACAAAATTTTCAAACAAGCCCCTTTTCATACAAGAATTGCATAACAATACAATCAAAATTGGATTATAACATCCTTCCCACTTATATGAATTTTGTTCCCAAAATTTAGCTAATCATACAAACAATTCAGGGTAGGATTTTTCCATGTCCGTCTTCAGCTCCCATGTGGCTTCATCCTCTCCATGGTGTTTCCAAAGAACCTTTATCATCTCTATCTTCTTATTTCTGAGTTCTTTCACCTTGCTATCCAATACCCTCATTGGTGACTCAGGATATGTCAGGCTCCCTTGGATCGCAATAGTTTCAATGCTCAAAACATGGTTCATATCTTTCACATATCGCTTCAAATTGGATACATGGAACACGTCATGCATCATACTATATTGTGGGGGTAGGGCTACACGGTAAGCTACCTCTCCAATCCATTCTAGAATCTCAAACGGACCTATGTATCATGGACTCAACTTCCCCCTGTTCTTATCTATAGCTCAGAGGGGTCATATTTTTAGGAACACGTGTTCACCCACAGTGAAATGCAAATCAGTTCGCTTTGCATCTTCATGTGAATTTTGTCAATCCTGGGAACTCTTTAGCCTTTGCCTGAAAAAGTGACTTTATCAATATAAATCTGAAGTTCCTTTGACCTCAACAAGGCCCTCTCACCAACTTCATCCCAGTGAAGTGGTGACCAATATAGCGCTTCATATAGAGGCATCCCAATACTAGCATGATAGCTATTATTATAGGAAAACTCTACTAAAGGAAAGTATTATTCCCATGATCCACCCCAATCAAGTACACATGCTATCAATAGGTCTTCTAAAGTCTATATTCTCCTCTCTTACTGTCCATCAGTCTTGGGGTGCTAGGAAAACTTGAACTTCAGCCTTATCCCAAGTTCTTCATGCACCTACTTCCATAGTTTCGAGGTGAACTTGGGATCACGATAAAAAATAATTGAACTTTAAATGCATAGTTTCGAGGTGAACTTGGGATCACGATAAAAAATAATTGAACTTTAAATGCCATGCAAAAGAACTATCTCTTGGATATATATATCTCATCTAAGTCTGACACTTTGGCGGTAATCCTTAAGGCAAGAAAGGGTGTCGACTTGATTAGGCAATCCACCACAACCCATATAGCATCATGACCTTTCTTAGTCTTCGGCAGACCTACCACAAAATCCATGGTAATCTGGTCCCATTTCCACTCAGAAATATCAATCAATTATGGTAATCCTCTGGGTCACTAGTGTTCAGCCTTCAACATTTGGCACGTGAGACAACTGGCCACATATGTTGTTGTCTCTTTCTTGATTCTAGGCCATCAGAAATACCCCTACAAGTCTTTAAACATCTTGGTAGTGCCAGGGTGTATAGTATACTTAGAGCCATGAGCTTCTTGTAGGATATGAGTCTTCAAGGGTGACTCCTTAGGAACCCAAATACGATTATTGTATCAGATCCCTCCATCTACACCCAATGACAGGTGTGTTTGAGGTTTCTCCAACAAACCTTTTATCTTCTCAAGCTTGGGCTAGCCATCTGGCAGCTACTGTTACACCCCGATCTCACAATTACCATTAATCATGAGATTAGGGCATAAATTGAGGATTTAATGTAATACAAAGATCACCCTTAAATTTTTCTTCTTTTTCAAACTCTTTATTTTCTCGCATTGAACCACATAAACTAACTTTGCAAGAGAATCAAACTTTGATTACTTTAATATGATCTCAACATAAATGATACACATCCATACATTCATTCTCAGGTACATACGACATGATAATCAGATACATTCTCTCTTATTAAGGAAACAAAGATACAAAACATTATTTACAACACTCTCACATCTATACTAGGACCTAGAGTGACAGGGACCGACTGAACTTAACTATACTCAGATTTAACTCTTGTGGCAGATCTACTCTGATGCAATGATATCTTCTTCAAGTCCATGTGATTTCCATAAAACGTTTGAGTAGAGGGGTGAGCCTACTCGCTCAGTGAATGAGTACTTCAAAGAAACAGTCTAAAGCACTGATATTACAGATATACCTTTTACCAATTGATATCAATTATAACAGCAGAAAGCTTTAGAGAGTCTAATAACTGACAATGATAAATATGGCAGGATACTTAGGGAATTATCACTAGGATGTCATGCATCAATAATAGCATTGAATAAATAAAGTCTTTCATGCCAAGAAATCACCTTCAAATGGATTTCACGATATATATTTGCAAATATCCAACTTTCCTCGCATCTAGGGTTTCACCCTCTTTACTGAGATATCAAACAAATATTATTCACTTTGAAAAAATCCAAGATAGTATCTGACATATATGTACTATGAATTTAGATAAACAATCATTCATAACCAAGGGGATCTAGATAAGCAATTTTCTCTATTTACTTATACAGTAAATTTCAGTCATAGACAAATTCCCTATATTTCAGTTTACTCTTATAACCTCTGCAAATACTTAGGGAATTCTCATTAGGATGTATTGTACACATTTCTAATATGATTTTATCATCTGAGCTTCATCCAAATAGAGGATGAATCCATTTCATATCATTTTGCAACAACTTAGAACAAATAGACAATTCAGGGTTTGTAGTCGCATACTAGCAATTAAAGATTATGAATGAATTAACCAATTTTCATGCAATATATTGTTTAAAGGAAGTTCCCACTCATCCTAAGGTGTGAAAACACCTTTAAAATGTAGCTTATCCCTGAAAATCTCGGTCTCATATCAAATCCCTAGCAATTCACCCGATTCTTCTTCCTTTCAACTCGGAAACCCTAAAAATGAGGGATTATGAAGAAAGAGTGAGAAGCGGACTTGATTTGATATGATTTCAAATCCAATCAGGGGAGGGACGGAATTTTGACATCTGAGAGAAGATTCACCATGAAACTATATCCAAAGAAGCTAAACTTACATGATTTCATCATTCCTCAGACCACAAAACCCTAGGTCAGCATCTCCATCAATTTCTCCTCTCAAACCCTAACTCTCCCTCTCTCTCTAGGATTTCATTTCTCTGATTTGAATCATGAATTATGAGAGTTTCTTGTGTGTTAGCTTGACCATATAGAGCAATTGAGCTGCTTGGCTCAATTGCACATTGACCCCTCACTATACTTTTTCTTATTTCAACTGAATTTATTGTCATAAAAATATTACTGTAATTCGTCTAATGATAAGGTCTAAACGCATCCAAAAATTATAAACATTTTACAAGTTCTTTATGATTTCGTTTCAGATCTCCAGTTAAAATTTCAAATCATTTGGAGTTACCAATAAATAATTAAAAATAAAACACTACACTGCTAAAAAGCACTCTATCAGCATTTTGGTCGAAGTATAGTTCGACCTAGAACCACATTCAAAGAACACTAAAATATTCTGAAATTTTTCTCCAATATGCATGATTGAGTTATCCATGTCATATCCAAAATTTAATTAAATATAAAATTTTTATAAAATATGAAAAATCATTTACCACACTGCTATCTTAATCAAATTCCATATTCATGTATTATCAAAACCCTAATTTTTGTCGATTAGGGTTTACATTTCTCAAACCCTAATTCTTCAAACTAAAATCATAGTTAGATTTTCTTATTAGGTTTGAAACATCACAATTGATCTACTATCATTAATCAAGTCTAAACAATGTTCAATCTAATCAAGCATGTAATCATTCAAGTAAACCCTAGTTTACCAATTAAGCACAAATGTGGTCATTACAGCTACTAACTCAGTCAGCAAGTCTGGTTTTATTTAATTGTTAGCCAGGCAGATTCGGTCTTCTAATGTCTGTAGAGTCCATCTGGAAAACTCTTCCAGTTCCCTCCACTGGGTAGATTAGACAGTTGCACATCTCAATTGTTTCCTACTAAGGGCATCTTCCACTACATTGGCCTTTCCTCAGTGGTATGCGATGGTGAAATCATAGTCCTTCATACAGTCCATTCATCATATCTATCTAAGTTTGAGGTCCTTCTGAGTCAGGAGATACTTCAAGCTTTTGTGATCAGTGAGAACTTTAAAGGTAGCACCATACAAATAGTGTCGCCAGATTTTTAGGGCATGTATGATTGCAGCTAATTCTAGATCATGTGTGGGATAGTTTACTTCATTTGGCTTTAGCTGCCTAGATGCATAAGCGACAACATGTTTATTCTACTCTAGCACACATCCAAGCCCCATCTTGGATGTGTCAATGAGCATCATCAAACCCTCATTACCAAACAGTAGAGTCAACACAGGTGTTGTGGTTAATTTCTCGTTCAACTCTTGGAAGCGAGCTTCACACAACTCAAACCACATAGACTTTTCATCCTTACGAGTGAGCTTGGTGAGGGGTAAGGCTATCTTTGAGAAGTCTTTGATGAACCGTCGATAATACCTAACTAGTCCCAAGAAGCTATGAATTTTAGAAGGGTTCTTTAGAGTTGGCCAATTACATACAGCAGACACCTTGGCAGGATCTATTGAGATCTTCCCACCTGAGATGATGTGCCCAAGAAACATGACATGATTGATCCAGAACTCACATTTCAAGAACTTCCCCTAAACTTTTTCTTCCTCAAGATTTCAAGGACTCTAACCAGATCGTCATGGTGTTATTCTAAGTCATCTGAGTATACTAGAATGTCATATATAAAGATGATGACAAAGGAGTCTAGGAAAGGTTGGAACACACTATACATGATATTCATAAACACATTTGGGGCATTGGACAACCCAAACGGCATGACTACAAACTCATAATGACCACAATGGGTTCGAAAGGCAGTTTTTGGGATGTCCTCACTCTTGACTCACAATTGATGGTAATCGGACCTCAAGTCAATCTTTCAAAAGACTCGAGATGACTTGAGTTGGTCAAAAAAGTCATCATTATGGGGTAAAGGATACTTATTCTTGATGGTAGCCTGATTTATCATCATATAATCTATGCACATTTGATGCGGTCCATCCTTCTTCTTTACAAAGAGGACTGGTGCTCCCCATGAAGATGTTCTAGGTCAGACAAAGCCTTTGTCTAGCAATTCTTGTAGTTGTTTTTTCAGCTCAAGAAACTCTACTGAGGCTATCCTATAAGGCGTCCTAGAAATAGGGTTTGTCCCAGAGCTAATTCTATAAAAAATTCCACCTCTCTCTCAGGAGGTATCCCAGGAAAGTCATCTAGGAACACATCTGCATAGTCCTTGACTACCTCTGTCTCCTATAAGGCTACACCTTAGGCTCCATCTCATTAACTACTACTAGGAATGCAGGACAACCTTTGGCTATTAATTGTTTTGCTTTCAAGTCAGATACATACATACTAGCAGTAGCATCCTTTCTACCTCTAATGGTTAAAGGTGGGTGATCGAGTCTCTTTTTTACAAGTTTTTTCTCCCTACACTCAATCTGGGCTCTATAAGTATAAATCCAATCCATGCAAATTATTACATCAAAGTCATTCATGTCCAACAAAATAAAGTCAGTAGGGAAATCATTGTTCATGTACCTAACGGGTATGACAGGGGATTTTAGACGTAAAAATCCAATCAATCGAGGTAGTGACATCCAACACATATCCTAAATCCTTGAAATCTAGACAAAGCATGGTTGCAAGATTTCTCAAATAAAAGTATTTGTAGATCCACAGTCAAAAAGATCTTTCACACTTTGTCCTATAATTTCAAGCACAGATACATGGTTTTCATGATAGTCAAACGACTATTACATTGCATAAATAAAGATGGGAAAACTACCCTAAGGTTATTACCCTCTATCTGACGGCTGGCATTAGTCTGGGCCTCTTCATTGTCAATGGCAAATACTCGAGGCTGTCAATGCTCTCCTGCAGGTGGAATTGGTGGGGATGCTACTGTTAGTTGTACCACTGATGGTGATGCTTCCATTGGCTGAGCTACCATAGGTGCTTGCCCTCTTGGGTCAGGAAGGGGGCAGTTAGCTTGGAAGTGTCCCTCTTTCTGGCATTGATAACACACCTTCCTTTTACAGCAACACTTCCCTTGATGGTTCCTCCTACATTTGTGGCATCTGGATGACACCCCTTGTTGTCAATGCTCATTGTGAGGCTTTCCGATGATGACCCCAGTTCTTCTTGTTATCATTTCTTGGGACGAAACTTCATTCAGTGAAGTGGAGATATCCTTTGGATTGGTTTTGTTGTGGCATGACTGTCTTCTCCATGTCTAGGGTGAAGTTGAGAGCTTCAGAGAGAGTTGTGGGCCTGCTCGCCATGACATGGTGCTTAATGGTAGGGTGAAGCTTATTCACAAAATGTTTAACCCTCCTTGCTTCAGTCAACATGTACCCAAAATTCTCTAAGACGCAAAACTTGCGAGCATAGTTTATCACAGAAAAGTTTCCTTGAACCAGGAAAGTAAACTACTTTTCCTTTTCCTTCTTAGCAGTAGGGGGTATGAATCTTGCGGTGAAAAGTCCAATGAATTTTACCCAAGCCATGGGCTCTTTACTCAGGTCTCGGTCTATGATATGGTTCTCCCACCATATCTTTTTTGCTGCCTCCAGGAGATGGGTGGAAAAAAAAACCTTCTTGCTCAGTTATACCTCCAACATGCAGAACTCGTTTTCCACTGCAAAAAGCCAAGCATCGGTTGCCAGTCCAGAGTCAGCAACATGACTGGGATCATCCCTTACTTTATCTTCATACATAGGTTCATCTTCAGGTCCAAGGCTTCCTTTTGGGTTTGTGATATGGAAGGGAATGGGTTTACGCTCAGGGCCTTTCTCTCCAAAGGCTTCACCTTCTCTCTTTCTTTTCTTGGAGGATTCACCTTCCATGGACCTTCTCTTCTCTTAGGAGGGCCTCTTATTATGGGAGGGTCTCGGTCCAAGGTATTCATCATGGTTGGTGTTCTTACCACGGGCCATGTTGTAAGCAAATTTCATTAGCCACGGTTTCATAACTTAGGATTCTCAAAGCATAAACTTATATCCATGACATCTTGTTTACATGCATTTTATTATTTGGTGGAGGATATATTAACTCTTATCATCCATAACCCCATTACTCAGAGGAGGTGGAGAGAGATAGAAAAAAACTTTAGGTACTTAGGTTTTGTTAAGTGAAAGGTATAGAGAAGGGATGAAAGTAGATGAGAAATCCTATAGGTATCTTGTTTTGAACGGAATCCTCGAATTCGGCCAGGCCGAAAACACAGGTCTAGGAGTCCTCATAAACTGACTAGCAGGGCAGAGGAAAATATTTCCAACCTCCAGACTGTGGTCCATTCTAGACACCTCCGTCTTTGGAAAACACTCTAATAACTCCCTTTAGGCTCTACTGAATTTGTAAAATTTAATAATTATTATGGATTATATGGAAAACTAGGCTTTGATACCAAATGTAACAACCCTATTCCCCAGAAACCCCCATTTAAGGAAGGCCAAGAAACTAGATTCACAATCCCAAATATGATCAAATGGTTTTGCACATAATAAAAAATAATTAATAAATTCTACCAAACAAGAACTGAGTTTGGTACAAGATAAAAATTCTTTTCATGAAAGTTTTAAAAATATGGTTTCTAAGATTTTACCCATGAAATAAACCATCTATCTATATCCTCAGAGCATCACTTCATTTGTTTGATTTCAATGTCTTCATTTATTGAATGTCCAATTTCCAATAAGATTATCCTAAAAATGATGACAATTAAAATTTCAGTCGGTATAACAAGTCATATAGGTATGTGGGGGTAACAAAACTTCACAAATAATGGTAACAACATAATTCAACAATTAATATTTAACAAATAAAATTTAATGTTTTCATCATGACTACCCAATTGAGGTGTCTCCACCTTCTTTCATAACCCCTTAAGGCATCATACTGTAGTATTTACAGTCTTCCCCTATTCAGGAGGATGAGTTTATCACGTCTCCCCCTATTCAGGAGGGTGACTTCTCATGTACCCGCTATTCAGGTTGGTACCAGTTTGCACCTTCCCCTATTTAGGTGGATGGCCTTTCCATAGATCCAGATGTGGCCTAGAAATGAGCTAGTCATGTCCATATATAATGTGGTAGACATATTCACTTTATAGTTTGTAAGGAAGTAAAGTTCGTCCAATAGTCATATATTTGCAAACCACGCGGAGAAACCTGAGAAAACCACGTGAAACTAAATTGATTACTCAGAGGTATAACCACATACATGTCTCAAGAGTTTTTACAGTCCAAATATGAACAAGTAAGATCAACCACATAATCAACCAAGCAAGTCAACATGAAATTTAAGGCATCACATCCATGTGTCACTACATGATTCCAAAATCTACCAAAAGGACTGACTTGGGTTCCAAGCTGGGTTACTAGGATTACTTCTTTATTTCATTATTCATGATACTCCATTATTATTCTTTTACACTTCCATGATCCACCAAGTCTACTTTAGGTTTCATACACTTGATTGTACTCCAATAGGTGTCTTTTATTAAAAAATTCCAATCTTTCTCCTTTATAAGTCAAGTTAGGGTTAGAGAGATAGAAAGATGGATATTTGGTACTTTCATGTTTATTGGGTTGACAAACCCTACTTTTGGTGTCACCTTCATTTTTGTATTCCAAAATTCACCATTTTATGCAAAAGTCCAACTTTTATCATGTTAGGATTTTGAATATGAAAGAACATGCATCTTGACATTCTTATGTTGACAAACCCTAATCCCATCATTAGAGGTACTTTTATTCATAAAGAAACCCTAATCCTTCAAATATTGGATGATGATGTTCATATGAGTCCAAGGTGTTCCTTTTATTCACAACATATCAATCTTTGATTAAAAACGTCAACTAAGTCTATTAAATTCATCAACACTCACAAATTAGGGTTTTTATCCATTTAATCACTTTAAAGATAGAAACTTTGACCACTTCTCAAATTGGAACCAGATATAGGTCAAGGTTATATTTTTATTGAGTAGCTTGTATCTTTCTGATCAAGATACATATATTACTTGTAATTTTTTGACAAAGGAATTATTTTAATCGATTTTGCAAGAAAGAACTGTTTTCCTTATTTTCTGACTAGAGAGGTGAAGAAATTACCTTTTTAGAAAATACGCCTATCATTAGATCCATGGGTGTTCATTGACCGGGGCATGAATCATGCAATCACGGTTGATCGTACCCACTCAGCTTTGGTTGAGACGCAGTGAATCCCAACCGTTGATTCTCCTCGCTGGTCAAAGTTGGACCATGATCCAACGGCCTTCCTCTCTCCCCCTTTCTTGCTCTTAGGTTAGCTGATGTAGCGGTGCCGCAAGGGTGAGGTCGTGGGGCAAAGAATAATCCAGAGAAGGAGAGGGAGTTGGGGTGCGTGAGCAATCCATTGATGCTCTGGGGTCGAGATGAACTATGTGGGAGTCTTTTTATAAGAGTGGGGGTCTGTTTTAGGGTTCCCGATCTCGTGCAAGAGAGGTATGGTGGTGAGATCTCATTCTTGGTCCACATGCCTCACCTTGGCATGTAATTAATGTGTTTCCTTTTCAGTTTGATGAGACTAACACATCTATCTTCTTTCTTTAATCAGATATGCAATGGGTTGGTAAATTTCCCTTCGAGATTGCTCACGTATGTACAGGGACCTTCCCTTTTTGGGGCGTGAGTAGGGGATGATGTGCAATCTGTTAGATCCCTGATCTGACGGTCTCCATCAAACGTGTGGATTAAAAAATAGTCCTATGAGAAATCAAAATATTATGATAATTAAAGATATTTCTTTCACTTTAGGGAATTTTATAAAATTCATATTTGTTAAATGATGCATCCTTTTAATCCCAAATTTTAGGAGAAAGTTCTTAATGACTTAATCTGCTTATGGACACAATATGAGATCAAAACTCAAAAATAAAAACTTCTTTTCTTCAAGAGCAAGTCTTACACTAAAAAGGAATATTTTATGCATTTAAACTCTTATTTTCTCTTTCATTCTTTTCTATTCTCTATATTTCGAAGTTTGTAGATATTAAAAGGTAAGTGGAACCAAAACCACCCTATTGTTGCCACTTATGTCACCTTCTAGAGAATTCCATGTTTTTCTTAAATAAAACATATGTTGTTTATTTTCTTATTACCTTTTCACTTATTATGGGTTTTTCTCTTGTCCTTTATCCTTTTAAACATTCATTGGCTTAATAAGACATGAAAAACATGAAATCCATCATTGAAGATAGTTTTTCAAAGAAACCCATTTAATAAAACATTACACAAATTTTCAAACAAGCCCCTTGTCATACAAGAATTGCATAACAATATAATTAAAATTGGGGTTATAACAGATAGTGCCTTCAAAGCTCAAGTGGAGGCTCTTATCCTTCAACAACCACTTGCTTGTTGGACCTCTTCCTCCTCCTCAAGTGAAGATAATGGCCCTAGTGAGGATGAAGCCAACTTCTCTAAGGGAAAGCACTTCAAAGGAAAGTAATCTTCTTCAACTACTCCAAGGTGCTACAAGTGTGGTAAAAAATGACACTACAAGAGTGAATCTCCTAAGGTTATAAAGTCACACCACATGAACAACTCCAAGGAGGAAGAGTAAAAGAAAGATAGCAAATACAAGAGGAAAGACAAGAAGGATAGGAGGCACAAAGACACAACTCATGCAGCTTAGGAAGGATCATCCTCTAGTGGCTCAAGCTTTGATGAATATGGAGAGTGCCACCTTGCACTCATGGCCTCTAAAAGTGAAGATATTAGTGAGATAAATTGCATGAGTTAGATAAAGAAACTCTTATTGACATGCTTGTTACTACCCTTTCTTCTTATTCCGAATGTAAACCTAAAAAGAAGAGATTGGGTAAAATCATTGATGACTTGTATGATAAACTTGATATTCTTGAGCAAAAGGAGAAAATTCATCTTGATAGCATTGATTCCTCATAAGGCCAATTTCTTGATCTTGAGCTCGAATACAATGGAGTTGAAGTAGAGAATGGTGTCTATCTTAAGAATATTGCATCTCTTAAGGAAGACAACCAAAAGTGCCTTAATGAGCTTGAGCTACTTAAGACTAAAAATGTTGAACTTAAGCTTATTAGTGATGCTCATAGAGATGAGAGGGATGCTTATCTCAAAGAAATTCAATTGCTAAAATCTAAAAATGCTAGGTTACTTGGTCAAGTTAATAGTTTATCTTCTAGACCTATTTTTCCTAGTAATGATGTTGCTTCCATTACCCTTGAAAAAGATTCTTATTTGACTAAAGCCCTCTATTTAGAGGCCGACCTTGTTCATGATAGAGATGATCTTGCTAGCTTGTCTTATATTGTTATATCTCTTACTGATGACATTCATAGACTTAGAGCCTCTCTGCAAAAATTCCTCAAAGGGAAAAACTCCCTAAATGAAATCCTTGACCATTCTACTAAACAAAGTGGTACGAGTGGTTTGGGATTTGTAAG
Source organism: Alisma plantago-aquatica (assembly GCA_963693085.1). Lineage (NCBI taxonomy): Eukaryota > Viridiplantae > Streptophyta > Magnoliopsida > Alismatales > Alismataceae > Alisma > Alisma plantago-aquatica. Next base: position 629,068,653 of record OY856413.1, read on the forward strand.
GGGAGCTCCTAAGGGCAAGAGTAAGGCCAAAGGTAAGGAAAAGAGTAAGAAAACTCCTCTTTTCATTGGAGAATCTTCTGGCTCTAAGAACCTTATGATTTACTCTTATTTCAAAAGTGATGATCATTACTCTACTTATTGTCCTTACAAGCCTAAGGGGACCAACCCAAAGATGAAATGGGTCTGCAAGCTAACACTGAATCCCAAGGTTTGAGTTGGGAACTAACACTCTCTTTTCTTGCAGGAAAAAGGAAAATGGATTGTCGATAGTGGTTGTACAAAGCACATGACAGGTAATATAAGCCATTTCAACAATTTTACAAAGAAGAAAGGATGTTCGATCACTTTTGGGGACAACAAGAAAGGTAAGGTAAAAGGTGAGTGTGGGCTCTGATCTCCAAACCATGACATAAACACGATTAAAACTTAGCGGAAGTGAATCGGTAATCAGCGGAAGACAAAAATCACGGGAAATTAAAACTTTTCATGACAAGAACTTGAATCCATAGAAGCCTCTTTCATAAAGTGAGGTAAACTGTTTACATCTCAGGATAATTACTTCTTGAGTAATTATATACATCAAGATACAAAATCTCAAGATCACATAACACAAGACTCCAAGACCTAAGAGTACAGAGGACACATAGGACTGACTCTAACTACACCACATGGCAGGACAAATCTCCACCTGAGATTACTGCTGCCCCAGGTGCTGCTTTTGCTGAGACTGGTCACCTGTAGGATGGTTCCTTCGTCTCCGACGTCCACCTAAAAAGTTGAAGCCTACGGGGTGAGACAATTATACATAATTGTCCCAGCGAGAGTTATAACTCTTCGCCAGAAGCTTTATTATAACATCAAAGATTATTTTAAACAGTAAAGCCTTCAAAGCATTCTATAACAGTTGCAGGTATAACAAGATCTCTACAATTTAGGAGATGTGGAGAATATCAGCAATATTGCAATGTAACATCAATCAACTAACTTGGAGTCATCTCTAACAAGTTATACTACATGGTTGATTATGTTTTACAAACAACATTATGCCCTGTGGAGATGAGGCTTACCACTCATACTCCAACTGATCGCTGAGAAGCCGCATCAGTATCATACATAGGTCATTAAGAGAGCCGGATTCTCATGACCTTCACCTTCCTCAGTCAGTAAGAGGATCACTTGTAGGACATCTCGTGTCTCTACTACTATAGCTCACCAGGGTAAACTGGTCCTTCGCTATTCTAGAGTCACAGTGGCGTTCTGTACTCTCTTCGTCATCAGGAGGTTTCATATTTACCTACCACTGATACGGATATCTATGCTTTCTTCGTCATCAGGAGGATTCATGTTTACCTACCACTGATACGGTATGGAACTATAGTGAAGGATGGATGGATTCCACATCTACATCACTTTCCCACACTAGGATGTAAGGTTCTACACATCCATGTACCCCACATACTCAAAAGTATGTGCTCCAGGAGTTCCCTTAAGGAAAACCTATTTCACCATCACTTAATTTCTGACAATGATGGATCTATGATCAGGGCTCTACATTATACTTGATTAGTTAGGTACATTCAGTATTCTTTAACAGCATACATTGTTCTTCAAACAATAACAATAGCATAGCAGCTATAAAAGAAGAATACTAAATGTAACAGGCCTAACTCATATCAATCATTATTTCTCCTTATCCTCATCACAAGTCATCTCTAAGGCATGACCTTGATGGTATTCATGGCTCTCATAGCCCATTATCAGCATAGGATGCCACTGGCAAGGCATCAGATTACTTTACTTATTCATAAGGCTAACAACATGCCTTTAATGAATATAACATCAACATCCATACCTGGATATGATTACCTTCATATCATAACCTGCATGGTTAATACATCTGACAAAGGTAATGCAACAATAAGGAATGTACTTCCCACTCTTGTCATAAGAGTTAAATCTTTAATTTAAATCAAATAGAGTTTATTGCTCAAAAGCATGCCATTACCCTTGAATTAGGGTTTACTATTCACATTATATGTCATCACCCTTGAATTAGGGTTTACTATTCACATCAAGGTGAATTAAACTCATAACATCATCATGTATGAGTAACATCTTCATCGATACTCTTGGATTAGTTAAAGGTTCATCATTTATCATAATTAGGGTTTCTATGATCTCACACAGGTGGATCATACCCTAATTGTGCTCATTTTTGTGTATTGGGGATGCTTCAATTGAGTTTCCATTTAAAAAGGGTACTTTCTCTCTCTAGAAGTACTTTCTCTCTCTAGAAGTACTTTCTCTCTCATCATAAGGTTAGGTGATGTCAACATCACTCTAAAACAGGTTGGGTTGAGTCATCATAGGCTAACATAGCCAAAAACATCACCATTATGTGATTAGAGTTACTTTCTCTCTCTAGGGTACTTTCTCTCTCTAGAGTACTCTCTCTTTCATCATACTAATGGTTGATGATAACATTAGACTAGATCAAGTTGGATAGAGTCATTATGACTAAAAACATTATTCTCATGTAATTAGAGTTTGAATTTGAGCAAGGTATAACTCAATTGACCCTTCAGGGGTATTTTGGCAATTCACCCCATTGATCATTATCATGGGCAAAAACCTTAGTCAAATAACCCCTTACTATCCTAGATTATCATTAGGGTTTGATTTGGGCAACATTGAACCATTTACATCATCAAATGATTAAATGAGGTCAACCTTGAATCACATTGATTGATTTCAATCATTAATCATCAATTGGGTTGAGATTGGTTGAAAGTGTTGACCGTTTGCCCACTTTGACCCTCCAAGACCGCGAGCCTCTTTCTAACTCCAAGACCGCGAGCCCCCTTAGGCTTCAAGACCGCGAGCCTCTTCAAGGGTTCAAGACCGCGAAGCCTCCCATTGGTTCAAGTAAAAGTTGAGACCGCGAAGACCAATTTGAGTTGAGACCGCGAGGACCAATTTGAGTTGAGACCGCGAGGGTTATGAAGACTGTTTGCCCTTCTTTGACCTCAGGACCGCGAGGCCCTTCGCGGTCTTGAGACCGCGAGCCTCCTCTCGGTCTTGAGACCGCGAGCCCTCTCACGGTCTTGAGACCGCGAGCCCTCTCACGGTCTTGAGACCGCGAGCCCTCTCACGGTCTTGAGACCGTTTGCCCAAAAAGGCAATTTCAGACCGTTTGAAAATCAGCAATTAATTCATTTAAAGTTGTGACTTAAAAAGGTCATATCTCCCGATTCCTTTGGAGTTAGTCTCCCAAATTTTGAGGGTAATTAGCCTATATAATTAGGAACAGATTTCTTATACGGTCCACGCTCGGTCAATGGGGACAAACGGTCTTGAGACCGTTTTCCCTGTCGCGGTCTCGAGACCGTTTGCTCACCTCGCGGTCTTGAGTCCGAGAGAGAGCAAACTGTTAGGACCATTTAAGGAAAAGAAAAGCGGTGGGTTTTTCTTGGAAATCACGCCTTCATCTCCTAGCTCAAGAACAGTACAGATATCCCACGTGTTTGCTTGCAAAATAGCAGGGAAAAGTAGGGAAATACTAAGAGCTATCATTAAAACGCATATAAAGATGCACATAGTAAAGCATGGGTTTAGAGTTATAAAACCCGCCTAAAGCTTGCTTCTTGAGCTCCAAGCTCTAATGGCGTCCTTGAGTTCTTACAGGTTGGCCAAGGTGAAAACTCCAAGGAAGGATGAAAAGAGACGGCTAGAAAGATAGGGTTTCGAGAATTAGCCATGAAGCTGACCTTGAATTCGAATTCTAACCATGGAATTAGGCAAGAAGAGGGGTTTAAACCTACCTTGCACCCCTTGTTCGTCCTCCTTAGCTCCAAGGCAGTCCTTGGTCGTCTTTGGTGAAATGAAACAGTAAGGGAACGAAGGGTAAGTTCCCTTGCAACTAAGGGAAGGAGAGCTTATATACATGGGGTAGGATTTTCAACATTAGTTCATAAGTTTCCCTTAATTCCAACTAAGTCCTTCCTTTATTACTTGATCGTCCCTTCCTCTTTATTCTAAGGACAAACCTTCTCTTAAGGTCTTAGGAAAAGAAGGTAAAGGAGAGCAAGCTAATAATGAGGTACATACATAAAGAGATATTACACATATACCCTGATTATTCAATCACAAAGCCTATTCCTTAACTTGATAACTCAATTGAGGTGAATTCCTCATCATTTATTCTCTAAATGATGGCAAGAGTCTAAAAAGATACTTTAGATGACATTCTTTACAAATCACATCCCTTTATTTGGGTAAATTGCATTTTACCCCAAATTAGGGTTTCAAGCACAGGGATTGCTTCCACAGCTGCACCTTGGTGCCCTAGCTTGGGAAATCCCTCAAACTTTACCAAAAAGATTCTCATGATGTCTCATCATTAGAGGAACATCTCAACATGTGCAAATTGCAAACTAACCCTTTTAACTGGGTAAATTGCACATAGGTCCCTGTATATCAAAACAATGCTACAACTTTAAATAAAAAGGAGCAAATACTGAAATATACTTTTCGAAGAAACTTAATTACATGCTCAGAGTTAATCACAAAGATTTATTCACATATTTAGGCAAAACACCTAGGGTTAACTCATAACCCAGGTCAGGGATGTTACAGTGAGGGTGAAGTAGTTGAATCCTTGTGTATTAAGAATGTTCTCTTTGTGGGTGGTCTACATCACAATTTAATAAGTGTTAGTCAATTATGTGATAATGGTTACCTTGTGCTATTACTTCTTTTGAATGTTTGCTCCTAGATTCCCTCACTTACCATGTCATATATAAGGAAACTAGGAATGGTAATGTTTATTTGATTGTGATGACTCTATTAAGCATGTTGTTGGTAGATGCCTTGTAGTCAATTTGAATGATATTTCTCTTTGGCATCGTCGGCTAGGTCATGTAAATATTCATCAATTGAAGAAGTTGACCAAATAGAACTTCGCCAAGGGACTTCCCAAATTGGATTTTGAAAAGGATGAGGAATTCCAACCTTGTACCCAAGCAAAGTAAACCAAGTACTCCTTCAAATCCAAAGGAGTTCTTAGTACTGAGAGAGCTCTTTAACTTCTCCATACTGATCTATTTGGACCTATGAGAACTCAATCACTTCATGGTTCCAAGTATTGTCTTGTTATTTTCGATGATTTTTCCCGATATACTTGGACCTTCTTTCTCGTTTCTAAGAGTGATACGCTTGATGTTTTCTCTATCTTTTGCAAACGAGTTGAATACAAAGCTTCTTGTAGGATTGTTTCCATCCATATTTATCATGGGGGAGAATTTGAAAATGATATTTTTGAATGCTTTTGTGAAGAATCAGGCTATGCACATAACTTCTCTTCACCTTGAATACCTCAAGAAAACGAGGTTGTAGAGAGGAATAATAGGTCACTACAGGAAATGGCTAGGACCATGCTTTTAGATTATGATACTCCAAAGAAGTTTTGGGCCAAAGCCGTTAGTACCTCATGTTTTGTGCAAAACTAGGTTTTCACACATCCTTATTTGAAGAAAACACCCTATGAGCTATGGCGTGGTAGGAAGCCTTCTATCGAGTATTTTCACATTTTCAAGTGTCTTTATTTTGTTTTGAACATGAAAGATTCTCTTGACAAGTTTGATCTAAAACTATAGGCTTTCTTTCTTGGATATAGCACTACTACCAAAGCTTATGATGTTGATCTATCTAAAGTAGAGGAATCTATTAATGTCAAATTTATTAAGACTAACCCCTCTATTTCTATGGATATTGCTAATGATGATGTTGCAGAAGAAGTAATTCCTATCCTGAAAAAACTCAACATCACCCAAAAGGGAAAAGAGGTGGCCACTCAAGAAGAAGTGATAGATGGAGAAAAGAAGGATCTAACTCCACTCTTTGCAAATAATCATCCCAAAGAGCTAATCATAGGTGACCCTTTTGAAAGAGTGAAGACACAGGCTTCCTACCATGAAGAACAAGCCAACATCACCTTCATCTCACAACTCGATCCAAAGAATGTCAAAGAAGCTCTTGGGGATGATGAGTGGATCCTAGCCATGCAGGAAGAACTGGAGAAATTCAAGAAGAACAAACGTGGACTCTAGTACCAACACCATGTGATAGAAAGATCATTGGCACCAACTGGATCTATCGCAACAAGCTAGATGAAAGCGGCAAGGTGGTAAGAAACAAAGCAAGGTTAGTGGCTCAAGGGTACAATCAATAGGAAGGTATATATTTTGATGAAACATATGCACCTATATCTATACTTGAGTCCATTCGTGTGTTGCTTGCTTTTGATAGTTATAAGAATTTCCTTCTATATCAAATGGATGTTAAAAGTGTGTTTTTAATGGTAAAATTGAGGAGGAAGTGTATGTTGCAAAACCTCCAGGCTTTGAACATGATTATTTACCTAACCATGTTTATATATTGCAAAAATCTCTCTATGGCCACAAAAAAGCATGAGCTTGGTATGAGAAATTAAAGAACTTTTTGTTAGATCATGGGTATATCATGGGCAAAGTAGATTCTACCTTGTTTCTCAAACACACTTCTAACAATTTTCTTATCATTCAAATCTATGTTGATGATATCATTTTTGGCGGAACTAATCTTGATCTTTGCAAGGAGTTTAGTGATCTTATACAGAGTGAGTTTGAGATGAGCATGATGGGTGAGATTACTTTTTTCCCCGACTTTCAAATCAAGCAAACTAAATATGGGAACTTCATCAACCAAGGCAAGTATACAAGTGAGCTACTCAAGCACTTTGGGATGGAGAACACCGAGTCGATGGACACCCCCATGTCAAACACCACCAAACTTGATAAAGATGAAGAAGGTGAAAAAGTGGATGAGAGTCTCTATAGAGGTATGATTGGAAACTTACTTTATTTAACTGCCTCTAGACCTGACATAATGATTAGTGTTGGCTTGTGTGCTCATTTTCAATCAAATCCCAAGAAATCACATCTCATAGCTGTCAAGAGGATTTTAGTGTACATAGCCAAAACCCAAAATTTTGGACTATGGTATCCCAAGTCAAGGGACTTTACTCTTAAAGCTTATAGTGATGTTGATTAAGTAGGATGTTTGATTGATAGAAAGTGCACAAATGACACTTGCTTCCTCCTAGGACCATGATTGGTGTCTTGGTTTTCCAAGAAACAAAGAATAGTGGTGTTATCAACTACCGAGGTTGAATGCATTGCATCCAGGAGTTGTTCTACCTAGGTTCTACGGATGAAGCAAATGCTCCAAGACTTTAATATTTATTTTGATGCTTCTCCTATCTATTATGATAATACTAGTGCAATCAATCTATCTTACAATCCTATATTTCATAGTAGAGCTAAGGATATAGACGTTTTTCATCATTTTCTTCATGATCACATTGCCAAAAAGGATATCTATATCACACATGTGGACACGGAAAATTAGTTGGCAGACATTTTTACTAAACCTCTAGCTAGAGAGCAATTTAACTTTATTAGATCTAAACTGCTCATAACTGGTTTAGATGAATCTGATATGCCTTCTAGTTAGTTGCTAGATATCTTATATTCTTTGCTCATGTCTTGATCACCCTTGCTTGCTAAAGTGCTAAATTTTCATGTTCTTTTGCCTTGTTTTTCACTTGTTTTGGGTATTTTTCGCAAATGCTTATTTTCTCACTAAATAGTACCGAATGACGAGTGATATGTGCCTAAGTGTGTCTAAAATGCAAAATGAACTAGAAAAATAAATTTAATTAATACTCAAATGGCTATAAACTAAGATTTCTAAAGTTGGGACAAAACTTGTGTTAGTCGAGTTGCCAACTCGACCAATGGTGGCCGAGAGCTTTTGTAAAAAGACATTCGGTCGAGTTTCCATCTGACATAACTCAACTGATGGCTGGGCTCTAAGAAAACTTAAGTAGGGTTCGGTTAACTATTCTCCCTATCAACTAGAGAAAGGTCGATTGATTCCTCCTCCAGCTCTCTCAAGCTCTCAACCCTAGCCCCGACCTTCCCTCTCCTAGCCCAAGATAGCCCTCGTTTGACCTTCCTAGCTCCTTTTCCTATCAACCCTAGGTGGTTAGATGACCTTAGGTGGTGATCTTCTCCAGTTTCAGCTCTCATTCCTCTTCATCTAGCCTCCATGGCTTTAAATAGGAGAAAGAGAATCACCCCTGCTGGAGTTCCTTCATCCTCTTCCAACTCTCGCCTCATTCCCTGTGACGATACCTTCTTTGTCTCAACCAAAGCTCTAAATAGGTACAAGGAGCTCCTTCCTAGGAACCCTTTCCCTTTCGTGCTTTCTTTGAGCCTAGACCCGCTAAGCAAAAAGTCATAGATGAGGTAGCTAAGTTGCTTTGTGATCATCATTTAGTTGTCCTGAGTGTCAAATGGTGGTGCTTCAATAATTCCATGACAAGCACTAGGGCGGTTCATGAGTTATACACTAATCTACTGTGAAATTATGACACTCGTGTACCCCCTCCTAATACTCAACTGATTATGACTTCCATGATTTTTGGTAACAAGTTCAAAATCTCAGAAGATACCTTGAATATGTTTTTCAATGGTAATGAGATAACCGACTCATGGAGGAAAGACTATCCTGAGTATTTTAACATCCTTGACCCTGAGGCTTTCTACAAGCAATATGATATCACTCTCCTTAACATACATAAGTTCTTGAAGAAGCCTCAGTTTTCCTACAGGAAGAAATACACCCTACCTTCCTATGTCTTGGACCTTAAAAATCGCACTCGCTTTGGTAGTCAACAACAATATTCATTCCAAAAAGAATCAAACTAAAATTGCAGATAATAATATAGTGATTATGTTTTCCTTGTTGGAAAACATCAGAGTCAAGTGGTTTCGATACATTCTTTACATATGACTTGCTTCGACTTCGAGAAGAATACCTATGTCACCCGCCCTCCCTATCCATCTTTGATCTGTGGTCTCTTTGTCTTTACGAATGAGAAGTCTCTTTGTCATGATTTTCATTACAAACCTTCCAGAAAAGGAGTATGCATCAGTGAGATCACTCTCAAGAAAACCTTTTTGCCTACATCTTCTTACACACACCTGGATCATCTACCTCCACCCAGGCACCTCCACCTCCACCACCATCCCGACCTGCCCGCACCTCATTCAATGTATCCAATGAATCCCTCATGGGTTACATGGTGCATCATCAGGTGTACAACCTATAGGTTTAGGAGAATATACATCAAGATCTCTATTCAATCATGTCTTCCTTGAACCAATCTTGTGCCCATACTTATCTTGCCTACTAGTCCTACCCATGTGGTGATTATGCATCCTATGCATATAATCACTTCTACCCAGCCCCTCCACCTACTGTTTCTACTACTACACCATCTACTGCTAGTGGATCTACCCCTCGTGTGCTATCTCTCCCTTTTGGCCCCATCGCTACCTTTCTTGTAGTACATGGCACTTCTACTCCCACTTTCCCTCAAGCCTAAGAGTTGCATGACCTTAGCATGTCTTGGGCTGAGCATAATGCCATGTGGCCCGGTCATAGTTTCAGTCCTTCTGCCAATGAGGAGATGCCTAACCAGTTTGATGAGGAAGTTGTTGTTGATGAGGAGGTATATGAGGATGATGGCAAGAATGGTTCTAAGGATAATGGATTTGTTGGTGCCTCTGGTGATGAAGGTGAAGTCGTTTCCTATGTTGCACCTTTAGATGAAGATGAGGACCATGAGCCTGAAGCTTCTGATGATGATGTAATGGACTTAGATATCTTAGATGTTTAGATGTTTTAGTTTTTAGTCTTTAGATGCTAATCATAGATATCTTTCTAGACTATTTTTTACTTAAGACATCTGGGCACATTATCTGAGATGTACTATTTTATATCATCATGTTGTTTTTCATCATTTTGGCTTGTAGTTGCTTTGAGAACATGATCATGTTTTGTATTCTTAATCTTCTGTATCATAATTCTATGTATGTTCCATCATGTGAGTTATTGGTATGCTTTCCATAATTTGGTTATTACACCAGATGCTTGTTTCTCTCTTGTCTCTATTTGATGGGTAGCATGTGGTTGCATGTTTTATCTTGTGATTGGATGTTTTTGGTCGTGCTTGGAGAAGACCCATTTTTGTGCTCTTCTATCCCCTTACTTTTTGATAATGCCAAAATGGGGAGAGAAGTTCAATGTTTTGAAGCTCAACCATATTGTTTTTATTTCCTATGTGATCCTTTTCTTGTCTAAATATATGATCTATCATGTGACTTGCTAAAGGACCATGTTGTATATCTCTGTGTAGAAAGACTAACTATTCAGGTAATAGTGAGCATAGATTGAGGAGGAGCAATTCACATTGTTAAAATTATGAATCCCTCTGCAATTCACAAGGCTAAGGTATAACTTTACATATCCTTTTCAATATATTGAGGAATGGTTTGTCATTGTCAAAAAGGGGGAGAATGTTGACTTGAGAGTTTACATTGTTCATATTTTGATAATGACTTAACCATTCCATTCACATGTATCTAATATGTTTGTTTAAGACATTAGGTACATGAAAAGATCAAATTACACAAGCCCTAGCTTGTCCAAGTTCAAGTCAAAAGCAATGCAAATGCACTTTTGTGAAAAACACTCCAAACCACCTTAGAATATTTTTGTAATCATCTGTATTGATGATATGACTTGTAACTAAGATGAGAAAAAATATGGGACACTTAATTTCTTCGTTTGATCACTTAAAAATCATTTTGGAAAATTTTCCATGGGACTTTAATTGTTTGAGTTGGGATCTCGAACGATCTATGATAGATTTTTGGAAATGGTTGCATCGGTCGAGTTGTACACTCACAGAACTTGACCAACCAATTTACTAAGTGAAGTTGATTTTAGCTGGTCGGTTGAGACCCCAGTCAAAACTCGACTGTCAGTTTAAAAATTGGCTTTGTCGGTTAGTGGATCGGTCGAGTTACCTTTATTGAAACTCGACTGAATGTATTGTATGGAAAACGCACAAAAAGTGATTCCAACCGTTGGATAGTTGTTATAAATGAAAATAGTTCTGTTGAAAGTTGTAAAATGACTATTTTTTGTTCTTAAGTGATCCTACACTCAAAGGAACACCCCCAACTATAAATAGGACCTCTTGGAGTTCATTCCAAGGTTTCTCATTCATGTTATTCTTGGTCATTGCTATATTTGAGTGTGTTACAACCCTTTGAGCCCCTTCATCTCTCTCATTTACAAAGCATTTTGTGATTATGAGTGAGTTAGGCATATTGTAAAAGAGCTACCTCAATGTTACCTTGTAAAGCTCTCCATCTATCATCTTCCCAATCCCCTTTCTCAAAGAGCAAAGGTTGAAGTGATCTTCTCTGAGTGAAGGAGGAGTTGTTGTTGTTGTTCTTCAAGGCTGAAGAATGTATGAAGATTTTCTCCACATGAAGAAGAATGATAAGGCGGAAGATCCAAGAAGAGTGGGTAATCCCTGTGAGGTGAAAGACTTGATGAAAGTGTGGGTAAGTCGTTGTTGAAGGCTGAAGACATATTGATCAAGTGGGTAAGTCCTTGTGTAGGTGAAAGACTCTTGTCTTGGATAGGTAAGCCCTTGTATGTAAGGTGATCTTCTTGTATATAAGTATACATGGGTTGTAAAGTCTTAGAGGTTGACCTCTCTAGGTAGTGGCTTGACGGTGTCCTAGTGTGGAGATTGGAACCACTCTAAACAGCTTGTCCAAGTGTTTGTTTTCAATATCTCTCATCTTGCTACACTTGTTTAGATAGGACTACAAATTCAGTTTTAGCATTTGGTTTCAATTGATATAATTTTAATGTCTAACTATTATTGTGAGAATTTTGAAGCTCTATTCACCCCCTTCTAGAGCCCTAGATCCAACATCAGGAACAACCACTAACAGCTAACAGTGCCTATTTCTGAGTGAATAGAAGGAAAATAAAACAAAAGTTAAATCTCAAACAAAATTGTATTCAGAGGTTAGACATATAAACAATAAGCCAAAAACTTACCTAATGTTAAAGGGATCTAAGATCACATTCTTGGAAGTACCAAAATACTGCATCGCAATAGTCACATATTCTTTGATGCCACTTGGATCTCTAAGTACATCGCTAATCAATGATGGCATTAGTAATCCTACATGTGATATTCTGAAGCCATGAGTCGTGTAATACAAATGACTAAAATATATATAACCAATACCTATTCTATATGTAGAAAACAATTAAATATTTTTTCATATATGACGGGGTATTCACACTCACTGTATCCAAATTTCTATCACTGATGTCTTCAACCACTCATAATTTAATAGCTCAGAAACATTTGTCAACATCATAACATTGTCCCAATGTACACCTATCATGTCCTCTCCAAGGACGATCACAATGCTATATGTTTTGTCTATAGTGTCTAACCATCTTGTCAACATCTAGTAGTTAGGGTCGAAGGAGTCGAATAGCTCATGTGGAATAAAATGAGGGGGTGGAGGCTTCAGAACTTTAGGGGGCTTCTTAGCTGTTGTAGGATGCATGCATGTATTCTAATATTTGCTTTCTATTATTTATTGAAGTTTCAATATACATTTGTCATATTTGAACAAATACAAAGATTCATTTGGGCCACTCAGTAAAGCCGCCATCTACCTCTCTGACTGTGGGGGCATCTGGGTGCTAGTATGGGAGAGGTATGTCTCTCATTTCTGGAAAGATGCATATGATTCTCACACGATAGTGATCAGCGGGAAGGGGAATACCATGAACCACATCGGCGATAGAAGCCTCAAAATCTTCCATAATGTTTCATGCTGGTTCATCAACAGCAAGATGAAAATTCTTGGTTACCTACAATTTTATGAAACATAAATGTTTACATTTGGGTTCGAAGGACTACTCCTGATGCACTCTGTGGGTGAGTAATGAACATGTTTTTTGACTGTTGGAGAAGCTTGCGCTACCTGAGAAGATATATATTTCTCTAAGGCTGCATTTCTCTGCACGTACTCTTCCTCCACTCCCCCTTTCTTGGCTTGTTTGTGCTTATGTTGGGATGTGTCAAGAAAATATTTAATCCCATACCCAACTGCATCGCTCCTAACACGTCTAGGATGCTCTTATGTCCCTAGAGCAACCATTAATTCATCGTGTGTATCCTGAGGGGTTAATTAGCCCTCCTTTTCTTGGTCAGCCAGCTCCAACTAATTATAATCAAAGAGACTAATCATTAAAACTTAACAATCCAGTGAAAAAAGAACATGGTCATTATTGTGAAACTAAGAAATTTACCATTTTATTTGCCACCTCTTATGTTACTTGGATGGGGATTTCTATGGCTTTGTTTCTTCTCACATCTATCCAATCAATATAGTAAGGCAACCATCTAAAAGCACTACAAGACTCGGCGGTAGAAGGAGTATAAGTAGAAGACCCTTGTTGTTGCCCTTGTTGTTGCCCTTGCTCTTACCCTTTCTCTTGATATTTCTCTTACTCTCCATCTTCCCCTCGGTCTTCCCCTTGCTCTTGTTATCATTGTAGCTCTTGCTCTCATTGTAGCATCTCTCTCATCAAGTGGCATTTCTAATAACCACCTGAACCCAACCGGTGGTTGTGCACATTCTTGTCACACCTCTCTTTTTGAGCTTCATGAAGGGCATGATCAATTCATACAAGTGATATTGTTAAGTAATTATAAGAAACTATAAAAATGGAATTAATTCAATACCTAGAATGCATATGTTTGTTTTTGTCGAACAAACTCCTTCCAATCTTCTTGATCAATATAGTTCCATTTAATTCAGGGTTCCTTCTTGTCTCCAAAGATATAGTCTCTTGTGAGGATTTTGTTCCAATCTCTATGTCTTCTCCCGATGAACTGCATAATAGACTTGCAATACAGCTTTTTATGAAGTTCATACTGGCCCTAAAAAGGTTCAACATTCAATATTGTTTAGAAATGTTAAAAGAAAGAATAGGAAAAAGACTATATAAATGTAATTGCATTTATCTCACCTCTAACTCCCTCCAGATGAGGTATTTGCATACCGTACTCACTTGTCTCCAATCCTCAACAAGGAGAGGCACTTTGCTTCAACCAAGGACCCCACAGTAGTTGACAAACTCTTTAGTAAGAGGTGTGCCTACTTCATTGAATTCAATGACGCCCTTCTTCCCTTACCTATTTGTTGCATCTTTCATCATAGTTATCCCTATAACTCCCTTACATTTTGGAGGGAGAGCACAACCAACACTCTGGTCTGGATGTTCAACATCCTCACATTTTTTATCATTGTTTATGTGGTCAGATTCCATCTATAAAATCAAACATGAAAAAAGTCAAATCATATATAAAAATCCAAATCATATATAAAAAGTCAGATCATATATAAAAAGCAGATCACATGTGATTACATAATGCAAAAAAGTGTCAAATCACGTATGAGTAGTATACCTTAAAGTAATATTCCTTCTGTGTGATCTTCACATGTATAATCATCAGTGTTAAGTTTAACATTTACACTTGGTAAGCCAACAGAAAATGGACTAGAGTCATCATACTTGTCATAGTACTCTTCTTCATCAATAGGATCTGAAATGAACTGTATTTTCTCATGAAGAACGACAGAACAATTTTATATTTTAGGATCGTCAATATAGAATACTCATTTTTCCTTTGATGTCATGATTAAGGGTTCATCCTTCTCGCATTTCCACTCAAAATTTGCTATTATGATACCAAGTTCGTCAACTACAACTCCTTTATTGTTATCAACCCATTTACACCTAAATAATGGAATTCTAAACTTTTTGTAGTCAATTCCCCATATGTCTTAAATGACACAATAATAAGACATCTTTCCTTCATGTGGACTCTTATCCTTGGCACTAGAAAAATACAATGTAGATACCTGAAGGGTGCCTCATTGTTTTGGATGACACTTTTTATCATCTTGATGTTTTTGTAGTATGAAAATCCATTTATATCAAACCCTTCGTAAAATACAATGTGGGTCTTTGGCTTATATGTGAGCCATTTGGTCATTTATGTAATTATTTGGTGTTTGAGATAGTTGATAGAATACTTTCTTTTCAAATCACCTAATAAATGCCTGATTATGCTCTCTAGCAAGCCACATTGAGCTGGCTTGGGGATAACTTGTCTTGATCTTGTTGGTTTGTTTAGAGATATATATACCCACATCGTCAATGTTGTGTAAAACATACATGTGTCCTTGTTCCAACTGCTCATGACTGATATTAATCCGTCGTTCTCCCAAAACACCTTTGATGGAATATACATCAGGGTTCACAACATTAGTAGGAGTTTCATTGCAACTCAAAAAGTCATTGCAAAAGTCCATAACCTCCCTAGCAATACAGCCCTCAATGATACTCCCTTCAGGTTGACAATGATTCCATCACCTGTAAAAATACTCATGTACTGCTCAAAAGGATACATCCAATGCAAGAAAATTGGATCCAACATTTTCACTTCCCTAGTCAAATGGACAACTAGATGCACCATGGTATCAAAGAATGAAGGGGGGGGGTTGCTCAAGTTGACACAGGGTATTGACCACTTCTCTTTGCAACTTATCTAGAATCTTAGAATTAATTACTTTTCTATATAGAATGTTGAAGAAGAAGCAAAACCTCGTGATTGAAAACCTTACATGCTTAGGAAGGATGGATAGAATATCCACAGGCAATATATGTTGCATTAGAGTGTGACAATCATGAGATTCAAAACCTATCAGCTTTAGATCCTTCATTGATACCAATCTATGGATATTGGTTGAGTATCCCTATGGTGCCTTAAAATTACGCAAGCACTCGCATAAAGTTCTCTTCTCCATTATAGACAAGGTGTAACAAGGAGGTAGATATGTGCGGCAACCTTTGGTGACTTCTTTTGTTAATTATTTCCTTATACCCATTTCATGTAGGTCCATTCTAGATTTGATGCCATCTTTAGTCTTACATGGTATATTCAATAGAGACACAAACATTTTTCTCAACATGCATGACATTGATACAATGTTTAACTGTCAAAGAACTTCAATAAGGAAGATCCCAGAATATTGACCTCTTTTTATATAAAGACTTATCTGTAGGAGTAGTACATGGTCTCTTACCAAAATTATTTACAATGTTGTTTTCTCTTACATAAACATCCTCCCCTAACATAGGTTCAGTGGCACTCCATTCCTCAGTTGACCCATTGAATGTTTTGTTCAACTTTCGATTAGGATGCACCTTTGGAAGAAACCTTTGATGACCAGGATATATAGTCTTACCACCATGTTTTAGTCTGATCGAATCTTTATTTTTCTCACATAAAGGATATGCCTTGGTTCCTTTGATGTTGTATCTAAATAAGTTCCCATAAGCAGGAAAGTCATTAATAGTGCAAAATAACATAGCACGTAAATTAAATATTTCTCAATGGAAAGCATCATAAGTCATCACACCTTCTCCCCATAATTTCTTTAGGTCATCAATTGGAGGTTCAAGGTAAACTCAATTTCATTGTCAGGTTGTTTGGGGCCCGATATCAGCAACGACAGCATGACATACTTGTTCTTCATGCACAACCACGGAGGAAGATTGTATACAACAAGCAAGACATGCCAAGTACTATGTTGATTGCTTAATGTTCCTTATGGATTCATCATGTCAGTACAAAGTTCAAGTCTTAAATTCCTAGCTTCTTTGCCAAATTCAGGATACAATAAATCAATCTTCTTCCGTTGTGGAAAATCAGACGCATGTCATAGCATACCATCGTTATTTTTCTTTACCTCTGTATGCCAAGATAAATTTTGTGCATCTACAACATTAGCAAACAAGTGTTGAAATCGGGGTATTATAGACAGATACCACATCACCCTAGAAGGAGACTCGGTTTTAGTCTTACTCAATTTCATCCTTTTGTACCTAGACACCCAATATTTTGGACATTCTTTCATATTGATATAGTCCTTTTGAAAAAGCACACAGTCTGTCATTTGAGTGTCATGTATATTCTTAGCCTCCATTCCCATTGGGCACAACATCTTTTTTGTTTCGTATGTTGAGATTAGAAGCTTGTTGCCTTCAGGGAGAATTTCTTTCAATAAAGAAAACAGAGAAGTCAACCTTTTGTCGCTCCATCTATTGTTAGTCTTTAGAGTATATAATCTCAACACAGTGCTCAACTTTGTAAATTTACTACCTAAGTATAATGGTTTCTCAGCATTGTGCACAATGTTTCTAAATAAGGGAGGTGGGTCTGTAACATTTACCTTGTAATTATCTAGCATCGCATCAACCGTGTCTGTTGGAATTGGTTCATTCTCATCAACATCGTCAGCCATTTCTTCTAGGACACAACTACCATACCAACATTTTTTGATCTCATACTAGGAATCTCTCTATGCCAATACCATTCTTTATAGCCCAGTAGAATCCCATTCCACATGACATGATCTTTGATCGTGTCAACAGTGTCAACTTTTAGGTTGTTACTACAATTTCTACATGGGCAATAGAACCTATCTCCAGGTTGTTTTTTATGATCCTCTACAGATTTTACAAACTCATCAAGACCATTAATAAACTCCAGAGTGCAGCTATTCAGTTTAGACATCCATGATCAATCCATTTCTATATGATCAGAAGGGAGACAAGTATCTCATCAGGTTCTAGCTAGTAAGTTAATTTTAGGAAAAAATTATGTTTGGATAATTGAGACATAATCATCTAGTAGCATTCACATCCATGAATGTGTACCACCTATCCAATTCATGAGTACTTCATCTCACTAGTAACTGTATAATGTGTGTTCAATTTCAATAATTTTTGGCAACATTTCCATGTAGTTCTCTAAGTACACTGATGTAGATGGGTAAACACCCACCTACATATGTACCCTGAGAACAAAGGGGAAATGGTGTCAAAATTTATTGAAATCGAACACATATTATACACTTACATCCTAAGTGAGATGAAGTGCACAAGAACAGTCCCAAACCAGGGGCTATCCAAGGCTTACTCCTAATGAGTAAATCATGGATGGGTTTCTAGGCCAACGACCCGGTTTAGAAATTAGGGCTTTGAATATAGGGTTTACATACTAGAGTTTATAGATTAAGGATCACAAATTAGGGTTTTTTACATATTTGAATTCACAAATTAGGGTTTATTCACATATAGCTTCAATGTCTCAAACTAGGTCATGTGTGTTCATTATCATGCTACATCATACAACATGGATTCATTTAGACTTAGTACATCACAATTGTAATCAGAGATCTAATTAATAGGGCATCTACATATTAAATGGGGGAAATCATATGATTCGAGCTAGATAGTCAGCATAAGCATCAATATTGTTAATTTGAGCAAGATATTTAATGTCACTGCAAATTGAAATCTCCATTAATTCAATTTCATCACAATTTTAACTATTTTGACAAAATTTATATCAATCTCCCTTTCCCCTCTCCTCCTTCCTCCTCTCCCTCCTCTAACCCCTGCCCTTCACAATTTCTTCTCAATATTGAGAAGAAATCGTAGGGAAGGGGAAGGAGGAGAGGGGAAAGATAGATGGAGAATTGGGGAAGGAGAGAGGATAAAGGAAGCGAGTCCACTTGTGTCGAAATAGCCTAGTGCTGGAAGAGGTTTGCATTGGTGAAGGCTGGCACACCTGTTGGCATTGGACGAGAGGTCACCTGTGTCGCAAGCAGCAGTGGAAGTGGTGATGGCAGAGCGCACCTGCTGGAGGGGGGAGTAGTAGCGAAGGAGGAGCAGCGGCAAGGAGGTTGGAGAAGTGGCAATGGCAGCACCGAATCGAGGAGGAGGAAGAAGTAGCGGAGGAACCGGCACATGAAGCTTTAGCAGCGAGCAGCTACAGTGATGGAGAGCAATCACCAATCATCAGAGTAGTACTGGTTTATAGAGAAACGCGGGTAGGGGAGAGGGGGGAAGGATTTCTCGTGGGGTTAAGTAAGACATATCTCGTCGGTTATTAGAATAACCAATGACCTAGAATTTAGGTCATCGGTTAGAGACAAACAATCGTCGACATAAACACAATTTTTCTCGGCGGTTTCCCCAACCAAACCGACACCTAATCTTGCAACCCAGCGGCACATACTCCTTCGATTTTGGTAAGAATAACCGATGATAAACATCAATTGGAGGTGGGAAAAATTTTGTACGACACATGGCATGAACATCTTCCTCATCTAACATTGTGACAAAAACCAACGAGAAACTCCAATTGTTTCTCGCGGGAGAGATGGTGTGTGTACCTCTTTATCTCGTCGGTTATGTATACAAGAACTGACAATGTAGGTATTTTAGAGGCAAATAAAATGCTCCCAAAATTTTTGTGCAAGCATCGGTTTCTCTAATGAACGACCAACAACAAAAAGAAAGTGTTGCATGTGTTTTCTCAGTTGGTCAATCTGCGGCAGTTGCCTACTTAGAACCGACACTATATATAATATCGTTGGTTATCCTTGAAAAAAGACCATGTTATATCTGTAGTAGTGCTACCACCATCCTTTATCTTCTGTAGGGATGGCAATATGCGGTTATCCGTAACCATTATCCATCAACCAATCCGATCTATTTATTTAGTTATTGACTAAATATCTATACAGTTAGTGTGCTGAGGGCATGGATATTTACATTGGTAAACCACGGATGTATGGTTCTCATCCGCTCCGCTTCATTTCTGTACACAAATAAAAATAAAGACCGTTCTAAACTGCAATTCACGACAGAGTGCTGCTGGAACAAAAACTATTCAACGCACATTGGCACTACACCCTCGACTCCATCGCTATATTCTCATTGCTCATCACGTCGTTCATCTACCTCGTTATCCAGTCGATCTTCCTCCACTTCTTCTTCCTTCAACCTCTCCACCATTCGTAGTATACGACTGGCACCACAGACGCCATTACTACTGCAGCTATCTCATTACTGTATCAACCAGTTCCACCGCATCGGCGCATCCCTTCTGCCACCTCGTCCACAGCCGCAACGCCTGCACTTACGCCCCGAGTGCGACGCACTGACTACTGGATGCCCTCCTTGACCTCTCCCCTATACAACAACAGGAGCTGCTTCACCATCCCACGGGTGCCCCAAGACCAGCTACCCCACCCGACCAACCCAACCTGCATTATAGCGACAAATTTTTTTGCGGTTGGCAGCTCGGCCGCCGCGACCAAACTCAATCCTCTCATTCCCCTTCCTAGGCCGCCGGCAGGAGAAGGACCCGGCCTCCGGTCTACACGAAGAGAAGCACATCCTTCTCTCTGCAGACCGCTAGTTCTTGTTTGGTTCGCGACTCAGTCTGGATTTTGGCTCGTCGTTTTGCGCCACGTCAGTTTAATCTGGTCCGAGTAGGCTGGAATTGGTGTTCGATTGGTTATTTAGGAACGATCCCATTTGATTTTTGTTATCTCAAAATCCAGATCAAGTCGGTTCCAGTCCGAGCGGGATTGTAAATCCTAGTCCGGATTACCTTTCTTCAGCCCGGACTTCTCTCACTCTCACCCCCGACATTTTCACCCCCAGCTCCCCTCACTCCAACTTTACTCCATCTCCGCGCAAACCAGCTGTTCCGAGAAAGACGAAAGCCAAGGAGGCATGACTGCTACAACTAGGTGTGGCACGACGTCTACTACAAGCAGTAAAGTTGCCCCGTGGTCTGCCGTCTGTCCGGACGGCGAGATGTGAACCCTATCTTCGACTCTACTCCCCGACTTTGTGACCAGTAGGACTATAAATAGATATAGATATACCCGCATACCCTCAAATTCATACATCTAAACCCGTCATTGATATAAATTTTTATAACTATGTAACTGCTTACCATTATACCCGCGTACCGTGTACCCACCTCTGACCTCCCGTTGGGTAAGGTTATGATTATAAATATATCCATACCATGAATACCCATATACCCATTCAATTATATGTTTATGTAAATATTTTATATTAGAACATAATGGTGCATAATGTAGGTCTCACATCTAACTAGTACAAGGACCTTGTAATAGTAAACGAGTTCCATATAATACACTCACATCTAGCATATATAAGTACTTTGTAATAGTAAAATTAATAAATTCATTAACGCACCCTCATAGCAACACAAGTACATTTCATTAAGTTAAAAAGGCCATAAAGTCATTCTCTCATTCCGCTCCACTATCCTATGTGCCTCGAATGATATTTCTCCATAATCTACCCATTTAAGTGTGGTACTTTGGTGTATCCTGAAGTTTGTAATGTATTAGTGTAGCAAGTTTATCCATAACCTTATACTCAATTAACCGTCCATATACCCGATGGTTATGCAGATATGAGTATGATGTGGGTATATACCCATACTCATACACGCTTAACTAAATGCTCACAGTTATGGGTATGACCATACCCATACCATACCCTACCCATTTACAGCCCTAGTGACTAGCAGCTGCATCATGGGCGGAACATCTGCTACCATGCGCCGAATTGAAAGGTAAGGCATGTTGTCCATCAGTATAATCTCATTCTTACCCATCCCTTTGACCATAGTTGGGCATATTTACAAGGAAGATGCGAGAGAGAAACCCTAGCTTCCGCCTGAGGTTCTCATGCTGCTATAAATTAGAGGCAATGTTATTGTAACTACTGCTCCTGCAGTTGTACATCATTCTCCACCTCCTTGTAGACGTGGTAGCTTCAGATTCTTTCTTGGGAGAGCTTTCCTTACTGCTTAGGTAGGCTGACTTTTCCACTGTATTTGTCGTTGTTGTATTCTTTCTTATGATTGTAGAATCGTATTAACTTGTATGCATTTTTTTGGTTATGTTCTTTCTCATACTCGACTTGGATGTTTCCTGGTGAATCTGGATGTGTTTCTACAATCTCAGGTATTTCCTCTCACCATTTCCCCCAAATTAGTTTCCCACATACTGAAACGATTGCAATGTATGTGTATCATACTATGTGAAATTGTTGTTGATGTAGTTAAATGTGCTGAGACAGTGATTTTCTGTGACAATGTATGTTGATTTTGAAATGAAAATTGTTCCGACAATGATTTTCTTCTTCTGCTTTAAGCATGTTTGTTGTTGTTGTTATGGCAATCATATGTCATGCCATTTGAATAGCATATGACAATTAATTGTTGTGTCAATATAAGAAAAATCTTCTTAGTGGTGATTGTAAATCCTTGTATGGATGAATTTACCTACACATGTATATGAAATATAACATATATATATGAAGGGGGATTTTTTCAAAAGTAGCAAGTTTTAGCCCCCCTTCCCACCTGTATTCTTGTTTTGCTCCGATCATATGCTCAGACCTGTTTCTTTCTTTGGTAGTGTGTAGTTTGGACTCATCTTTATCATCCCACATGAACCTTCCGCAAAGTTTTCCGTGTCTACATATAGTTCAGAAATAATCTAGTTTTCCATGTATCTCCATAAGATTTAATCTTTAACTGATTTGACTAGGTTTAAAATAGGTTGTCCTAGATACAAATATTACGACCGCTTGCTTCAATCTTGTGAAATATATTTTAGACTTCCATTGTCCATTAAATATATTTTCATGTATATGGATCCTATATGGAATGGAATTAAAACATGCCTCATTTTACCTCACTATAGGCTCTCTCAATATAATGTCATTGATTCTCTTTCTCTATGTTGAGTTCACAGTTATACATTGTCTGTATGTTCCATTCATATGTATCTAATATGTTCGTTTAAGAATGATTTTAGGCTTTAGGTACATGAAAAGGATCAAATTACATAAGCCCTAGCTTGTCTAAGTTCAAGTCAAAAGCTATGCAAGTGTACAATTTGGGAAATCATTCCAAACCACCTTAGAATATTTTTATAATCGCTTGTATTGATGATATGACTTGTAATTAAGATGAGAAAAAATCAACGATACTTAATTCCAATGTTTGGTCACTCTAAAACCATTTTGAAAAATTTGTCACAGCAACATTGTCGGTAGAGTTTGAATCTCGATTGATCAGTGATGGATTTTTGAAATTGGATCAATTGGTCGAGTTGTACACTCACAAAACTCAACCAATCGATTTATTGACCCAATTCTTGACTCATCAGTCGAGTTTCCCAGGACAAACTCGATCGATAGTTTGAAAATTATCTTTGTCAGTTAGTGGATCAGTCGAGTTGTCTTTATTGAAACTCGATCGAATGTACTATATGAAAATTGTAAAAAAAGTGATTCCAACCGTTGGAGAGTTGTTAGAAACAAAAATAGTTTTGTTGCAAGTTGTAAAATGGTTATTTTTCATTCTTAAGTGATCCCACACTCAAAGGAACACCCCAACTATAAATAGGACCTCTTGGAGTTCATTCTACAGTTGCTCATTCATGCTATCCTTGGTCCTTGATATACTTAAGTGTTTTGCAACCCTTTGAGCCCCTTTCTCTCTCTCTCTCATTTACAAAGCATATCATGTTTATGAGTGAGTTAGGCATGTTGTATAGAGCTACCTCCATGTTATCTTATAAAACTTTCATTCCTTCCATCTTCTCAATCCCCTCTCTCAAAGAGCAAAGGTTGAACTGAGTATCTCTGAGTGAAGGTGAAGCTACTATTATTCTTCAAGGTTGAAGAAAGTGTGAAGATCTTCTCTAGGTGAAGGAGAAGGGCAAGTTGAAGATTCAAGAAGAGTGGGTAATTCCTTCAAGGCTAAAGACTTGATGCAAGTGTGGGTAAGTACTTGGTGAAGGCTGAAGACATCTTGATCAAGTGGGTAAGTCCTTGTGTAGGTGAAAGACTCTTGTCTCGAATAGGTAAGTCCTTGGATGTATAGTGGCCTCCTTGTATCTCTTATGATGGAATACAAGTATACATGAATTGCAAAGCCCTAGAGATTGACCTCTCTAGGTAGTGGATTGATGTTCTCCTAATTTGGAGATTGGAACCACTCTAACCACCTTGTCCAAGTGTACGTTTCAATCTCTCTCATCCTTGATATGCTTACTTAAATAGGAATTCAATTTTTTCTTAAGCATTTGGTTTCAATTAATATAATTTGAAGGTCTAACTATTCTTGTGAGAATTTTTGAAGCTCTATTCACCCCCCTCTAGAGCCCTAGATCCAACAAGTGGTATCAGAGCAAGGATCTTCTCTAACAAATCTCCCACGAGATGAGAAGATGAGTGAGAACCTACTTGGTTCACTCAACCTAGAGGGAGGCTTCTCCATGTGCTCCCCAATCTTTGATGACACCAACTTCCTCTATTGGACTTTGATATGTGGAAGGTGATGATTACACCCTACAAGGATCCAACCGGAGTTGTGTCAACATGGGATGAATCTACCCTAAAGAATGCCCAACTCAATGCCAAAGCAATTTACATCCTCTATGCTAGTAATGATGTTGCTTCTATTTATCTTGAAAAAGATTCTTATTTGACTAAAGCCCTATATTTATAGGCTGACCTTCTTCATGCTAGAGATGATCTTGCTAGTTTGTCTTCTACTATTATATCTCTCACTAATGATAATCATAGACTTAGAGCCTCTCTGTAGAAATTCCTCAAAGGGAAAACTCCCTAAATGAAATCCTTGACCATTCTACCAAATAAAATGGTACTAGTGGTTTGGGATTTGTAGGGAGAGAACCTAAGGGCAAGAATAAGGCCAAAGGTGAGAAAAAGAGTAAGGAAGCCTTCTTTTTCATTGGAGAGTCTTCTGGCACTAAGAACCCTGTGATTTACTCTCATTGAAAAAGTGATGGTCATTATTCTACTTATTGTCCTTACAAGCCTAAGGGGACCAACCCAAAGATGAAATGGGTCTCCCAGCTAACTCTAGATCCCAAAGTTTGAGTTGGGAGTCGACACTCTCCTTTTTTGTAGGAAAAAGGAAGATGGATTGTTGATAGTGGCTGCACTAAATGCATGACAGGTAATATAAGCCATTTCAACAATTTCACAAAGAAGAAAGGAGGTTCGGTTACTTTCAGGGACAATAAGACAGGTAAGATATAAAAGGTGAGGGTGATGTAGGTGAATCCTTGTGTATCAAGAATGTTCTTTTTGTGGATGGGCTGCACACAATTTAATAAGTGTAAGCCAATTATGTGATAATGGTTACCTTGTGCTATTTACTTCTTTTGAATGCTTGATTCTAGATTCCCTCACTTATGTCATATATAAGGGAACTATAAATGGTAATCCTTATGTAATTGTGCTTGACTCTATTAAGCCTATAGTCGGTAGATGCCTAGTAGTCAATTTGAATGATAGTTTACTTTGGCATCGTCGGATTGGCCATGTAAATATGCATCAATTGAAGAAGTTGAGCAAAAAGGACTTGGTCAAGGGACTTCCAAAATTGGATTTTGAAAAGGATGAGGAATGCCAACCTTGTACCCAAGGAAATAAAACCAAGTCCTCCTTCAAATCCAAAGGAGTCCTTTGTACCAAGAGTTCTCTTGAACTTCTTCATATTGATCTATTTGGACCTATGAGACCTCAACCGCTTCGTGGTTCCAAGTATTGCCTAGTTATTTTTGATGATTTCTCTCGATATACTTGGACCTTCTTTATCGTTTCCTAGAGTGATAGTTTTTGTAAACGAGTTGAGAACGAAAGTTCTTGCCAGATTATTTCCATCCGTAGTGATCATGGGGCAGAATTTGAGAAAGATCTTTTTGAACATTTTTGTGAAGAATCTGGATATGCACATAACTTCTCTTCACCTCGAACACCTCAAAAAATAGTGTTATAGAGAGTAAGAATAGGTCACTACAAGAAATGGCTAGGACCATTCTTTTAGAGTATGACACTCCAAAGAGGTTTTGGGCTGAAGCCGTTAGTACCTCATGTTTTGTGCAAAACTGGGTTTTCACACATCCTTCTTTGAAGAAAACCCCCAATGAGCTATGGCGTGGTAGTAAGCCTTCTATCGAGTACTTTCATGTTTTTGGATGTCCTTGTTTTGTTTTGAACACAAAAGATTCTCTCGACAAGTTTGATCCAAAATCATACAAGGATTTCTTTCTTGTCTATAGCACTCACTACTAGCAAGGATTATAGAGTGTTTAATGTTGATCTTACTGAAGTAGAAGAATCATTTTATATTAAGTTTATTGAGACTAACCCCTTTATTCCTAAAGATACTTTTCCAAATGATGATGTTGCATTTGAGGTTATTCCTATCTTAAAAGAACTCAACATCACCCAAAAGGAAAAAGAGGTGGCCCCTCAAGGAGAAGAAAGAGATGAAGAGAAGAAGGATCCAACTCCCATTTTGCAAAGAACCATCCAAAAGAGCTGATCTTGGGTGACCTCTTTAAAAGAGTGAAGACGCGGGATGCTTTCAACAAAGAACAAGCCAACATCGCCTTCATCTCAGAACTTGAGCAAAAGAACGTCAAAGAAGCTCTTGGTGATGATGAATGGATTCTAGACATACAAGAAGAATTGGAGCAGTTCGAAAGAACAAAGTATGGATTCTAGTGCCAAGACCATGTGATAGAAAGATCATTGGCACCAAGTGGGTCTACCACAACAAGCTAGATGAAAGCGGCAAGGTGGCAAGAAATAAAGCAAGGTTAGTGGCTCAAGGCTACAATCAACAGGAAGGTATATATTTTAATGAAACATATGCACCTGTAGCTAGACTTGAGTCCATTCGTATGTTGTTTGCCTGTGCTAGTTATAAGAACTTTCTTCTATATCAAATGGATGTTAAAAGTGCACTTTTGAATGGTACAATTGAGGAGGAAGTGCATGTTGCACAACCTCTGAGCTTTGAACATGATAGTTTACCTAACCATGTTTATCTGTTGTAGAAAGCTCTCTATGGACTCAAACAAGCACCTCAAGCTTGGTATGAGAAATTAAACAACTTTTTGTCAGATCATGGGTATATCATGGGCAAATTGGATTATACCTTGTTTCTCAAACACACTTCTAGCAATTTCTCATCATTCAAATTTATGTTTGATGATATCAGTTGTGTCAGAACTAATATTGATCTTTGCAAGGAGTTTAGTGATCTTATGCAGAGTGAGTTTGAGATGAGCATGAATGGTGAGCTTACATTCTTCCTCGGCTTTCAAATCAAGAAAACTAAAGATGGGAACTTCATTAACCAAGGCAAGTACACAAGTGAGCTACTTAAGTGCTTTGGGATGGAGAACACCAAGCTGATGGACACGCCCATGTCAAACACCGCCAAACTTGATAAAGATGAAGAAGGTGAGAAAGTGGATGAGAAGCTCTATAGAGGTATGATTGGAAGTTTACTTTACTTAACTATCTCTAGACCTGATATAATGTTTAGTGTTGGCTTGTGTGCTCGCTTTCAATCAAATCCCAAGAAATCACATCTTATAGTTGTTAAGATGATTTTAAGGTACTTAGACAAAATTGCAAATTTTGTACTATCGTATCCCAAGTCAAGGGACTTTACTCTTACGACTTATAGTTATGCAGATTACACAGGATGCTTGATTGAAAGAAAGTGCACAAGTGGCACTTGCTTCCTCCTAGGAACATGCTTGGTGTCTTGGTTTTCCAAGAAATAAAGCACAATGGCTTTATCAACTATCGAGACTGAATACATTGCAACTGAGAGTTGTTGTGCCCAGGTCCTATGGATGAAGCAAATTCTCCAAGACTTTAACATTTGTTTTGATGCTTCTCCCATTTATTGTGATAATACTAGTGTAATCAATTTATCTTACAATTCTATATTGCATAGTAGAGCCAAGCATATAGAGGTTAGTCATCATTTTCTTCATGATCACATTGCCAAAAAGGATATTTATAGCATGCATGTGGACACAGAAAATCATTTGGCAGACATTTTTACTAAACCTCTAGCTAGAGAGAAATTTAATTTTATTAGATCTAAACTGAAACATGGGTTGTTATAAAGGTGATGATTGGGTGACTATGACACATGGGGAGTGAATGTGAGTGATGGAGATGGGATTTATCCCTCCTATGGGAGTATGATATTCATGGCCACTTGAGTTAGCAAGACTGAGAAATACATGGCCATGTATGTGTGAGTCAATATATGATATTAAGCTTACACATATCTCGTACAGTCTGCTATAGCAAGAAACATAGATTGAATGTTGAAGAGGATGACAAATCCATGCCTCGAGTTCAATTTGGATATTTGAGACAAAGGAATTTTACAAACACTATAACACCATACACAGATTGTAGGATGAAGTTGTTCTCTAACTTTCCATTTACTTAGACAGCGATGACATGTGATTAGGCACCGCTCATTTCTTGTGATGGACATTCACTGCCAACGTAATATGGGACATATAGGGTCACACACATAGGAACTCATCTAGAAGAGGAGTTTAATCTTAAATGATGACTGAATTGATTACTGAAGTTTTAGGTACTCGATTCACGCAATAAATCAGTTGACTGGAGTGCCAAACAATCAGTTCAAGTTTTGAGACTGCCGTTTGGAGTGTCAGGTTGATTAGAACTGAATTGAATGATTTCTACCTAAATTGGGAAGCGAGATGACTGTTTCACTTATGTGAAACGGCCATCTCATGGTAGAGATGACTGTTTTGCTTTTGTGAGATGACCATCTTATGGTCGTGAGATGACCAGCTCGTGAGAGGGAGACGACCGATTCATGAAGAAATTTGAGTGCATCAAGGACTAGTGTTGACGTCATGTTGAACATTAATTGCATTCGAATTGGCAATTCATGTGCGATTGGGAAAGATGGAAAAATGATCGTTTCACTTAGCGAAACGACCGTCTTAGTTACAAAGCAACAATTTTGATTGTCGTAGGCTACAAAATTTCTAGAATTATTAATTTAAGATCTTTCAATCCCTTCCACTCCCGCATAGACTGGAAACCTTGGCCCTAACCCCACCTATAAATAGAGGGGTACTAGGGGCTTCCCAGAGCACAACACATATAATTGAGAATCGGTTGCACTAATAGTTTTTGTCCTCTCTGGTTGTGGTAACCAAGAGAGCCCAAGCAAGTCCTACCTGACTAGAGAGGGATAGCTACGGGAGAGAACAACTAATGATCATTGTTGTGGGAGAGCAAGTTGGTGACTAGTACACCAATGGAAGGCACAACTTCTTCTTGTCCGTTCTAGCAGGATGATAGGAGTTCACGTTGGTTCGTGTAGACTTCTCTAGAGGTGAGGTGGCCTTTGCCCATCGCTAAAGATGATGATGTCAGCTAGTAGTCTGTGATGAGGAGTTGTTGCAGACAACGATGTTCAAGTTTGTTGTCCATGGAGGAGCAGTCAGACAAGTCCCAGTGCAACTAGGAGTTGCATAGACACTATCTAAGACATAGTGAACATCTAAATAGACAAGGATTGTCATTATACTTGCTCGAGGACCAGGTATATCTTTTTGAAACCATCATTTCTATTCCATAGTTATCGACATGATCCTCTGGTTAATGGGAAATATGCCAGAAAATTTTTGTTTCCTCTGCCTATCTGTTGTCATGTTTCTCTACACAAACATCATCAAAAAATTATGAAAATTTAATAGTATGTCTAAAATAGAGTTTCTCAACTATAATTAAAATTTGAGATCAATTGGACTTATCAATCGTCATCATCATCATCTAAGCCTCAGTCCCAACTATGTTGGGGTTGGCTACATGGATCATGTGTTTCCATTCAGCTCTATCATGGGCCATATTATGGTTGACATGTAGAGATTCAAAATCTCTCTTTATAAGCTCATCCCATGTTAATTTAGGCCTTCCTCTTCTTCTATTTATAGTGTTTGGCTCAATAGAATTGCTTCGTATAGGTGCACTAGTTGGTCTGCGTTGCACATGTCCATACCATCTGAGATGACCATCGCGTAACTTGTCCTCAATGCTCGCCACCCCCACTTTATTCCTAATATAGTTATTTCTCAAGCGATCTTTTCTTGTCTTCCTACACATCCATCTTAGCATACGTATTTCAGCCACGTTCATCTTGTTAAGACCTTGTTTCTTCACCGCCCAACATTCACTCCCATAGAGCATATTTGGTCGTATAGTTGTTCTATAAAACTTACTTTTTACCCTGAGAAGGATCTTCCAATCGCATAATACTCTAGTTGCACTCCTCCATTTCAACCATCCTGTAGTGATCCGGTGACAAACATCATTTTGGACATCCCCATCTATTTGAATAATAGAACCTAAGTAATGGAATTTATCACATTTTGGTATATGTACACCGTCCAACTTGGCTCCATCATTCACACTGCAAGATTGGCTGAAATTACAATGCATATACTCAGTTTTGCTCCTGCCAATCATCAATCCATTTGATTCTAATGTCTTTCTCCAATGTTCAACTTGAGCATTCAATCCATCTTTAGTTTCGTCAATCAAAACAATATCATCAGCAAATAACATACACCAAGGAATATCATCCTGAACATTCTTTGTCAACTCATCCATAAAAAGAACGAATAGATATGGGATGAGTGTGGATCCTTGGTG
This sequence comes from Alisma plantago-aquatica, assembly GCA_963693085.1. NCBI lineage: Eukaryota > Viridiplantae > Streptophyta > Magnoliopsida > Alismatales > Alismataceae > Alisma > Alisma plantago-aquatica. The sequence goes on from OY856413.1 coordinate 629,099,184, forward strand.
TACCCCAACTGTGATAGGAAAAGTTGGTGTCTCTCCTCCAGGCATCTTGACACTTGCAGTAGAGCTATCATACATGTCTTTGATTAAGTCAATGTATTGGATTGGCACACCCTTTTTCTTCAAAACCATCCATAACACTTCTCTGGGTACTCGATCATAAGCCTTTTCTAGATCGATAAACACCATATGAAGATATCTTTTGCTTTGTCTATACTTCTCCATAAGCCTCCTTATTAGAAAAATAGCATCTGTTGTTGATCTTCCAGGCATGAAACCAAATTGGTTGTTTGATACCTGTGTTATAGATCTTAACCTCTGCTCAATAATCCTCTCCCAAAGCTTCATCGTGTGACTCATCAGCTTGATACCTCTATAGTTTGTACAGCTTTGAACGTCACATTTTTTCTTGTAGATGGGAACTATTGTACTATTTCTCCACTCATCTGGCATCTTCTTGGTCTTCATGATCTTGTTAAAGAAATTTGTTAACCACATAACTCCTTCATCCCCCATACTCTTCCATACATCAATGGGAATACCGTCTGGTCCACATGCTTTTCTCATTTTCATCTTTTTCAAAGCATTCTTAATCTCAAATGGTGAAACTCGTCGTGTGTAAATGATATCTATTATATTCATGTCACATGAGTCTCTAACATTATATGTAGTATCTCCATTGAAAAGCTTATGGAAGTAATTTCTCCATTGGTTCTTGATATCATCATCCTTCACCAATACTCTACCATCTTCATTCTTGATGCATTTTACTTGACTCAAGTCTCTTCCTTTCCTTTCTCTTATACGAGCCATTTTATATATATCTTTTTCCCCTTCTCTTGTATCCAACTTTGTATACATATATTCAAAGTATCTAGACCTTGCCTCCCAAACAACCTTTTTAGCTTCTTTCTTTGCTTGCTTGTATCTTTGGAACGTTGCCTCATCTCGAGATTTGGGAAAGCTCCTATAGATCTCCCTTTTTAGTTTAATAGCCTTTTGTACTCCATCATTCCACCACCAAGTCTCTTTCTGTGGAGTCCCAAAACCTTTAGACTCCCCCAAAACCTCTTTGGTAATTTTTGTTATGCAGGAGCTCATGTTGTGCAACATAGTGTTTACATCATACTCCAAGTTCCAAGTTACCTCCTTGATGAGTTTATCATGAAAAGTCAATTTCTTTTCGCCTTTAAGATTCCACCACTTGATCCTACTATCTTTGTTTCTATTATGCTTGCATTTATTGATCTTCATGTTAATATCCAAAACCACCAACCTATGTTGGGTCGTGAGTTCTTCGCCAGGAAACACTTTACAATCCTTACATATGTTACAATCCACCCACCTTGTAAGGAGGTAATCAATTTGGCTACAGTTGTGCCCACTCTTGAAAGTAATCTTATTAGATTCTCTTTTCTTGAAATGGGTGTTTGCCAAAATCATATCATATGCAACTGTAAAATCTAATATCCTCTCTCCTTCTCCATTCCTACTGTCATATCCAAAACCACCATGAACTCTCTCATATCTGGCATTTCTACTTCCTACATGGCCATTTAAATCACTCCCAATAATAATCTTCTCCTCGATCGGTATTCCTTGCATTAATTCATCCATGTCATCCCAAAAATCCTTCTTTGCATCCTCGCTAAGGCCAACTTGGGGGGCATAAGTTCTAGTAATGTTAAAAATATCTCCCCCAAGAACAACCTTCATAGCTATGATTCTATCGCCCATCCTTGTAATCTTGACGATGTCATCCTTCAACATCTTATCAACAATAATACCTATGCCATTTCTCTGTTTGTCAATACCTGTATACCAGATTTTGTATCCCGTGTCTCCAATCTCTCTACAACGTTCCCATGTCCACTTGGTTTCCTACAAGCAAGCTATATTGACTTTTCTTCTCATCATGGTATCCACTATCTCCAAAGATTTCCATGTCAAAGAGCTAATATTCCAAGATCCAACTCTAATCCTTTTTTTTAACTTGCTTCTTTACTTGCCTTTGTCGAAAATGTTGCATGTGCACATTTTTCACTACATTAGGGCAATGATGCGGCGGGACTAGCTTCTTTACCCACACTCATCCAAGATGTGAAAACCCTTGCACATTTTTCACTACAACTGGGCGATGATGCAGCGAGACTAGCTTCTTTACCCACACTTGTTCAAGATGTGGAAACCCTTATTTCTCCTTCAACACAACCGGGCGTCACTGTGTCGAAACCCCTTGCATATTTATCACTGCACCCGGGTGCCGATACAGCGTGTCGCTAGGTAGGGACGCTCTAACAAAATTCTTATAAGGATCCATGTCATAGAAAAGTGACAAAGTTTTTATAGGATGGCTGTCAACCTACCACCAACCCTCCTCCTTTACTCGGGCTTGGGACCGGCTACATTTACACAAAATATGAAAACATAGGAGGAGTTAAAGGGGGTGCAACATGAGGACTTCCTAGGAGGTCACCCATCCTAGTACCACTCTTGCCCAAGCACGCTTAACTGCAAAGTTCTGATGGGATCCGGTGCAATAGTGTTGGTATGATCGCACCTAAAAAAGGGGTGCAACACGAGGACTTCCCAGGAGGTCACCCATCCTAGTACTACTCTCACCCAAGCACGCTTAACTGCGGAGTTCTGATGGGATCCAGTGTATTAGTATTGGTATGATCGCACCTATTAATTGGACTTATCAATAAAAAGATAAAATTAAATTACCACACTGTTGTATTTCAATTTGAATATGTGGTCGGTTGAGTTTTCCCTGGGCAAACTCAACCGACAAACATGTTATAAATATTAAAAAATTGATATTTTTCAAGAGTGCTCAAATTTGATCCATCCAACTTATGTATAAATGTCAGCTAAATCACAATTGTATATAAAATACTAAAAAGCATTTAGTACACTGTTATACTTATCAAATTCTGCATTCATATGCCATGAAAAACTTAACTTTGGCCGATTAGGGTTTTCAATTCTCAAAACCATAATTATTTGAAATAAAAGCACATTTCAAGTTTTTTATTAGGATTAAAGAATCACGATTGGAATACCATAATTAATCATGTTTTAAACAATGATCAATATGGTTATACATGCAATCATCCAAGTAAACCATGATTAGATGACTAATTTGAAAACGGGTCATCACAGTGCACGTGTGCAAAATTTTGGGTGTTACAAGGACTCATCTCGAAACACATTATATTATCTCATCTAAAATTACACTCTGCTTTTGAACATTGTTGATATGAATTTTAAGACATCACAAGAAGATCAAGGAACATGTACTTTGTTGGTCCCATAGAGGATCGACCAAAATGGCCAGAAACAACAATGTAGACCAACAGTCTAATAGTGATGTCAAAGGGGATGTCATTTCAACAAGCAAGAAAAATAGTCGAAGAGATAAGAACATAGAAACCATAGTGATCCATGAAGCTTCTACCTCTCAAGAAGGCCCTCGTAAATGCACATTGGAATAGTCCATCTAACATTTCCTTTTTGCCTTCACCACATATTGGATGTGTAGGGGGTGGCACTACCCATGGTTCACCATAAAGGTTACCTCATGTGCTTGCTTTTCAACATCATTCACCCCATATGGTGTGTGGACCTCATCTGGAACCATTTCAACTAGGTCCATACCAGGGTCCACCATTTGTGAACATTGGGGCATTCCTAGTAACTCTTGATGTAATGACCCAATTTTCAACTTAGCCATCCAATTTGGGTTTACTTGGATGATTGCATGCTTAACTAGAATTATCATTTATTAATCTTGATCAACAACAAGAGTCTAATTATGATGTTTTAAACCTAATGAGAAACTCTAAGTATTCTCTTATTTTTAAGAATTACAGTTTGAGAGTGTAAACCCTAGTCAGTTAAAATTAGGGTTTGATGTATATAAATAAAAATTTGATAGGTATAACAATATAATATTGAAATTTGGGAATCATTTAACAATTCTATGTGTTAATACAAATTTTCAGAATATTTAGATGTTCTTCAAATATGTTGGTCGGTCGAATTGCAATTTGACCAACCATGTTGTAGATTGCAGTATAACACTGTATTGTTTGATTTTTAATTATTTATTGGTAACTCAGACTTGAATTTTTAATTTCTAAAGCTTTATTTAAGACAAAATATTAATTTTTATAATATTAGTAGGAGTTTTGACCTATTTAGATAACATTTATCAGTAATGTTTTATGACATAAATTATGTTGAAATAAAAGAAAATGTAAAGTAGGCTTGCTTTGCAAGTGTCCCAAGCACCTTATTTTGTCTATATGAGTAACCTAGCACACTTGTAGCTCTCATATTTTGTGATTCATTCTATATAAATGAAATCTTATAGAGATATGGAGAATTATGGGTTGGAAGGAGAAAGAGGCAAAGATGGCGATCTAGGGTTTCTCTTCCTAGATTTGATAAAATTAAGTAAGTTGATCATCTTTAGATATCTTTTATTAGTGATTCATCTCACATGTATAGATTATGAGTGTTCTATGATTTTATTGGATATGGTATAAAAACACTCTCTTTTCTCATTCTTTGTCTGGTATTCTCCATTCCAAGGGTTTCTAAATTGGAAGGAAGTCAAAATTGGTGGATTATTTGATGTTTGATATGGATTTAAGGAATTTGATGTTGGGTTATGAAATTTAAGGTGTTTCACACCTTCGGTGAATGGATAGTTCTAGCTAACACTATATTTCACAAAATGTATTGAATCCATAGAGAATATTCAGTAATGTCTATATACGACAATAAACTCTAAATTTGCCTTCCAGTTATAGCTTTCATAAGATGGTTTAGAAATGAATTATTTCCTGATGTGATGAATTTCATATGATGAAATTATAATAGAAGTGGATAGAGGACCAAGCTTTTTTATATAAAATATTGAATGTCTCTCATATATCACCAAGAGTCTTAGTGACTATGGGAATCTACCCTAAATCCCAAGGGATGCATCCTAAAAGCACCTAATATATATATATATATATATATATATATATATATATATATATATTATTTATTTATTTATTTATTTATTTATTTATTTTTATATATATGTGTGTGTGTGCTTTTTTGTTGTAGGATACACTAACAAGGATATTTAACTCCACATACTTCACTTCTATATGTGTTGTATTGTTTGGAAATTTACTCCATCATACATTGTGCTCGTAAAATGATGCAGATCTTGGTTTAAAAAGTGAGACCGCTTTATCCATTATATAAAATGAACTATAAATATTGAAGAAGCACCAACTTTGCTTTCCAATTTGTAACCATGAAATAATAAAAAAGAAGTTAGAATCACATTGTATTGTAGAAATTCAATAATAGAGACCGCATACCATAACCATTTTACAAGGTTACATGATTGAGAAAGTGGTAAGGACATCAACACATGTAGTTTTTTACTTTATACCACTAATACTCCCACTCCTAGCATAGAAAATGGTACCCACTCAGAAAAAGTGCAAGTTGAGATAAGATGCCAACATATTTTAAGTCAAATTCCAAAATAACAACATTGTACAATACGGTTGTAAATGGATATAGTAGGGTAGGATAAAAGCTTATCCTTACCCTTACCCGCATCACAGATGCGGGCAGTGAGTAGGGTAATTACCCCTTTCCTAAAAGCCTTTACCCTACCCTTACCCACACCCTTTTTCGCGCATGGTAAATGGGTAGGGTAAGGGTAAAATGGGTAAAACAATGTGAAGATAGTATACGATATTTTTCAACAAAAACTTCATATAATACTCCCTGTACCAAGCATAAGACACTCTTAAAACTAGTTTTTAATAGTAATAATTATGTTGTATGTGATATATAACAGAAGGAGTAATATCTAATCCAATATTTTTTTTATGAACAAGGCCTAAAATTTTTAATATATTTTTTCTCATTAATGAATCCATTTTTCACAAAAATATGACTATAAAAGGTGGTTTAATGCTACCCATTATCTATTAAAGTTTTGGCAATCATAATAGTACATATTGAGAATGTAGTGGTCTTGCTTGTTGGGTGTTTCGGTAGGCATTAATACATATATTTGAATATGAAACTTATACTAGTGTGTAATTGTGTAAAATGGGTAGGGTAAAGCTTCTCTCTTACCCTTCCCTATTTAGATGTGTGTAAAGTGGATAAAGGGTAAATGAGTGGTGGGTAAAAAAATTCTTACCCTTACCCTACCCTACATGGTATGGGTATTGGGTAAACGGGAAATGCCCTACCCATTTACAACCCTATCATACGGAATATAATGTATCACATATATTGTACATTGTCTCTCCTTCTTTGGCATATACTTATTAGTTGTAAAAAGTTAACACAAAAGAAAATGGTATAAAGTAAGAATTGTTGGATATATAAATAGAAGTTAACGAGATGAAGGCACACAATCAACTATCAAATATGTAGTAGCAATAATAATAGTTGTGGACTCGGTGAAAACAACAAAGTTAGAGGATGCAAACTCCAAAGCATGGGATGAAGGTGTGTGAAACACTATCTTCAAGATAGATTCTAGTGCTCCTAGAACGAGCTTCTCCAGTTGTCTATCTCCAGGATTCAGCCACCCCATCTATGGTAGAGCCGCTCGTTACAAATGAGAGGACTGTGTCGAACTCGTTCCTTTAGCCCCTTATTGAAAACAAAAATGAGAACGTCACAAAGCGTCACCACGGGGATTAACAGAGGCTATTTGCAGTGGTGGACGGATACTAAAACATTCTAGTTAGGAGAAATTGAAACACAAAATCTCTCTGTGTATGCAACGATGTTTCTATGTATCTTAGTTTATCTCCAATGGACAATGGATGCATCCTTATAAGGACAGTGTCTTGGCTGCACCCCATGGTAACAGCCCGTACACGTTGTCTACATTGCAGCTGTTGGTCTTCTCAACGTGTGTCTTAATTGTTGTGATTAATGGGTGGTTTTAAGGATAATCAAGATAGTATAGTTGTTGTTGCCTTAAACGATGTCAAAGGGACTCCATACAATGCAAAATAAAAACCAAAAACTTTTCAAAAAAAATAATTTTTCATAAAAGGAAATATGGAACAAAGTTGATGGTTGTAAATTAAACTGATTTTTGGAACAAGGAATACAAAATCCCCCCACATGTTCCATAAAATACATCGGCAAACCAATAAATAACAAAACTTTGCGAGATTACTATATTTTTTTAGCATTGGTAGCTTGTGGATTTGAACCATTGCGTAGAGTGACTCACTTCAATATGGAGAGATGTGGTGAACTATGTCTTGAACCAGACTCTCTCATTCAGACTTTAGTAAATCACACATAGTGCGGGCACAAGAATGAGTTCCTATCAATGTTGTGCATAAATGATCTTCGTAATAATCTTGCTTCATGAGCTCTCTAGCGAGTATGTCGAACTCACATAAACTTTGGCTCTTGGGTTACATTTCATATAGTAGGGATCTCGAAGGGTGTCTTGTCTGGTATACACCCTGCCAATAAATGGCCATGAACCCATTTAGAGCAAAACTCTTCCTATAATCAGACAAAATGAAGCAATAGCACCATAGGGAGGGTCAGGAGTGAAACTCCAAAGTTTGCTTCCGCATAACACGACAATTTAGTTGTCTTTTTGAACCAATTCTCATAGGAGCTCCAGTTTGGCATGGTAGGGTTACCACTACAATATTTAATCTATGGGTAGAAGATCCACCCCCTAGAAAAACTGACTACTAGCTTTCTAGCTAGACCCTTAGAAAGTGGATCTGCAATATTCATTGCAAATTTCACATACTTTGTAATTATGACCCCACGGGTGATACAATCTCTCACATATTTATATCTTAGCTTCATAAAGCGGTTTCCCGAGTTACCTTTATATTTCTTATCTTTGTCAATGGTTGCTTTATTATCACATAATATAGATACAGGAGGAAATAGTTTCCCGAGTTACCTTTATATTGCTTATCTTTGTCAATGGTTGCTTTATTATAGATACAGGAGGAAATAGTTTAGAAACAATTGGCAAATCAATAAGTAAACTTCTAAGCCATTCATCCTAACAACAAGCTAAATCTAAAGCAATAAACTCAAACTCCATGGTGTATCTAGCTCTCATAGTTGGCTTGGATGATTTCTAAGAATCAACTCCTCCTCCAAGGCAAAACACATACCACTATTTGACTATGCTTTGTTGTACCTTTAAGGTACTTAAACACTCTTCCTAAAGCTTTCCAGTGGTCCGTGTTAGGATAGCTTGTGTACCTACTCAATCTACTTACAACACAATAATATTAGGTATAGTGTGGTTAGCTAGGTACATCAAGCTTCCAATTATTTGCACATTTCTATCTTGATCTTCAGGAGTACCATTATGTACCTCAAGATGTAAGTTAGGATCGTAAGGTGTATTAACACGAGTATAGTCAAACATTTCAAATCTATTTAAGATTTTATCTACATAATGAGTTTGATTAAGTAAAAACTAGAAGTAGATCTACTCAGTTTAATACCAAGTATTACATCAGCAAGTCCTAAATCTTTCATGTCAAAATTGTTAACAAGAAAATATTCAGTCATGTACATAATTTCAGAAGTAGATCCAAGTAGCAAGATATCATCTACATTCAAGAATATAATAATGTGGGCATCATTAATAGTTTAGAATAAATACAATGATCAGATTCATTCGCAATAAATCTAGAAGATAAAATATTTTTTATCAAACTTATCATTCCACTGTTTAGGTACTTATTTAAGTCCATATAAGGACTTGAATAGTCTAAAAACTTTGTGTTCTTATCCAGGTGCTACAAACCCTTCCGGATGATCCATGTAAATCTCTTTTTGAGGTCTCCATTCAATAAGATTGTCTTGACATCCATTTGATGGATTTTAATTTTATGGATTGCAGCCAAAGCAACGAGGACACGAATGAAATAGATATTAGTTACATGATCATATGTATCAAAGTAATCAAATACTTCCTTTTGACTTAAGCCTTTGGCTACTAATCTGGCCTTAAACTTATCAATGAAGTCATATGCCCTCATCTTTTTCATAAACACCCATTTACATGCAATAATCTTGTAGCCTGGAGGAAGCTCAGTAAGAATCCAAGAATGATTGCTCATAATTGATTCTATTTCATTATTGATAGATTCCTTCTAAAAGCTAGAATCTATGGATTTCATGGCATTCTCATAGGTAAGTGGGTCTTCTTCTAATAAGAATTTGTATAGGTCGGGACCATAGTTTTTATCAACTTTACTCCTTTTACCCGTACCTTGGTCATTGGGAGGTTCATCTACAAGGAGTTCATGTTCTAATTCATATGAAGGTGGAACATTATTTTGTTCTTGAGGAGAATAGGAAGAAGGATTCTCACTAGCCTCTCTACGAACCTTTTCCTTGAGAGGAAATATGGTTTCATAATAGACAAAATCTACATGTCTAATCTCAAGTATAAATTTGACTTTATTGTCGAAGATATCCGATTTTATTACTAGCATTACTATTTTTAGCATATCTTATGAAGACAGTATCAACAATTTTAGGTTCTAGTTCTCTCTTCTTATTATCCTAGATTTTAACTAGGCCAAACACTCCCACTCTTTGAGGTATTTTAAATAGGGTTTGTTTCCAAGTCAAAGTCCAAAGGGTGTTTTGTCAAGATGTTTAAAAGGTATATGGTTTCTAATGTAGCTAATTGTATGAAGAGTTTTCCCCCACAATATATGATTAAGTCCATACTTGACTAGAATTGAATTGACTATATCAATTAATGTTCAAATTTTTCCTCTCAGCTGCTCCATTAGATCGAGGATTATATGGTGTAGTGGTTTCATGTATAAGGCCATGGTCCCCATTGAACTTGTTAAGTTTATTAGAAGTGTATTCACCACCTCTATCGGACCTCACTCTTTTAATGTTCTTATTTAACTATTTATCAACTTGGGTTTTATAGTTTCTAGTTTTTTTCTAATTGTCCATCCTTAGTTTTCAGCAAGAAAGTATAACAATATTTATAAAAGTCATCTATAAACATCACAGAGTATCTCATACCATCATGAGAAAGAACATTATTTGAATCACATACATCAGTATGAATTAGTTCAAGCAAATATGTATTACGATCTATTGATTTAAATGGCTTCTTAGGAAGCTTAGCTAGTACAGAAATTTGGAATCTATCAGAAGTATCAATATGAGAATTGGGAATTAAATATAAATAAATCATGCACTTCATCATATTTTTATTCACATGAATAACACGTGCATGTCGAACATCACTAGTTTTAGAAATTAAAATAATAGAAGATATATCATTTAGGGAAGATGAATTACATGAAATATAAGATATTTTAATAATACCACCACATGTGTGATGAAGACTAACATAAGAACCGTTCTTAGAAATTACAATATGATTTACTTGACATAGCAAGGTATAACTAGAATGTTGTAGAACGACTTGATTAATCAAATTTATATCGAAAGAAGGAACATGTTGGACATCATGTGGTCTAAGAGTGTTTCTAGATGTAAGCTTACCGTCTACACATCCATAGCCTGGTAGGAAGAAAAGAGGGATTGGTCAAAGAAAATATGGAAGGTGACACCGGAGTCCGTGTACCAATCAGAAGACAAGTCATCAAAAAGTGTTCCTTGAAGCCTTGCTCTGATACCAATTGAAAACTACTAGAGGGGGGTGAATAGAGTTTTATAGATAATTTAACAATTATTGAACTCAAACAACCACAATGAAGATATTGGACAAGGAGACACAGGGTTTAGAGTGGTTCCAACCTTAGCAAATACTAAGGAAGTCAGTCCACTACCCGGTTGCTTACCCAACCGGGATTTGAAAAGAAATTTATTTTATTACCTCGCAAGGACTTTACATAAAATACAATTTCTTTTCCCAAACCCTTCAAGCAGCCTTCACCTAGAAATAATCGCCCAACCTTGAAGCAGCCTTCCCTTGAAGTAGGTGCACCAACTCCCGTTGCACCAGCCTTCTGAAGTAGCTTCCCGTGCGATAGCCTTCTTGAAGTAGCTTGAAGTCCCCTTCTCCACCTGAGAAGTCAACCCTCTCCAATCCGCAGCCTCCAACCCTAGGAGTAGCAAGGAGAGTACAAAGGATAAAAGGAACAAGAAGGAAAATAGAAATTACAATACCGTTGTAAGCACAAGGCTTGATTTGCCTATATCAAGCGTATAGATCTCCTAACCAATGTGTATGACAATGTGATTGTAGTGGATAGGAGATACTAGCCTATAGGACACGAAATGGGAGCAATAGGAATGGATGGCAAGTGTAGGAATTGCTCTATTGCTCTAAAATAGATTGCAAGTGAGTATTCAAGCTCAAGTATAGCACAAGTATAGCTTAGGTGTATTTTGGTGTCCTAAGGCATGTCCTATTTATAGGAATGGCCTATGGATACTTAAGGACGTTCTAGACAACTTCTAGGGGCTTCTAAGTGCTTAACTAGCCGTTAGATATAAGTTAGGTGTATTAGTAACGACTAGTTACTTTATTCTGCAGTTGCTGTCAGAGACCATCTCGGTCGACAATTTGTCGACCGAGATACCTTCTCGGTCGAAGTTTTGTCGACCGACAGGCTCTCTGGATCAACGTTCATTTTGCAACTGCCAACTACTTTGTCAGCTGTGTCTAACGGCTACTTGGGTCAATCTCGGTCGAGAAGTTTGTCGACCGAGAGTGTCTCGGTCGAGGAGTGTGGTCGACCGAGATTGACTCTGTTTTCAATCTTTTAATTAAACCACTAAGCATGTGTATGAGTGTGCAAAAGTGATCCTATTCAAATGGGATGACTTGTCTAACTATGGTGTTTAGCTAGGGAAAATCTAACGCTTGATTTACATGCAATTCTAAGTACTTGTACATTATATATTTGTACAAGTTTTTACAAAAATGATTACATTGCATGAAAATATAAACATTTAAAGCTTGTGGATTTTCCCTAGTTGCTTTGTCATCCATCTTAGTCCTGCACACTCAAGTAGCTCGTTAGAGTAATAAGAATGAAATGTTTGTCATCATCGAAACAAAGGGATTTATCATAATGTCCATTTTATCCAACAATCTCCCCCTTTTTGAAGATGACAAACATTTCCTAAAAATGAAATAAGGAAATATAAAGCATGTGAGTTTCATACCTGAAGATTACCTTTTGTAGCCATTCTTGATTTACAAGTGAGTGCTGGCCATCAATATGAAATTCATTTATATTTTTGATTTTATATTCTTTCTCCCCCTTTGTCATTTCAAAAAGATATCCAGGTTAACAGTTTATTTCTTCTCCCCCTTAATTTTATATTAAGCTCCCCCTTAAATAGATATCCTATTAGGAACATGGATTTATGTCTAATTTATCCATAATTTGTTTCTCAATCATTTGCAAAGGATGTTACGCCTTGAAATGATATGAGATTCCCTTAAGCTTATGATGAATGTATATTTATTTCTCATCTATCAAGTTAAGCCCTAAATTAAATGAGAGTTCTTTTAATCTTAGAGTACATAAAAATGTCTCCAACCAAAACAAGGGATGTTAAGCCCTGATTTGTTTAGAGAGTTCCTTTAAGAGCAGGAAATATCATTTTGATGAAAATCTTTTTCATACAAATTACTTTTAAGAATCTGAAGGTCATAACAAGCTCCAAATGATGTTAACAATGTTTTTGTAAGCTTCATAATCAAATAATCAAATTTGTTTTTATAAGCTCCCCCTTAATCTTACAATTTAAGCAATTTAAGGCTTTTAAGGTCACAAATGGTAAATTTTTGATTTTGACCTTTATCAAAAGTATACTAAGATTAAGTTCAATAAATTGATGTCCAAATAAGCATTTTGTCAAAGCTTATTTTAGGTCGCCCTTGACTACGACCATAGCGCCCCTTGGCTAAGTTTTGTTTTAACCAAAAGGCAAAAATTTGCAGATTTCCAATTAAGCATTCATATCAATTTTGATGCATGTTTAAGTGATACTAAACATGAAAGCATAATGAATATTTCAAATCTTTTAAAGATTTCAATTGAAAACATTGTACTCTTTGCAAGCATTTCTAAGATATAAATCACCAATGAGTCCTTTTGCTTGCTTATGTAATGATAGAACAATTAAAAGCATGTAATGATAAAACAGAAATTTTCTTTAAACTAAGCATAATTTTGGTTTTTAACCAAATTAATTTCACATAATATTTCAAGGATGATTTCCATAATTTGTGCTTTATTTGTACAGTCATTAACTACAAATAGACAACAGTTTTGATCAATTTCAAAAGAATTCAGAAATTTTATAGCATTCTGAAAAGCAGTGACATGCTCGGTCGACAATTTCTCGACCGAATGTTCACTCGGTCGACAAATTCTCGACCGACTAAGTGTCTGGAATATGTTCAGAACTGTTAATTGATTTCAACCAAAAATATAGACTATGTTTAATTCAATTATGTAGTTTAAGAATTAGTTTTAGTTGAGATAAAACATATGAATATCAAAGTAACATTTAGATCAAGTCTCAACTAATCATATTCAAAATTTCAAGTTTTGAGGACCTTAATTGAGATAAGTTTTCAAGTTAGAAATCTTAGTTACTTGAATCATTTAGTTATCCCTTTATGTTAAGTTGAGATAGACATAAGGATGTGCAATTTAAAGTATTCGGTCATATCTCAACTTAGTCTAATCAATTCAATTTGGGGGTTTTGGAACCCATACTAACTCAACATTCTTTTTCTTGTATGGGCATGAAAAAGAGTAATGTCCAAGACGTGAGCAATAATGGCAACACATAGAATCAACCTCAAGTCTTTTTCTATGGTTTTGTTCTAGGTTGTTCTTTGGTGCAAATGTGGCTTGATGTGCTCGTGTCTTTCTCCAACTAGGTTGTTGATGAGTTTTCCCTTTGGGCTTATAACCTAGTCCTCTTCTCCCTATTTGATGATAGGAATTATCCAATATTCTATCAAGGATTCCATTGTTGCTTAACCTACTAACTTCTTGTTGCAACTTAACGATCTCATCCATTCTTTGCTTAATATCTAGTTTTGCTTGATCTAGATTGGATGATAAAGAATTCCTTTCTTTCACTATATTATCATAATCTAGATGTGTACACAAAACAGGTTGTTTTTGAAAATCATTTAACTTTGCAAGCAATTCAGCTTTTTCTTGACATAGAAGATCATAATTTGTTTCTAGAGTGAAAATCTTCACCTCACTACTACTTTGAGATGATTTTAAAGTCCGATTTTCAGAAACAATGCTATCTTTTTCAAAACCAAGAGTATTCAATTTGGCATATAAATCATCATTTTCAGATGTAAGGGTAAGAAGTCTAGCATTTAACTCATCAATTGTTTTACTAGATTTCTTTAACCTCTTTTTGCATTCAACATATTTAGTGTGTGTTTCTTCAAGACTAGAAATTAGCTCTTCTTTTGATAAATCAAGAAGGCTTACCTCTTCTTCTTCCTCCTCATTGGTTGTAGCAATGAAACAATTCTTATGGACCTCTTTCTTCTTTTCTTTCCATGGACAGCCGATTGTTGTATGGTTCGTTCCTAAACACCAATTGCAGCTTGTTGAAAGTTGGTCCAAGTTGCTCCTTTGTCTGCGGTCGTAGTCACCTCCACCCTTCATTCTTCAAGACCTGGTTAGGGTTCCTTGAAGCCTTGCTCTGATACCAATTGAAAACTACTAGAGGGGGGTGAATAGAGTTTTATAGATAATTTAACAATTATTGAACTCAAACAACCACAATGAAGATATTGGACAAGGAGACACAGGGTTTAGAGTGGTTCCAACCTTAGCAAATACTAAGGAAGTCAGTCCACTACCCGGTTGCTTACCCAACCGGGATTTGAAAAGAAATTTATTTTATTACCTCGCAAGGACTTTACATAAAATACAATTTCTTTTCCCAAACCCTTCAAGCAGCCTTCACCTAGAAATAATCGCCCAACCTTGAAGCAGCCTTCCCTTGAAGTAGGTGCACCAACTCCCGTTGCACCAGCCTTCTGAAGTAGCTTCCCGTGCGATAGCCTTCTTGAAGTAGCTTGAAGTCCCCTTCTCCACCTGAGAAGTCAACCCTCTCCAATCCGCAGCCTCCAACCCTAGGAGTAGCAAGGAGAGTACAAAGGATAAAAGGAACAAGAAGGAAAATAGAAATTACAATACCGTTGTAAGCACAAGGCTTGATTTGCCTATATCAAGCGTATAGATCTCCTAACCAATGTGTATGACAATGTGATTGTAGTGGATAGGAGATACTAGCCTATAGGACACGAAATGGGAGCAATAGGAATGGATGGCAAGTGTAGGAATTGCTCTATTGCTCTAAAATAGATTGCAAGTGAGTATTCAAGCTCAAGTATAGCACAAGTATAGCTTAGGTGTATTTTGGTGTCCTAAGGCATGTCCTATTTATAGGAATGGCCTATGGATACTTAAGGACGTTCTAGACAACTTCTAGGGGCTTCTAAGTGCTTAACTAGCCGTTAGATATAAGTTAGGTGTATTAGTAACGACTAGTTACTTTATTCTGCAGTTGCTGTCAGAGACCATCTCGGTCGACAATTTGTCGACCGAGATACCTTCTCGGTCGAAGTTTTGTCGACCGACAGGCTCTCTGGATCAACGTTCATTTTGCAACTGCCAACTACTTTGTCAGCTGTGTCTAACGGCTACTTGGGTCAATCTCAGTCGAGAAGTTTGTCGACCGAGAGTGTCTCGGTCGAGGAGTGTGGTCGACCGAGATTGACTCTGTTTTCAATCTTTTAATTAAACCACTAAGCATGTGTATGAGTGTGCAAAAGTGATCCTATTCAAATGGGATGACTTGTCTAACTATGGTGTTTAGCTAGGGAAAATCTAACGCTTGATTTACATGCAATTCTAAGTACTTGTACATTATATATTTGTACAAGTTTTTACAACAATGATTACATTGCATGAAAATATAAACATTTAAAGCTTGTGGATTTTCCCTAGTTGCTTTGTCATCCATCTTAGTCCTGCACACTCAAGTAGCTCGTTAGAGTAATAAGAATGAAATGTTTGTCATCATCGAAACAAAGGGATTTATCATAATGTCCATTTTATCCAACAATAAGGAGAGTGTCTTGGTCATGCCTCGTGGTAACAACCCACACACGTTGCCCACATTGCAATTGTTGGTCTTCCCAATGTGCATTTTAATTGTCTTCATTGATGAGCGGTTTTAAGGGTAATCAAGAAAGTATAATTGTCGTTGCCTTAAATGTTGTCTACAGACTCAAACAATGTAAAAGGGAAACCAATATCCCTTTCAAAAGGAAAAACAAATATAATAAAAAATTTCATAAAAAGAAATATGGGACAAAGGTTATGGTTGTAAAACTAATTTTTAAAACAAGGCAATACATTAAGAACAAACAAGGTAAGTAGTTCGAGTAGCTTCATGAATTAGAAGACAAAAAGGAGAGACATAGGGAGTGATGCAGACAACAAGCTCATACATAGACTGGATAGGATTTCAAACATCTCTTGTAGAAAGTTTCCTGGTTTGTCTTTTATTCATTTTTGTCGTTTGTTTAATTACGAGTCTTTATTTTGATTTAGGGTTTATTATGCAATTGTTTCAGGTTTTAGCATCTAAATGTAATGTTAGGGACTTACTTGTAAGTTCTTAATTAATTAATTTTTACTTCTTGTTTTAATTTGGTCTTGAGTGGAAATAAGACAATTAGTGCTTCCTTCGTGTTATCTATATAAGCCCATTCCTGAGGGCATTGTCCAATAGAGTTGAATTATGAAAAGAGTTTCTAGATGCAAGATGGATTGTATTATATGGTATCAGAGCATGAGATAAAAACCCTATGTTTAGATCCTAGTACCCTGGGAGATGGTCAAAACCCCAGGTGCGGCCTAATCCATCTATCCTCCACCACTCGTTGTCTCCTAAACCCTAAATCTAGGAGCCATATCCACCTCCATCAGATGATTAATCCCAAACCCTAGGTTAGGAGTAATCCTAACCATCCACCAAATTCCGCCAACTGGTGCGTCAAGCCAAAGGTGCACACACTAGCCAACAAGAGGTGACTAGATGCACTCCACGAAACTCGAACACACGGGATCTCTCGATCTCTATAAAACCCTAACAAGACTCGATCACAACACTAAATAGGTCACCCGCAAGCGCACGGGGTAGTATTGTAGTATAGGTGATAGGAAAGAGTAGGGGTCGATCGTCAGGGATAGAGGGGGCACTAGAGATAAGTTAGCATGGGCTACGTTCCTAGAGCAGAGACTAGGGTTGAATGGTTTAAAAGGGGTTGTTTTGATTGTTAAACTTAGTGAACAGACAAGTAAAGGCAATATGAAATCTAAGTTATTGCAAAACCTAAATTATCCTAAGAAAGCAAGTCTAAGGAACTAGATTAAGCAATGAGATAAACATGAGCAAAGGTTAACTACACTATGCTAGTAGAGCAATTAGTAACTAAGGGCTAAGTTAACCACTAGAGAGAGCAAGAACCTAAGTTAACCCCAAAGATCAAGACTAAGCAATTAACTAGATTGGATAAAAGCAACTAAACTAGATTAGCATGAACAAGCTAAGAAGGTAAGATGGGTTTAAGTTATGAGATTAGGATAGGTGGGTCATTTGGGAATGTGATTTGATATTAGTTGGGGGATGTCAACATGTCATGCAATTATCATAATTCAAACTAGATTACCAAACCAAACAACAAGGCAAGTGCTATTAGAATGTACCCTATACTACTAGTTGGAGAACTAGGGTTAGGTGTAATTCTATTAGGACTTGTCAAGTCTAGGTTTCTAGGGTAAGTGGTATTAGGGCAATTGAGGACCAAGTGTAGGAATGGGTTTAGAGATGAGGGTTTTTCATCTCATGCTACTAGCCATCTAGCCTTTAGAAAGTCCTAGGCAATTGCACTAATCACACTTACACTAGCCACTTAGATCTCACACTCACTTGTAAAAGGAGGCATGTGTATGTAGGAACAAAGGGGGCTAGCTAGGGATCCACTCATTGGACCTAGGAGCCATTCCTAAGATTGCTATATACACTCCAATTCCTCCTACAACCTAAGTTTCATCAAACATCTTAAAGCAAGCAATCCATGTTAAAAGCACAAATCACATGCAATAAAATAGAAAATGAGATAGAAGAAAGAAGCAATCATCATAGATAGAAATTATGTTCATTACAAATTATTCTCCCCATGGTTCAGGAAAGTGGTATGCGGTGTACGGGCGGAGAGGTTACTGCATAGAGTGTATGTAGTATGCGGGAGTATATACGGGAGTATATGCGGTTTTGCATTTTTTTTATTTCAATAAACTAATTATATATAAAATAATATAGTGAGGTCATAAATTAAAATATATAGAGTAGGCATGTACATCTATTTACTTATAAACATATTAATATGCATGTATGATGTATGATATGCTTATATATGTATATATGTCTATATATAGAATGTGTTTGTAATATATGTACAAATACTAAAATATAGGTAAATCAGTGTACAAATATATGTATAGTGTGTATAAATGTGAATAAATAAAAATGTATATATATGCACAAATATTTGATTGTATATTTAGGTATATTGTATATGTATCTATACATGTTAATATATCAAAAGGTATTCGAATAAATGTACAAATGCATGTGGAAAATTTTTATATGTATTGCAATGTATACATATAATTCAATGACTATATATCTCAATCTCTATATATAATAAAATATGTGTATATATATGCATGTATGTACGAAATGCATGAACATTAGTTGTGGGATTTTCGAAAAGTGGAGTTTAATTGGCCGCTTAATCAGTCAAGCGGGAGTATATGTGCCCCATGACCGCTTAGTGGACCGATTAGTAATATGCGGTGCAGTAGGGTGACTGAATAGGTATATGCGGGAGTATATGCAGTCATGCAGATCGATTTCTCGAACAATGATTCTCCCCTAACATGGTATCAAAGTCACATTTTTACCCCAAGCAGCCCACCACTATGGGCTTAGCTAGACATATTCAAAGAAATGGCAAAAGAAAGCGGAAGAAGGGGATAGGACTCCATGGAGCTCAAAGTAGATTTTACTTCTTCACCTCCTAGTAGCTTGGGGACGACCTCTCTCCTCCAATGGTGTAGATGGGCATGAGAATGGAGGGGATTATGAAGGAAAACCTAGAAATCTAGGTTTCTAAGGTGGAAATGGTGGATGGAGAGCATAAATGCAAGGGGAGTGTAATGAATGCTCAAGGAGTGGGTGGAGAGGAGTAATGGCAGCTAGGGAGTGTAACCTCTATGCCCCAGCTGCCACCTATGTATATATAGTGGTGGGGAAGCACTAGGGTAAGTATGGGTAGAATAGGAAAAGCAGTGTAGAAATGGGTAAGGTTAGTTGGTCACCACGACCGTGTTGAGGTGCCACAACCGTGGTGGGGGTTGCATGGCACGGTCATGGGGGTGTGGACACAACCAAGGTGTGAAAGGGAATGGAAAAGGCTAAGTATATGTGGTGGCCATGGTTGTGTTGGGTAAGGGATACCACGGCCGTGTTGAGGTACCACGACCGTGTTGGAGGAGGAGGTCATAGGCGTGGGGAGTGCCACGGGCGAGACAATCTTCAAGGGCCACGACTCTGGTGAGTGGCCATGACCGTGGTCATCCAAGTATAAAATGGGCCGCCTCCCTGTTGATTTTGGGGAACTTTGTGCATAATTCCAATAGTTGTTGCGGGAGGCCACGGTCGTGATGTCTTCTACTGGCCACGGCCGTGTTGATGACCACAACCATGGTGTCTTCAATGGGCCACGGCCGTGGTGCATTTGGTGCAAAAACACTGACTTCCCTATTGATTCTTGGCTATAATTCACACGATCGTGGTGGATGCCCGCAACCGTTTTGGGGTCTTCAGTGGCTAAATTAACTTCATTCTTCATCATCAATGAAGTTCTTTGCTTGATGTCAAATCTTGGTCATTAGGGGTAGGTTGAGGGAGCTTTGGGGCCTTCTTTGGACCCCTCCATGAGTGGAGGAACCCTAGAACTCCTTCCTTCTCTCTCATCCATCCAAAGCACAGTCCAAGTACCTAAAAATAATGTAAAGAACATTGTTAAGTGCATTTGATAGTAATACTCATATTGGGGGATTTAACTTGCATTCTACTATGTTTATATGTGAATAAAGTACAAAATGGCACAAGATGGAACCCTAGAATAGGGCTGCATCACCAACCCATCTATTAAAAATAGAAATTACAAAAAAAAACTTATTCATGAGAGTGTGTTTCCACCAGTGTTCTTTATGAGTTCTTCACCTGTCTTCATCTTTTCCTTAGGATCATCTTTCCTTGATCTTCTCATAGCGACCTCCCTTTCCCTCCAAGACAACACCAGCAGATCCAGATCATAATCACCCACATCACCTTCTTTCTCTTGCCTTCTAGCTTTCACACAAACTCCCGATTATTCACGCAATCAACAACCATCAACCACTTCCAACAAATCATTCCCATAACCCCACTTGTGATTTTCATCCACCAACCACTTCCACAACTACTAGAGAATCTACGCCCCTCCAGTCTTTGTTCCCGCTCACACAACGTCATCGGCGCCTGACCTTTGAGATTAATAGTGTGTCATCATTGCACTGGTAGACATTGTATACAATCCCAACCAAGAGACGACACCAACCATAGTTCCCTGCCTTTAGGAGACGTAAAGGAGAGGCGTCATCAAGCAATAGGTCACCCGCCACCAACACTTCCACCAACTGCATTTTCTTTTGACCTACATATTCTACAGTCAACCCCTTCACAAATCCACCCGATTAAAAATCA
Organism: Alisma plantago-aquatica; assembly: GCA_963693085.1. Taxonomy (NCBI): domain Eukaryota; kingdom Viridiplantae; phylum Streptophyta; class Magnoliopsida; order Alismatales; family Alismataceae; genus Alisma; species Alisma plantago-aquatica. The sequence continues at coordinate 629,120,118 of OY856413.1, forward strand.
ACAATCCTTCTCCTAGCAACCTTCTTGCACTATCCATCGTCCTCTACATGAATGACATCTTGCGATCTTGCCTCCTCCATTACATAGAATGATGCACGCACCCAACAAGGCCACACCTTTCTATGTGTTGATCTCTCCAACATTGACACCTTCTGGCTCTGTAGTCGTGTAACCCTTCCACACTCGAGACCTTGTTTCTAGTATTGGCTCATGTGCTTTCTCTGACCTCCTTAGCCCAGAAACCCCATGAGGGCATATTTCTTTGTTAATGCTTAAAACATCCACAAGTCACCCAAGTCAACACTCAAGGCTTCGGTTTTCATTTAAATCAGTACATCTGTAGGTGTTGAAAAGTTGAAAATTTCATCCAGCCAACTCAGCGCGGGTCAGGGGGCAGAGATACACTTCCACAATAGTGAGAAAGTCCATCAATGCCACCATGGTGTGCAATGAAGATTACCAAGCCAAATTTGCACAATTTGAGGGCCGCCTAGCCAGCTATGATGAGTGGTTTGACTACTTGGAAGCCATGGTGCACGATATGCATGCCATACTTCAACACATGGAAGAACGTCCTCCTCCATGACGTCCACCACCTCTAGATTCTCCTCCTCAAGCCTGACGCCTTCTACAACTGGGCACATAGTATGGAATCATTCTTTGACTGGCATCAACTTAACAAAAATAGCAAGACCAAGTATGTAGAGGCCACACTCCTTGGTGATTCTCTCACCTGGTGGAAGCAACTACTTATATTTTGCCACATCAACACTTGGACAAACATGAAATCTGACATGGAGTCTTTTTTTCCCTGTTAATTAGAAGCAACAATTATGCCTCAACTTGTCAAACTTGCATCATGACTTTAATTATGTGTATGAGTATAGCCACAAATTCTATGACTTGATTTACAATTCAGATGTCACATGGGATGCTACCATCGAGATCACAATGTTCTGTCGTGGGCTCAATTCATCTATTGCCACAACATTGGCTACATCACATATTTATTCTATGGATGATGTAATTCATGTAGCTACATAGATATAGCATGAGAAGAAATGACGCTCAAAAGACTTCCTTTTTGGCAACGTTCTTCTTTGACAACAGCCCCGTCCTGTGAATCCACTATTGTCATGACAATGGTCACACCAACATCTTCTACAACAACATCCTCTAGTCAACTCTAGTGCTTTTCATGTAAGGATTTTGGACATCATTCCAACCAATGCCCTAATTGTTTGATGTTACTTCTACATCCTCCATGTTGAAGGAAGAGGATTTAGAATATGAGGAAGTATTTCCCGCAAGCAATCCTAGCAATGACGAGCCTGAGGAGGAAGATAAAACTTAGTACGACTTTCTCACTATACATTTTCTTCCCATAATCCCACAATTGCACCCCTACCTGTCGAAGTCTAATTTTATCAACCTGCAGGGAGTTGATGTAGGTAAACATGCTCATCCATACCTTGAATAGGATTTTAGACATCTTTTTTAGAGAGCTTCATGATTTATCTTTTTTTTATATTTGTCTTTTATTTAGTTGCTGAGCTTTTATTTGGTTTAGGGTTTATTATATATTTTTTCAGTTTTAGGATCTAAATATAATGTTAGGGACTAGCTTATAAGTTCTTAATTAATTAATTTTTAATTCTTGTTTTGGTTTGGTCTAGAGTGGAAATAAGCCAATGAGGGCTTCCCTCGTGTTTGTTGACTCAAGGTCTAAATTGACTAAACCCTTGTTTTGATGATGACTAACCATTATACTTATTTGTTTCTAATGCTTCTACTTGAGTGATTTTAGATAATGTATATACACACTCCAAATGCCTTAACTTGTGCATCCTAACTTGGAGAAAATACAAATCAAAATCTATGCAAGTGCACTTTTGTAGAATATGATGTAAATCCATTAGAATCATGTTGTAAATCACTTGTAATGATTGTATGACTTGTAATTAAGCTTAGAAAAAATCATGAGCAATTAAATTAAATATTTAAGTAATGTAATGACATTCTCCAAAATTCATTACAAGTTGTTCTTTGGTTGAATTACAAACTCGACCGATCCCTTGATGGATTTTGAGAATTCCCAGGTTCTATCGAGTTTCCTATACACAGAACTTGACTGATCTCTACACTAACCAAAACTAATTTCAAGCGATTGGTTGAGTTTCATATAGGAAAAACTCGACCGATGCTTCAAATTGGCTTTTTCACATAGTGCAATCAGTCGAGTTACCTTATGAAAACTCAACCGATCGCATTGTATGAAAAGTGTAGAAAAGTGCTTCTATCTGTTGGAGTGTCGCAAAACTCGAAAGAATATTTATTGCAACACCCCTAAACAGCTAGTATTTGTCCTTAGGTGTTCCCATTGGCTAGGAGCCATCCCCAACTACAAATAGGACCCCCCCTTGGGCTTCATCCTAGGGTTAGCCAAGTACTATGAAGGTCCTTATTCTATAGCTGAGTGCATCCTACAACCTCCTGTGGCATCCAACTTACAGAACACAAAATTAACTAAGTGGAAGTGAATCATTTGCAGTAGATTACTGAAAATCACTAAAAATTAAAACTTTTGCAAAGAGATCCAAACATAGGAAACTCTTCCATTAAGAACCAAAGTATAATATTTACATTCTGATCCACTAGTACACAACTTGTACTACCTTTTCTCGAGTATTACAACATCAGTTGTCTTTAGACATAAAATATAGACAACATATAACTTCGAGGCATCAAGCCAAAATCTCAGATCGATTCATTAAAACACCAACTAAAAACTCCGAGGACCTGAGAGTACAGAGACGACATATAGGACTTTCTAACTATATGACTTGACAGTCAGCATCTCCACCTGAGATCTCACTGTTGTCCAAGTTGTTGCTTTCCTTTTCCTGCAAAAGAGTGTATGCTTCTTTGTCTGCGTCCACCTAAAAATGTTGGATCCCACGGGGGTGAGACAATTGTAAATTGCCCCAGCGGGAGATATAACTCTCCGCCAAAACATTGTTATAGCAGTTTATTATAATTAAAACTGAACAGGAGTTCTTATATAATAAAAACAGCATTATTCATTGTATGAACAGATAAAGATAGTCTCCTTTCCTAAGGAGAACATTGTATCTACTCATGGTAGATTCATAATCCATTTATCTAATTGCAAGGAATGTAAGGAGATATGAATAACATTTATCAACTGAAATTGCATAAAAGGAATGTAACATCAGCCAATGAGTTTCCGTATTCAAACCTTAAGCAAACATGCTACACGGCTAGTTACATTTTACAATCACACTTATGCCCTGAGAAGATGAGGTATACCGCTCATGCTCCAACTGACCACTACGAAGTCAAAATCGGTACCATACCCAAAGGTAGAGTCGGCTACCAAGACCTCCCATATCTCGGTCGGCGCGAGATCACATGCAGGACATCTTGTGTCTCTGATATAAATATAGCTTTCCAGGGTATACTGGCAACTTCGCTATTAGAGTTACAGTGGCGTGTTGTACTCTCTTCGCGGTCGTGATATCTCATGTTTATCTCCATCGATCCGGTATTAACATTATTGGGAGATGTGTACTGCATCTATCCCAATCATCGGGAGATTTGTGATACATCTATCTCGGTACAAGTAATGAAGGATTGAGAGGTTTGTTGTTTAGCTTTCATCAATTCCCTCATTAGGGCGTAAGGATATTCGCGCCCATAACCCCCACATACTCAAAAGTATACCCTCCGGGTTTTGCCGCGGAGCACCCATTTCACCATCACCAATTTGCTGACGATGATGGATCTATGGTCAGGGCTCTACATGATATGGTTTCACTTGATTAATTAAGTACATTATCATTTTCTTTTAGCATCAGTCAAGTTCTCAAACATAACTTATTCAGACAAATGCTATTAAGAAACAGGTACTATTTTGATCAATCACTTGTCAGTCTTTATAAGACATTGGGATCTCAGTCCCTCATTTAATTTCTTTGAAAGTTCACTTCCCTCAGCAGCATCATTATCATACTTATCAACTTTGGGTATTTATACCCTCAATTCATCACTATCACTGTTACCATTTGTTAGGTAACCATTACCTCCAGGTCCTCAGACTGAGGTATGCATAATACTTGTTACACAAGTATCTCACATGGCTCTCAAAGCCTATTAAATGTTTTGCCACCCTTCACTAGGCAAAAACTTACTCATGAAACTCATAAGGTTCATTCACATTTTGTTACTTTTACTAAGCAATAAAAACATTAGGCACATAAGGCCATACAACAAGTTAATTATATGAAAGGCATAGCTCATATTTGGCTATGCTCATCATCTCATGATGTCTACATGGTTAATAGACATGATAACAGTCATGTAAGTCATTTGTCACATCGTATGAAACATTAGTAACACCACCATCCTTTATCAGGATTAGGGTTATCTATCAATTAGGGCTTTTCATTCCCTTTACCCAGAATTAGGGTTAGGGTTTCCCATCTTTCATTACTTAGGGTCTCATGCTCATATTATTGATTCAACCCTTAATGTATTGCTCCACACCTCTAGGAGTATTCAAAGATATCATAAGTATTTGCTTATGATCATTATTCTCATCATATATCATTAATGATCATCAATTCAAGGTATGACTTCATTTCTCATCCTTGTCATGGTATGATTACATCATACTCATTGATTTAGCATAACCCCATTCTTAAGGTATATTAGTCAACATTTATCAAAGTACATTGAGTTCATTACATCTTCATTGTAACAATTGCATATTGCACACTTCATGTGTTTCTTATCCAAGAATATTGGATTAGAGGTTCATCAAGATAAGTCTACAATGAAATGCAGCATGTGATATCTATCATATCTGAATGTATCACTTTCTTTTCATTTCCATATTCTTAAGTTAATCAACTAACTTTGTATAAGGTATTTCTCTCTTAATACTTTATCCACTAACTTGTTACTTTCATCATATGGTGCATGGGACACACATTAGAATTGTCCAATTTTCTTTAATGATATGGACTTATTCAACTGATAGACATTGTTGATATAAGACAAACCATTATCAACTATTTTAGGTATTTCAACTCTTAGGATGTTATCCACATCATTATTTAGATAGCATACATCATTCCTAAAAGTTTCATGTCCTCATCATTGTAAGGTGTATAGGCTATTACTCATGTATAGAGATGGTTGTACAAGGATCCAAGCATCATCTTGTCTCTTAGATCCTTATTCATTAAAATCACCACCTTATCGTTCTCATGGTTCATCAACTCTATCCTTCATGTCTATAACATATTCATCTTATTTAATTATTTTAGTCACACCTCTCTTTGGTGTACTGACTATTAAACCATCTCTAGGTTTTCATATATCATTACATGACATCACCCTGAATTGAGTCTTACACCATATCATAATATCAGGGTTCCACATAACATCACTTAAAACTAGGGTTTCATATTCAATATACCATAATTAGACTTACTGTTTATCCTAATTGGGGTTTCTCATGACATCACCCTCCATTAGGGTTTCTTATTCCATAACCCACAATTAGGGTTTACTATTCACATCACATCACCCTAGATTAGGATTTACTATTCATATCACATCACCCTAAATTAGGATTTACTATTCACCCCAAGTAGGAGTGGTCATCAAAGTACCCTGAATTAGGGTTTATCATACCATCACTATGAATTAAGATCATACCATCATCATGTAGTAAGATTACTTCCATTCATATTCTCAGTTAGGGTTATGATTCATTAACCCTCATAATTAGGGTTTCATGATCTCACTATGAAGGATCATACCCTAATTAAACATTCATTCATATAGAAAGTATATTACTTGATTATCAATCATGTAGGAAATCTACTCTATCATCTTCTACAAGATGATGTTTTCTTCAGCCTTGATTAAGCTAAGTCAACTCAATCTTGAAGAAGAATTGACATCATGGTTTATGTCATTATCACCATGATCATTAGGGCTTAGCTACTTGAAGGGTACTAATCACCCTATCTCATTAAAGGTACCATTATTATAAACACCATTGATTTACATCATGTAATTAAGCACTTAAACTGTGGGCTCTGATCTCCAAACCATGACATAAACACGATCAAAAGTTAGCGGAAGCGAATCGGTAATCATCGGAAGACAAAAATCACGGGAAATTAAAACTTTTCGAGATAAGAACTTGGATCCATAAAACTTCTTTCATAAAGAGAGATAAACTGTTTACATCTCAGGATAATTACTTCTTGAGTAATTATATACATCAAGATACAAAATCTCAAGATCACTGAACAAAAGACTCCAAGACCTGAGAGTACAGAGGACACATAGGACTGATTCTAACTACGCCACATGGCAGGACAAATCTCCACCTGAGATTACTGCTGCCCCTGATGCTGCTGCTGAGACTGATCACCTGTAGGCTGGTTCCTTCGTCTTCGACGTCCACCTAAAAAGTTGAAGCCTACGGGGTGAGACAATTATACATAATTGTCCCAGTGAGAGTTATAACTCTTCGCCAGAAGCTTTATTATAACATCAAAGAATATTTTAAGCAGTAAAGTCTTCAAAGTATTCTATAACAGTTGCAGGTATAACAAGATCTCTATAATTTAGGAGATGTGGAGAATATAAACATTATTGTAAGGTAACATCAATCAACTAACTTAGAGTCATCTCTAACAAGTTATACTACATGGTTGATTATGTTTTACAAACAACATTATGCCCTGTGGAGATGAGGCTTACCACTCATACTCCAACTGATCGCTGAGATGCCGCATCAGTATCATACATAGGTCATTAAGAGAGTCGGATTCTCATGACCTTCACCTTCCTCAGTCAGTAAGAGGATCACTTGTAGGACATCTCGTGTCTCTACTACTATAGCTCACCAGGGTAAACTGGTCCTTCGCTATTTTAGAGTCACAGTGGCGTTCTGTACTCTCTTCATCATCAGGAGGTTTCATATTTACCTACCACTGATACGGATATCTGTGCTTTCTTCGTCATCAGGAGGTTTCATGTTTACCTACCACTGATACGGTATGAAAATATAGTGAAGGATGGATGGATTCCACATCTACATCACTTTCCTACACTAGGATGTAAGGTTCTACACATCCATGTACCCCACATACTCAAAAGTATGTGCTCCAGGAGTTCCCTGAGGAAAACCTGTTTCACCATCACTTAATTTCTGACAATGATGGCTCTATGATCAGGGCTCTACATTATACTTGATTAGTTAGGTACATTCAGTATTCTTTAACAGCATACATTGTTCTTCAAACAATAACAGTAGCATAGCAGCTATAAAAGAAGAATACTAAATGTAACAGGCCTAACTCATATCAGTCATCATTTCTCATTATCCTCATCACAAGTCATCTCTAAGGCATGACTTTGATGGTATTCATGGCTCTCACAGCCCATTATCAGTATAGGATGCCACTGACAAGACATCCGGTTACTTTACTTATTCATAAGGCTAACAACATGCCTTTAATGAATATAACATCATCATCCATACCTGGATATGATTACCTTCATATCAGAACCTGCATGGTTAATACAACTGATAAAGGTAGTACAAAAATAAGGAATATCCTTCCTACTCTTGTCATAAGAGTTTAAATCTCTAATTCTCATCAAATAGAGTTTAATATTCAAAAGCATGTCATTACCCTTGAATTAGGGTTTACTATTCACATTACATGTCATCATCCTTGAATTAGGGTTTACTATTCACATTACATGTCATCACCCTTGAATTAGGGTTTACTATTCACATTAAGGTAAATTGAACTCATAACGTCAACATGTATGAGTAACACCTTCAATGATGATCTTAGATTAGTTAAAAGTTCATCATTTATCATAATTAGGGTTTCTATGATCTCTCACAGATGGATCATACCCTAATTATGCTCGTTTTTGTGTATTGGGGATGCTTCAATTGAGTTTCCACTTAAAAAGGGTACTTTCTCTCTCTAGAAGTACTTTATCTCTCTAGAAGTACTTTCTCTCTCATCATAAGGTTAGGTGATGTCAACATCACTCTAAAACAGGTTGGATTGAGTCATCATATGCTAACATAGCCAAAAACATCACCATTATGTGATTAGAGTTACTTTCTCTCTCTAGGGTACTTTCTCTCTCTAGAGTACTCTCTCTTTCATCATACTAATGGTTGATGATAACATTAGACTAGATCAAGTTGGATAGAGTCATTATGACTAAAAACATCATTCTCATGTAATTAGAGTTTGAATTGAGCAAGGTATAACTCAATTGACCCTTCAGGGGTATTTTGGTAATTCACCCCATTGATCATCATTATGGTCAAAAACCTTAGTCAAATAACCCCTTACTATCCTAGATTATCATTAGGGTTTGATTTGGGCAACATTGGACCATTTATATTATGAATTGATTGAAAGAAGTCAACTTGGAAATTACATTGATTGATTTCAATCATTAATCATCAATTGAGTTGAGATCGGTTGAAAGTGTTGACCGTTTGCCCCATTTTGACTTTCCAAGACCGCGAGCCTCCTTCTAATTTCAAGACCGCGAGCCCCGCTTAGGCTTCAAGACCGCGAGCCTCTTCAAGTGGTTCAAGACCGCGAAGCCCTCTCATTGGTTCAAGTTGATGTTGAGACCGCGAAGAGACGTTGACCGTTTGCCCATCTTGACCTCAGGACCGCGAGGCCCTTCGCGGTCTTGAGACCGTGAGCCTCCTATCGGTCTTGAGACCGTGAGCCCCCTCACGGTCTTGAGACCGCGAGCCCCCTCACTGTCTTGAGACCGCGAGCCCTCTCACGGTCTTGAGACCGCGAGGCTCTCAAGGTCTCAACCGTTTGGTCCATCAACAAAATCAATAAAGCAATCGATAGTGTCAAACGATGTTGAAGCCCTCAAAAGGTCAAATCTATGTTGACCACCTATGGATTGGGTCAATTAAGGTTATGCTTAACCAATTGGTCATTCAATTGACCCTCAATTGTTGACCAATTAGGATTGAAATCGATTCAATTAGGGTCTATCAATGTTCACCCATCAATACTCAACAATGTGCATCAACACAAGGTTGAACCCTTCAATTGAGCTCCAATTGGGCTCAAACTTGGCCCAAACGGTCTTGAGGTCATGTGGGTGGACCCCACATGGTCTTGAGACCGTTTTCCCAAGATTTCATCAAAATCTAAGGTGATTTGATAGGGGTTGAACCATGATTGAGCCACAAAACAGAATTTTGATTAAATTGATAACTTATTTGCAATTGGGTCCTCAATTGGTTAAATTACTCAACCCTAAACCTTCAAATGGTCTTGGGTGATTGTCCTCTTGGTCTTGAGACCGTTTGCCCATCCAATTTTGGATTCTAGTGGAAATTCATCAAGGTTAAACAAATTGAGTGGATGATTATATCAATATTTAATTGTAATGTAATTTGGTGCAATTGTACCTTCAATTGGTCAACTATCCTTGACCCCAGACCTCCAAACGGTCTTGGTTGATTGCCCTTGCGGTCTTGAGACCGTTTGGTGACCCCCAAACGGTCTTGAGACCGTTTAGGTCAATCAACCCTAAAAACCCTAATTAGGTCACCATAATTTTAGTACTGATTTTACCTAGGGTTAGCCCTAGTATTCACCCTTTAACTCTTAGCCCGTTTGGAATTAGACCATCAAACTTGGTGAGTTGTTAATTAACATAATTTTTAACAGTAATTTCATATGGGCAACGCTTAGTCAACGACCTTACACGGTCTTGGGACCGTTTGCCCAAAAAGGCACTTTCAGACCGTTTGAAAATTAGTAATAAATTCATTTACAGTTGTCACTTAAAAAGGTCATATCTCCTGATTCCTTTGGAGTTAGCCTCCCCAATTTTGAGGGTAATTAGCCTATATAATTAGGAACAGTTTATATGGTCCATGCTCGGTCAATGGGGCCAAACGGTCTTGGAGACCGTTTGCCCTGTCGCGGTCTCGAGACCGTTTTCTCACCTCGCGGTCTTGAGTCCGAGAGAGCAAACTGTTGGGACCATTTAAGAAAGTGAAAAGCGGTGGGTTTTTCTTGGAAATCACGCCTTCATCTCCTAGCTCAAGAACAGTACAGATATCCCACGGGTTTGCTTGCAAAATAGCAAAGAACAGCAAGATACATGAAGGACTATCATCTAACCGCATATAAAAGATGTGTGTAGTAAAGCATGGGTTTAGAGTTATAAAACCCGCCTAAAGCTTGCTTCTTGAGCTCCAAGCTTTCAAGCTCCAAGCTCTAATGGCGTCCTTGAGTTCCCACAGGTTGTCCAAGGTGAAAACTCCAAGAAAGGATGAAAAGAGATGGCTAGAAAGGTAGGGTTTCAAGAGTTAGCCATGAAGATGACCTTGAATTCGAGTTCTAACCATGAAATTAGGCAAGAAGAGGGGTTTAAACCTACCTTGCACCCCTTGGTCGTCCTCCTTAGCTCCAAGGCAGTCCTTGGTCGTCTTTGGTGAAATGAAACAGTAAGGGAACGAAGGGTGAGTTCCCTTGCAACTAAGGGAAGGAGAGCTTATATACATGGGGTAGGATTTTCAACATTAGTTAATAAGTTGTCCATAATTCCAACTAGGTCCCTCCCTATTTACTTGATCGTCCCTTCCTCTTTAATATAAGGACAAACCTTTTCTTAAGGTCTTAGGAAAAGAAGGTAAAGGAGAGCAAGCTAATAATGAGGTACATACATAAAAAGATATTGTACATATACCCTGATTATTCAATCACAAGGTATATTTCATAACCTGATAATTCAATTGAGGTGACTTCCTCATCATTTCTTCTCTAAATGATGGCAAAAGTCTAAAAAGATACATTAGATGACATATTTTACAATTTATATCCCTTAATTTGGGTAAATTGCATTTTACCCCAATTTAAGGTTTCAAGCACTGGGATTGCTTCCACAGCTGCACCTTGGTGCCCTAGCTTGGGAAATCCCTCAAACTTTACCAAAAAGATTCTCATGATGTCTCATCATCAGAGGAACATCTCAACATGTGCAAATTGCAAGCTAACCCTTTTAACTGGGTAAATTGCACATAGGTCCTTGTATATCAAAACAATGCTACAACTTTAAATAAAAAGGAGCAAATACTAAAATATATGTTTCTGAGAAACTTAATTACATGCTCAGAGTTAATCACAAAGATTTAATTACATATTTAGGCAAAACACCTAGGGTTGACTCATAACCCAGGTCAGGGATGTTACAAGTTATCCACCCCTTACAAGGATTTCGTCCCCAAAATCAATAAAACATACTACGAGAAAAGGGCAGGATACTTCCTTCTCATCTCATCCTCTAACTCCCAAGTGGCTTCTTCAATACCACGATGGTTCCAGAGGACTTTCACAAGACTTATATCTTTCTTCTTTAACTTTTTAATTCGTTTATCAAGGATTGACATTGGTCCCTCCTCATAGGATATGTCATCATTCAATTCTACCTCCATAGGTTGTAGAACTGACTCGGTGTCTGGGTGACATTTCTTCAACATAGAATTGTGAAACACAGGATGTAACCTCTGTAATTCTGGGGGAAGCTCTAGTTTATATGCTACCTTTCCAATCCGTTCAATGATTGGATAAGGCCCCATATATTTAGGATCTAACTTCCCCTTTCTTCCAAAACGAAGGACCCCTTTCCAAGGTGAGACCTTGAGATACACTCTGTCTCCAACCTGGAACTCTAAAGGTCTATGACGTTTATCAGCATAAGATTTCTGCCTATCCTGAGCAGTCTTAATCTTATGTTGTATTACTTTAATCTTTTCTGTGGTTTGCTGTACAAGGTCAGGACCTAACAACTGATGCTCACCAGTTTCAAACCAACACATAGGTGATCTACAACGTCTACCATATAAGGCTTCATAAGGTGCCATATCAATACTATGCTGATAGCTATTGTTATAGGCAAACTCTATCAAGCTTAGGTGTAGATCCCAACTTCCGGTGAACTGGAGAACACATGCTCTCAACAAGTCTTCTAGGGTCTGTATGGTCCTTTCCGACTGTCCATAAGTCTGCGGATGAAAGGCCGTACTAAACCTTAGCTTGGTGCCTAAGGCTCTGTGTAACTGTTCCCAAAAATGACTCGTAAACTGAGGACCTCTGTCAGAAACTATTGTGACAGGAACTCTGTGCAAACGCACTATCTCTTGAACATACAACTCTGATAACCTTTCAGCAGAATAGGTTGTTTTGACAGGTAGGAAATGTGCTGTCTTAGTCAACCTATCAACAACTACCCAAATGGAATCATGTCCTTTGCTTGTCCTGGGTAGGCCAACAACAAAGTCCATGGTCACATGGTCCCACTTCCACTGTGGTATGGGTAAAGGTTGCATTGTACCTGCAGGCTTCTGGTGTTCAGCTTTAACTTGCTGACACACAGGGCACCTCAGAACAAACTCTGCAACATCCTTCTTCATCCCAGGCCACCAATACAGATCTTTCAAATTCCGATACATCTTGGTGCTCCCTGGATGCATAGCATACATGGAAGAATGGGCTTCTTCCAGGACTAACTTTCTCAAGTTGTCCACATCTGGCACTACCATTCTTCCATTATAACAAACTACTTGATCTTCTGAGTCTTGAAAACCATCTTGCTTCTCATTTCCATACTCATATCTTATATGTTGAACTGCAGCATCACCTAGCTGTGCCTCTTTAATCTGCTCCCTTAGAGTAGGTTTAATATGCATCTCAGCTAACAAACCGGTTAACAATGACACCTTTAACTGTACATTGTCTTGCCTTAAAGAGATAAGCATATCTTTTCTAGAGCATACTAAAGAGTTTAGTTGTGCTCTATTCATGGTTGATGTTGTTGATTTCCTACTCAAGGCATCTGCAACAACATTGGCCTTGCCTGGATGGTAATCAATTGTACAGTCGTAGTCCTTGATTAATTCCATCCAGTGACGTTGCCTCATGTTGAGCTCATGCTGAGAGAAGATATACTTAAGGTTTTTATGGTCTGTGAAAATCTGGAATGTCTCTCCGTAGAGATAATGTCTCCAGATCTTCAAAGCATGAACCACAGTAGCTAACTCTAGATCGTGTGTTGGATAATTCTCCTCGTGTTTCTTAAGCTGTCGGGAAGCAAAAGAAATCACTTGTTTATCCTGCATCAACACACATCCTAGTCCGTTCTTGGAAGCATCACAGAAAACTATATACCCTTTTCCTTGTTCAGGTAGCACTAGCACAGGTGCACTTGTCAACCTCTCCTTCAGTAACTGGAAAGATTGTTGACACTTATCACTCCAAGAAAAAGGAACATCTTTTCGGGTTAACTTGGTCAAAGGTAAAGCTATAGAACTAAAGTTCTTAATGAACCTTCGATAATAGCCAGCTAACCCCAAGAAACTTCGAATCTCCGTCGGTGTCTTCGGTTGTTCCCATTGTAGAACAGATTCTACCTTTGTAGGGTCAACACGAATTCCCAAGGCGGATATCACATGTCCAAGAAAAGATACCTCCGGCAGCCAGAACTCACACTTGCTAAACTTGGCATACAGCTTATGTTCTCTTAGCAAGGTCAAAACTTGGCGAAGATGTTGCTCATGTTGTTGGGCATCCTTACTATAAATCAGTATGTCATCTATGAAGACGACAACACACTGATCAAGGAAAGGTCAAAAAACTCTATTCATGAGTTCCATGAATGCAGCTGGTGCATTGGTTAGTCCAAACGACATAACCGTGAACTCATAGTGACCATATCTTGTCCTAAAGGCAGACTTGGATATGTCACTATCCTTAATACGGAGTTGATGATATCCATACCTCAAGTCTATTTTTGAAAAGACGGTTGCACCACGCAACTGGTCAAAGAGATCATCAATCCTCGGCAGAGGGTACTTATTCTTTATTGTTACTTTATTGAGTTGTCTATAGTCGATGCACAACCACATTGACCCATCTTTCTTTTTAACAAACAAGACCGGAGCACCCCAAGGTGAAGCACTTGGTCGGATAAAACCTCTCTCAAGTAACTCTTGAAGCTGTTTCTTGAGTTCTGCCATCTCGGCAGGCGCCATCCTATATGGAGTTTGAGCCATGGGTTTCGTATCTGGGATCAGATTAATTTCAAAATCAATCTCCCGAGGTGGTGGTATACCAAGAAGTTCTTCAGGAAACACATCCTCGAATTCCCTGACTATGGGAACTTCAGCAGGATTGGTCCTTTCCTTGGTAACATCTACCACATGGGCTAAGAATGCATGACATCCTTGCCTCAACAGCTTATCAGCAACCATAGCTGACACAAGACAGGTGGGCAGAATCTTTCTTTCACCTTGAAAGACCCATGTGTTGCTTTCATCAGCAAACACAGCCAACTTGGACTCACAATCCAAGACAACTCTATACCTTTCTAAGGTATCCATCCCAAGGATTATATCAAATCCCTGCATATCAAGTGGTATAAGATCCACTTGAATGCGATGGTCAGAAAAGAAAAGGATGTAGGGAGAACATACCTCCTACAAAACGGCAGATCCACTCAACGGAGTCTCTAACAACAAACTATCTGCTCTATGACTAACAGTCACATTGTAGTTACGAATCATTTCACGAGTGATGAAAGAGTGTGTAGCACCCGGATCAATCAGAACGGATACAACACAGGATGTAGACATATCAGAATATAAAAATTTCATCTAACCTGCCACTACCCGTGGATTGACCACTGCCTCAGGTGGGTTCATAGCATAGAACCTCGCAGTTGCCTGGTGTTGAGGTGGTGCTGATGATCCAGCTTGAGACGCTTGTCCACGTCCTCAAGCTGCTCCTTGATGTTGTCTATTCTGAGATCCCTGTTGATTCTGTCTCGGGGGTTGTTGTGTCACACCGACAGGCCTAGAACGACAATCCTTCATCAGGTGTCCCATCTTACCACAGTTGTAGCAATTCTTCTCCTGTTGCTGTGGTCTGGGTGGTCCAGTAACTGACACTGATGTAGAACTGTGCGTCCCTTGAAGCGGTTGACTCCGTCCTCTACCTCTGCTTGGTGTCCATTGAGTTTGAAAACTTGATCTGGGTGGTGGAGGGTTAGGTGCAGAGAATCTAGGTTTCTTGGAATCCCTAGATGAAGAACCCTAGAACTGTGGATATCTTTTATGGGTTTGTCTTTTCTCAACCACAGATCTCTCTATCCTTCGGACTGACTCAACGAAGGTAGAGAATCTCTCTCTGTTTTCTAAGGAAGACATAGGGGTTGACATATCAGAATTCAAACCCTTTTCGAATCTTCTGATCCTTTCCTCATCCGTAGCAGCCATGTGCGGACAGAACCGCAACAACTCCATGAACTTAGCTTCATACTCACTAATGTTCATCATACCCTGCCTTAGTTTCTCAAACTGAGAGATCTTCTCATCTAGGAAGGTCTTTGGAAAATATCTATTGATAAATTCCCGACGAAACTCTTCCCATGAGAACTCTACTCCAGGTCTCTTCTGCTCTTCCATGTTCCACCAGTGACCAGCACTGCCTTTGAGAAGATAGACAGCATGTCTAACCTTCTCAGCTTCCGGAATCATAAGAATCCTGAAAGCCTTCTCCAACTCTGTCAACCATAAGTCAGCATCTGCAGGGTCGGTAGTTCCGAAGTACTCGGTAGCTCCGACACGACGAAGTCGTTCGAATGTCTTACCAATACCTTGTGCTTCAGGCTGGACAGGTGCCCTAGGTGTAGGAATGGGCATCCTATCGGTTATATGTGTCATGGCAGTCATGAACTACCTGAACATTATCTGTACAGCTGGATCACTCATGTCAGCTGGGTCGAACTGGGGTGGCTCTCTTGGCGACTCAGGTGCAGGTTGTTCTATTCTCGGAACTCTTGCACCGCCTCGAGGTGTACTAGCACTACTCTCTGCCACGTGCTCATCACGATGTTCTGACATTCTTATGTATCTTCTTCTCCTGAGGAGCAGAAGATTCTATTAGATGAGGAAGGAGTACTAAAGGTAGACTCGACATCCTAAGTCCTATGCCTCTGTAGACTCAACTGAATCTGGAGCTCTGATACCACTAATTGTGGGCTCTGATCTCCAAACCATGACATAAACACGATCAAAAGTTAGCGGAAGCGAATCGGTAATCAGCGGAAGACAAAAATCATGGGAAATTAAAACTTTTCGAGATAAGAACTTGGATCCATAAAACTTCTTTCATAAAGAGAGATAAACTGTTTACATCTCAGGATAATTACTTCTTGAGTAATTATATACATCAAGATACAAAATCTCAAGATCACTGAACAAAAGACTCCAAGACCTGAGAGTACAGAGGACACATAGGACTGATTCTAACTACACCATATGGCAGGACAAATCTCCACCTGAGATTACTGCTTCCCCTGATGCTGCTGCTGAGACTGATCACCTGTAGGCTGGTTCATTCGTCTCCGACGTCCACCTAAAAAGTTGAAGCCTACGGGGTGAGACAATTATACATAATTGTCCCAGCGAGAGTTATAACTCTTCGCCAGAAGCTTTATTATAACATCAAAGAATATTTTAAGCAGTAAAGTCTTCAAAGTATTCTATAACAGTTGCAGGTATAACAAGATCTCTATAATTTAGGAGATGTGGAGAATATAAACTTTATTGTAAGGTAACATCAATCAACTAACTTGGAGTCATCTCTAACAAGTTATACTACATGGTTGATTATGTTTTACAAACAACATTATGCCCTGTGGAGATGAGGCTTACCACTCATACTCCAACTGATCGCTGAGAAGCCGCATCAGTATCATACATAGGTCATTAAGAGAGCCGGATTCTCATGACCTTCACCTTCCTCAGTCAGTAAGAGGATCACTTGTAGGACATCTCGTGTCTCTACTACTATAGCTCACCAGGGTAAACTGGTCCTTCGCTATTTTAGAGTCACAGTGGCGTTCTGTACTCTCTTCGTCATCAGGAGGTTTCATATTTACCTACCACTGATACGGATATCTGTGCTTTCTTCGTCATCAGGAGGTTTCATGTTTACCTACCACTGATACGGTATGAAAATATAGTGAAGGATGGATGGATTCCACATCTACATCACTTTCCTACACTAGGATGTAAGGTTCTACACATCCATGTACCCCACATACTCAAAAGTATGTGCTCCAGGAGTTCCCTGAGGAAAACCTGTTTCACCATCACTTAATTTCTGACAATGATGGATCTATGATCAGGGCTCTACATTATACTTGATTAGTTAGGTACATTCAGTATTCTTTAACAGCATACATTGTTCTTCAAACAATAACAGTAGCATAGCATCTATAAAAGAGGAATACTAAATGTAACAGGCCTAACTCATATCAGTCATCATTTCTCATTATCCTCATCACAAGTCATCTCTAATGCATGACTTTGATGGTATTCATGGCTCTCACAGCCCATTATCAGTATAGGATGCCACTGACAAGACATCCGGTTACTTTACTTATTCATAAGGCTAACAACATGCCTTTAATGAATATAACATCATCATCCATACCTGGATATGATTACCTTCATATCATAACCTGCATGGTTAATACAACTGATAAAGGTAGTATAAAAATAAGGAATATCCTTCCTACTCTTGTCATAAGAGTTTAAATCTCTAATTCTCATCAAATAGAGTTTAATATTCAAAAGCATGTCATTACCCTTGAATTAGGGTTTACTATTCACATTACATGTCATCATCCTTGAATTAGGGTTTACTATTCACATTACATGTCATCACCCTTGAATTAGGGTTTACTATTCACATTAAGGTAAATTGAACTCATAACGTCATCATGTATGAGTAACACCTTCAATGATGATCTTAGATTAGTTAAAAGTTCATCATTTATCATAATTAGGGTTTCTATGATCTCTCACAGGTGGATCATACCCTAATTATGCTCATTTCTGTGTATTGGGGATGCTTCAATTGAGTTTCCACTTAAAAAGGGTACTTTCTCTCTCTAGAAGTACTTTATCTCTCTAGAAGTACTTTCTCTCTCATCATAAGGTTAGGTGATGTCAACATCACTCTAAAACAGGTTGGATTCAGTCATCATAGGCTAACATAGCCAAAAACATCACCATTATGTGATTAGAGTTACTTTCTCTCTCTAGGGTACTTTCTCTCTCTAGAGTACTCTCTCTTTCATCATACTAATGGTTGATGATAACATTAGACTAGATCAAGTTGGATAGAGTCATTATGACTAAAAACATCATTCTCATGTAATTAGAGTTTGAATTGAGCAAGGTATAACTCAATTGACCCTTCACGAGTATTTTGGTAATTCACCCCATTGATCATCATTATGGTCAAAAACCTTAGTCAAATAACCCCTTACTATCCTAGATTATCATTAGGGTTTGATTTGGGCAACATTGGACCATTTATATTATGAATTGATTGAAAGAAGTCAACTTGGAAATTACATTGATTGATTTCAATCATTAATCATCAATTGAGTTGAGATCGGTTGAAAGTGTTGACCGTTTCCCCATTTTGACTTTCCAAGACCGTGAGCCCCCCTTAGGCTTCAAGACCGCGAGCCTCTTCAAGTGGTTCAAGACCGCGAAGCCCTCTCATTGGTTCAAGTTGATGTTGAGACCGCGAAGAGACGTTGACCGTTTGCCCATCTTGACCTCAGGACCACGAGGCCCTTCACGGTCTTGAGACTGTGAGCCTCCTCTCGGTCTTGAGACCGTGAGCCCCCTCACAGTCTTGAGACCGCGAGCCCTCTCACGGTCTTGAGACTGCGAGGCTCTCAAGGTCTCAACTGTTTGGTCCATCAACAAAATCAATAAAGCAATCGATAGTGTCAAACGATGTTGAAGCCCTCAAAAGGTCAAAGCTATGTTGACCACCTATGGATTGGGTCAATTAAGGTTATGCTTTACCAATTGGTCATTCAATTGACCCTCAATTGTTGACCAATTAGGATTGAAATCGATTCAATTAGGGTCTATCAATGTTCACCCATCAATACTCAACAATGTGCATCAACACAAGGTTGAACCCTTCAATTGAGCTCCAATTGGGCTCAAACTTGGCCCAAACGGTCTTGAGGTCATGTGGGTGGACCCCACATGGTCTTGAGACCGTTTGCCCAAGATTTCATCAAAATCTAAGGTGATTTGATAGGGGTTGAACCATGATTGAGCCACAAAATAGAATTTTGATTAAATTGATAACTTATTTGCAATTGGGTCCTCAATTGGTTAAATTACTCAACCCTAAACCTTCAAACGGTCTTGGGTGATTGTCCTCTCGGTCGTGAGACCGTTTTCCCATCCAATTTTGGATTCTAGTGGAAATTCATCAAGGTTAAACAAATTGAGTGGATGATTATATCAATATTTAATTGCAATGTAATTTGGTGCAATTGTACCTTCAATTGGTCAACTATCCTTGACCCCAGACCTCCAAACGGTCTTGGTTGATTTCCCTCGCGGTCTTGAGACCGTTTGGTGACCCCCAAATGGTCTTGAGACCGTTTAGGTCAATCAACCCTAAAAACCCTAATTAGGTCACCATAATTTTAGTACTGATTTTACCTAGGGTTAGCCCTAGTATTCACCCTTTAACTCTTAGCCCGTTTGGAATTAGACCATCAAACTTGGTGAGTTGTTAATTAACATAATTTTGAACAGTAATTTCATATGGTCAATGCTTAGTAAACGACCTTACACGGTCTTGGGACCGTTTGCCCAAAAAGGCACTTTTAGAACGTTTGAAAATTAGTAATAAATTCATTTAAAGTTGTCACTTAAAAAAGTCATATCTCCCGATTCCTTTAGAGTTAGCCTCCCAAATTTTGAGGGTAATTAGCCTATATAATTAGGAACAGATTTCTTATACGGTCCAAGCTCGTTCAATGGGGTCAAACGGTCTTGGAGACCGTTTGCCCTGTCGCGGTCTCGAGACCGTTTGCTCATCTCGCGGTCTTGAG
The DNA here is from genome assembly GCA_963693085.1 of Alisma plantago-aquatica. Taxonomy (NCBI): domain Eukaryota; kingdom Viridiplantae; phylum Streptophyta; class Magnoliopsida; order Alismatales; family Alismataceae; genus Alisma; species Alisma plantago-aquatica. The sequence goes on from OY856413.1 coordinate 629,140,185, forward strand.
TCCGAGAGAGCAAACTGTTGGGACCGTTTAAGAAAGTGAAAAGCAGTGGGTTTTTCTTGGAAATCACGCCTTCATCTCCTAGCTCAAGAACAGTACAGATATCCCACGGGTTTGCTTGCAAAATAGCAAAGAACAGCAAGATACATGAAGGACTATCATCTAACCGCATATAAAAGATGTGTGTAGTAAAGCATGGGTTTAGAGTTATAAAACCCGCCTGAAGCTTGCTTCTTGAGCTCCAAGCTTTCAAGCTCCAAGCTCTAATGGCGTCCTTGAGTTCCCACAGGTTGGCCAAGGTGAAAACTCCAAGAAAGGATGAAAAGAGACGGCTAGAAAGGTAGGGTTTCAAGAGTTAGCCATGAAGATGACCTTGAATTCGAGTTCTAACCATGAAATTAGGCAAGAAGAGGGGTTTAAACCTACCTTGCACCCCTTGGTCGTCCTCCTTAGCTCCAAGGCAGTCCTTGGTCGTCTTTGGTGAAATGAAACAGTAAGGGAACGAAGGGTGAGTTCCCTTGCAACTAAGGGAAGGAGAGCTTATATACATGGGGTAGGATTTTCAACATTAGTTCATAAGTTGTCCATAATTCCAACTAGGTCCCTCCCTATTTACTTGATCGTCCCTTCCTCTTTAATCTAAGGACAAACCTTCTCTTAAGGTCTTAGGAAAAGAAGGTAAAGGAGATCAAGCTAATAATGAGGTACATACATAAAAAGATATTGTACATATACCCTGATTATTCAATCACAAGGTATATTTCATAACATGATAATTCAATTGAAGTGACTTCCTCATCATTTCTTCTCTAAATGATGGCAAAAGTCTAAAAAGATACATTAGATGACATATTTTACAATTTACATCCCTTAATTTGGGTAAATTGCATTTTACCCCAATTTAAGGTTTCAAGCACTGGGATTGCTTCTAAGCTGCACCTTGGTGCCCTAGCTTGGGAAATCCCTCAAACTTTACCAAAAAGATTCTCATGATGTCTCATCAGTAGAGGAACATCTCAACATGTGCAAATTGCAAGCTAACCCTTTTAACTGGGTAAATTGCACATAGGTCCCTGTATATCAAAACAATGCTACAACTTTAAATAAAAAGGAGCAAATACTGAAATATATGTTTCTGAGAAACTTAATTACATGCTCAGATTTAATCACAAAGATTTAATTACATATTTAGGCAAAACACCTAGGGTTGACTCATAACCCAGGTCAGGGATGTTACATAAACCATTGACCTTTATCCACTTTAAGTGTTCATACAATTTGATTAATTACTATCTAAATGATCTTGGTTACTTAAACCTCAAATGGTCTTTACCAATCATACCTCAAACGATCTTGGTTAAATACTCAAAACCATTTAGTAAAGTAGGTGGTGAAGACTGTTTGCCAAAGTTGACTTTTTGAAACCGCATGCACCTAAACAATTTGGGATCGTTTGGTCCCAAAAGATCTTGAGACAGTTTGGTCCCAAACGGTCTTGAGACCGTTTAGACTCAAACGGTCTTGAGACCATTTGGTCCAAACCCCCCTCAAAACCGCAAGGACCAAAAAGAGTCTCAACCACTCCAATTAAATTAGGTTTCCAATGTTGAATCCTTCAACCATTGAATTCATGTAAGCAATCATCAATTGGACCTATCACCATACTTCAATTAAGTTAAATAGGTCAACCTTTAACTGATTTGACCCTCAATTGACCCTCAATTAGCGTTGGAATCAATTGGATTAGGGTTTGGAATCGTTGATCCTTCAACATTAATCAATGTGAGATTGGTTACTTTGAAACCATTGAACCTTCATCCAAATTGGGCATGACCTGACCCCAAACGGTCTTGAGGTCGTTTGGATGACCTCCAAATGGTCTTGAGACCGTTTCCCATGTCAACATAAAAATCCAAGTCAATCAATCAAAGTTTGGATCATTGGATTGATCACCAAATCAGCATTTGATTGCACTTCAACTTAGTACCTTTAGATCTTCAAACACCTAACCATAGTCAACCCTAGACCTCCAAACGGTCTTGGGTGACCCCCAAACGGTCTTGGGATCATTTGTATGACCTCCAAACAGTCTTGAGACCGTTTTCCCATCATATCATCATTAACCATGTCATTCAATTAGAGTTTGGATCCTAGGATTGGTCACCAAATCAGCACTTAATTGTATTTCAATTTGGTATCTTTGGACCTTCAAACACTTGACCAAACTTAACCCTAAGCCTCCAAACGGTTTTGGGTGACCCCCAAACAGTCTTGAGACCGTTTGGGTGATTCCCAAATGGTTTTGAAACCGTTTGGGTCAATCAACCCAAAGCATCAACTCATTCAATTGCAAAATCAGCACTTAGCCGATTAGGGTTTATACCATATGTTTGAATCTTCAAATACTTAACCATACTCAACCCTAGACCTCCAAACGGTCTTGGTTGACCTCCAAATGGTCTTGAGACCGTTTGGGTGATTCCCAAACGGTTTTGAAACCGTTTGGGTCAATCAACCCAAGTTTCAAACTCAATCAATTGTGAAATCAGCACTCAACCCGATTAGGGTTTAGGTGATTGATGGACCTTCAACTCATGAACCAATTGGAGTTAATAAATAATAATTGGTGGGTCATTAACCTAGATCATTATGAACAAGTCCTAAAATGGTAAACCCTCTTCAACATCACCAAACGGTCTTAAACCATTTGCTTCTATGCGGTTTAGTGAAACCGTTTCATTCCAAACGGTTTGAAACAGTTTTCTCCCAAACACAAACCGTTTGGACATTTGATTGAAACCATTTGGTCTAGATATTTGGGGAGGTGTGTGCTTATGATTATGTCATCATCATCAAGCTCTAGACCCACGAAACCTTCTGTGATTTCCATGGAGATTGCATCAATCAACCAAATCAATAATTGTAAATAGAGAAATGATCATTATTTGATTGGGAATTGAATCCAATAACAAAATTAGGGTTTCAAGTTATAAAATCCGCCTCCAATTGAGCTACAAAGCTACAAGATCATGGAAACAATGGTGGATGAAGCTTTTGCAACTCCTCCTAAGCTCGTCCTCAAGCTTTTGGTTGAAAATATTGGCTAGGGTTGATGAGGAGATCAAAATAAGAAGAAATCAATGATTTATTTTTTATTTCCACCATGGAATCAAGGAGAACGAAGGTCGAGGACCTTACCAACAGGTTGGGGTCGTCCTCCTCCTATTCCTGGTCTTCTCTTGGGGTCGGCCAAGGCAAAGGAAGAAATGAAATCCGAAAAGAAGTCCTTAAGTGAGTGGAAAAAGGGATATGTATAAGGAAATCCCAAGGAGAGAGAAAATGGGATTATTTCCTTTAATTCACAAAATAATTTCCACCAAATCCCCCTCCATTTCTTGGCCACGAATCCATTTTTATGTTCTTGCAAAATCTCTTCATTATCCAAGAATAAAGGGAAAAGAAATTAAGCACCTTAACCCTTATAATATTAATATCCATTTTTGAGTGGAATTTCTTTTTCTTATAATAATGGTGAGTGGAATTTCACCTCCTTAGGATATGATCATGCCTTTGCAAGGCTTAAGCTCGTCCACACACATCTGAATCCAACCATTTTAATTTTGGTTGAAGGCCCCCTTCAATTATCTTATTTATTTTTGCATTAAATTGAATTAGGGTTCCAATTAGACTTAAATCTTGATTATTTTAATATCAAGATTCTCTCTCCTCCAAATTAATTCAAATGAGGTGCCCCTCTCATTTTATTTGCTCTACATGATGACAAGAAACATTAGGGACCTTATCGAAGTAGTAATTTGCATATTGAACCTTAGGTTTTGGGTAAATTGTACTTTACACCAAAACTAGGTTTTAATACACAAACATTGTCCAACAAGCTCTTTCTTGGTGTCCAAGCTTGTAGAAACCATACTACTACATCATATTCACTATTATGATGTCTCAACATCAGAATAATATATTATTATGTAACATTTGCAAGTTAGCCCCTTAACTTGGGTAATTTGCACTTTAGTCCAAAATAAGCAAACATTGCTTCAACATTGTTCAAACAGGACCAAAATTGAAACATAAGTTCCTCATGAGGCCTAATTACTTTTCACAAGATAAGATTAAAATTATAATCATCTTTCTTAATCAAAACACCTAGGATTAAAGCATAACCCAGGTCAGGGATGTTACAAATTATCCACCCCTTATAAGGATTTCGTCCCCGAAATCCCTAGATAAAGAAAAACAGATATTATTCATGCATCATATCATCATGTCATCACATAACATTTCATTATTATGGGGACACCATAGAGTTTTGATCAATACAAAGTTATTCCATGCAAGTTTATCATGGAATGATTCACATGGAGCATATACTCCCATGTTCCTTAGTTAGTTTAGTATTTCTCTTTCAAGATCACTATTATATTCTGTCATCTGCTTGAGACTATAAGTCTTTTCATACCATGATTGTGTCATCTCACATGGTAACACCATACTAACTTTCCTTATACTAGCACTAACTATCTCATTAGTTGTACATTCTCGTATCATAAGGAAAGGTTACTTATCAATTGAGAACTTATCTCAAAGATATCATTAACTGTTATGTTTGTGCAAAGCATAAACTCCTAACATGTGAGGTTCATAATATTTTGCATGATCAATCTGATTTCATAGTTGACCATTCCAGGTAATCAACATAGATCATTTGATATTTCTTTTGATACCAGGATCCCTTACCTTGGTATCTATTACATGTGTTAGAAACACATCACATATTTATCTTCCTTTCCTCTTAGGACATCACTTGTTACATATATCTTTTCCTTGAAATCAAGGTCCAAGGTAAACTGATGTTTTTCTAAGTATCCATCATCATGAACAGTTTTATCTTTTGCACATCAAGTGTCCTAAGACCCACTTGATTGCTATGTCCCTAAAAGAAAAGATAACAAGGATCAATATTCCTCTTATTATTTCATGTATTTTCAACCATTCATGAAGCATTTACTCTTTATCTCATCCTAGGTTCCTTGCCCTAGCATAGGAATCTTATAAGGATGATTACATATCATTATCCCTTTAGCATGTTTATGATCATCTTATGATCTCATCATATTTTCCATTTCTACATTATGGTAAGGATCTTTATAATACTTACAACTTTATTAGATGAGATTCATCTCCCTTATTCTCATTCTTATCTTATGAGGATTATACTTTTATTTCCTCATACAAACATGCTCATCTGAGGTTATCTCAGATTCCTCTTTCTTATACTTAGGACAGGACACATTTATTTATTCCATATTTCTTATTTCATGATACTCATTAGATTGTATCAAAATGACTACTTGATCAGAGCAATCAAAAAGATAACAATCTAAGAGTTTCCATACTCACATTATCATCAATAATTGTATACATGGCCAGGGTATATAAATACTGAGATAAGGTAGTATGCACTTGTATACTATCATCTTCCTTCCTTTTCATATTATCACAAGTATAAAATTTAACATTACTGGATTTTATCCAAGCATCTCTTCAATACCTCCTCTTTTCCTATAGAGGTAAGAACAACATAAAACACCTATAATGTTTATTATGTAAAATATAAGTCCTCATAGGACTGATCAAGGAAAGTTCAATCAATTACTTTCTCAATTTAATCTAGGAAATCATAAAAAAACATATAAGAATGACATTATTTTGTCTAACCTGTCATGATTCGTGGATTATTCACTGCCTCAGGCTGATTCTGCCTTAGAGGTTGATTCCCCATAACAATTATGGCTGGGTAATTTTTTGCTAGATGTCCTACCTGTCTACATAGGTAACAAATTCTGGGTGCCAGGTATGGTCTAGAGAGTTCTTTACCCTTTCTAGATGACCATTGCCTTGGTGCACTAGGTCTTGGTTGTACTGGTGATACCAAAGTCTTTCCCTTTTTGGAACTACTAGGCCTCTGATCCTGGATTTGGATAGGCCTTTTCTCAATCATCATCTTGTTTTTCTTTTCTAGGCAAAACCTTCTGATATGTCCAGGTTCCCTGCACTTATGGCAGATCCTGATTTCAGGTTGTATTCTATTCCCTACATCACTATATATTGATTCAACAGGCTGAGGTCGAGCACAAACTTGTTCTAAGTCCAGAACTTCATCATTTCCCATTGCTTCAACATGTTGTTGTGGATTACATATCATGTTGATGTCCAAAACATCATCATTGGGGGCTGGTAATCTAGGTTGTATTGCTAGTGCTCAATCCACTAAATACATCATGGTTTCCCTGAGTTCCCCAACAGTGATACCTAGGGAAGGATTTCTTATCACAGCTGGCTTAGCTAGGGGATTCTCAAGCGATTGTCCCTCTCTTGCATGTTCCCCTGCACCTCTTCTTAGTGCAGCATTGCTGCTTTCTGCAGCAAACTCCTCATGCGACCCAGTCATCTTCAAGTTCTTCTCCTCCTATATGAGCAGAAGACACTAGAACAGACTCTTCTACCTTAGTCCTATGTCTTTGTAGACTCAGTGAACCTAGAGCTCTGATACCACTAAATTGTGGCATCCAACTTACAAAACACAAAATTAACTAAGCGGAAGCAAATCATTTGCAGCGGATTACTGAAAATCACTAAAAATTAAAACTTTTGCAAAGAGATCCAAACATAGGAAACTCTTCCATTAAGAACCAAAGTATAATATTTACATTTTGATCCACTAGTACACAACCTGTACTACCTTTTCTCGAGGATTACAACATCAGCTGTCTTTAGACATAAAATATAGACAGCATATAACTTCGAGGAATCAAGCCAAAATCTCAGATCGATTCATTAAAACACTAACTAAAAACTCCGAGGACCTGAGAGTACAGAGACGACACATAGGATTTTCTAACTATATGACTTGACAGTCAGCAACTCCACTTGAGATCTCACTGTTGTCCAAGCTGTTGCTTTCCTTTTCCTGCAAAAGAGTGTCTGCTTCTTTGTCCGCGTCCACCTAAAAATGTTGGCTCCCACGGGGGTGAGACAATTGTAAATTGCCCCAGCGGGAGATATAACTCTCCACCAAAACATTATTATAGCAGTTTATTATAATTAAAACTGAACAGGAGTTCTTATATAATAAAAACAACATTATTCATTGTATGAACAGAGAAAGATAGTCTCCTTTCCTAAGGAGAACATTGTATCTACTCATGGTAGATTCATAATCCATTTATCTAATTGCAAGGAATGTAAAGAGATATGAATAACATTTATCAACTAAAATTGCATAAAAGGAATGTAACATCATCCAATGAGTTTCCGTATTCAAACCTTAAGCAAACATGCTATACGACTAGTTACATTTTACAATCACACTTATGCCCTGAGGAGATGAGGTATACCGCTCATGCTCCAACCGACCACTGCGAAGTCGAAATCGGTACCATACAAGGTCAAAGGTAGAGCTGGCTACCAAGACCTCCCATATCTCGGTCAGCGCGAGATCACATGCAGGACATCTTGTGTCTCTGCTATAAATATAGCATTCCAGGGTATACTGGCAACTTTGATATTAGAGTTACAGTGGCGTGTTGTACTCTCTTCACGATCGTGAGATCTCATGTTTATCTCCATCGATCCGGTATTAACATTATTGGGAGATGTGTACTGCATCTATCCCAATCATCGGGAGATTTGTGATACATCTATCCTGGTACAAGTAATGAAGGATTGAGAGGTTTGTTGTTTACCTTTCATCAATTCCCTCATTAGGGCGTAAGGATATTCACGCCCATAACCCCCACATACTCAAAAGTATGCCCTCCGGGTTTTGTCGCGGAGCACCCATTTCACCATCACCAATTTGCTGACGATGATGGATCTATGGTCAGGGCTCTACATGATATGATTTCACTTGATTAATTAAGTACATTATCATTTTCTTTTAGCATCAGTCAAGTTCTCAAACATAACTTATTGAGACAAATGCTATTAAGAAACAAGTACTATTTTCATCAATCACTTGTCAGTCTTTATAAGACATTGGGATCTCAGTCCCTCATTTCATTTCTTTGAAAGTTCACTTCCCTCAGCAGCATCATTATCATACTTATCAACTTTGGGTATTTATACCCTCAATTCATCACTATCACTGTTACCATTTGTTAGGTAACCATTACCTCCAGGTCCTCAGACCGAGGTATGCATAATACTTGTTACACAAGTATCTCACATGGCTCTCAAAGCCTATTAAATGTTTTTCCACCCTTCACTAGGCAACAACTTACTCATGGAACTCATAAGGTTCATGCACATTTTGTTACTTTTACTAAGCAACAACAACATTAGGCACATAAGGCCATACAACAAGTTCATTATATGAAAGGCGTAGCTCATATTTGGCTATGTTCATCATCTCATGATGTCTACATGGTTAATAGACATGATAACAGTCATGTAAGTCATTTGTCACATTGTATGAAACATTAGTAACACCACCATCCTTTATCAGGATTTGGATTATCTATCAATTAGGGCTTTTCATTCCCTTTACCCAGAATTAGGGTTAGGGTTTCCCATCTTTCATTACTTAGGGTCTCATGCTCATTTTATTGATTCAACCCTTAATGTATTGCCCCACACCTCTAGGAGTATTCAAAGATATCATAAGTATTTGCTTATGATCATTATTCTCATCATATATCATTAATGATCATCAATTCAAGGTATGACTTCATTTCTCATCCTTGTCATGGTATGATTACAGCATACTCATTGATTTATCATAACCCCATTCTCAAGGTATATTAGTCAACATTTATCAAAGTACATTGAGTTCATTACATCTTCATTGTAACAATTGCATATTGCACACTTCATGTGTTTCTTATCCAAGAATATTGGATTGATAAGTCTACAATGAAATGCAGAATGTGATATGTATCATATCTGAATGTATCACTTTCTTTTCATTTCCATATTCTTAAGTTAATCAACTAACTTTGTATTAAGGTATTTCTCTCTTAATACTTTATCCACTAACTTGTTACTTTCGTCATATGGTGCATGGGACACACATTAGAATTGTCCAATTGTCTTAAATGATATGGACTTATTCAACTGATAGACATTGTTGATATAAGACAAACCATTATCAACTATTTTAGGTATTTCAACTCTTAGGATGTTATCCACATCATTATTTAGATAGCATACATCATTCCTAAAAGTTTCATGTCCTCATTATTGTAAGGTGTATAGGCTATTACTCATGTATAGAGATGGTTGTACAAGGATCCAGGCATCATCTTGTCTCTTAGATCCTTATTCATTAAAATCACCACCTTATCATTCTCATGGTTCATCAACCCTATCCTTCATGTCTATAACATATTCATCTTATTTAATTATTTTAGTCACACCTCTCTTTGGTGTACTGGCTATTAAACCATATCTAGGTTTTCATATATCATCACATGACATCACCCTGAGTTGAGTCTTACACCATATCATAATATCAGGGTTCCACATAACATCACTTAAAACTAGGGTTTCATATTCAATATACCATAATTAGACTTACTGTTTATCCTAATTGGGGTTTCTCATGACATCACCCTCCATTAGGGTTTCTTATTCCATAACCCACAATTAGGGTTTACTATTCACATCACATCACCCTAGATTAGGATTTACTATTCATATCACATCACCCTAAATTAGGGTTTACTATTCACCCCAAGTAGGAGTGGTCATCAAAGTACCCTGAATTAGGGTTTATCATACCATCACTATGAGTTAAGACCAAACCATCATCATGTAGTAAGATTACTTCCATTAATATTCTCAGTTAGGGTTATGATTCATTAACCCTCGTAATTAGGGTTTCATGATCTCACTATGAAGGATCATACCCTAATTAAACATTCATTCATATAGAAAGTATATTACTTGATTATCAATCATGTAGGAAATCTTCTCTATCATCTTCTATAAGATGATGTTTGCTTCAGCCTTGATTAAGCTAAGTCAACTCAATCTTGAAGAAGAATTGAAATCATGGTTTATGTCATTATCACCATGATCATTAGGGCTTAGCTACTTGAAGGGTACTAATCACCCTATCTCATTAAAGGTACCATTATTATAAACACCATTGATTTACATCATGTAATTGACCACTTAAACCATTGACCTTTATCCACTTTAAGTGTTCATACAATTTGATTAATTACTTTCCAAATGATCTTGGTTACTCAGACCTCAAATGGTCTTGACCAATCATACCTCAAACGATCTTGGTTAAATACTCAAAACCGTTTAGTAAAGTAGGTGGTGAAGGCCGTTTGCCAAAGTTAACTTTTTGAAACTGCATGCACCTAAATGGTTTGGGATAGCTTGGTCCCAAATGGTCTTAGACCGTTTGATCCAAACCCCCCTCAAAACTGCAAGGACCAAAAAGAGTCTCAACCACTCCAATTAAATTAGGGTTTCCAATGTTGAATCCTTCAACCATTGAATTCATGTAAGCAATCATCAATTGGACCTATCACCATACTTCAATTAAGTTAAATAGGTCAACCTTTAACTGACTTGACCCTCAATTGACCCTCAACTAGGGTTGGAATCAATTGGATTAGGGTTTGGAATCATTGATCCTTCAACATTAATCAATGTGAGATTGGTTACTTTGAAACCATTGAACCTTCATCCAAATTGGGCATGACCTGACCCCAAACGGTCTTGAGGTCATTTGTATGACCTCCAAACGGTCTTGATACCGTTTTCCCATGTCAACATCAAAATCCAAGTCAATCAATCAAAGTTTGGATCATTGGATTGATCACCAAATCAGCATTTGATTGCACTTCAACTTAGTACCTTTAGATCTTCAAACACCTAACCATAGTCAACCCTAGACCTCCAAACGGTCTTAGGTGACCCCCAAACGGTCTTGGGATCATTTGGATGACCTCCAAATGGTCTTGAGACCGTTTTCCCATCATATCATCATTAACCATGTCATTCAATTAGAGTTTGGATCCTAGGATTGGTCACCAAATCAACACTTAATTGTATTTCAATTTGGTATATTTGGACCTTCAAACACTTGACCAAACTTAACCCTAAGCCTCCAAACGGTCTTGGGTGACCCCCAAACGGTCTTGAGACCGTTTGGGTGATTCCCAAATGGTTTGGAAACCGTTTGGGTCAATCAACCCAAAGGATCAACTCATTCAATTGCAAAATCAGCACTTAGTCGATTAGGGTTTATACCATATGTTTGAATCTTCAAATACTTAACCATACTCAACCCTAGACCTCCAAACGGTCTTGGTTGACCTCCAAACGGTATTGAGACCGTTTGGGTGATTCCCAAACGGTTGTGAAACCATTTGGGTCAATCAACCCAAGTTTCAAACTCAATCACTTATGAAATCAGCACTCAACCCGATTAGGGTTTAGATGATTGATGGACCTTCAACTCATGAACCAATTGGATTTAATCAATAATAATTGGTGGGTCATTAACCTAGATCATTATAAACAAGTCACCAAATGGTAAACCCTGGTCAACATCACCAAACGGTCTTAAACCATTTGCTTCTATGCGGTTTAGTGAAACTGTTTCATTCCAAACGGTTTGAAACTGTTTGCTCCCAAACACAAACCGTTTGGACATTTGATTGAAACCGTTTGGTCTATATATTTGGGGAGGTGTGTGCTTATGATGATTTCATCATCATAAAGCTCTAGACCCACGAAACCTACTGTGATTTCCATAGAGATTGCATCAATCAACCAAATCAATAATTGTAAATAGAGAAATGATCATTATTTGATGGGGAATTGAATGCAATAACAAAATTAGGGTTTCAAGTTATAAAACCCACCTACAATTGAGCTCCAAAGATCCAAGATCACGGAAACAATGGTGGATGAAGATTTTGCAACTCCTCCTAAGCTCATCCTCAAGCTTTTGGTTGAAAAGATTGGCTAGGGTTGATGAGGAGATCGAAATAAGAAGAAATCAATGATTTATTTTTTATTTCCACTATGGAATCAAGGAGAACGAAGGTCAAGGACCTTACCAACAGGTTGGGGTCGTCCTCCTCCTATTCCTGAGCTTCTCTAGGGGTCGTCCAAGGCAAAGGAAGAAAGGAAATCCGAAACGAAGTCCTTAAGTGAGTGGAAAAAGGGATATGTATAAGGAAATCCCAAGGAGAGAGAAATGGGATTATTTCCTTTAATTCCCAAAATAATTTCCACCAAATCCCCCTCCATTTCTTGGCCATGAATAAATATCCATGTTCTTGCAAAATATCTTCATTATCCAAGAATAAAGGGAAAAGAAATTAAGCACCTTAACCCTTATAATATTAATATCCATTTTTGAGTGGAATTTCTTTTTCTTATAATAATGGTGAGTGGAATTTCACCTCCTTAGGATATGCTCGTGCCTTTGCAAGGCTTAATATCGTCCACACACATCTGAATCCAACAATTTTAATTTTGGTTGAAGGTCCCCTTCAATTATCTTATTTATTTTTGCATTAAATTGAATTAGGGTTCCAATTAGGCTTAAATCTTAATTATTTTAATATCAAGATTCTCTCTCCTCCAACTTAATTCAAATGAGGCGCCCCTCTCATTTTATTTTCTCTACATGATGCCAAGAAACATTAGGGTCCTTATTGAAGTAGTAATTTTCATATTGAACCTTAGGTTTTGGGTAAATTGCACTTTACACCAAAACTAGGTTTTAATACACAAACATTGTCCAACAAGCTCTTTCTTGGTATCCAAGCTTGTAGAAACCATACTACTACATCATATTCACTATTATTATGTTTCAACATCAGAGGAACATATTATTATGTAACATTTTCAAGTTAGCCCCTTAACTTGGGTAATTTGCACTTTAGTCCAAAATAAGCAAACATTGCTTCAACATTCTTCAAACAGGACCAAAATTGAAACATAAGTTCCTCATGAGGCCTAATTACTTTTCACAAGATAAGATTAAAATTATAATCATCTTTCTTAATCAAAACACCTAGGGTTAAAGCATAACCCAGGTCAGGGATGTTACACCTCCTCTCTCTCTCTGAGCTTAATCACTTGCTACATCCATTAGAGTGAGTAGTAAATTCATAAGAGAGCTATCCTACATGTATATCTTGTGAGGCTCTCACTTCCACCACCACCCAATCTCTCATTTCCTCCATGAAGATGAAGATGAAGATTCTCTCTCTTGGCTAAGAGAGGAGAAGATCAATAAGGGAAGGAGTCCCTTGGTGAAAGCTTCTCCTTGGTGAAGGTGAAGTCAAAGGTGGAAGATCCAAGAAGAGTGGTAATTCCTTAAAGGAAGAAGACTTGTGCAAGAGTGGGTAAGTCCTTGGTGAAGGCGGAAGACTCAGTGCGAAGTAGGTAAGTCTTTGGTGAGGTAGAAGACTCTTGGTTGGATAAGTAAGTCATTTGGTAGGTTGTTGCCTCCCTTCTCCTTAAAGGAAAAGTTGGGTATCCTTGTCCCATAAAAGGAAGGTCATATGTTGTAACTCTTATAAGTGAATATAAGGAGGGAGACGTGTTTTAAAAATCCTATAGGTTGACCTCTCTATGTAGTGGACTGACAGTCTCCTAGTTTGGAGATTGGAGAAAGCAAACTCTACATGATCAAGGGGCTTCTTGAAAACTTCAAGATGGGAAAGAAGGAAAGGATAGCTGAGATGCACTGAAGACTCAACACCATTGTAAATGTTCTTGCCACTCTAGGTCATCCTATGGATAGAAGAGAGATCAACTCAAAGATCCTTACAGCTCTCCCGAGGAGGTGGAAATCCAAGGTGATTTCCATTAAAGAAGTAAAGTCTCTTGGTGATATTCCTACTGAAGAACTTGTAGGAAATCTACAAGCCCATGAAGTCAAACTTGATAAGCAAGATGAAGAAGAAAGACAAGAAAGAGCTAAAGAGAATGAATAAGGTTTAAATCAAAGCACAAATTGAAACTATTGTTGGTGAAGCCTCTCTGCCCTCTCAAGTTGAAGAAGATGCCATGTACTCCAAGGATAGATCTACAAAGGCAAGTCATCCTCCTTCGCCCGGTGCTTCAAGTGTGGAAAAAAAGGGTCACTTCAAGGAAGATTGTCCACAAGGCAAAAAGACCCATCATCACAAGAGAAGAGAAGAGAAGAGAAGTACAAGAAGAAGGAGAAATGGCACAAAAGCTCAAGTGACTCCTCCAATTCAAGCTCAAGTGACTCCTCCAACTCAAGCTTAAGTGACTCCTCCAACTCCAGCTCAAGTGAAGAATCAAGTGGAGTATCTAGATTAAAATCTAGTGATGAAAGAGAATGTCATTTTGCTCTTCTCGCATCAACAAGTGAAGACTCAAATGAGGTAAAGCTAAACTCTTTAGATAGAGAATCTTTAACTGCTATATATTATTCATGCTACTCGTGCCTCTCTTAAGTATTCTAAAAAGAAAAAGAAAAAGCTTTCTAGAATTGTGGATATTTTGCATGTAGAAATAGATGATCTTGAACATTCTAATATTTGCTTGCTAGATGGTAACAATGCTTATCTTAGTCAAGTAGACTCTCTTAAACTTGAAAATGATAGTTTTCTTGATAAGATTAGATTTCTAGAAGCTCCCATTCCCATGCTTATTGAATATTATGACTACTCTTTCCGTGATTACTTTTTTAGCATGTAGATTTATGTTTGATTTAATTTAAAGTAGCGGTACTTCTGTACAACCACCCACAGAGGGCATGTATTTAATCACCCTGGGGAATGTTTTTATTCTCCCCTATATAATTGTGTAGGTGACTGGGAATGTCTTATTCTCCCCTCACCTATAGGTTAGAGGTCTGGTAGGTGCCTCAACCCTACTTAGCTAGGTAGAAATAATTATCTTACATGCAAATCCTTTTTAATATAATTGTTAGTGGCAAGTTTGTTTTGAATATAGCCTCATATTCTTATTATATCCATCTTATGATGAACCCTAGCCTGTTCTTATTTGCTTTACTTATCTTGTTATCCTAGACTAGTTTTATGACACATACCTTGTTTTCTTTCCCCTTTTGTTGGGTTCTTTCCCAACCACCCAGGTGATGGTGTTGAGCAAGGAGAAGGACAAGTTTGAAGGAAGTCATCTCAGGAGTAGATCTCAAGCTATCAGAAAGGATGTCTAGGTTGCTATATCTAGATCCTTTTCTCTTATATTTTTCTTTTGGGAATGATCATGTAATGAACCAAGAAATCCATGTAATAGGTTGAGTACTTTTATTTCTGCTGCTATTGACATTTTATAATATATCTAGTGCATGCTTATTTACTTGGAATGTTATACATGCATCCCTCAATATCTTTTGTCTTTCTAAAAAAGATGGATGTTTTTGTAACATCCCTGACCTAGGTTTAGGGCTAACCATATTTGTTTAGCCTAAATAAGTTTCTTACAACTTTAATATAATCCTCTAAAGTTTTTTGTTATCAAGTGACAAACTTATGTTTCAAGTTTGGTCCTGTTTGAATAATGTTTGAGCAATGTTCTCTTATTTTGGACTAAAATGCAATTTACCCAAGATGAGGGATTATATTGCAATATGTCACATGTTAAACATACCTCATGTGTTTTATCATCATAAGAGAGAGAATGATGTAAGTTGGTGGCTTGTAGAAAGCCTAAATTCCAAATTTGAACTTGTTTGAATAATGCTAGTGCCTTATGAATCAATTTTGGTACAAATTGTAATTTACCCAAAATGCAGGGTTGATATGAAGATTACCACCTCTAGAGTGTCTACTCCATCCTAGTATCATTTATAGGAGAAATAAAGAAGTATACACCATGTTTGAATCATGTATAAGTGATAGAATTCTTGGTGATAGAAAGACCAAGAAAGGGGTTGAATGTGAAACCCTAACTTGAGTTGTATCGAGTTGTAGAGTCCATACGAGAGTGCCTATTAGCCAAGAAGCCATAGGGGGAGTCTCATATCGGATTTTGAACTCTTGTAAAAGGACATGATGGGCAAATCACCTCAAGGAGGTGAGGTGTATCGGTTTACAACTTCCTTGGAAAAGTTGTATCGGGTTGTGAATAAAGTGGTGATTAAGTTGAGATGTCTTATCCAACAAGATAAGTGATGGCTGAAATATAATATCTAGATTATCCTCAAGTGTTTTGCATGTCAAGATAAATGCTATTGCATGCATGTAAACGTGCCAACCATGCATGGACATGTGTCACCTAGTAGCTTAAAATGATGACACCTCATATACACACTTTTTTCATGAACCTCGAGTATGTATACCACTCCTTTCACCTATTAGTGGAATTTTTAGAATCTTACCACCCCCTTTCTCTTAGATATCATGCATAGAGTCTTGGTATCATGCATAGGTGAAGGAGTATCGTGTATAGAGCCTTGGCATCAGCCATAGCAAAGTGATATCGCCCATAGTAAAGTGATATCAGCCAAGTGAAAGATATCAGCCACAGGTGAGGGATATCAACCACAAGTGGTGAGGTATCGTGCATAGTGCTGAGGAGCTTAAGTCTTGGACCTTTGATAAGCTCATATTCAACCTTAGGAATGTGAAGATTTGGATCTTGGAGCTTTTTAAGTTTCTCTTGAGGCGGGTTGTATAACTTGAACTCAATTGTGTTATTATTTACCCTCAATCTTGCCATAGTTGATGATTTACTTTCAATTCGAATTTTCTTACATAATTTATGAATCCATGAGTTATAGTAGTGATCTAGGAGTGTTTTCCATGAACTAGAACAGTAAGAATAAGAGTCTAGAGGTTGATGATGATGACATCATCATGGTTCAACCCGATATTGGGTTGAAGGACCTCTAAACCGATATGGTGAAGTGAACATATCACTAAAATGATACAATGGGGATACATACACCTTATACACAATATGACAATGAAGTATACACCTTGTGCATGATATGGTGTCAAGCATATACCATGTGCACGATATGAGGTCAAGTATACACCTCATGCACGACATGGAGTCAAGTATGTACTCAAACCTGATATGACAAATCGTAGATGAGGAGTAACCTGATATGGTGATATGAATACACCACTAGCATGATATAGTGATGAGTTTATACCTCATGAATGATATGAGTGACACATACATACATATTGTGCACGATATGGGGTCAAGCACCCATCTTATACACGATATGGTATCAAGAAGATACCTAACCCAATATGCTGTTGAAACCCAACATGGGAAAGTAAAACCTGATATGCATTGTAACCCCATATCCCTAACAGTTTGTACACTTGAGCTAGTTGTGACTAATAAGTTGTCTAGCCTATTACTCATCACATGATGAAGGGTAGGACGATACCATGAAGGTTTTGAAGGGATATGAGTATAAGGGTCAAACCCGATATGCAAACCCTAAAGGTTGAGTAACCCTGTATGAATGCACGATATGGAGATAAGGAGATATTGTCACGGAACCGTTCTTACCCAATCCTAATCCTACTGCCTAGACAGTAGTAAGAGGATTGAAGCACCCATCCCTGAGAGGCCCAATATGATCTACCACACTGGCATATACAATAAGAAATAAATAACTCAAAAACTGGATAATTAAAGAACAAACTAACCCAATATGGAGATATATCCGATTTGTCATTGTCATCAGAGTAATTAGAGTGCGGAAGCGATCTTATCCAATATTCCATTTGTATTTCCTAAAATCAATAAAATCAAGACACAATCATGCAATTGCACGGTACTCTATCAAAATCAAGGAGAACAGTTTATAAGAAAGATATGTATACTTGGCAGGACTTATATTTCAAAGTATAACAAACGATTTCCAACATCAATATCATTCGACAAAAAAATGGTTGTTATTCAACGATTCAATTTTTATTACGAGTTCCCATTATGCTGTAATTCGAGAAGCATGCTTATATAATTTTGTGTGACTTTATTGCCCCAACGCGATGGGGAAAGTCACGGGGCTCCTTCTCACCATAGGAACATAGGAGGCCAATGTACAAGTCCCACCTCCAAATGAGGGGGTTGTTGTACTCAATATCTACATTATCAATATTATCAATATCATCATCATTATCAATATACGGGCAGTCATAATGGGCATGCAATTTATGTTTTCATGTTTCTCAAAATATAATATAGAAAAACAGAAGACTAATCATAGGGAACAATAGCTCATCCAAGTAAATAGCCAAGTACACAGTCAAGAGATACATAAAAGTATCTTCAATACAATCAAGGAGGAGTTATATAATAGTGTACTTTTCACTGAGGATTTCGAGTATAATCAATATTTGAATCAATACGTCAACCCTTCGAGTCAGATCCTAAATCATCAGGATTGGATCAAAGGTCAAGATCATGATGTTCATAAAATCATGTTTTAACATTCGAGATTAGGGTTACATTTTCCTTGGTCAACCTTAGGGTTAGGTGATCCACCTATGATCCATAATATTTCAATATGTCTAACATTATTCAAGTGTCAAGAATATTTCAAGTGTGGATGACCTACTTAGGTTTTCCAGGATCATATATGTAAACCCTAATTTCATGATCTTTATCCAAGTCATTATCAAATTTTAGATCATCATCATGATACTTAGCATCAGTGGTGTTCAAGATTAGATCAAGTTCTGATTAGAATTATGAGTAAATCAAAGATTAACTTTTAGGTCAATAGATCAAGATATGCCATAAGATTTGGATCAATCATATTATCAAGATATCATCAAAATTACCTTCAAGGCATAAGATTAATATACAAAAGTGGTTAAGACAACAAGATTAGATCTAGTCTAGTCAAGTATGACTTCATGTCTCAAGATAATCATCAGAGTAAAGATACAAGGTTTCCAAAGTCTAATTACAACATTGAGTCATTTGATAAACTAAATAAACATGGGATCAAATATAGGGATATCAGTGAGGATAATTTGGAATTAGGTTTCAAAAAATGTTTTTAAATGATTCATTGGATTTTTCTGATGAAGATTGACTACTTATTTGTAAGTTTTGGAGTTTGGATGCATTTGATACAATTAAAACAAGATCTAGACATTATATGAATTTCTGAATCGAGAGGAGATATTTACCTTATTTGCAAAAATCAAGGGTCATTGATCCAAGATTGGGTGGCCAAGATCGGGTCATAAGGCTCACTGATATAGGATCTGGTCAATCTTCATTTGGACGGTTTAGTCATTGATTTCTTGGTTCAGACCTCGGTTCAACAAAGTATTGGACCGGGCCTCCCCCTTCCTGGACCGACTGGTCTGGGACCTCTCTTCCACATTCAGGAGCTCACTCACGAGGCCAGAAGCCATGCAAAGCACCTCGCCAGCGTAAAGAAGGTCTAGGGGCATCGGAGGGCGATGGGAACCCAGAACATGTCGTCTGTGTCCGTGGGGACCTCACGAACTTGATGGTGGTTTCAAAGAAGGAGGATAGCGGCCAGGAGCAGATCACCCAAGGCAGCCATGTGCGGTGGCGTTGATCTGGAGCAGAGAGTGTTTGGCGAGTAAAAGTAGAGTTTTTGAGGCCAAGATGGTGTGTGAGGATAAGCTGTGAGCAGGGTTCACTTGCTGCGGACCTTGGGGGGTCCTTTTATAGTGGTAGGGGCTAGGTTTAGTGTGTCATATGGCCAGAGCGTCCAAGGTGGCGGCCGCGAGAGAAGTCTCTCATTTGCTCTTGAAACCGAATTATTCAAGGGGGAAAAAGGGATAGCTGAATCTGGATTGGCGGGACGAGCATCCTCGTTCTATTTGATTTTCAAAACGGGGTCCAGACGAGCCAAAAGCACTTGACCTTTCAGTCGCCCCCTTCTCCACTAATTGCGGGAGGTAGGGGATGACCTCCTGACCACAGGATCAGGGCCGTGATCCGTGGCTGGCTGATCCAAGGGCCGAGGTCCCTCCCTTGCCTTGGGTCGTGGATTGCTGGCATGGAAAAGGTCAAAAAAGGCAAATAAAAGGGGATTTTAGCACAGAACTTCAAAAATTCATAGAAAATCGTAGGAATGTCCAAATGACCTCAAATTTGGACCAAAGCTTCAAAATAATGTTAAGAATATCTAGAAAATATTTGAGAATCAAAAGACAAAGTTTGATTGACCAATTTGATTCTTTGGACAGAGTGATGAATGAATCCAATTTGAAGTGTTATAATGTGTATAAAAACTACATTGGTCACCATATCTTGGATTCGAGTCTCAATAATGATTATGAAGGCAATAAAAAATAATTTGGGACCATTAGTAGGTATAATGAGGGCAAAAGATTAATTATCTCATTATTTTGCTAAATTCCACTTTGTCACATCCTTCCCTCCTTAAAAAGGATTTTTGTCCCCAAAATTCAAAAACAACCTCAAAAGTTTGGATCATTCAACCTAATTCATATCCTCAAATACTAAAGTGTCCTCAATTATAAAAACAAAATTGTGTCCTCAAACTCCAATTAGTCCCAAAAATCATAATTGAGATTCCATGTTTCGTATCATAATCAACTTGATACTAACATCATTTCATCATCAAGAAATAGAGTATCAAGATCATCACATATATTTGTCCAAAGTCAGCATATGAGTCGCAAATAAGGAAATCATCCTATTGTTCACAAGTTTGGACATATCATGTTTTAGGTCAAACAAATAGAGTACTTGAATCAAATATACAAGGTGACTCTCAATCCCAATATCTCAGGGTCCTAGCTTCTCCATTGGTCTAGGTGGGGTTATGCGTCCATGATTTGAGATTTCACATTTCAACATTTCTAGACAACATCATACTTTCAATATCATCATTTCGAGCTCAAAATCAATGGGAAGGTCCCACCATAGTCCTAATGAGAGCTAGACCCTAATTGATAAATCGAGAGAGTCGATATAGTTGTCATTTCAAAATTTTCAAATTTTGGGATTTTGAAGTCATTAGTCATATATTTCAAGGTCCAAATAGTGTGATCATAGGATTTGTATCATTATTGATATTGATAATCATGAGTCACAAGTCCATTAATCAACATCAAGAGTCGATATTTTAGACACCAAAAGTCATAGATCCAAAATTTTGATCATATGCGTATATATTTTAAAGATAGGGTTTATATTCCTGTTTAGACCTTAGGGAGATCACTCATCTATATTCAATTTCTAGCAACAATATTCAAGCAATATTCGAGCAACATATCAAGATTTCATTATCATTGTATTCAAGGTTGATGAATGATCTACACCTAGGTCTATCTAGGAAGTCAACCACAAGTTACAGTCAATATTGTCATATATCAAGATCATTATTAAATCAATATTCAAGATCGAGTATCAACCATGGGTTTAACCTATTAGGCTTAGGTCAACCAGTCAAAATAGGGTGGAAGGGAATACCTTTCCAAACTCTAAATAATCAATAATAAGAAAAATTTAGAGGTAGTCAAAATAGGGATGTGACCTAGGTTAGGGGAGTCATGAGTCAACTACCACCTTAATCTAGCACATTACCACATTAGTTATTATCCATTGAACTTATTCAAATAGGGAGAGTATCAATGATTAAATCAAAGTCATAAGATTAAAATTCAAGATAATAGGGCAATAATGTCAAGATTTGTAATTCTTTCCTTTCATGATCAAGGTAGTGATATAATTTGGAAATTGAGGATTTGAATTTGACATTTGAGGAATTAGAGCATAATAGTGCAAAATCTAGTTCCATAATCATCATATCCAAAATTGATATTGAAAAAGTCATCAATGGTCAATAGGAAAATTGCTTTTTGCATCATAGTCTTACATCATTATTTTGTGAGTCTTAGATTTAGTCATTTGATTGCATGGTCAAGATGTGTATAAAATAGGATACGAGTTTGATTAACTATATTTGAGGTTTAATCAATAATAGGGCAACATGGATTTAATCAAATAGGGACCTTATCAACAATAAGGTATAAGGTATAAGTCATCCTTATTTCACCAAATCATAATTCGTATCATTTACCTCAAACATAGGAAGCATATAGTCAAGATTTAGCTGAAATTGAGTGTTCATGATATTAGGGATCATACGGGAGTATTTGGTTTCAAAGTTAATTGATCAAAATCGAGTTTTCAAATTTAGGTCAGATCATGGTATTAAATTTCAAGATTTAGCAATATTCATTTTTCCCATTCATAAGCTACCCATAATCGAGATATCATGTGGCAAAAGGTCATGAGAAGGAACACATGATGAGATAAGAAGACTACCTAATCTTCATCTACATGGGTGTCTTAGGATTGTCCTTAAAGAAGAGATGAGATGCTAGAAGACTCTCTAGGGTTTCACAAGAGAACCATTAGGTCCAGTTCTAGATCAATTAAGGCCAGGTAGAGCGGGGGATCTCAACTACTGTGAAGATAGATAGGAGAAATTATGCCAGGACCCCGAGCCTAGACACCTTAATTTTCACCATTATGGACTTTAGGGTTTCTTGGGTGTAAGAGACTTGAGAAATTATTTACTTAAAGTATATGGGAGTGTGTAAGCTCTGATACCAACTGTCACGGAACCGTTCTTACCCCAATCCTAATCCTATTGCATAGATAGTAGTAAGAGGATTGAAGCGCCCATCCCTGAGTGGCCCAATATGATCTACCACACTGGCATATACAATAAGAAATAAATAACTCAAAAACTGGATAATTAAAGAACAAACTAACCCAATATGGATATATATCCGATTTGTCATTGTCATCAGAGTAATTAGAGTGTGGAAGCGATCTTATCCAATATTCCATTTGTATTTCCTAAAATCAATAAAATCAAGACACAATCATGCAATTGCACGGTACGCTATCAAAATCAAGGAGACCAGCTTATAAGAAAGATATGTATACTTGGCAGGACTTATATTTCAAAGTATAACAAACAATTTCCAACATCAATATCATTCGACAAAAAAAATGGTTGTTATTCAACGATTCAATTTTTATTATGAGTTCCCATTATTATGTAATTTGAGAAGCATGCTTATATAATTTTGTGTGACTTTATTGCCCCAACGCGATGGGGAAAGTCATTGGGCTCCTTCTCACCATAGGAACATAGGAGGCCAATGTACAAGTCCCACCTCCAAATGAGGGGGTTGTTGTACTCAATATCTACATTATCAATATTATCAATATCATCATCATTATCAATATACAGACAGTCATAATGGGCATGAAATTTATGTTTTCATGTTTCTCAAAATATAATATAGAAAAACAGAAGACTAATCATAGGGAACAATAGCTCATCCAAGTAAATAGCCAAGTACACAGTCAAGAGATACATAAAAGTATCTTCAATACAATCAAGGAGGAGTTATATAATGGCGTACCTTTCACCGAGGATTTTGAGTATAATCAATATTTGAATCAATACGTCAACCCTTCGAGTCAGATCCTAAATCATCAGGATTGGATCAAAGGTCAAGATCATGATGTTCATAAAATCATGTTTTAACATTCGAGATTAGGGTTACATTTTCCTTGGTCAACCTTAGGGTTAGGTGATCCACCTATGATCCATAATATTTCAATATGTCTAACATTATTCAAGTGTCAAGAATATTTCAAGTGTGGATGACCTACTTAGGTTTTCCAGGATCATATATGTAAACCCTAATTTTATGATCTTTATCCAAGTCATTATCAAATTTTAGATCATCATCATGATACTTAGCATCAGTGGTGTTCAAGATTAGATCAAGTTCTGATTAGAATTATGAGTAAATCAAAGATTAACTTTTAGGTCAATAGATCAAGATATGCCATAAGATTTGGATCAATCATATTATCAAGATATCATCAAAATTACCTTCAAGGCATAAGATTAATATACAAAAGTGGTTAAGACAACAAGATTATATCTAGTCTAGTCAAGTATGACTTCATGTCTCAAGATAATCATCAGAGTAAATATACAAGGTTTCCAAAGTCTAATTACAACATTGAGTCATTTGATAAACTAAATAAACATGGGATCAAATATAGGGATATCAGTGATGATCATTTGGAATTAGGTTTCAAAAATATTTTTAAATGATTGACTACTTATTTGTAAGTTTTGGAGTTCGGATGCATTTGATACAATTAAAACAAGATCTAGACATTTATATGAATTTCTGAATCGAGAGGAGATATTTACCTTATTTGCAAAAATCGAGGGTCATTGATCCAAGATTGGGTGGCCAAGATTGGGTCACAAGGCTCACTGATATAGGATCTGGTCAATCCTCAATTGGACGGTTTAGTCATTGATTTCTTAGTTCAGACCTCGGTTCAACAAAGTATTGGACCGAGCCTCCCCCTTCCTGGACTGGCTGGTCTGGGACCTCTCTTCCACACACAGGAGCTCACTCACGAGGCCAGAAGCCAAGTGGAGCACCTCGCTGGCGTAAAGGAGGTCTAGGGGCATCGGAGGGTGATGGGAACCCAGAGCATGCTGTCTGTATCTGTGGGGACCTCACGAACTTGATGGTGGTTTCAAAGAAGGAGGATAGTGGCCAGGAGCAGATCGCCCAAGGCAGCCATGTGCGGTGGCGTTGATCTGGAGCAGAGAGTGTTTGGCGAGCAAAAGTAGAGTGTTTGAGGCCAAGATGGCGTGCGAGGATGAGCTGTGAGCAGGGTTCATGTGGCAACACATCCCATTATCACACAGATAACGAGGTGTTACGCGAAAATGTGTGGAAATCACCATAACCACAGCTTATCAAAAACACAGGTTAATTAAAACCGATTGCAGAAAACATATAAACTGTAAAACTATTACTTTCCAGTCCTCATCCTGCACAGAAACATGTCATATATATACATTCATGAGATCTGATACGTGTCCACAGCTCAGAAACAGCTGTTCATCCATCACATGAGTTCACCACCTGTTCATATACATAAAGGCCCACATCTGGCCAACAGCAGGATAAACAAACATCGTCGAACGGTCATCGTGAAATAACGTCAAAACACTACCAAGGACCTGAGAGTACAGGGATGACTCTAGACTCTACTACAAAACATCCAAAACAGCAGCATATCCATCGCTTGCCTTCTACTGCTCGTCAGGCTGCTCGGCCGCCACACCACGACCACGACCACGTCTACCTCGACCACCTAAAAAGGGTGTAAGCCAACGGAGTAAGACAATTGAACAATTGTCCCATCGGGAAACATAACTTCCCACCACAACTACAGAACCTCAGCAAGATAAACGATAACAGCAGATAACTAACAACAGGTATAACAAGAGCAGTCTCTCTATATATAAGGCATAGTTATTCTTACCGACAAGCTAATCAGCTGTGCAAGCATATATCCAAATATATCTTAATGAATATGATTTGCAAGATAAGATGTATTTCCATGTAACATGATTATCAGAACAAGATATAATGTCACATAACCTGGAAGGTATAACAGAGATATTACACAAACAAGGCTTCAACCAATGTTTCGTGTTTATCCTAAGCAATAAGTACTAAACGGCTGTATTACGTATTATTATGCCCTGAGGATTTGAACTGTACCGTTCAAATCCAACCATTGGCTGCGAAGCCTAAATCAAGTGCCATACAAGGTCAATGGAAGAGCCGGACTCCACGATCTCCCACCTCGTGGTCAGTACACGAGTACAACACAAGCAGGACCGTAGTCACATGCTGAAGTGGTCTAAGCCACAGGGACAGCTCCATAGACTACCCTCACTCTAGCCCGCCTTGGTACAGGTCTCGACGCTAGTAAAACTGAGCCACGGGCCTGTTCACCGTGCTCTGAGCCATGAACGCATTCATGCTCACACATCGCATATCCTGAGCCATGGGCCTGTTCACCATCCTCTATATACAAATATGAGTCTGTAACCGAAGTTACACTCTTACCTCCTTATTTTCAGGCTAGGAGCAACCTACACATATTCAACAATATGCACTTCCAGATTAACCCGTAGGAGAACCTATTTCACCATCACCAAGTCCTGACGATGATGGATCTATGGCCAGGGCAGACTACATGATATAATTCCACTATAATTAATTAGTATCTTTTAGATGGATTGCAGGATTCAACCAAGTTATAATCATGCAAGATATAACAGAAAATAAAGAACATTATATTATTATTGAAACCTCTTCAACATGATCCATCACAAAGATCCAACATCACATGTTACCACTTGGCCTCTTGCCAACCATCCAGATCCATATCAAGGATCATCACATAACATAGGATATCAATCCTTCATCATGTACTGTCACTGCCTCTCAAGGCTCACATCATCATCATGGGACCAACACATTACATATATAATCTCATAGAACAAATATCAAGGTAATGTTACTCATCACATATGTCACATAGCCCTTTCATGGCTACACATCACCTGCATGGTTAGAATACACAATAACCATAGATTCAACATAAGGAATATGCTCACTATCATGAGTTATCATTCAAGATAATCTATTTATCAACATTACACTATTTGATGATCAAGCTTGTTAAGCACATCATAACATAATCATGCTTACCCTTATCTCAGGATTAGTCCAGGTATTCACTTTATATAACAATTATGTTGAGTATACAAGTCAACTACTATTGTTACCAATATCATTACTATTACCATCCACTATCATCATTATTACCATTTTTATCATTATGCAAGCTACTAGTGTAACTATCATCATTCTCACTAGCAATTAAGCACAAGGGTTAATTCATGCATGTCATTACTATCATTATTGCCATCATTATTATGATCATTATCATTATTGTCATTATGCAATTACCATCATCATCATTGTTACTATCATTAGCATTATCATAGTTTACAAGGCATCATTATCGTTTGAGCATATACATCCATTTACATAACACATGAGATCATCACCATAAGGTCACCTAACCCTCACTATCACCCTTCACGACCCTCACTAAAACTCACCTAGACCTATCGGCCGACACATACACCAACCCTATCGGCCATCACCACCCAAGGGTGTCGCCCAACATGGCTATCGGCCATCACCACCCAAGGGTGTTGCCCAACATGGCTATCGGCCATCACCACCCAAGGGTGTCTCCCAACATGGCTATCGGCCATCACCACCCAAGGGTGTCGCCCAACATGGCTATCGGCTATCACCATGATTAGCCCTGTCGGTCAACACAAACAACCATCAACCTCAACTCAACCCTAGGTCACCATATCGATCAGCACAAAGAACCCCACTATGTCGCCCAACATAAGAACAAGGGTCATCTTCAACCTTCAACACATGGAAGCCCTAAACCCTAGAAAGCAAAGGTACACAAGCAAAATATAAAAGCAAGGAACTAAGCTACACAACTAACATATAACAAGATCATAGCTAGAGGAAAAGGAGTTAGGGTTAGAAGCTATGCAACCCGCCTTAAGCTCCAAGCTCCAAGGAAGAAGATGCACTCCAAGGTCCAAAGCTATCGTCCACCAAGCTACTCCAAGAAGGTGTATCGGCCACCACTTCAACTCCAAGGGAGTGTGTTGGCCAACACAAGCAAGATGGAGAGGGATATCGTGCACTCAAGGTGGAGGAGAGACCAAAAGAGCAAAGGAGACTAAGGCAAGGAGAAGAGCTACATATATAGGAAGAAGGGGAGGAGAAACCAAGGTACAATCATGCTATGTGTCGTCCACCCAAGGGAAACTTGTCCTAGGGTTCAAGCCAACACATTAGCAAGCCAAGAGACACTTGTCCAAACTAGGCACCAAGTGTCACCAACCAAGGTCAAGCCACATGGGCGACACAAGCAAGAACTCCTGCTGGGCGACACAAACAAGCTACTGGGTGACACACCATGGTGTTGGACGACACAAAGCTCTCTTGGACGACACACACACACCCTAGGTCGACACAAACTTACCTTGGACGACACAAGGCAAGCCATGGCCGACACAAAGCTCAAACAAGCCCAAACAACACATCTCAAGGCCCAAACAAGCTCAACTCAGGCCCAAAGAACTCAAACAAAAAGCCCAAGCCTTCCTCTCAATCCTAGAGGAAGCAAAGAGGGGAAAACATCTCACAAGATGTCAAACTTGCACACAAAACCCTAAACTTGGGTTATTTGCAAGTAACCCCTCGAACTCTCAACAAAGCACAACAAAACCCTAATCACCACTCAGAGGTGATTAGCAAGCATCAAACCACCAAGGTTAAGAAAAACAAACAGGGCAAACCCTAAACACAGGTCAGGGTCCTTACAATCTAACCCCCTTTAAGGGATTTCGTCCCCGAAATCTGAAGAGAAAAGTGAGGGATACTTCCTCCTCATCTCTTTCTCAAGCTCCCACGTGGCTTCCTCGACGCCACGACGCTGCCAAAGAACCTTCACAAGAACCAGATCCTTCCTCTCCAGCTTCTTGATCCTTCTGTCAAGGATCGCCACAGGACCTTCCTCGTAGGTCACATCTGCATCAAGCTCAACCTCGACTGGCTGTATCACTGTACCTGAATCCGGATGACTTTTCTTCAACATGCTGACATGAAACACTGGATGCAACCTGTGCAGATCTGGAGGCAACTCTATCTCGTAAGCTACTTTGCCAACACGTGCTATCACTGGATAAGGTCCCATATACCTGGGAGCTAACTTACCCTTCCGTCCAAACCTTAGCACACCTTTCCACGGCGAGACTTTGAGATACACTTTGTCTCCTACCTGGAATTCCAAAGGTCGTCGGCGATTATCTGCATACGACTTCTGTCTGTCCTGTGCCACTTTCAACTGTTGTTGTATCACCTTGATCTTTTCCATCATCTGTTGTACTAGTTCAGGGCCCAACAACTGATATTCACTTGATTCGTACCAACACAAAGGAGATTTGCACTTCCTCCCATACAAAGCCTCATAAGGAGCCATGTCGATGCTACGCTGATAACTGTTGTTGTAAGAAAACTCTATCAAACTCAGATGTACATCCCAGTTGCCTAGAAACTGCAAAACACAAGCTCGAAGAAGATCTTCCAAAATCTGAATAGTCCTCTCAGACTGTCCATCTGTCTGCGGGTGAAAAGTTGTACTAAACCTTAACTGTGTTCACAATGCCCTGTGCAACTGTTCCCAAAAATGACTCATGAACTGAGGACCTCTGTCAGAAACTATCATTTCTGGCACACCATGCAAACGTACTATCTCATCCACATATATTCGAGCTAGTTTCTCAGTTGTATACGTCGTCTTCACCGGTAGGAAATGGGCAGACTTCGTCAATCTGTCCACTATCACCCAAATGGAATCATGATTCCTAGTTGTTCGGGGTAGACCAACTACGAAATCCATAGTGATATGATCCCATTTCCACTGCGGTATCGGCAAAGGTTGTAACATACCTACCGGCTTCTGATGTTCAGCCTTCACTTGCTGACAAACCGCACACCTTGCCATGAACTCAACTACATCTTTCTTCAAACCGGGCCACCAATACAAGTCCTTCAGACTATGATACATCTTGGTGACACCTGGATGCATAGCATACATCGACGTATGTGCTTCTTCAAGCACCAACTTCCTCAGATCATTCGCATCTGGAACCACCATCCTATCACGATAGCAAACTAGTCCATCCTTGGACTCATGAAACCCATCACGCTTGTCGCTGTCGAACTCTGATCTGATCAACTGAACTGCATCATCAGTATGTTGTGCATCCTTGATCTGCTGTCTCAACGTAGGCTTAACTTGCATCTGTGCGAAAAGACCAGACAGCAAAGAAACTTTCATCTGCACATTCATCTGTCTCAAAGAAACAAACATATCTCGCCTATGGCATACCAGAGAACTCAACTGTGCCTTATTTGAGGAAAGAGAAGAAGACTTCCTACTAAGCGCATCAGCTACCACATTCGCCTTACCAAGATGATACTCGATAGTGCAGTTGTAATCATTGATCAACTCCATCCATCGTCGTTGTCACATGTTCAACTCTTGCTGCGTAAAGATATACTTCAGATTCTTATGGTCAGTGACACACTTCCCCATACAGATAGTGTCTCCAAATCTTTAGCGCATGGACCATTGCTTCCAACTCCAAATCATGGGTCGGATAGTTCTCCTCATGCTTCTTGAGTTGTCGCGAGGCAAAAGAAACCACATGATCTTCCTGCATCAACACACAACCTAAACCTTTCTTGGAAGCATCACAGAAAACAACATAGCCTTTCCCAGGCTCTGGCAAGATCAACACTGGAGCACTGGTTAGCTTTTCCTTCAAACTCTGGAAAGCTTGCTGACATCGATCATCCCAAACAAAAGGTACATCCTTCCTGGTCAACTTCGTCATCGGTAGAGCTATCGAACTGAAGTCCTTGATAAACCTTCGGTAGTATCCTGCTAGACCAAGGAAACTATGAACCTCTGTCGGCGTCTTCGGCTGTTCCCAATCTACAATAGATTCCAACTTCTTCGGATCTACCTTGACTCCTTCAGCGGATATCACATGGCCCAAGAAGGTCACTTCATCCATCCAGAACTCACACTTACTGAACTTGGCATACAACTGATGTTAACGAAGAAGAGTCAACGCTCGACGAAGATGTTGCTCGTGCTCTAGCCTGTCCCGACTATAGATCAAGATATCATCTATAAAGACTACAACAAACTGATCTAAGAACGGACGAAACACTTTGTTCATCAAATCCATGAAAGCAGTAGGTGCATTGGTTAACCCAAACGGCATAACCACGAACTCAAAATGACCATACCTCGTCCTGAAAGCTGACTTTGGTATGTCATCCGCCTTTATCCTCAACTGATAATATCCAGACCGTAGATCGATCTTTGAGAACACTGTAGCACCACGCAACTGATCAAACAGATCATCTATCATTGGCAACGGGTACTTATTCTTGATCGTGACTTTGTTCAACTGTCGGTAGTCTATACACAACCGCATCGAACCATCCCTCTTTTTAACAAACAACACAGGAGCACCCCACGGCGACGTACTTGGTCGGATAAAACCTTTCTCCAACAACTCTTGCAACTGCTTCTTCAACTCTGCCATCTCTGCTGGAGCCATCCTATATGGTGACTGTGCAACTGGCTGTGTTCCAGGGACCAGATTGATCTCGAAATTAATCTCTCGGGGTGGGGGAACACCAGGAAACTCCTCAAGAAACACATCTGCGAACTATCGAACCACTGACACCTCCTCAAGACTAGGACCTTTTGCCTTGGTAACCACAACGGTATCCACCACGTGAGCCAGGAACGCCTCACATCCTTGTCGTAACAACTTATCTGCCACCATAGCTGATACCAAACATGTCGGAAGAATCTTCCTATCTCCCTGGAAGGTCCACTTCTCTCCAGCGATATCAAACACTGACTGCTTGGAACCACAGTCCAAGACAACCTTATACTTCTCTAAGGTATCCATACCAAGGATAACATCGAAACCATGCATATCAAGTGGTATAAGATCCACTTGAATGCGATATCCCGAGAAAGTCAAAACACAATATGGACACTCTTCTCGAAGCAAAGAGGAACCATCAAGAGGGGTTTCTAGCAACAAGCTATCCTTCTTACAGCTAACAGGTAAACGACAGTTTTCAAGCATACTATAGGCTATAAAAGAGTGTGTAGCACCCGGGTCAACCAGAACAGATATAAAGCAAGAAGAAGACATATCAGAATGAAATAACTCCATCTGACCTGTCACCACTCGCGGGTTGACTATCGCCTCCGGCTGATTCATAGCATAGAATCGAGTCGTAGCTTGCTGTCCACGACCTCTGCTTCCTTGAGTAGACGATCCAGCTTGAGACGCTTGACCGCGTCCTCGACCTCTGCTACTACTGGGTTGTTGTCTCTCAGACTTCTGGAAACTCTGCCTCGGCTGCATCACTTCAACATCTCTATTCGGGAAATTACGCCTAAAATGCCTGACTTGTCCACAAAGATGACATGCCTTGTCCTCAAACTGTGGCCTAGCTGGCCCTGTCACTGCCACAGAAGCTGAACTGTGTGCTTTAGATGGCGAAGAAACATAACCTATTCCCTTACTTGGAGACCACTGAGATGGTACACCAGCACTTCTCATCGCTGACGGTGCCGAAAACCTGGGCTTCTTAAAGCCACCAAACCTTTGTCCTTGAAATTGGGCAGGTCTTTTAAGAGACATAGACTCTCTTTTCTCCCTTACTGTTCTCTCGATCCGCCGAACTGATTCCACAAACGTAGCAAACTGCTCTCGGTTCTCCAACACAGACACCGGGGTTGTCAACTCAGCACTCAGACCCTTCTCGAAATGTCTGATCCGTTCCTCATCTGTTGCCGCCATGTGAGGACAGAACCTCAACAGATCCATAAACTTAGCTTCATACTCGGTTATGTTCATCGTTCCTTGAACTCGCGTCGAAACACTTCCCAACAGATCACCTCACCAGGTCGCTTCTCTTCTTCGATGGTCCACCAGTGACCAGCACTACCCTTCAGAAGGTAGACAGCATGCTTTACCTTGTCTGCTTCGGGGATGTCAAGGATCCGGAAAGCCTTCTCGAGACTTGTCAGCCACAGATCTGCATCTGCTGGATCAACCATCCAGCATAATCCGCAGCTCCAACTCGACAAATCCGCTCGAAGGTCTTCCCAATACTCGATGCTTCTCCATGGGGAACCTGTGCTCGCGGAGAAGGCACTGGTAATCGCTCAACCATGAGATTCATCGTAGCCATTAACTGCCCCATAAGTTGTTGGTAGGCAGGATGTTCAAGTATGGTTGGGTTAGGTTGGGGGACCTCAGGCACCCGATCTTCATGTGCCTGTCCATCTGCTCCATCAACCGATGCAGCATCACTATACTCAGCAGAGTGTTCTTCATGGTTTCCAGACATCTTGACTTTTCTTCTGCTGAGGGAAGAAGATATTGTAAGAAAACCTAGACACTCATAAGAACAGACTCAACCTAGTCCTAGATCCCTGTAGACTCAGCGAACCTAAAGCTCTGATATCATAACTTGTGGCAACACATCCCGTTATGACACAGATAACGAGGTGTTACGTGAAAATGTGCGGAAATCACCATAACCACAGCTTATCAAAAACACGGGTTAATTATAACCGATTGCAGAAAACATATAAACTGTGAAACTATTACTTTCCAGTCCTCATCTTGCACAGAAACATGTCATATATATACATTCATGAGATCTGATACGTGTCCACAGCTCAGAAATAGTTGTTCATCCATCACATGAGTTCACCACATGTTCATATACATAAAGGCCCACATCCGGCCAACAGCAGGATAAACAAACATCGTCGAACGATCATCGTGAAATAATGTCAAAATACTGCCAAGGACCTGAGAGTACAGGGATGACTCTAGACTCTACTACAAAACATCCAAAACAGCAGCATATCCATTGCTTGCCTTCTACTGCTCGTCAGGCTGCTCGGCCGCCACACCACGACCACGTCTACCTCGACCACCTAAAAAGGGTGTAAGCCAACGGAGTGAGACAATTGAAAAATTGTCCCAGCGGGAAACATAACTTCCCACCACAACTACAGAACCTCAGCAAGATAAACGATAACAGCAGATAACTAACAACAGGTATAACAAGAGCAGTCTCTATATATATAAGGCATAGTTATTCTTACCGACAAGCTAATCAGCTGTGCAAGCATATATCCAAATATATCTTAAAGAATATGATTTGCAAGATAAGATGTATTTCCATGTAACATGATTATCAGGACTAGATATAATGTCACATAACTTGCAAGGTATAACAGAGATATTACACAAACAAGGCTTCAACCAATGTTTCGTGTTTATCCTAAGCAATAAGTACTAAACAACTGTATTACGTATTATTATGCCCTGAGGATTTGAACCGTACCGTTCAAATCCAACCATTGGTTGTGAGGCCTAAATCCAATGCCATACAAGGTCAATGGAAGAGCCGGACTCCACGACCTCCCACCTCGTGGTCAGTACACGAGTACAACACAAGCAGGACCGTAGTCACATGCTGAAGTGGTCTAAGCCACAGGGACAGCTCCATAGGCTACCCTCACTCTAGCCCGCCTTGGTACAGGTCTCGGTGCTAGTAAAACTGAGCCACGGGCCTGTTCACCGTGCTCTGAGCCATGAACGCATTCATGCTCACACATCGCATATCCTGAGCCATGGGCCTGTTCACCATGCTCTATATACAAATCTGAGTCTGTAACTGAAGTTACACTCTTACCTCCTTATTTTCGGGCTAGGAGCAACCTACACATATTCAACAATATGCGCTTCCAGATTAACCCGTAGGAGAACCTGTTTCACCATCACCAAGTCCTGACGATGATGGATCTATGGCCAGGGCAGACTACATGATATAATTCCACTATAATTAATTAGTATCTTTTAGATGGATTGCAGGATTCAACCAATTTATAATCATGCAAGATATAACAGAAAATAAAGAACATTATATTATTATTGAAACCTCATCAACCTGATCCATCACAAAGATCCAGCATCACATGTTACCACTTGGCCTCTTGCCAACCATCCAGATCCATATCAAGGATCATCACATAACATAGGATATCAATCCTTCATCATGTACTGTCACTGCCGCTCAAGGCTCACATCATCATCATGGGACCAACACATTACATATATAATCTCATAGAACAAATATCAAGGTAATGTTACTCATCACATATGTCACATAGCCCTTTCATGGCTACACATCACCTGCATGGTTAGAATACACAATAACCATAGATTCAACATAAGGAATATGCTCACTATCATGAGTTATCATTCAAGATAATCTATTTATCAACATTACACTATTTGATGATCAAGATTGTTAAGCACATCATAACATAATCATGCTTACCCTTATCTCAGGATTAGTCCAGGTATTCACTTTATATAACAATTATGTTGAGTATACAAGTCAACTACTATTGTTACCAATATCATTACTATTACCATCCACTATCATCATTATTACCATTTTTATCATTATGCAAGCTACTAGTGTAACTATCATCATTCTCACTAGCAATTAAGCACAAGGGTTAATTCATTCATGTCATTACTATCATTATTGTCATTATGCAATTACCATCATCATCATTGTTAATATCATTAGCATTATCATAGTTTGTAAGGCATCATTATCGTTTGAGCATATACATCCATTTACATAACACATGAGATCATCACCATAAGGTCACCTAACCCTCACTATCACCCTTCACGACCCTCACTAAAACTCACCTAGACCTATCGGCCGACACATACACCAACCCTATCGGCCATCACCACCTAAGGGTGTCGCCCAACATGGCTATCGGCCATCACCACCCAAGGGTGTCACCCAACATGGCTATCGGCCATCACCACCCAAGGGTGTCGCCCAACATGGATATCGGCCATCACCATGCTTAGCCATGTCGGTCAACACAAACAACCATCAAGGGGCTTAGGTCTATCGTCCTCCAGGAGGAAGAGGATATCTCTCAACATAAGAAGGTCTATCTCGCCCGTCATCATCCACCAACCACCTCAACCATATCGGCCAACTCAACCACAACTATGTCGCCCAACACAAGAACAAGGCCTATCGTCCAACATAGCTCAACAAGGTATACAAACATATCGGCCAACCAAAGCTTAGCTCACCCTATCGCCCAACACATGGGCAGGGTATTGGCCAACCTCAAGAACTCACCATATCGTCCACCAAGGTACCCTATCATCCATCAAAGGAAGCACCCTATCGTCCAACACAAGGACAAAGGAAAACATGTCGTCCAACCTCATGGATATCGTCCAACACCTCCACAATAAAAGGGGTATCGCCCAACCTTAAGTCACCATCAACCTCAACTCAACCCTAGGTCACCATATCGATCAGCACAAAGAACCCCACTATGTCACCCAACATAAGAACAAGGGTCATCTTCAACCTTCAACACATGGAAGCCCTAAACCCTAGAAACCAAAGGTACACAAGCAAAATATAAAAGCAAGGAACTAAGCTACACGTCTAACATATAACAAGATCATAGCTAGAGGAAAAGGAGTTAGGGTTAGAACCTATGCAACCCACCTTAAGCTCCAAGCTCCAAGGAAGAAGATGCACTCCAAGGTCCAAAGCTATCATCCACCAAGCTACTCCAGGAAGGTGTATCGGCCACCACTTCAACTCCAAGGGAGTGTGTCGGCCAACACAATCAAGATGGAGAGGGATATCGTGCACTCAAGGTGGATGAGAGACCAAAAGAGCAAAGGAGACTAAGGCAAGGAGAAGAGCTACATATATAGGAAGAAAGGGAGGAGAAACCATAGTACAATCATGCTATGTGTCGTCCACCCAAGGGACACTTGTCCTAGGGTTCAAGCCAACACATTAGCAAGCCAAGAGACACTTCTCCAAACTAGGCACCAAATGTCACCAACCAAGGTCAAGCCACATGGGCGACACAAGCAAGAACTCCTAGTGGGTGACACAAACAAGCTACTGGGTGACACACCATGGTGTTGGACGACACAAAGCTCTCTTGGATGACACACATACACCCTAGGTCGACACAAACTTACCTTGGACGACACAAGGCAAGCCATGGCTGACACAAAGCTCAAACAAGCCCAAACAACACATCTCAAGGCCCAAACAAGCTCAACTCAGGCCCAAGAACTCAAACAACAAGCCCAAGCCTTCCTCTCAACCCTAGAGGAAGCAAAGAGGGGAAAACATCTCACAAGATGGCAAACTTGCACACAAAACCCTAAACTTGGGTTATTTGTAAGTAACCCCTCGAACTCTCAACAAAGCACAACAAAACCCTAATCACCACTCAGAGGTGATTAGCAAGCATCAAACCACCAAGGTTAAGTAAAACAAATAGGGTAAACCCTAAACGTAGGTCAGGGTCCTTACAATCTAACCCCCTTTAAGGGATTTCGTCCCCAAAATCTAAAGAGAAAAGTGAGGGATACTTCCTCCTCATCTCTTCCTCAAGCTCCCACGTGGCTTCCTCGACGCCACGACGCTGCCAAAGAACCTTCACAAGAACCAGATCCTTCCTCTTCAGCTTCTTGATCCTTCTGTCAAGGATCGCCACAGGACCTTCCTCGTAGGTCACATCTACATCAAGCTCAACCTCGACTGGCTGTATCACTGTACCTGAATCCGGATTACTTTTCTTCAACATGCTGACATGAAACACTGGATGCAACCTGTGCAGCTCTGGAGGCAACTCTATCTCATAAGCTACTTTTCCAACACGTGCTATCACTGGATAAGGTCCCATATACCTGGGAGCTAACTTACCCTTCCGTCCAAACCTTAGCACACCTTTCCACGGTGAGACTTTGAGATACACTTTGTCTCCTACCTGGAATTCCAAAGGTCATCGACGATTATCTGCATACGACTTCTGTCTGTCCTGTGCCACTTTCAACTGTTGTTGTATCACCTTGATCTTTTCCGTTGTCTGTTGTACTAGTTCAGGGCCCAACAACTGATATTTACTTGATTCGTACCAACACACAGGAGATCTTCACTTCCTCCCATACAAAGCCTCATAAGGAGCCATGTCGATGCTACGCTGATAAATGTTGTTGTAAGCAAACTCTATCAAACTCAGATGTACATCCCAGTTGCCTAGAAACTGCAAAACACAAGCTCGAAGAAGATCTTCCAAAATTTGAATAGTCCTCTCAGACTGTCCATCTGTCTGTGGGTGAAAAGTTGTACTGAACCTTAACTGTGTTCCCAATGCCTTGTGCAACTGTTCCCAAAAATGACTCGTGAACTGAGGACCTATGTCAGAAACTATCGTTTCTGGCACACCATGCAAACGTACTATCTCATCCACATATATTCGAGCTAGTTTCTCAGTTGTATACGTCGTCTTCACCGGTAGGAAATGGGCAGACTTCGTCAATCTGTCCACTATCACCCAAATGGAATCATGATTCCTAGTTGTCCGGGGTAGACCAACTACGAAATACATAGTTATATGATCCCATTTCCACTGCGGTATCGGAAAAGGTTGCAACGTACCTACCAGCTTCTGATGTTCAGCCTTCACTTGCTGACAAACCGCACACCTTACCACGAACTCAGCTACATCTTTCTTCAAACCGGGCCACCAATACAAGTCCTTTAGACTATGATACATCTTGGTGACACCTGGATGCATAGCATACATCGACGTATGTGCTTCTTCAAGCACCAACTTCCTCAGATCATTCGCATCTGGAACCACCATCCTATCACGATAGCAAACTAGTCCATCCTTGGACTCATGAAACCCATCATGCTTGTCGCTGTCGAACTCTGATCTGATCAACTGAACTGCATCATCAGTCTACTGTGCATCCTTGATCTGTTGTCTCAACGTAGGCTTAACTTGCATCTGTGCGAAAAGACCAGACAGCAAAGAAACTTTCATCTGCACATTCATCTGTCTCAGAGAAACAAACATATCTCGCCTATGGCATACCAGAGAACTCAACTGTGCCTTATTTGAGGAAAGAGAAGAAGACTTCCTGCTAAGCGCATTAGCTACCACGTTTGCCTTACCAAGATGATACTCGATAGTGCAGTTGTAATCATTGATCAACTCCATCCATCGTCGTTGTCGCATGTTCAACTCTTACTGTGTAAAGATATACTTCAGATTCTTATGGTCAGTAAAAATCTGACACACTTCCCCATACAGATAGTGTCTCCAAATCTTTAGCGCATTGACCACTGCTGTCAACTCCAAATCATGGGTCGGATAGTTCTCCTCATGCTTCTTGAGTTGTCGCGAGGCAAAAGAAACCACATGATCTTCCTGCATCAACACACAACCTAAACCTTTCTTGGAAGCGTCACAGAAAACAACATAGCCTTTCCCAGGCTCTGGCAAGATCAACAGTGGAGCACTGGTTAGCTTTTCCTTCAAACTCTAGAAAGCTTGCTGACATCGATCATCCCAAACAAAAGGTACATCCTTCCTGGTCAACTTCGTCATCGGTAGAGCTATCGAACTGAAGTCCTTGATAAACCTTCGGTAGTATCCTGCTAGTCCAAGGAAACTACGAACCTCTGTCGGTGTCTTCGGCTGTTCCCAATCTGCAACAGATTCCACCTTCTTCGGATCTACCTTGACTCCTTCAGCGGATATCACATGGCTCAAGAAGGTCACTTCATCCATCCAGAACTCACACTTAGTGAACTTGGCATACAACTGATGTTGACGAAGAAGAGTCAACGCTCGACGAAGATGTTGCTCGTGCTCTAGCCTGTCCCGACTATAGATCAAGATATCATCTATAAAGACTACAACAAACTGATCTAAGAACGGACGAAACACTCTGTTCATCAAATCCATGAAAGCAGCAGGTGCATTGGTTAACCCAAACGGCATAACCACGAACTCGAAATGACCATACCTCGCCCTGAAAGCTGACTTTGGTATGTCATCCGCCTTTATCCTCAACTGATAATATCCAGACCGTAGATCGATCTTTGAGAACATTGTAGCACCACGCAACTGATCAAACAGATCATCTATCCTTGGCAACGGGTACTTATTCTTGATCGTGACTTTGTTCAACTGCCGGTAGTCTATACACAACCGCATCGAACCATCCCTCTTTTTAACAAACAACACAGGAGCACCCCACAGCGACGTACTTGGTCGGATAAAACCTTTCTCCAACAACTCTTGCAACTGCTTCTTCAACTCTGCCATCTCTGTTGGAGCCATCCTATATGGTGATTGTGCAACTGGCTGTGTTCCAGGGACCAGATTGATCTCGAAATCAATCTCTCGGGGTGGGGGAACACCAGGAAACTCCTCAAGAAACACATCTGTGAACTCTCAAACCACTGACACCTCCTCAAGACTAGGACCTTTCGCCTTGGTAACCACAACGGTATCCACCATGTGAGCCAGGAATGCCTCACATCCTTGTCGTAACAACTTATCTGCCACCATAGCTGATACCAAACATGTCGGAAGAATCTTCCTATCTCCCTGGAAGGTCCACTTCTCTCCAGCGATATCAAACACTGCCTGCTTGGAACCACAGTCCAAGACAACCTTATACTTCTCTAAGGTATCCATACCAAGGATAACATCGAAACCATGCATATCAAGTGGTATAAGATCCACTTGAATGCGATATCCCGAGAAAGTCAAAACACAATATGGACACTCTTCTCGAAGCAAAGAGGAACCATCAAGAGGGGTTTCTAGCAACAAGCTATCCTTCTTACAGCTAACAGGTAAACGACAGTTTTCAAGCATACTATAGGCTATAAAAGAGTGTGTAGCACCCGGGTCAACCAGAACAGATATAAAGCAAGAAGAAGACATATCAGAATGAAATAACTCCATCTGACCTGTCACCACTCGCGGGTTGACTATCGCCTCCGGCTGATTCATAGCATAGAATCGAGCCGTAGCTTGCTGTCCACGACCTCTGCTTCCTTGAGCAGACGATCCAGCTTGAGACGCTTGACCGCGTCCTCGACCTCTGCTACCACTGGGTTGTTGTCTCTCAGACTTCTGGAAACTCTGCCTCGGCGGCGTCA
Source organism: Alisma plantago-aquatica (assembly GCA_963693085.1). Classification (NCBI taxonomy): domain Eukaryota; kingdom Viridiplantae; phylum Streptophyta; class Magnoliopsida; order Alismatales; family Alismataceae; genus Alisma; species Alisma plantago-aquatica. The sequence goes on from OY856413.1 coordinate 629,180,861, forward strand.
CTTCAACATCTCTATTCGAGAAATTATGCCTGAAATGCCCGACTTGTCCACAAAGATGACATGCCTTGTCCTCAAACTATGGCCTAGTTGGCCCTGTCACTGCCACAGAAGCTGAACTGTGCGCTTTAGATGGCGAAGAAACATAACCTCTTCCCTTACTTGGAGACCATTGAGATGGTACACCAGCACTTCTCATCGCTGACGGTGCCAAAAACCTGGGCTTCTTAAAGCCACCAAACCTTCGTCCTTGAAATTGGGCAGGTCTTTTAAGAGACATAGACTCTCTTTTCTCCCTTACTGTTCTCTCGATCCGCCGAACTGATTCCACAAATGTAGCAAACTGCTCTCGGTTCTCCAACGCAGACACTAGGGTTGTCAACTCAGCACTCAAACCCTTCTCGAAATGTCTGATTCGTTCCTCATCTGTTGCCGCCATGTGAGGACAGAACCTCAACAGATCCATAAACTTAGCTTCATACTCGGTGATGTTCATCGTTCCTTGTCGCAACTTCTCAAACTGACTGATCTTCTCGTCTAGATACATCTTCGGAAAGTATCTGGTGACGAACTCGCGTCGAAACACTTCCCAACAGATCACCTCACCAGGCCGCTTCTCTTCTTCGATGGTCCATCAGTGACCAGCACTACCCTTCAGAAGGTAGACAACATGATTTACCTTGTCTGCTTCGGGGATGTCAAGGATCCGGAAAGCCTTCTCAAGACTTGTCAGCCACATATCTGCATCCACTAGATCAGCCGTCCAGCATAATCTGAAGCTCCAACTCGGCGAAGCCGCTCGAAGGTCTTCCCAATACCCGATGCTTCTCCATGGGGAACCTGTGCTCGCGGAGGAGGCACTGGTAATCGCTCAACCATGAGATTCATCGTAGCCATTAACTGCCCCATAAGTTGTTGGTAGGCAGGATGTTCAAGTATGGCTGGGTTAGGTTGGGGGACCTCAGGCACCCGATCTTCATGTGCCTGTCCATCTGCTCCATCAACCGATGCAACATCACTATACTCAGCAGAGTGTTCTTCATGGTTTCTAGACATCTTGACTTTTCTTCTGCTGAGGGCAGAAGATATTGTAAGAAAACCTGGACACTCATAAGAACAGACTCAACCTAGTCCTAGATCCCTGTAGACTCAGCGAACCTAAAGCTCTAATACCATAACTTGTGGCAACACATCCCATTATCACACAGATAACGAGGTGTTACGTGAAAATGTGCGGAAATCACCATAACCACAACTTATCAAAAACACGGGTTAATTAAAACCGATTGCGGAAAACATATAAACTGTGAAACTATTACTTTCCAGTCCTCATCTTGCACAGAAACATGTCATATATATACATTCATGAGATCTGATATGTGTCCACAGCTCAGAAACAGTTGTTCATCCATCACATGAGTTCACCACATGTTCATATACATAAAGGCCCACATCCGACCAACAGCAGGATAAACAAACATCATCGAACGATCATCGTGAAATAACGTCAAAATACTGCCAAGGACCTGAGAGTACAGGGATGACTCTAGACTCTACTACAAAACATCCAAAACAGCAGCATATCCATTGCTTGCCTTCTACTGCTCGTCAGGCTGCTCGGCCGCCACACCACGACCACGACCACGTCTACCTCGACCACCTAAAAAGGGTGTAAGCCAATGGAGTGAGACAATTGAACAATTGTCCCAGTGGGAAACATAACTTCCCACCACAACTACAGAACCTCAGTAAGATAAACGATAACAGCAGATAACTAACAACAGGTATAACAAGAGCAGTCTCTCTCTATATATAAGGCATAGTTATTCTTACCTACAAGCTAATCATCTGTGCAAGCATATATCCAAATATATCTTAAAGAATATGATTTGCAAGATAAGATGTATTTCCATGTAACATGATTATCAGGACAAGATATAATGTCACATAACCTGCAAGGTATAACAGAGATATTACACAAACAAGGCTTCAACCAATGTTTCGTGTTTATCCTAATCAATAAGTACTAAACGGCTGTATTACGTATTATTATGCCCTGAGGATTTGAACCGTACCGTTCAAATCCAACCATTGGCTGTGAGGCCTAAATCCAATGCCATACAAGGTCAATGGAAGAGCCGGACTCCACGACCTCCCACCTCGTGGTCAGTACACGAGTACAACACAAGCAGGACCGTAGTCACATGCTGAAGTGGTCTAAGCCACAGGGACAGCTCCATAGGCTACCCTCACTCTAGCCCGCCTTGGTACAGGTCTCGGTGCTAGTAAAACTGAGCCACGGGCCTGTTCACCGTGCTCTGAGCCATGAACGCATTCATGCTCACACATTGCATATCCTGAGCCATGGGCCTGTTCACCATGCTCTATATACAAATCTGAGTCTGTAACCGAAGTTACACTCTTACCTCCTTATTTTCAGGCTAGGAGCAACCTACCCATATTCAACAATATGCGCTTCCAGATTAACCCGTAGGAGAACCTGTTTCACCATCACCAAGTCCTGACGATGATGGATCAATGGCTAGGGCAGACTACATGATATAATTCCACTATAATTAATTAGTATCTTTTAGATGGATTACAGGATTCAACCAATTTATAATCATGCAAGATATAACAGAAAATAAAGAACATTATATTATTATTGAAACCTAATCAACCTGATCCATCACAAAGATCCAGCATCACATGTTACCACTTGGCCTCTTGCCAACCATCCAGATCCATATCAAGGATCATCACATAACATAGGATATCAATCCTTCATCATGTACCGTCACTGCCTCTCAAGGCTCACATCATCATCATGGGACCAACACATTACATATATAATCTCATAGAAAAAATATCAAGGTAATGTTACTCATCACATATGTCACATAGCCCTTTCATGGCTACACATCACCTGCATGGTTAGAATACACAATAACCATAGATTCAACATAAGGAATATGCTCACTATCATGAGTTATCATTCAAGATAATCTATTTATCAACATTACACTATTTGATGATCAAGCTTGTTAAGCACATCATAACATAATCATGCTTACCCTTATCTCAAGATTAGTCCAGGTATTCACTTTATATAACAATTATGTTGAGTATACAAGTCAACTACTATTGTTACCAATATCATTACTATTACCATCCACTATCATCATTATTGCCATTTTTATCATTATGCAAGCTACTAGTGTAACTATCATCATTCTCACTAGCAATTAAGCACAAGGGTTAATTCATGCATGTCATTACTATCATTATTGCCATCATTATTATGATCATTATCATTATTGTCATTATGCAATTACCATCATCATCATTGTTACTATCATTAGCATTATCATAGTTTGTAAGGCATCATTATCGTTTGAGCATATACATCCATTTACATAACACATGAGATCATCACCATAAGGTCACCTAACCCTCACTATCACCCTTCACGACCCTCACTAAAATTCACCTAGACCTATCGGCCGACACATACACCAACCCTATCGGCCATCACCACCCAAGGGTGTCGCCCAACATGGCTATCGGCCATCACCATGCTTAGCCATGTCGGTCAACACAAACAACCATCAAGGGACTTAGGTCTATAGTCCTCCAGGAGGAAGAGGATATCTCTGAACACAAGAAGGTCTATCTCGCCCATCATCATCCATCAACCACCTCAACCATATCGGCCAACTCAACCACAACTATGTCGCCCAACACAAGAACAAGGCCTATCGTCCAACATAGCTCAACAAGGTATACAAACGTATCAGCCAACCAAAGCTTAGCTCACCCTATCGCCCAACACATGGGCAGGGTATCGGCCAACCTTAAGAACTCACCATATCGTCCACCAAGGTACCCTATCATCCATCAAAGGAAGCACCCTATCGTCCAACACAAGGACAAAGGAAAACATGTCGTCCAACCTCATGGATATCGTCCACCTCCACAACAAAAGGGGTATCTCCCAACCTTAAGTCACCATCAACCTCAACTCAACCCTAGGTCACCATATCGATCAGCACAAAGAACCCCACTATGTCGCCCAACATAAGAACAAGGGTCATCTTCAACCTTCAACACATAGAAGCCCTAAACCCTAGAAAGCAAAGGTACACAAGAAAAATATAAAAGCAACGAACTAAGCTACACGACTAACATATAACAAGATCATAGCTAGAGGAAAAGGAGTTAGGGTTAGAAGCTATGCAACCCGCCTTAAGCTCCAAGCTCCAAGGAAGAAGATGCACTCCAAGGTCCAAAGCTATCGTCCACCAAGCTACTCCAGGAAGGTGTATCGGCCACCACTTCAACTCCAAGGGAGTGTGTCGGCCAACACAAGCAAGATGGAGAGGGATATCGTGCACTCAAGGTGGAGGAGAGACCAAAAGAGCAAAGGAGACCAAGGCAAGGAGAAGAGCTACATATATAGGAAGAAGGGGAGGAGAAACCAAGGTACAATCATGCTATGTGTCGTCCACCCAAGGGACACTTGTCCTAGGGTTCAAGCCAACACATTAGCAAGCCAAGAGACACTTGTCCAAACTAGGCACCAAGTGTCACCAACCAAGGTCAAGCCACATGGGCGACACAAGCAAGAACTCCTGCTGGGCGACACAAACAAGCTACTGGGCGACACACCATGGTGTTGGATGACACAAAGCTCTCTTGGACGACACACACACACCCTAGGTCGACACAAACTTACCTTGGACGACACAAGGCAAGCCATGGTCGACACAAAGCTCAAACAAGCCCAAACAACACATCTCAAGGCCCAAACAAGCTCAACTCAGGCCCAAAGAACTCAATCAACAAGCCCAAGCCTTCCTCTCAACCCTAGAGGAAGCAAAGAGGGGAAAACATCTCACAAGATGGCAAACTTGCACACAAAACCCTAAACTTGGGTTATTTGCAAGTAACCCCTCGAACTCTCAACAAAGCACAACAAAACCCTAATCACCACTCAGAGGTGATTAGCAAGCATCAAACCACCAAGGTTAAGCAAAACAAACAGGGTAAACCCTAAACGCTGGTCAGGGTCCTTACAGTTCACTTGTTGCGGACCTTGGGGGGTCCTTTTATAGTGGTAGGGGCTAGGTTTAGGGTGTCGTATGCCAGAGCGTCCATGGTGGTAGCCGCGAGAGAAGTCTCTAGTTTTCTCTTGAAACTGAATGATTCAAGGGGGAAAAAGGGATAGCTGAATCTGGATTGGCGGGACGAGCATCCTCGTTCTATTTGATTTTCAAAACGGGGTCCAGACGAGCCAAAAGCACTTGACCTTTCAGTCGCCCCCTTCTCCGCTGATTGCGTGAGGTAGGGGATGACCTCTTGACCACAGGATCAGGGTCGTGATCCGTGGATGGATGATCCAAGGGCCGAGGTCCCTCCCTTGCCTTAGGCCGTGGATTGCTGGCATGGAAAAGGTCAGAAAAGGCAAATAAAAGGGGATTTTTAGCACAGAATTTCAAAAATTCATAGAAAATCATAGGAATGTCCAAATGACCTAAAATTTGGACCAAAGCTTCAAAATAATGTGAATAATATCTAGAAAATATTTGAGAATCAAAAGACAAAGTTTGATTGACCAATTTGATTCTTTGGACAAAGTGGTGAATGAATCCAATTTGAAGTGTTATAATGTGTATAAAAACTACATTGGTCACCATATCTTGGATTCGAGTCTCAATAATGATTATGAAGACAATAAAAAAACAATTTGGGACCATTAGTAGGTATAATGGGGGCAAAAGATTAATTATCTCATTATTTTGCTAAATTCCACTTTGTCACAGATATCTCATGCACGATATGGTGATGAGGATACACCTCTATACCCGATATGGAGGAAGCACCTCAATCTAATACACTTGATTGAGTGACGCATGTAGTGAGTTATGTCCAATGATACATTAAGACATAAAGAGTTTAATACATTTTGATAAGTATGGGCCAATGTACCTTGAAAGAAGGATTGAGCCAACCTAATGGAGTATGATGTAATCAACATCCTAGTGAGTATGAAAGAGAAACTTATAGTTGTATAATACTCATGTAATGAGTATACATTGATAATCCTAATATGTGTGGAGTATGAATTAGGGTTTTGATTATTGATGAACATACTGGAAACCCTAATCAGTTAATAAAGGGAAACCCTAACCCTAATTATGGGAAGGTTGTATTTCTCTTGTATTGAATGGTGATGATAGGTATGTGATATTGAAACCATGTTGATATCATGAAATAATGAGCATAGTTAAGTATGAGCTACGATGTTTCATATAATATAGATTATATGAGTCTTGTAAGTCATGTGAAATACTTGTACAACAAGTATGATGTTTATTATGACCTAGAGATGGATGTTGCCTAGTGAGAGGTGACAAGATGTTTATAAAAGTCTCATGATCTAGAGATTGATGTAAGAGATGGTAATGTTCAAAATAAACTAGAAAAAAGGAAACCATGTAACATAATAATAATAATGAATGGTTATAAAGATAATAATGAAATCTCGGTCATACACATATTATGGTTATAGCCAAATAAGGGATATAGTGTTTTGAATATGCTAAGATGAGATATGTGGAATACTTGTATCACGTAAAGGATGTGAATGTGTATGATGGCTTGACCGAGGTATAATGTCTAGTAAAGGTGATGTGGTATTCAATGATAAGTTTGAGGGATTGATATCCCATAATGAAAGAGAAAGGGAAACATAAAGGTAGTCCAACTACTATGGGATCCTTAGCAATATGGCCATAATATCACAAGATTGGTATAATCTAATACATGGATATAGTTTCACAGGATTGGTATAATCCAATACCTGGATATAGTTTCACAGGATTGGTATAATCCAATACCTGGATATAGTTTCACAAGATTGGTATAACCCAATACTTGGATATAATTTTACATGATTGGGATAACCCAATACCTAGATAAGATCTCACAGGATTGGCATAATCCAATACCTAGATATAATTTCACAGGATTGGGATAACCCGATACCTGGATATAATTTCATAGGATTGGGATAACCCAATATCTGGATAAGATCTCACAGGATTGGCATAATCCAATACCTAGCTTTAATTTCACAGGATTGGCATAGTCCAATACTTGGATATAATTTCACAGGATTGGGATAACACAATACCTGGATAAGATCTCACATGATTGGAATAATCCAATACCTGGCTTTAATTTCACAGGATTGGCATAGTCTAATACATGGATATAATTTCATAAGATTGGTATAAACCAATACCTAGATAGAACATAATGATGTATATTCACATGATTAGTAAAATCCAATACCTGGCTAGCAGATTGGCTAAGACCAACAGATAGAAATAAGAATGATTCATGGATGTCATACTATGATAATAGTATCATATGATAAGCTTGAGATGTTGGTATAGTATGATGGGTAAATGATACACATGTTCTTCATATTCCTTATAAAGTGAATAGATGATTTACTGCCCTATCATAGACAATTACAATGCTTTAAAAGATGAGAAATGTTCTAATCTGCTTATCCATAGTGATTAACCTTGCTTATTAATATACAAGAACCTTTGCTCAGTTTTATACTGTTTACCTGTGATAATAACATCGTTGGCGGAGAGTTATATCTCTCACTGGGACAATTGTTTCGTGTCGTGGGATCTACAATTTTTAGGTGAACATGTACGAGGAGGTAGAGATCGTTCTGCAGAGGAAGGACAACAATAGCAGGGACAGTAGTAACATCTCAGGTTGAGTGCACTGTCTATCGTGTCTTGTAAATAGAAGTCATATGTGTTGTCTCTGTACTCTCAGGTCCTTGGATTTAGTACGTGATAGTTTTATGAACAATCTGAGATTTTGGCTTGTATGCCTCGAGGTTTTATGTTTCTTCGGTATATGTTTTGACAAAGCAACTGTTATATGTTATCCTCGAGACGAGATGGTACAATATATGTACAATGTGAACCCTGATGCATATTAAGTTTTGGTTTTTTATTAAGAGTTTTTCAGGAAATGGATCTCTTTCCAAAATGATTTTAAATTTTAGTGATTTTTTTAATACACTGCTTATGATTATTCCGCATAATTAGTGACAATTTGGCTGTCGGTTTGGTAGCGGTCGTTATAGTTTTGTACTTCTTTTAAATTTTAGTAAGGAGGTGATCTCGCCTCTTTACACTTACACATGTTTGAATATGACTTATATTTTTAGCATGTGTCTTGATATATTTTTATCAAATATATGTATTTTTTTACAGCAGTTGTATCGGTCAAGTTTATCCTATAAGAAACTCGACCGACATGCACCAAAAGGTGCTGCCAACAGATATTTTCGGTCAAATTGCCAAAACATAGAACTCAACCAACAACACTATACACAAAATATACAGTTGGCTTTTTAAATGAGAATTTCCCTCTCAACTAGACTTTCTCAACCATTAGCCTTGTTCTATGGCACTCATCTTGGTATCTTAATATATGCATATTGCCTTGCTTTAAGTGGTCTATCTTGCATACAACTCTATCTTTCTAATTGCTATAATTTGATATCCCATAAGTGGTACCCCTACATCTTTCAATTACTTGTCTTGAGTTGTTACACATGTTTTGATGATGATGTATTTGGATCTCTTCGTTGCGTCTTAAACTACTTCTGTTGTGCTCTAACTTGCTACATATATTTTGTTGTACATCTGGTTCGGATACAACCTTGAGGTTCTTAGTGGTAATCATCTTTTGATAATGATGCATATTTGCTAGTAGTTTATATCCTTTCATGATTCTGAAACTGCATATCTGCTTGTTTGGATATTTCTCTACATCTACCCATAGCTTGATTTTTAACTTGTGCATCTTTTTCTATTATCTAGATCCTACTAGTAGTCCTAATTTGTGATATCATCTACTAGTAGTTCATACACATGCAGTTCTCGCCTTATTTATCTTTTAATCAAGTGGTACAACTATATGCTATGCTTTTATCTTGTTTCATACTTGCTCAAGCTTATTCCTTGAATTGCATATCTACTATATTATGTTGCTTGCATAACTTTGTGATGATCGACAAATAGAGCTACACTATATGCATATATTGGAGCTTTTAAAGAATTTATGCAATTTTTCAATGTTCTACTCAAATGTCAGTTTTAGGTGCAGAACCAATGTTTTGTATGCAGAAATTGCCTTGTGAGCAAGACTTATGACTTTAGCCATAAGCCTTGACGTTTTTTTGGGCAAATTCCATCATCTTGAGAGTCAAAATCATGATTTATTAGTTTTCTACAACAGACTATAGGTTTGTCAAAATACATGTCTTGACTTGTTTTACATACTATTCTTGGACAAGCCCCTAGTTCTGCTCTTCTACTCTCCTTTCTAACTTTTAGTATCTCCTTTTATTTGACGTGTTTTGTTTTATCTCTTCAAAATCCTACTTTTTGAAATGACAGAGGGGGGAAGACATGTCATATGTTAGACAGGGAGAAGGCATGTGTGAGGAGAAAGAATGCCGTATGTTAAGGGGAGAAGACATATATGTAAAACATATATGAGTAGAAGATATAGATTATATAAATGTTATGAAAGCTAACCATGCAAAAGAAATAACATCATTTGAGAGGGAGTATGAGAACTCTATGAGCATCAATTAAGGGTCATCATATGAACTCACTTCTATTGAAACCCCTAGGTTTCTCCAATAGTATCATTTTACTTAAATGCTTTCAACACATTTATGGAATAGTTTTTCATCTTCAAAAGGGGAGAGAATGTTGACTCAAGGTCAATGTTAACTCAAGGTCTAAATTGATTAAACCCTTATTTTTATGATGACTAACGCTTCCACTTATTTGTGTCTAATGCTTCTACTTGAGTAATTTCAGATTGGGTATAGACACACTCCAAATGCCTTAACTTACACATCCTAACTTGGAAAAAAGACAAGTCAAAATCAATGCAAGTGCACTTTTGTGGGATATGATGTAAATCCATTCGAATCATATTGTAAATCACTTGTAATGATTGTATTACTTGCAATTAAGCTTAGAAAAAACTAAGATCATTTAAATTGAATATTTAAGTACTTTAATGACATATTCCAAAATTCATTATAGACTGATTTTTGGTCAAGCTACAAAATAGACCAATCCCTTAATATATTTTGAGAATGCCCATGTTTAGTCGAGTTTCCTATACACAAAACTCGACCAATCCCTGCACTAAGCAAAATAGAATTCAAGGGATTGGTCGAGTTTCACACAGGACAAACTTGATTGATGCTTCAAATTGGCTTTGTCGCATAGTGAAATCGGTCAAGTTACCTTTATGAAAACTCTATCGATCGCACTGTAAGAAAAAGGTTAGAAAAGTGCTTCTATCCGTTGGAGCGTCGTAAAACTTAAAAAAAATGTTGCAACACCCCAAACGGCTAGTATTCATCCTTAAGTGTTCCCACTGGCTAGGAGGCATCCCCAACTATAAATATGACCCCTTGGGCTTCATCCCATGGTTGGCCAAGCACTATGAAGGTCCATATTCTATAGTTTAGTGTATCCTATATCCTCCTCTCTCTCACTAAGCTTAATCACTTGCTACATCCATTAGAGTGAGTAGGAGATTTGTAAGAGAGCTAGTCCTACATGTATATCTTGTGAGGCTCTCACTTCCACCACCTCCCAATCTCTCATTTCCTTCATGAAGATGAAGATGAAGATTATCTCTCTTATCTAAGAGAGGAGAAGATCAAGAAGGGAAGGAGTCCCTTGGTGAAAGCTTCTCCTTGGCTAAGGTGAATTCAAAAGCAAAAGATCCAAGAAGAGTGGGTAATTCCTCAAAGACAGAAGACTTGTGCAAGAGTGGGTAGTCCTTGGTGAAGGCGGAAGACTCAGTTCAAAGTGGGTAAGTCCTTGGTGAGGTAGAAGATTCTTGGTTGGATAGGTAAGTCCTTTGGTAGGTTGTTGCCTCCCTTCTCCTTATAGATAAAACCGGGTATCCTTATCTTGGAAAAATGAAGGTCAGATGTTGTAACTCTTATAAGTGAATATAAGGAGGGATACATGTTTTAGAAATCCTAGAGGTTGACCTCTCTAGGTAGTGCACTTACAATCTCCTAGTTTGGATATTAGAACCACTCTACATAGCTTGTGTTCTTGTGCTTGTTTCAATCTCTCTCATCCTTGCTATGTATGTTTAGTTGCACTCAAATTCCTAATTAACAACCTTATCTTGTGATATATCTCAAAGGTCTAATGAATTCTGTTTAAGTGATTTTTAGCTCTATTCACCCACCCTCTAGAGCAAATCACCCTTCCTAGATCCAAAAGTGTTATCTATATAAGCCCATGCCCGGGGGCATTGTCCATCATAGTTGAATAATGAAAAGAGTTTTTAAATGTAAGATGGATTGCATTAGGGAGTCAACATACACATGAAAGAATCACATATAAAAGAACCATACTGATGGAGAGACAACCAGAATAAATTTGACAAATTGCTCACCTTGGACACTCCCCTATACTCGTCTTGTTGCTACTAACTTTTAACTGACATAATGTCTATTCTCAAAATCTTGATATAATGATGTATTTTAGTATGTAGCTTTGGATATAGGTGAAAATCATGATTTATCAAATCACTATGGTTACTACAAGTAAACAAGGCTAAAATGGTGTATTTACAAAAATATTTATAGATACCATAAAGATCAAGTAACTTATTCCAATATATACTAAATACTAATCCAAATAAAGTAACTAAAATAGACGTACATTTCATTAAAAAGCTAAAGAAATTTATATATCATGTTAAAAAATTGAAGCAAACATCCAAAGTAAATACATGATAATCGTTTTGTAATCTACATAAAAGAATTTTGTCTCCCTCTTTTAATCATTGGCTAGTATATAAACATGGGAAACATACACATAGACAACCGTTCATAAATTATACATATTTTTTGAAACAAACAAACCAAGCAAATACCAAATGAAGCAAACACACACAAACAAATAAATGAGATTACTACTTTGTTTTCCTTATATCATATAGACTCTTTTACTTTTCCCCTTCCCCTTCTTTCACTTCCTTAATTTTTCATCGCTCACCAAACACAATCGAATTATATCCATCCGCTTAAGTCATTTTATTGAGAGGTTCTCGGATAATTGACTTTCTAATAGGACACACTATCTAACGAAAGCTTCACTACATTTTTTTGGCTCTCTCACATCCCCCTTTCGACCCTGGCACTAATAACTAGGTTTGCAGTGCATAGGCCTTCAACTAGCCACCACCTAGATCTCCAAGCTCTTTCCTTTGCCTCATCCAAGGCAATGGTCAAGAGTTTCTTCTCTTGGTGGTGGAGTTGATTGTGACATTTTTTCTCAAAGCCGCATGACAGTCTTATTCATTTTTCTCTATTTCTTTCACTAAATAGACACAAATTTATTTTTCTAAAGATTGTTTTTTACCGTAACAACACTATATTTCTTTTAAACAATTGACTAATCTTTAACTCTTCACATTCCTTCACCCGTTCGATTCTCCTTCAATTTCTTATTTATCCACCCTTTCCATTTTTTTTCTTCCACCATGTAACTTTTTCTATATTGGGTAACACATCTCCTTCTATCCCGGATGCTCCACAACTAGTTGAATCACCATGTCATTTTGATGTGATGAGAAACTTGATACATTGGTTGCTCGTCGCAACACAAATGAATAGAAAAAAGGGCACGACGAGCCATAACTATTTTTGTTACACTGTTTAAATGCTGACGCAAGATATTAATCAACATTTTCTGGTCGCTCCATGACGCGTGTAACCGGATCTTTCATTTTTGTGAATATGTCATTATTCGTGTTCATTTTCTTTAATTTCATTTATTTTCCTTCTATTACTTCTCCATCTCCTTCAACCACTGTCTACCTCCTCTTCTACCACCTTTCTTTTCCCGATAGACAGTCCTAATAATTGTATTCATACATGCTCATTACAAACCCCAACGAGCTTGAAGGTAGAGTACATAAAAAATCATAAGATGAAGAAAGGTTGATATAGAGAAGAGGGGTGAAGACACCAACGATGTTCAGTCTGTCAACCTAGATGCCTATATGGGCGAGTTCTAATATAATATGGAGTTAGTAGTAAAACTCTACTAGAAAAATGAGTGGGGTACCCTAATAAAAATCCCCATTATCTATAATAAAGACACAATTGATAGGTATGTTATCACACGCGGTGGTGTTTAATTTTCGCCACATCCTTCCAGAATGTGGTTGATGGAGTGATCCTTCTGTGTTCTAGTTTTATTTGGATCAATGTTGAGGGTGTATTGCTTCTTGTGTTGGCTTCCTACGAGGCAACTTGCAAGTGGCAAATTCTCGATAATGGATGTTAACCTATTGATATATATATATATATATATATATATATATATATATATATATATATCAATATATATAGGGCAATGATCCAGTGAGAAACATATCTTGTGAGAGCATGAGAGGCATTTGAATAACTCTCCACATAGATCAATTTTTCATAATCCAACCATATAGATTACAAGTATATATTAATATTTACCTTCCTAAAAAAATTTGTCGCCATCCAATTTGTAGATCATTCACAACAAAAAAATACTTTTCGACGCTCTATATTGAATTTCAGGCTCACTGTTGGATGTAATAAGTGTATATTGTACATATGACCATGTAAATAATGTCTGATTGTAATGACTTTTTGTGAGAAGGTAAATGAAATGATGCTTTTTCCATCTATATGGTTGTATTTTTAAAAATAGCTCCCAATTTGTAGTTATTCAAATGCCTCTCATGCTCTCACCGTAGGATGTTTCTCACTGGATCGCTACCGTATATATATATATATATATATATATATATATATATATATATATATATATATATATATATATATATATATATATAGACACACACACACACATATATATATGCCGACAAGGAGTGGCTCAAGTGGTCAAGTACGATGTCTCCTAACAAAGGGGCCTAGGTTCGAATCCAATTGCTGCCTTGATTTACCACCCTCCCCATATATACACACACATATATATACATATATATGTATATATATACATATATATATATACACACACACACACATATATATATATATATATGTATATTTATATTTATATGTATATATATATATATGAGATTATCTTTGTTGCCCGCGCGTGTAACAAAATAGATGCTACCCGTCACAAAGATGCAGTGGCACATATTGGTAATAATCGCAAACATTGGACATGGTGGCAGATCGGTAATTAATTCATAATCGAAAAAGAGCGGAAGTTCGCGAGAAAATGAGCGGAAAGACAAAAAGCAAAAAAAAACAAATCGACAGCTCAAGCCCTCGCTGCTCTGTGTGATTACTCTATTTTAGCTAAAAGCACCGTCTCCAGTTGCTCTGACATCAGCGGAATTTCGATCTCCATCCTCTTCGCTTCTCCATCTCTGTTCTCCTCTCTTTTGTTGCTTCTCAATTCTATAACGTAGTTGCTCCGCTCTTCAGACATGGTGAGGACGAAGAAGTCATCGCGGAAGACCACAACAATTCCACCATGGAGAAAGACTCTTAAGACCGTAACTGAAGATGAAGACGACTTCATATTGAAGCACTACGAAGTCGACAAGCCAATGGAAAAACAATCGGATGAAGCGCCAAAAGCCCCGGCTGCGGAAGGGAAGAAAGAAGGGGCTACAAATCCTCCAAGGACTCCGAAAGGGAAGAAAGAAGGGGTTGCAACTCCTCTGACGAGAACATCTTCAGTGAAGAAAGGAAATCGTAGTAAGAAGACTACTGTTGGTGATAGAGGTAATGAAGGTACTGGGACTGAAGAACCTTCGCGTGATGAAGCGGAGAATGAAGAACGACGAGGTAAATTATGTTTGCATGTACATTACAACGAAACATAAATAAAAGATTTCGACTAAAAAGTAACAATGTATGATAAAAGAGCAATTGTTATAACAAATAGAGTAACTATATGATGCCTAGAGTAACTACAACAATATTGGAGTAACTATACGATAGTCTAGAGTAACTGTAGTAAGGCTGGAGTAACTATTTCAAATCAAAAAGTATCTCGTACACTAGATATAGCAGTTAAACTGGAAAGTATATTTTGTTAAACTAAAGAGTACAATTTTTGAGTAACTGTGTTTGTATGCAGGAGGAGATAGGAAAGGGTATGGTGACAATACAAAAGAAAATCTACAAAGGAATGAGGAAGAAAAAGCTACTGCAGAGGAATGAGAAGTGCAAAGCAGTAAAAGGAAAGAGAAGGGGAAAGGAAAGGTTGAAGCAATTAAGGAGAAAGAAAAGGATAATGATGAGGAAGGAGAAGAGGAAAGAAGGAAGAGGAAAGAGAAGGGGAAAGGAAAGGCTGACGCTAGTAAGGAGAAAGAAAAGGCTACTGATGAGGAAGGAGAAGAGGAAAGAAGGAAGAGGAAAGAGAAGGGGAAAGGAAAGGCTGATGAAGGTAAGCTTGTATGAATTTATAATTGTGTTAATTTGTTGTTACTTTTAGAGGATACTTAATAACACTTACAATTTAGTAAGTTGATGTTACAATAATAGTTAGCTTTAAAATGTGATCAACCTACCATGTATAGTAAATTGTGAAAAATATAAGAGTAACTGAACTGATGAAAAAGTAATAAGCAAAAAAAAACCTAAGAGTACATTTTTAATATGTTTGCAATTGGCATTAGAAGACTATACCACAAATGTTACATAAAGAGATACAACACCATCAACAACAATGTGGTGTTTACAAAGAATCAGATTAGAATGATGAGGTTGACGGCCTTTGCAAACATGATCAAGATTCCAAATCTTACAGTAGACATAGGACTTTTGGAGGATTTAATAGAAAGATATGTGGAAGATGATAGATTCTTGTTGGCCAAAGGGGTGGAACGAAGAATGACAGTTGAGGATGTGGGGGTCATTCTAGGTATCCCTAGCAAAGGTATGGATATCAAACCTATGAAAAACTCTGACATAGTGAGCTAAATATGGCAAGAATTTGCTAGGGAAACAAGTAGACATGGCAAGGAAGGTGAGACCTCAAAAAGGTTAAAGGAGAAGGATGTCCTGCACAAGGACAACTTGGAAAATCTTTGGCAACAATATGCCAAGACCGACAACCCCACCGACTATCAAAACATGTGTTGTGCGTAGATGTTGCACTTGCTGGCAACATTCCTACTCCCAGATACCAACTATTGCACCCCAATTTACATAATGCACTACTTAGATGATGTAACTGCCACGGGGCAGTTGAATTGGGCAAAGCTGGTGCATGGGAGTATCTTCAAGAATATGAAGATGTTGAAGGAGAATGTTCAACTGAGGAGGAGAGGGGAGAAAGGAAACACCACACTCTACACAACAGGGTGTGTCATGTGCCTATGCATAAGTGAACAAATTTATTTTCATCTAGATTGTTACAATGATGCCTAGGGGCAGTTACTTATGCATTACTGTTACATGTAGGTTTGGGCATATGAGATGACAAAAATGGCAAAGCCAACCTTCCCTGATGCCAAGCCAAGGATAAAGAAGTGGGTTGTGCCTGTCGAAAAAGTGATGGATATAGGGACTGTGAACCCTAAATATGTAAGAGTATTTGTTCTTTGTTACAAAGCTAATATACAACATAATCCTATATGTTTGCATTGTGACACATTGTTTGATTTATTTGGATAGGTTTGTCAAGGGATGAAGCTGGATCAGTGAGATGATTGGCGAGCTGCAAGAACAGTAAAGGACTTGCCCTATTACCTAACGGAAAATAGGGCAAAAAGTAAGCCAACGGCAGATAAGGTGTCAGCAAAGCCAAGCATCGACAAAGGAGTAACTACTAAGAACTCCACCCTGGAGAGAAGAATCCACCGACTGGAGGAGGAGCTGAAGATGTAGAAGGAAATCTGCACAAAGATAGTTGTTGAAGCATTTAGTGACCTACAAAAGGAGAAGAAGAGGCTAGAAAAAAGAATAGTTGAACTAGAGGAGGAAAATAGAGTTTTAAAGAAGAAGGGGGGGGAGATGAAAGTGACAAAGCACAGTCACCTGCAAGTGGATTTGAACAATTTGTTGAGGGGTTTGCCTCAGTAAATGTTGATGAACTCAAAGACATGTCTGAGGTGCTTCGCAAGAAGGATATGGATATGGCGGATGAAGAAGAGAAAGAAGGTGTGGAGAATGGAGACACACCGAGAAAACCAGGCAAGCTGAGCCTAAAGAGAAATTATGTTGAAGAGAAAGGATCACAAGAAGAGATTGTTGATAAACAAACTGGTGTTGCAGAGAAAAGGCTGTTGATGGTTCTGCCCAAGCAAAATTTGCACGAGATGCAGAAGAAAAAGGCCAAGAAAAAAGGAACAATCAAAGAAATCAAGCGAAGAAGAATAAGAAGGAAAGAAGGACGAGCCCCAAAAAAAAGATGACAAAGAGAAAGAACATGACAAAGCATATAATAGGGAGCATAGAGAAGAACATAAAAAAAGGCGAGAGGAAAAGGTAAGGTTGCATTTACTTTTAAGTATATCAGTACTTGAGTATCTGTGTGAACATAAAGAGTAACTATGTGAAATAGTAGAGTAATTATAGGAATATAAAATTTTACTATATGATTGATAGAGTAACTATGTGACATATCAACATTGTGTAACTTGTGAATGAAGATGGATTCTAACATGGACTGCACTTTGTTGTTGACAACACAAGCTGTCCAATTTCATAGGTTTTGAACATTTCAAAACAAAGGAAACCAAGGAAATTGTCCATCACTTCATGGACAACATCGAAAAAATGTAAGAATTGGTTATTTTTTCAAGTGTACATCATAAACATTACTTATTCAATATCTAACTTATATGTACCACATGTATAAATGATTGGCAGGTCAAAATGAGAGTGGAGATTCAACGATGATACTTGGTATATGGGGAAGGACCTCGCTGCCCTCCTATACAAAGATCAGATGATACAATCACCTGTAAGAAACAAAATGTAGTGTAATTGTTTGAAACAATAATTTGGATTGCTAAAGAAAAAAGCTTGTAATTTTTTTTCAAGTTCTGGACTATTTTGTGCAGATGCTCAAGGCGAGAAAAAGCAAGTGGAGGAAGAAGGGTTTGTCATGGCACTGCTTGAGCACTTATGTTCCGGTGAGACAAGCAAACTTGGTATACAAAATTACATCAAATTACAAAATAGATACACAAACTGAAACTTATAGATGTGCATTTTTAAATTCTATATTTGCAGCAGAAGTTGTCATTTGAAGTTGAGAACATCACCCTAGAATAGATTGACATGCTTTCTCCACTCTTCAACGTTCCCTTGAAAGAGTGGGACACAATGGACTCGGTGTTCACGATACTAAACAATGACAACCACTGGCACTTGTATGAAGCAAGCTTCAGGGACGGTGCACATAGATCATATAACTCAATGAGTAGAAATGGCAAGTCAAAGAAAGAATTCATTCGATGGGTAAGCAATGAAAAAAGTAACTCTGTTAATAATGGGTTGAAAGAAATAATGTTGGCTGATTGATAATTAATAAAACTTATGTTTTTCCCTACAGGTGGGTATTGTGCACGAATTCTTCAGGGGGGGCACCAGAGAAAGGAAGCCAACTATCACAGTGGGAATGGGAGTACCCACTATGCCCACAGCAGGAAGAAGACTCACTTGAATGTGGGGTCTTTGTGATGAAGTACCTTGATTGCCTGGTCAATGAAAAGCATATGGACTTCACTTACAAAGACAAGCCAGCAATAAGGGCTAACATTTATCAAAGAATGATGACAAGGGGGTAGCTGCAAACAGTACAAGAAGATGAAAAGAATGCAAGTGATGACACCATAGAAGGTCAAGCTGAACAGCACAAGGAAGAAGTAGATAAGGGTCAAAAAAAGCAAGAAGGAGAGCAGAAACAAGCAGCAGATGCAGATGTGTAGGAAGAAAAAGGCATGGAGGAAGAAGTTGTTTCAAGCCTCGATCGATGGCTGAATTTGAGCTGAATACTGATTTATTAAGTGAAATGTTAAATTTGAACAGTTTGGTTCTAGAGTTATGATATGTAACTGCTATGAGATACATTTACTTATGTGTTGCAAGCCTGAAAATACATTTACTCTAAATCATATTATAAATAGGAGTATTTTTGGGTTTAATAGATAACGTTTTATGCTTTGTCTGTGGTATACTTGCATGAATAGATGTTGTGGTTTTGTATGAAGACATGTACTTTTAGTTAGCCTATCAAAATAAACTAACTCAAGAGTAAGAGTGATGATTTCGTAACCCATAAAGTAATTATAAGAACACTAAAAGTAAATGTGACAGCAGAAAAGTAACCCTATGATTCAAAAAGTAACTCTAAAAGATGAAGGTAAAACATGTATCACAAAAACAATGTATGTGGAACACAGTGTAATAGGGACATCTTGTAAGTAATTGTACGAACATGAAAGCAAGTGTTATATTCCAAAAAAAAGTAACTATATCAGAACTCACTGACAAAGAAGAGTGATGAACTCGTAATCCATAAAGTAATTATAAGAACACTAAGAGTAACTGTAAGAACACTAAGAGTAACTGTGACAACATAAAAGTAACTCTAGCATTCAAAAAGTAAATGTTATACTTTGTAAAGTAACTCTTGTGGAGGAAGGTAAGTCAAAAAGACGAAACCAGTGTATGTGAATCACATAGTAACAAACTAACATTTTGTAAGTAACTGTACAAACATGAAAGTAACTGTTCTAATCCAAAAATGTAAGTATTTCAGAAGAAAGAGTATCCATTGGACACAAAGAGAAACAAATATTCTTCAAAGAGTAACATCTGATTAGAAAAGATTCTTTGTAACATATTCAATGTATACATATAGTTGTTGGAGCTCAAGGTAACACACGAATAGATTCCAAACACAAGTCAAATACAGGAAGGATTACAAATCACTTTCAAAATACTACACAAGAACAACCCATTACATATTTGAATATGCCTCACTCACGCATTAATCAACTACAACTCCACTAAAAAATAGCCATCCATCAAGAGCAGTAGCAGCATCAGCTCCCACCGCATGATATCAGAAAAAGGATCAACACACTTAGCAGCACCATGATGCTCCCAATCAATAGCAGCATTAGAAAAGAAGGGTTAGCAGCACCATCATCTCCAAGAATAGAAATAGCAGCAGCAAAATAAGATAATGAATATACACGTCCAACATCAACAGAACACACGAGTAGCACCAGAGATAATCGTTGAGCAGCAAACAACAACAACACAAAGTCCAGAAAGAGTATCTATGAAGAATGAACTACTTCTTCATAGAGCAGTTTCTGCTATCATGATTGACTCCAAACTCTAAGCAATCATTACACTGCCTCTCTCTTTTAGACTGAGCAATTTCACCTCTATATTTAAACCTCACATCAGTCGATCTAGGTCTCCCTTTAGTTTTGCAAATACTAGGGATATGGACCTTGACAACAGAAGAAGAAGTTGTATTAGAAGCGGTTACACCAGCACCAACACCAATATTAGCAAGATCCAAATCTAAGAGCTCCTTTCACAAAGCTAACAGTTTTTCATGGTAAATATCTATAGCGTTGTTCCTACACGCTATGTTGACAATTGAATTGTAGGCAGAAATAAGCTGAAGTGGCCTCCCAGTGGATGGATGCTTTGCTAAAAATCAAAGGGTGTTCTTTATATCCTTTAGTCCACCTCTTTAGTATGTATGGCTCGGGAAGAGTGCAAAAGTCATGGCTCTTCAAATAAGACAGAATGTGCCTACACGGAATACCTTTGAATTCCAACATGAAGCAATTGTACGAAACCATCTCACTAGATGAGTCTTTCTTCAAGATACGAGGAGATCCAATACCACTAACATGATACACCTCAAAGACACCTTCTTCTGATGTTTCCTTTACATTATACACCATGCTTTGATGAACCTCAGACTGAAAGATCTTAAAGATGGACTTGATGTATATACCTCTCATTTGCTCCTCTAGAGACCACAATGATGACAAAGGAAGATTATTGTACTCGTCATCAAAATATTTGAAATTTTCAATCTCCCGTACATGAGAGTAAGCAGTCTCTAAGGAACATACAAGTTCAAAAAGAGTCTTCCTACTATTCACATGGCTTCTTATGAATGCATTCATTCTCTCGCTTCTTTGAGTTGTCCTCATGCCAGCAAAGAAAGAAGACTGCACATAACACGGAACCCAATCCGAACACATCGCATACAAATCACTAAGCCAACTAATGGAAAACATATCATTCTCTTGAACTACAGAATCCCACCTCTCTTCAAAAATGTTGACATCATCCACATTCCACACACAATCATTTAGAGAACTTCTGATCTGATCCTTGTTAGGAACACCACCAAGCTTAGAGGGAAGCTTCTGTAGGATGTGCCAGCTGTAGAAGCGATGCTTGCAATTTGGAAAAACATTAATGATAGTAGCATTCATAGCATGGTCTTGATCAGTTATGATGGAAACCAGATCTTTGCCAAAACAAAGTAAGTATTTCTTGAAAACCCAAACAAAGGAGTCGTACTTCTCATCCACCAACAGAGCTGAGGCAAACAATATTGTCTTGTGATGGTGATCAACACCACCAAACATTCCAAAAACTATAGAATACTTGTTGGTACTGTAAGTGGTGTCAAACACAATCACATCGCCAAACAACCCACAATCTTTGACAGAGACAGGATCAGCCCAAAACAAATGTGTCAAGAAAAAATCAAGATCATTTTGGTAAGTACAAAATAATTTCAAATCCAAAACCTTCAACCTAGCAAAACGATCCAACACCATGTCAACATCGTATTTAGCTGACTCTTTCCTCTTGCTAATGAGGTGTCCATGAGCTTGTCTACTAGTAAATGTCAAATTTTCATAACCGCCAGACTCGGATGCTATCAATGCAATTTGTCTTGATACAGGTATGTTTGCTTGACTCATGGAAGAAAGAATCTCTTTTTGAGTTTCATCAAGAGATGAGTTACACTTCAAGTAACGGAGATGAGCATCATCAACAAGATTGTGGTTGTGTTCCTCAACAAAGGCAGTCACAACCCACATGGATGAGGACTTATCTAGTGTGAACTGAATCATGGCTCCACAACCACACCTCTTCGCAGAACGCCTGTACTTCTTAGACAGATTATCCTGCAAGTTACCCACTTCATCACAAACAGAGCTCAAAAGCCCTCTATACCTCTTAGAACGACTGATTTTACCCTGCTTGTCACTAACCAGATCTTTAGCAACCAGATTCTTAGTTCCTCATTCATACCTGTTGTCGTCTTTCCTGATATTAAAACCAATCATGCCAGCGTAACTAGAATAGAAGGAGATACCTTCATCTAAACTTCCAAACTGGAGACCAATTCTAGGGACTTCTGCTGGGGATAAAGTGCAAGTAGCAACAGAAGGAGAAGAATGAGGATTATCATTATCATAGTCGACACTGGCATTAGCAACATCTGTATCAAGACTGGGATCCATGACAGCTGTGTGAGAGTAAATTTGCAGACAGAAAAGTAACCCTAAAACACAAAAGAGTAACTATGTGAGTCATAAGAGTAACCACGTATCACAAAAAAGTAACTACATGAAAAATAAAAGCATGTATGATAGTTACTACTTCAAAACAAAAATCCAGACACAAATTAGGTTTCCCACACCAAAGACATATATGAATACACAATGTGATGAAAAGCAAATATTGTGTAGAACTGATTGAAGTGACGAAGAGTATACAAATTTACCTAATGTGATCAAAAGAAAAACTTTTTCTAGATCGAGACATCCTGCCGACTGAGTTGAATCCTCATAATCTAAGGGTCTCCCTAGAGTGTTGGTGACTCTCGCAAGGCTATCCAAAGTCCACAGAAAACCAAGGTTCTCAAAAGTGAACCAGATCGGGACAGTAAAGAAAGATAAGGGGGATAGAAGGACTCCAGGTGACCATTTTTTAGCAACAATCAGTAGCCCATCCATCATCCATGATGCAGTAGATCCCTTGAATAGATTTGGCACAACTGCCTCCTTCAGCAAGGAACGCATGAGGGTTTCCAGGGAAGAGATTGCCGGCTGACCTTCTCCTCCAACTATATCATCGAGCTGACATTGCAGATGATGCTGGCGAAGGAGAGCCAGGGAAGGACAAGCTCCGTCGAATCGGTGTGACATACACGCGCAAGGCAGCGAGAACCGGTGCACTCGCTGATGGAGAACAGCGTGAGCTTCTGCCGGTTAGCACCACTGGACCGCCGTCGTCGTTGCGAGGAGGGTCCGCGGCCGATTCTCGCCTCCTTTCCACAGGAACGGGCTCTGCGTTATTTACAAAAAATGCCACCACGACAAAGAGACCGGTAGCATATCTACAATACCCACGCGAGCAATAAATAAATGCCATATATATATATATATATATATATATATATATATATATATATATATATATATATATATAGTCAGGCTAGTATACACTCGAGTGTATCCGGAGCATAATACACTCAAGTAGTTTTTCATGATGCAATATTTTTTTCAAAAATCTAATATGTTGATCTTCTTAAACATGTTGTGAATAGCTCATACGCAAAATTTGAGCACGTTTGGACATTTATAGGTCATGTTATAAAGACCGCAAAAATTATGCATTTCAAATTAGTTTCGCGCGTCGATTTTGTTGCCCTTGGATGATTGATTTACACTCAACCAAATGGGCTTAAAATTTTTATGTAGCCTAGTTATAGTATGATAGTGAAGCTTCTGTAGGATGTGCCAGCTGTAGAAGCGATGCTTGCAATTTGGAAAAACAGAAATGATAGCAGCATTCATAGCAGGGTCTTGATCGGTTATGATGGAAACCAGCTCTTTGCCAAAACAAAGTAAGTACTGCTTGAAAACCCAAACAAAGGAGTCATACTTCTCATACACCAACAGAGCTGAGGCAAACAACACTGTCTTGTGATGGTGATCAACACCACCAAACATTCCAAAAACCATAGAATACTTGTTGGTACGGTAAGTGGTGTCAAACACAATCGCATCGCCAAACAACCCACAATCTTTGACAGAGACAGGATCAGCCCAAAACAAATGTGTCAAGAAACAATCAGGATCATTTTGGTAAGTATAAAATAATTTCGAATCCAAAACCTTCAACCTAGAAAACAATCCAACACCATGTCAACATCGTATTTAGCCGACTCTTTCCTCTTGCTACTGAGGTGTCCACGAGCTTGTCTACTAGTAAATGTCAAATTTTCATAACCGCCAGACTCGGATGCTATCAACGCAATTTGTCTTGATACAGGTATGTTTGCTTGACTCATGGAAGAAAGAATCTCTTTTTGAGTTTCATCAAGAGATGAGTTACACTTCAAGTAACAGAGATGAGCATCATCAACAAGATCGTGGTTGTGTTCCTCAACAAAGGCAGTCACAACCCACATGGATGAGGACTTATCTAGTGTGAACTGAATCATGGCTCCACAACCACACCTCTTCGCAGAACGCCTGTGCTTCTTAGATAGATTATCCTGCAAGTTACCCACTTCATCACAAACGGGGCTCAAAAGCCCTCTAGACCTCTTAGAACAACTGATTTTACCCTGCTTGTCAAAAACAAGATCTTTAGCAACCAGATTCTTAGTTCCTTATTCATACCTGTTTTCGTCTTTCCTGATATTAAAACCAATCATGCCAGTGTAACTAGAATAGAAGGAGATACCTTCATCTAAACTTCCAAACTTGAGACCAATTCTAGGGACTTCTGGTGGGGATAAAGTGCAAGCAACAACAAAAGGAGAAGAATGAGGATTATCATTATCATATTCGACACTGGCATTAGCAACATCTGTATCAAGATTGGGATCCATGACAGCTATGTGAGAGTAACTCTACAGATAGAAAAGTAACCCTAAAACACAAAAGAGTAACTATGTGAGTAATAAGAGTAACCACGTATCACAAAAAAGTAACTACATGAAACATAAAAGCATGTATGACAGTTACTACTTCAAAATGAAAATCCAGACACAAATTGGGTTTCCCACATAAAAGAAAGATATGAATACACAATGTGATGAAAAGCAAATATTCTGTAGAGCTGATTGAAGTGACGAAGAGTATACAAATTTACCTAATGTGATGAAAAGCAAAACTTTTTCTAGATCGAGACATCCTGCCGACAGAGTCGAATCCTCATAATCTAAGGGTCTCCCTAGAGTGTTGGTGACTCTCGCAAGGCTATCCAAAGTCCACGAAAAACCAAGGTTCTCAAAAGTGAACCAGACCGGGACAACAAAGAAAGATAAGGGGGATAGAAGGACTCCAGGTGACCATTTCTAAGCAATGATCAGTAGCCCATCCATCATCCATGGCACATTAGCTCCCTTGACTAGATTTGGCACAGTTGCCTCCTTCAGCAAGGAACACGTGAGGGTTTCTAGGGAAGAGATTGCCGACTGACCTTCTCCTCCAACTATATCATTGAGCTGACACTTCGGATGACACTGGCGAAGGAGAGCTAGGGAGGGACAAGCTCCGTCGAATCGGTGTGACATACACATGCAAGGCGGCGAGAACCGGTGTGCTCGCTGATGGAGAACAGCGTGAGCTGCCGCCGGTTAGCACCACTGGACCGCTGTCGCCGTTGCGAGGAGGGTCCGCGGCCGATTCTTGCCTTCTTCCCACAGGAACGGGCTCTGCGTTATTTACAAAAAATGCCACCGCGTCAAAGAAATAGGTAGCATATCTACAGTACCCAGGTGGGTAATAAATAAATGCCCTATATATATATATAGTCAGGCTAGTATACACTCGAGTGTATCTGGAGCATAATACACTCAAGTAGTTTTTTCATGATGCAATATTTTTTTCAAAAATCTAATCTGTTGATCTTCTTAAACATGTTGTGAATAGCTCATACGCAAAATTTGAGTACATTTCGACATTTATAGGTCATGTTATAAAGACCGCAAAAATTATGCATTTCAAATTAGTTTCGCGCGTTGATTTTGTTGTCCTTAGATTATTGATTTACACTCATCCAAATGGGCTCAAAATTTTTATGTAGCCTAGTTATAGTATGACAGTGAAGCTTCTGTAGGATGTGCCAGCTACAAAAGCTATGCTTGCAATTTGGAAAAACAGTAATGATAGTAGCATTCATAGCAGGGTCTTAATCGATTATGATGGAAATCGGCTCTTTGCCAAAACAAAGTAAGTACTGCTTGAAAACCCAGACAAAGGAGTCGTACTTCTCATCCACCAACAGAGCTGAGGCAAACAACACTGTCTTGTGATGGTGATCAACACCACCAAACATTCCAAAAACCATAGAATACTTGTTGGTACGGTAAGTGGGGTCAAACACAATCGCATCGCCAAACAACCCATAATCTTTGACAGAGACAGGATCAGCCCAAAACAAATGTGTCAAGAAACAATCAAGATCATTTTGGTAAGTATAAAATAATTTTGAATCCAAAACCTTCAACCTAGAAAAACGATCCAACACCATGTCAACATCGTATTTAGCCGACTCTTTCCTCTTGCTACTGAGGTGTCCATGAGCTTGTCTACTAGTAAATGTCAAATTTTCATAACCGCCAGACTCGGATGCTATCAATGCAATTTGTCTCGATACAAGTATGTTTGCTTGACTCATGGAAGAAAGAATCTCTTTTTGAGTTTCATCAAGAGATGAGTTACACTTCAAGTAACGGAGATGAGCATCATCAATAAGATCGTGGTTGTGCTCCTCAACAAAGGCAGTCACAACCCACATGGATGAGGACTTATCTAGTGTGAACTGAATCATGGCTCTACAACCACACCTCTTCGTAGAACTCTTGTGCTTCTTGGACAGATTATCCTGCAAGTTACCCACTTCATCACAAACGGGGCTCAAAAGCCCTCTAGAACTCTTAGAACGACTGATTTTACCCTGCTTGTCACAAACCAGATCTTTAGCAACCAGATTTTTAGTTCCTCGTTCATACATGTTGTTGTCTTTCCTAATATTAAAACCTATCATGCCAGCGTAACTAGAATAGAAGGAGATACCTTCATCTAAACTTCCAAATTGGAGACCAATTCTAGGGACTTCTGCTGGGGATAAAGTGCAAGTAACAACAGAAGGAGAAGAATGAGGATTATCATTATCATAGTCGACACTGGCATTAGCAACATCTGTATCAAGACTGGGATCCATGATAGTTGTGTGAGAGTAACTCTACAGATAGAAAAGTAACCCTAAAACACAAAAGAGTAACTATGTGAGTCATAAGAGTAACCATGTATCACAAAAAAGTAACTACATGAAACATAAAAGCATGTATGACAATTACTACTTCAAAAGGAAAATCCAGACACAAATTGGGTTTGCCACACAAAAGACATATATGAATACACAATGTGATGAAAAGCAAATATTGTGTAGAACTGATTGAAGTGACGAAGAGTATAAAAATTTACCTAATGTGATGAAAAGCAAAACTTTTTCTGGATCGAGACATCCTGCCGACAGAGTCGAATCCTCATAATCTAAGGGTCTCCCTGGAGTGTTGGTGACTCGCAAGGCTATCCAAAGTCCACAGAAAACCAAGGTTCTCAAAAGTGAACCAGATCGGGACAACAAAGAAAGATAAGGGGGATAGAAGGACTCCATGTGACCATTTCTGAGCAACGATCAGTAGACCATCCATCATCCATGGCGCAGTAGCTCCCTTGACTAGATTTGGCACAACTTCCTCCTTCAACAAGGAACGCGTGAGGGTTTTAAGGGAAGAGATTACCGACTGACCTTCTCCTCCAACTATATCGTCAAGCTGACACTGCGGACGACACTGGCGAAGGAGAGCCAGGGAGGGACAAGCTCCGTCGAATCGGTGGGACATACACGCGCAAGGCAGCGAGAACTAGTGCGCTCGCTGATGGAGAACAGTGTGAGCTGCCACCGGTTAGCACCACTGGACCACCGTCGCCGTTGCGAGGAGGGTCCGCGGCCGATTCTCGCCTCCTTCCCACATGAATGGGCTCTGTATTATTTACAAAAATGTCACCGCATCAAAGAGACGGGTAGCATATCTACAGTACCCACGTGGGCAATATATATATATATATATATATATATATATATATATATATATATATATATATATATATATATATATATATATAGCCAGGCTAGTATACACTCGAGTGTATCCGGAGTATAATACACTCAAGTAGTTTTTCATGATGCAATATTTTTTTCAAAAATACAATCTGTTGATCTTCTTAAACATGTTGTGAATAGCTCATATGCAAAATTTGAGCATGTTTGGACATTTATAGGTCATGTTATAAAGACTGGAAAATTATGCATTTCAAATTAAGTTTATCGCATCGATTTTGTTGCCCTTGGATGATTGATTTACACTCATCCAAATGGGCTCAAATTTTTTATGTACGTTAGAATACACTTGAGTGTATTTGGAGCAGAATACACTCAAGTAGTTTTTCATGATGTAATATTTTTTTTCTCCAAAAATCTAATCCGTTGATCTTCTTAAACGTCTTGTGAATAGCTCATATGTAAAATTTGAGCACATTTATACATTTATAGGTCATGTTATAAAGACTGCAAAAGTTATGCATTTCAAATTAATTTCGCGCTTCGATTTTGTTGCCCTTGGATGAGTCACTTACACTCATTCAAATAGGCTCAAAATTTGTATATAGCCTAGTTATAGTATGACGATGAAGATCAATGGTTTACATTTTGTAAAAAATAGTCTTGATATGCAAACCCAATTGAGTGTATTTGTGCGATCTGTACACTCGAGTGAGTGGCACTACTACAGAAAATGCTTTTTACAACAGTTCCTTTTCTCAATTTACAACAGGTGTTAACCGTTGTATTAGATCGCGTGGACTTATGGGGGGTGCTTTACACAACATGTGATCGCATGTTGTAATAGATGTATTTTATACAACAGCTGAAACATGTTGTCTTTTAAGGAATGGCCTGTTGTAATATGGGTATTTTATACAACATGCAGTGCACCTGTTGTAATATATATTATACAACAGTTGAACGATGTTGTCTTTTGCTAAACACACCCGTTGTAATAGGGGTATTTTTTACAACATGTGGTTCACCCGTTGTAATATATATTATACAACAGTCGAAGCATGTTGTCTTTCACTAAACACACCCGTTGTAATAGGTAGGTCTATTACAACATGCAGTGCACCTGTTGTAATATACATGTGTATACAACAGTTGGAGTATGTTGTCTTTCCATACATTTAACCGTTGTAATAGGATTGTTTAGACAATATTGTGTATGACTGTTGTAATATACACAATTTATACAACATGTTATGCATGTTGTAGTTCACTAAAAACACCTGTTGTAATAGGTGTATTTTTTCCTGACAAACCTGTTGTAATAGGTGTGGATAACACAACATGTGTTGTTTGTTGTAGAATCATACATTTTACAACATATCATAAATTGTTGTCTTAGATTAGAGTTTGACAGTCATATATCGAACCAATTGTATTGATCAAATTAACCATATTATTAATAAATTATAATAAATATGCAATTATACTTTTTCATTTCACAAATAAACACATAGTTGAACAAAATTTCCATTAAACCTTGAAAGAAAGTCGTACTAAATTTAATTAATATTAAATCATCCATACAACGATTCAATAATACAAAGTACTGAGTATCCACTCTAGAATAGAACTGAAAACTAACTAAAAAAGTTTCACACATTGGTCTATGCTAAAGAACAAATGTCTCCCCCACATGTCACATAATCTTATCTGTGCTCAAGAACACATGTCGCCCACTCGTTTCGGACCTCATCGATTTCTTCTTGGTTGAAGCAACGACCAATATACTTCGAATAATACTGCAATCATATGAAAACTATATCAACATATTGTGATTTTTTCAATTTATTTAGAATTTTGAACAAACTAAAAGAATATAATGTTAAGTAGCTTACACATTCAGGAATATTTCTATTTCTCACATCAAAGATGTCTTTCATATACTTCAGCACGTAATACCCGCAATCTGTATCGTTCGGCTGCTTTGGACACTGTACAAAATAAATATTAATTTGTTATCTAAATAATTTTGAGAACTTGTTAGCAAATAAGAGGATGGAAATGTATAAATAGCCAAAAAATTAATAAAAGATATGTGTAAACAAAATAAAAAATGCTATAAGAGTGAAAAGGCATGGTTTATTGCTGAAGAAGGCGTGGTTTATGGCTATAAGAGTGATCTACACTATGTAGCTCTGATTCTGCCAACCACCATGTTTCACGTCTCTGTCAGCACCAGTGATCTCCCTCAACAAATGAACCTAGGATGGTTTCTCCTCCTTGAGTTGGCGCCATATCCAACAATAAAAGAGATCCAGGACTTCCACTTTGTCCCTTGTGCTTATGCGGTAAGAGTTCATTATTGTTAAACTTTATCTACCATTAGCTATCTGTTAAATTACCAATGTGGATACCTGAACAAGAATTACCACATTATTACCTTCCCTCGTCTCTTCTCCGGGGTAAGATCTCCCCTCCCTGCAACACCTTTTTCACACCTTCTGTCTAGTGTCCTATTCCCCATGTAAGCTATTCCAACCACAATCCTGAGGTGAATGACTACACCAATGCAGATTAGGGCAGGGAAAAATTAATTGACAGCTTCATCCATGGCAATGAACACAAGGAGTTGCTACATCTCCAGTTCTCCGCTAAGTATGTCACCAAAAATTGCAATTTTCTGCTCCATTACACATTCTCACATGTAAGCTGGAAATTTAGACAAAGGACTTGTATCAAACTATTAGTCTAATTTTCTATTTCTCTTCCTCTGTTTCTTTCGTTATACTTGTATCTACCTACGCTAGTTGAATAGTATTGAATGTTAGTATTTTTTGTTCTACTGTAAATGACTGGGTGGTATATGTTAGTAGGTGCAAAACAGTAATCACCATTGCCAATGCTTGCAGACGACAAAACATCATATACATATAGTTTATAATTAGACCTTTTTCTGTTCAAAATTTTAGTTATCCATGGACAACAAAATTCTTTTACTGAAAACAACACAAAGGAAAATAATATGTCACACTACACGTGTTTTTTTAACTTGGTTAGCAACTTAGCTAGATTGATGGACAAACTGATGTTAATTTTGTGTTGATCTGCCGCCTGTATTAGGAAGAAAATAAGTACGAAATGCAATTTCTCTTGTTTATGTCTGTCTTATGTACCTTCATTTCAGCCAACCTATTAATCTTTTTGGCTCGACTAAATGTAGATAGCTATCGACGTGAAGCAGCGACACAATATTCCTTTATACCAACTGTCTTCTTTTATACTATTTTTCATGTTGGAGATCCCCTATGGTTATTGTTACTAGTGCATTTTGCTATCGCAAATGACTTGAAAGTAAATTACTCACTTTCAATGTTATTTAAAGTTTGTTTTGCAGAGACCACATGTTTGTCCAAATACTTCAAATCACCTACATAGAAACTACCCGTGAGTTTCCTAAGAGACAAGTTTATAATTCAAATATGCTTATTCATACCATTATAGTTGCTGTGTAGTTAGAAAAGACACTAAACGGAAGTAATATATAAAGATCTTCTAGCTCATTTCTTACTGCTATATAAAGTAATATGCACATACGCTGATATGAAGCGCCTCAAGTTCAAGTTTTATATATTATGTTGATGGTAAATGTGCCACTGCATGGGGTGAATTGACAAAGGGAACCAATTCTGATAAGATCTTGAACCTCAAGTCATGTTTTAGTCTTTTAAACACATAAAACTAAGTGAAACATCCTAACATATCACATCAATTATTGTGTTCAAAGAAAATGTGCTTTAGCAGCAACTCTAATGTAGTTGATATTTGTACAACTCATGTTATTGCAGTGTTTACTTTGCTTATGTTTTTATCTCGCCAGATCCTCTCTGTGATGAAACACAACCTTTTGGTACTATGATAAACTCTTCTTTTTTATATTAGCTGACAAGCAAATGTGCACTCTTAAACAAAAGGTTGATTATTGTCCTCTTGTACAACTCTTGTATGTAATGAATTACTGCTGTTTCTTTTTACTTTGAATAACTCTTGATGGAACTTTGCTTTGGACAATTGCTGATAATCTTCTGCTGACTGAAATCGAATGACTATCCATTGTGCAATAACATTAGATGATTCTTTAGCCTGCGTTTGGCACAGGACTGAGATTCCGAAATCTGGACTGGGTTAGTCGGGGTTAGTCTGGATTTCGGGGCTGGGGTAGTCATGATGCAGTCTGATTTTGTTTGGCAACCCAGTCTGATTCTGGTCAGCTGGTCAGATTTGAGTCTGGTTTCAGTCTGATTCTGTTTGGCTGCCCGTCAGGATTCAGTCTAATTCTGATTGGCAAACAAATCAGGATTTGAAATGGTTGTTTTTTGTGAACTGATTTCAACACATATTATAAAAATTTATTATATTATATTGATAAATTAACTTTAATATTATAAATCATTGCAAGGTCACTTGCGTAGAAGCCTCTAAAAATGGGCTTGTTGCACATCTAATTTTGGACTCCTAAAGGGTGTAACAAATTTCAGCAAGAGGGTTGGTATAGTTTATAGAGAGGAAAAGGGATTTACCAACCTCAAATTTCGACCAGGAAACACACAGGCTTTTCGGACAAAGCAAACACCTTCTCAGGAACCGCCACCGCCACATGGTCCAAGCAGCTAAACGACTTCCGGAAACCTGATGCCCTTGCCCGTCTCCTCTTCTCCAAACCGTTGCCTTCCAAAAGCATTGCCGGTTCTGGCGACCCAACAATTGCCATAGCCAAGGGGATGTTGAGAGGCGCATCCTCCACGGTCACATCTAGCTTGCGATCGGACTCTACCACCTACCAGACATGAACGACGCAGTCCTCCCTGGCGCTGGCAAGATAACACCCATCCAAGCTGAACTTGATCATCCAAATGGAGCCCGAATGGGCGCAAATCACCTGGTTCCTATACAACCCAGTGAGCTCCTTGTACGGCTTGCCGTACTGTCGGACCCTCACCCTTTCTGTCACACCGTGGTGGGTATGCCCTTCGGCCTGACTATCATCTGTTGCAGAGCTTGACCTTCTCCAACACTGCCGCCGCACCCCTTTTCGGACGACGTGTCCTTCTCGTCACTGCTCCGCTTGTCACCTCTCGGGCTCGGCACTACCATGCTTGCCATACTCCGGATACTCCTGAACCACCCACCGCTACGCTTCCGCTAACCTTTCGAGCCTTCTTTCTTGCCGCCGACGCTTCCCGTGCCCTCACGATTCTCCCGGCGGAGCAGCTCCTGGACAATAGGGGAATGCCCAATCACGTTGGTCTGGAACTCCTCCATTGTCAGTTGTCGACCCGTACGAACATCCCTTAGCTCATCCCACATTCCATCCTCCCTCACCCCCTTCACCACGAACTTCTCCCCGTTGTCCAAGTTCTTGATCATGCAGTACGGGTCAATGCCGCAGCTCTCCCGCCCGCTCTCGCTCGCAGAACTGTCCTCACAGTCGGCGGCAGCGGCGGCGGCGGGGGCGGGGTTCATGGGCACAGAAGGGGAGCTGCATTCTGCCTCCCGATGGGGGTAATCGAGCGCGTGAGCTGAGGAATCTGTTGTACTGGGTCCTGATAGGGGCGGGGAAGGTGTGAGATCCGGCTGCAAGGCCGGATCCGGCACAGATCCGCCGGAATAGGTCCAACCAGTGACAGTCGGCGGTGGCAATGGGTCCGGCGCAGTGGGTCTGGGGCGTGAGAGCGCCGGGTCGTCGTCGAGGCCGAGCTGGCGGAGGAGTTGGTGTCGCCGCTCCTCGACGGACGACGGGATCCTGAGCCATAGATCGAAGTTGGTGCAGAAGAGGCTGGCGACGCGGTCAGTGAGGAGGAGAGTAGGAAGGAGAGGGATGAAGAGGAGAGTCTAGGAGGAAAGAGGGGAAGAGGGGAGCAGGAAGGAGAGAGACGAAAAGGAGAGTCGAGGTCACGAGAGGGGTAAAGGGAGGAAAGATGGTAAATCCGGATCGAAAAATGAAATCCCGCCTCTCGCGGGACTGGCCTAGTCTGGATTAAGTGATTCCATTATATTAAAATGGGGAAAGATTGGGATTTGCAACCAAACACAAATCAGTCCTAATCTGTTGATTGTTTGGCAGGGTTAACACTAAAGACAAGCTGAAATCTGGATCCAGTCACGTACCAAACAGGGGCTTAAGTTCACAACTGTCATGTGAGAAATTAAATGCAACAGATCCTTGAAGTTCATGTATGGTCATTATAGTCAAAATAGAGTTGGTTTCGATAGTTCAAACCTGAGGTTCTCACAAAAATATTCTCCAATTTGATTTTAATATTTACATAATACTATCACAATACTATACCATATTCCAGTTCATAGCCCATACAATCTTCTTTGTATGTTTCTAATGCAGTCGTACAACTATTTCTTTCATAAGGTTGTATGATATGATTTATGTGTTTGACGTGTAGAGAGACTAGACATGGCATTGTTTCTATTGTCATGCTGGATTAGTGTTGTATCTGTAAAAAACTTGGTGACATTGCGAACAAATGTTCAAATGAAGGAATCTGCCACACTTGTCGGCTATATTCTAGGGATTGTCTATCTCCAACCAACTAGGAGATACGAGGTTCTACAACAAACACTACAAACAAGGCCCCATTGCTACAAGATACGCAAATGAGAAAGCTTACAATAACTGCATGGAGACTAGACATTTAGGGAGGAGTACCATGATGTAAATGTGCTAGGTGACAAAGCACATACCCGTTCAGGTGGATATCCTCCTTGTAGATTTGGTTGGTGATATGCATGGTTATATTGGTGTGAATACATAGACATGGGGGATAACAAGTCCCTGAAGATCTACCATAACTTATAGATTTCTTTTGTCTACAACAGTCTCAATTGTAAGTAAGGATATTCAAGCATTTTTTATGTTTCCATAAGTTTCATCTGCATTTATATTTTCAATTTAAAGCAACTTGAATGCGGTCTACAACCACTGCAAATGAATGATAACTTAATGTGACATTACAATTATAATTTTTGCCTACCTTGCACTGGTTCTTGGTTGGACTATGGGAGAAGTATGTTCAGAACCAGTATACAAACTTGGTGAAAACTAATGAGCAAACCTCAATTGTGAAGCCAGAAGTTGATTTTTTATTTCATATTAACAAAAAATATTGATCAACATACGAATTCTATAGAGAAACTTGAAGAAAATGATATGATCTTTTGTTCAAATTCTGGAATTTTAAGGTTTAACTGCTCCACAAAGCATCAAACAGATCTTTTGGCCTGAACCATATTTAGTCTATCTTGTTTGAATGGAACCCCATCCTGGACTGAGTTGGACCAATATGTCTCCACTCTCCACTCGACTATAACTTCTATAGAAAGGTCTACTTGTGGCATGACTGTATATCCAGTTACAGAGTTGTTAGATAACATTAATTAGCAATTTCAGTCGCTAAAATAATCACAAGTCAATGTTTCAGAACTATATGTAGTTTGTTGAGGGCACAAAATTCTGAGTGAGGTCTATGCATTGGATCTTTTTTCTGTTAGCTTATTAGGCTTTTGAAAGGATCATAAAAACATTTTGTTCGATGAAAAAAATAATCTAGGCCACTCTTTGTTTAGTTTTGAACCTGTGATGTCCATTTTGATTTTCTAAGACCACCTGTATTTGTAATGATGATGTAAATCTGAATGCTGCTACTTTATAATTCATATGAATCCTTTTCTTTGCTTTCGTGAACTACTCAAGTCGCATTGAAATTTGAACATAAAAGCAGTAAAGGATGCAGCTATGGACCTCCTTATGAATGGCAAGTTTACAGGTATGCTGCCTAGTTCACATTCTTTTCTAGAAAGTATGAAAAATCTTGTACACTGCAACCCTGCCTATATACAGAGCATGTGTGACACACACATACTTATCCAACACTTTTAGGCACTCATATAAATTGTCCTAACTGTCAGAATTGAAAATTTAATACATGTTCAGAGTCTTGGCGGACACTAATGTCTCGTGTTAGTCATTGGTCTTTGACGTGCAACCTCTCATTGATTTATTTTTTGCTTGTTAATGCCTGGGTATATTTGTGGAAAATTTTGAAATCTATAAAGATAGTTGTTGCGTAAATGGTGCTAAGATGTTCTCTTAGGTACAGAAGCAATCATAGGGGACCCCAAGCTATCCACCTCAAAATGATTTGCCTCTCAAAAGTGTATGAGCATGCAAGGTAGATGGGTGGAGTAAGTAAAATGAAGACATTGTAGGTGGGTTGGAGGATGGAGTAAGTAAAATGCAGTCGTATTCTGAGTATCTTTTATTTTTAAAATTAGTTTTCACCATGAGGAAGTCATCAATCAGAAGCTGAAGCCACCACTGGATGTTAATGTCCAATATCGAGGTTACAATGGATCCGGTTAGCTGCATCGCCAGTGCAACACAGTTTCATGATGTTTGTTCTACAACCTATAGCCATGTTATACTGAATATCTTTCTGTGATATTAATTGGAAAGCATTTAACTTGACTTTTTAAACAATTAAATAAAACATGTATCATTGCTTCTTATTTCTTTCAAATAAAAGATAGCCTGCTTTGAAAAATTGGAACTTAAGTTGAATTTATGAGACAGGGTGTCAGTTAAAAGTACAGGGGGAAAGATACCTCCAAGGATAAGTCCTCTGGTATAGTTCCAGCATTAGCAGCTTCATCCAATCTTGAACGATAAGCAGCACTGAACTCTTCAATATCACTCATACTCGGAGAACCAGACCTGTCATTTTCTACTGATCAAACTAGTTATCAAAGGGGATGAAGATTACAATCAATGTGTTTTGGAGTTACCGTAGTCATAAACAGTTCTTCCGTAACTATACAATATGCTTAAGAGTTTGGAACCATGATGTTTCTGTAAGAATGTATAACTCCTTTGTAACTCATAGATACATCAATGTCGTTATTCCGGTCCGTAGCATATTAAAGATATATCGAAGATCTATTCATAACTTCTCTACCACATGAATTTCAACGGGTAGTTGTTTTATCTAAAAACTTGCAGTTACAACACAGTTTTATCTTTCGTGTGAAGATCCAAAATTCTAAAGACACAGTTCAAATATTTTGTTCTAAGCTCTTCAGATTTTCAATGAACAAGGCAACAAAATCCAGTTTGTAGCACCCATAGTAACAAGTCTCCGAATTATACGCAAAATCAGCAATTTTTTGTGATTATATAGGCTCCCGAATATTCATCACGTTTTATATGCCGGTAGCTGATTTTTCATGATTTTTCTTGCTTTTTCACAATTTATACGATTTTTCATGATTCTCCATGAGTTTTCATGTTTTTTCACGATTTTTCTCTTTTAAGTCATTTGTTCTTTTCTTTACCAAACCATGTACACAACTCCTGATACACACTAAACCTCCAACCCCCCACTCTCCTGAAATTCTTATTATTCAACTATTCTTTAATCTTTTCCTACTTTATTCACTTAATAAGATTGTATGCTTAGTGACCTTATTTATTAAATTGGTGTATGATATGCATGTATGTTTATACATACACACACATATATGTATGAATGAGTATATATGTGTGTATATATTATATACATACATTTATACATGTGTATATAAGTATATATAGGTATATATACATATATATAGCCGACTTGTTCCAGATTATTTCTGAATAGTTGACCGAAATATATCGATTTTTTCACGAATTTTTCCGATTTTTTTCGAACTCCGGTTTTTTCCGGCCAGCCGAAAAGTTATCAAATCCCGAATTTGTTACTATGGTAGCACCAGAACTCCCTATTTTTATTTTGATAAATGGTTTGCATATTCTCATCTGTCGTTACCCCATTGTTCAAGTCTTAGCAATGTCATATTCCCATTATATTCCTGATCATCATCATCATCATCTAAGCCTCAGTCCCAACTATGTTGGGGATGGTTTTCCTGATCTGGAAGAAAAATATCATCTGTAACATCTACTTAATC
This sequence comes from Alisma plantago-aquatica, assembly GCA_963693085.1. Taxonomy (NCBI): domain Eukaryota; kingdom Viridiplantae; phylum Streptophyta; class Magnoliopsida; order Alismatales; family Alismataceae; genus Alisma; species Alisma plantago-aquatica. The sequence continues at coordinate 629,219,151 of OY856413.1, forward strand.
TTATTATTACTACTGCTGTCAGTATGTTTAATCTATAGGGAGCACATACATATTCAATAAAACGTAATATCTACATTATTAAAGAAATATAGCAATGCACTTACTTATTGGACAACTTCTCAATGCGCACTTGAACTGATGGAATTGCTGACGTTTTGAAAGCATATAATTGCATATCACCCAGTGAGATGCAAACTTCCTCAGCAATAGTGAGTGCTTCTTTCTCCCAGCTTGTTCCACTTAAAGCCACCCCACATCCTGCACCTCCATCCCCAGCCTTCAAGACAATATCATGTGGATAAATCTCAAACACTTGTATAAACAGGAGATATTGTTTCTCAATCAGAACTGAGACTTCCTACTTACAAAGGGGTCTGCTTCCTCCTGTTCAAACTCATCCTCAAGATCATCATAATCATCATCAATGATATCTAGAGCAGAAGTAAACAATCAGTAAGAGTGGATTAGAAAGCATATTCCCAACCTGGCTGGATTCATTGGCTTTTTAAATTTGAAATGAAATAATACACTAAATAAGGGTTTTTTTAGTGTACAGACCTTTACCAACAATTACTGTCTAGACTCTAAAAATAATCATATACCCTCTTTGCTTGTCTGCTTTATCAATTTGTTTAATTTTTGGACTTGATTGTCTTCAAAATGCCTTTTGTAAAGTAACATTCTTTGTCTCAAAGTACCATTATGTATACATAGTTTTTAATGCATTCTTCTGCCTCTAGGGTGCTTTAACTCAAGATGTATCACGATTGACTCCATATCAGATTGGATTTAGGGTGTATACATTGGAAACTATCAAAGCCAATAACATATAGCATATAATTTGCATAAAGGGAAGATGGCTACAATGTTTATCATGGATATATATAGATAGGACCCCCTTTGAATATAAACATCAAAACAGCTTCAGATATACGAGTGAAGAGGTTATTAGGTGAGTATGTGGTGTCTGCCAAGTGCCAACAATATATGGAAAAAATATTTCTTGACATTTGTGCTACAAAAACTTCATTATATACAATGCACCTCCACCAGCATCAGTCGAACGCTACAAGGTAAAGTCCTGATATCTGAACTTTTGAGTTGCAATTACTGTTGTAAAAATGTAAATTATTCGCAGCAAGGGCGTGGCCTGTGAGGTATCCAAGGCCTCACTGTCTAGCAATCTGAATCCAAGTCCCAATGTATTGGAATGCAGAATTTCCATCCAAATGCAACCCCTATTTTTCCAATGAATATACTAGTAAACTGGTCGGATTGTTCATCCAGAGAAAAAGTTCAGATGATTTAGAATATTAGACTACCGAAGCACTAAACTGGACTTTGATTGGTACGCAGCTAGTAAATATCTCAATGTTAATAAAAGGATTCAAATGTTCTTGTTCCAGAGTTTCCTTTGGTTGTGCAAACTGTTTACCATATTTGTTTTCTAAGTTCTAAACGTACAGGTTTCAGGTTCCTCTTTTCCAAGTAAAACAATGAGCTTCTACAAATCATTGTAACTCAGTAAAATGATATATACTTAAAATTGAAGATCCTCAAACCATTTGGTGAAACATCAGGAAAACAAATAGTAGATATGAAACAACATATATCATTTTTCCAAACCCTTGGTTCAGAGATATATAAAACTTTGATAAATAATGTTACACTTATACCCGATTGAAGATATAAATATTAGATGTTAATAATAAAATAAAACAATATGAGAAGCGGTACAAGAATCGATATCCTAGAAGAAGAAAAAACATTGACAGCCTCAGGCTATGGCATCGGGTGAACGTGCAGCAAATGACTTGGGTAAAAGTTCAAATATAGCATGTCACCAGTCAGAGGTTTACCATCGTCAAGCAATGCTTCAATCTCCGAGTCATCATCACAATCGTCAACAACGTCTTCCTCGAATATCTCGTCTTCTTCTATAATATCTGCCGCGGCTTCTTCGGCATTTTTCTGCTTGAGCACCGGTTCAGCAGAAGAGGAGTTCCTCCTCTTGGCTCGACACCCGCTCTCGGACGGGGGGGGGGGGGGGTGTTGCGTGTGTGATTCACAGCTGATCGCAGTTTTGGCGGAAACGGCGGGCGGAGGAAAAGATGAAGCGCGGGAAAATTTTGTTCCCTATAAATTACAGGGAAAAAAATCAAAATTGACGAGTTAGCAATAAAGAATGACTAAAATGAACGACTTTGGAACAAATTTATTCGAATAGACGAGTTTGGGAGAGAGAAAGGGTCGAAGACGCCGAACTGAATGACGTCTTCACCCCTATTGGCTCAAAAAGAAGCAAATTCGGCTCCGCCCAACGGGTAGCTGGGGGCGTGGCGCCACGTGGCAGTCCCACGATGAAGACGCCGGTCTGACTGGCATCTTCATCGTGGGACTGCCACGTGGCGTCGCGCCCCCAGCTACCCGTTGGACGGGCCGATGTTTTTCTTTTTTAATTTTTTTTATTATGATACCATGTATATTATTTTATTATGATATATATACATATATATGTTAAATTGCTAAATAAATATAATCTACATTAACTTATATGAAATTAGCCATATATATGAAATAATAACTAAAGATAATAAAAATATTAATAGAATATTATATTTATTAATACATAATATTTATAAATGTACATAAAAGTATTTAAAATTAATGAATATAGTACTAAAATTATATAATAAGTTTAAAATTATAAAAATAAAGAAAATATATACATGCATTTAATTGTAAACTTAGAAAAAAAGAAAACTACTATAGCAATAAAAACAATAAAATAATAAAATAAAAACTAATATGGTAGTATATAAGGCAAGCTGGTGCACATAAAATACACACACACACATGTGTGTGTATATATATATACATATATATATATATATATATATATATGTATATATATATATATTAATTCTATAGTTTTAAACATCACTATTAATTCTATAGTTTTAAACATCACTATAGTTTTTTGGTTTCTATAGTAACACGTTTTTTGACCGACCAAAAAAAATAGTTTTAAATATCACTATATAATTTTGATATTGTATCCATTAATTTTAAATACTTTTATCTGCATTTATAAATATTATGTATTAATGAAATATAAATGCAGATAGAAGTATTTAAAATTAATGGATACAATATCAAAATTATATAGTGATGTTTAAAACTATAGAATTAATATATATATATATATATATATATATATGTTTTATTTCTATAGTTTTAAACATCACTATATAATTTTAATATTGTATCCATTAATTTTAAATACTTCTATCTGCATTTATAAATATTATGTATTAATGAAATATCAATGCAGATAGAAGTATTTAAAATTAATGAATACAATATCAAAATTATATAGTAATGTTTAAAACTATGGAATTTATATATATATATATATATATATATATATATATATATATATGTATATGTTTTATTTCTATAGTTTTAAACATTACTATATAATTTTAATATTGTATCCATTAATTTTAAATACTTCTATCTGTATTTATAAATATTATGTATTAATGAAATATAAATGCAGATAGAAGTATTTCAAATTAATGGATACAATATCAAAATTATATAGTGATGTTTAAAACTATATATATATATATATATATATATATATATTATTTCTATAGTTTTAAACATCACTATATAATTTTAATATTGTATCCATTAATTTTAAATACTTCTATCTGCATTTATAAATATTATGTATATATATGTTTTATTTCTATAGTTTTAAACATCACTATATAATTTTAATATTGTATCCATTAATTTTAAATACTTCTATCTGCATTTATAAATATTATGTATTAATGAAATATAAATGCCGATAGAAGTATTTAAAATTAATGGATACAATATCAAAATTATATAGCGATGTTTAAAACTATAGAATTATATATATATATATATATATATATATATATATATATATATATATATATATATATATGTATATGTTTTATTTATATAGTTTTAAACATCACTATATAATTTTAATATTGTATCCATTAATTTTAAATACTTCTATCTGTATTTATAAATATTATATATATATATATATATATGTATATGTTTTATTTCTATAGTTTTAAACATCACTATATAATTTTAATATTGTATCCATTAATTTGAAATACTTCTATCTGCATTTATAAATATTATGTATTAATGAAATATAAATGCGGATAGAAGTATTTAAAATTAATGGATACAATATCAAAATTATATAGTGATGTTTAAAACTATAGAATTAATATATATATATATATATATATATATATATATATATATGTATGTGTGTGTGTGTGTGTGTTTTATTTCTATAGTTTTAAACATCACTATATAATTTTAATATTGTATCCATTAATTTTAAATACTTCTATCTGCATTTATAAATATTATGTATCAATGAAATATATATGCAGATAGAAGTATTTAAAATTAATGGATACAATATCAAAATTATATAGTGATGTTTAAAACTATAGAATTAATATATATATATATATATATATATATAAATTCTATAGTTTTAAACATCACTATATAATTTTGATATTGTATCCATTAATTTTAAATACTTCTATCTGCATTTATAAATATTATGTATTAATGAAATATAAATGCAGATAGAAGTATTTAAAATTAATGGATACAATATCAAAATTATATAGTGATGTTTAAAACTATAGAATTAATATATATATATATAAAAGCAAATATTATATTCGAATATTATAATGGATACACACACACATATATGATACGTGAATAATTGAAAATTTCAGAGAATTGTTTGAATATGATGTGTTGTTTAACTATGGTCTTTTACAATATGTAGTTATTACAACATGTGATATCATGTTGTGTAATTATAATATTATTACAATGGTTTAGTTTACGTTGTGTAATGGAGGTCTATTACAACGATGTTTTATGTGTGGATATTACAACAGGTTACAACATGTTGTGTAATTATAATATATAACAACAGGTTGGAGTCTGTTGTCTAATGTTGGGATATAACAATGAGTTTTAATATGTTGTATTATGGTGGTCTATTACAACATGTACCAAATAAAACATGTAAAGGCATGTTGTATAATTAATACATACTACAACGTATGAGTCTGCGTTGTGTAATGATGATCTATTACAACATGTGACTATTACAACGGGTCAAAATATGTTGTGTAAATAACATCTTTTACAACGGTTTTGAATATGTTGTGATACTACAACCTATTACAACACTTTAACAGTTGTTGTAGTATCCTCCTATATTACAACAAATTTGACATGTTGTAAATGACTTGCGTTGTATAAAATATACAATATACAACACAAAAATGGGATTGTTGTGATAAGTATACTAACTACAATACAATCATCAGAACTGTTGTCTATCTCCCGTTGTAAAAAGCATTTTCTGTAGTAGTGTGGGGTAGGTGAAACGTTCTGTGGTAGCAGCCTGCCTGACATTCAATTCAGAAGTCAGCATCCACTTTGCCAAGACAATCTAAGACAATGATATATATATATATATATATATATATATATATATATATATATATATATAGAGAGAGAGAGAGAGAGGGGTTATGATTTTCAAAGATGTTTTTATTTTGTATGCTCCACATGGTCCATAGAGGGTAGCAATCAACATGGTGTGTATGTTGTCGTGCTCGTAGCAGTTTCTAGTGTTACAAAGTCTGTGAAAGATATCCAGAATTGGGTTAGCAGGGATAGTGATGGTGGTGTATAGTGCACCCATATTTGTCTAGGCAGGTGACATCCAAAAAAGAGATGTTCGTTTGGTTCTTCGCTGTGATGACAAGAGTGCATCATGATGGTCCGTGGAAGTCTCTTTTTCTCATGCTGAGGTCAGTAGGGTTGTTGTCATGGCAGATCAACCAAAACAGGATCTGGACCCTAGGTGGGCAATGAGTGTGCCATCTTATCTGTAAGACATGTACTTTTGTGCTCCTCACCTCCTCCCTCCTAATTTCATCAATCCGTCAACGTATTTCTTCCACTGATTATTCTCCCGGTGCTTCTATTCTTCCTCACAGATCTCCCCCCCCCCCCCTCTCCCTATCAACATGCGTTGGTCCGTGGTAATTTTCTGGACACTAGGGGCCGTTCGGATGCAACATTTTAGAATCCATCAGTACTTGTGAAGAGAGACGGTTTGCATTACAGGTGTTAAAAGTTCTAGTAGTTAAAGTATTATGTTTGGACGACTGTTCGGTTAAGATGACCACTCCGAAATTTTGTAGAAAAGACAATAGGGAAGTCCTGTAAATAGGCATCACGATTCACGAGCAACTAGGCTCTGCAAGGGTCGTTGTCATCGTTCCTTGGACAAAAGTCGATCATGCCATCCTGAAGATCATGGCTCTTGTAGCCCTGCAACGGTATCTCCGAGAAGAAGAACGGCAACCGGAAGAGCCACTTTGCTGCATTACTTTTGCGAACTCGCAGCTAGGCTATCTTTGTGGCAGCGCCGGCCAGCCTGCTCTTGTGCTATCTGTCGGCTAAGAAGCAGATGAAATTGACAAGAGTCTTGCTGCTCTGGAGACTGGAGGCGAGATCTCCTCTCAATGAATCCGAGGCACCGACCTCACAGAGCAACTGGAGAAGGAAGATGGGGAGGAGAAGGATGTGGAGGAGGATGTGCAGCGGAAAACGGTGTGAAGGTGGGGAAAGAGAAAGCGAGGCCCGAGGAGAGAGAAGTGAGGAACCGAGAGATGGGGAGAGGGTTGGAATCGAGTGAATGGCTTGCCGGCTCGGTGGACTTTGTCAATCACGCCAATATCGGCGTGATTCTAAAGGACACAAAATTTAACTTAGCCGGAATGCGGCATTGTAAATACCGGTAATTAATGCATAGGCAAACAGAATCTTTGTCAATGTGGCATTCAGAAGGCCGCCGATAAATACAATACCGTAATCAAATACCTTTCCCAAACGGCTCCTACAGTTAGTCATCACATTTACATCCCCCGCCCCCCACACACAAATACACGTGGTTTTGAGAACAGGACCGAACTGACCTTCATAACCAGTTGAAACTGGTCAATCTGCCGGTGCGGTCCGGTTTCTATTCAACCGCCCGAGTCTCGTACCCAGCGGACACGTGAGAGGCATGAGCTTTGCAAACAGGGAGGTGGAGAAGACACCCCGACCCCTCCGCGCACAGTGCGCATCGTCGTGTTTCTCTTCCTGAGCCCTAGACCCTCATTCTCTCCAGCTGCGGTCTTTGGCTGCCCTGAAGCCAGCCGTCGCCACCGGTATGCTTCTCGCTGGCCTAAGCCCGCCCGCCGAAAGCCTTCGTCACCTGGAGTTTGTTGGCGCCGTTCTCCCTGCCGTCAGCTGCTGCGCCACCAGGTTAGCTCCCTCGTCCTCCTCTCCCCTCATCCTCCTGCTTTCTTTTTTATACTCCTTCTCTATTTCTACGGCTTTTCCTCCTCACTTTCTGCTCCTCCCTTCTTTCACACCTCTCCTCTGCCTCCTTCTCTTCTATTCCTCTTCTTCTACGCCTGTCCTTTTTGTATGCCTCTTCTTTATTCTAATTTGTCTCTTTGATTCTCCCTATACCACCCTGGAATGGTCACAGTGGCAACAACTGTTACATTTACCCCGTAGAAGGAGAGTTTTGAAGCTTTAAGCTCACCTACATGCTGCTAGTTGGCTGCTGTAATTTGCATTCTACTCGGTTGTAATTTGATCTCCGCGACTTGTATGAGATCTATAACACAGGTATCAAACAACTAATTTGGTTTCATGCCTGGAAGATCAACAACAGAGGCTATTTTTCTGATAAGAAGGCTTATGGAGAAGTATAGACAAAGCAAAAGAGATTTTCATATGGTGTTTATCGATTTAGAGAAGGCTTATGATCGAGTACCCAGAGAAGTGTTATGGATGGTTTTGAAGAAAAAGTGTGTGCCTATCCAATGCATTGACTTGATCAAAGACATGTATGATAGCTCTACTGCAAGTGTCAAGACTCCTGAGGATCCACACTCAGCCCATATCTATTAGTTTTGGTTATGGATGAGTTAACAAAGAATGTTCAGGATGATATTCCTTGGTGTATGTTATTTGCTGATGATATTGTTTTGATTGACGAAACAAAAGATGGATTGAATGATAAAGTTGAATGTTGGAGAAAGGCATTGGAATCAAATGGATTGATGATTAGCAGGAGCAAAACTGAGTATATGCATTGCAATTTCAGCCAATCTCGCAGTGTGAATGATGGAGCCAAGTTGGACGGAGTAGATATACCAAAATGTGACAAATTTCGTTACTTAGGTTCTATTATTCAAATAGACGGGGACCACGGGTATGTTCTTTTCAGCGGGTTTTCATCTCGAGGAATTGCGGCATGGAATCTGACCAGTGACCCCTCACCCTAAGCCAGAGACGTGGACAGTGGATTGAACCTGGGAAGTAGGCTGAATGAGGGCCAGATGCCAAAAGCCTATTGCGTCGGCCGCTTGTGCTTTCTCGCTAATGGGCTTGGGAACTTTCCTGCCAGTCAGTCAAGGCCGTCTTAGAATCTTCTTTTGTGCACTGTTGGATGTTTTCACATTTACATCCCCCCGCCCCCCACACACAAATACACGTGGTTTTGAGAACAGGACCGAACTGACCTTCATAACCAGCTGAAACTGGTCAATCTGTCGGTGCGGTCCGGTTTCTATTCAACCGCCCGAGTCTCGTACCCAGCGGACACGTGAGAGGCATGAGCTTTGCAAACATGGAGGTGGAGAAGACACCCCGACCCCTCCGCGCACAGTGCGCATCGTCGTGTTTCTCTTCCTGAGCCCTAGACCCTCATTCTCTCCAGCTGCGGTCTTTGGCTGCCCTGAAGCCAGCCGTCGCCACCGGTATGCTTCTCGCTGGCATAAGCCCGCCCGCCGAAAGCCTTCGTCACCTGGAGTTTGTTGGCGCCGTTCTCCCTGCCGTCAGCTGCTGCGCCACCAGGTTAGCTCCCTCGTCCTCCTCTCCCCTCATCCTCCTGCTTTCTTTTTTATACTCCTTCTCTATTTCTACGGCTTTTCCTCCTCACTTTCTGCTCCTCCCTTCTTTCACACCTCTCCTCCGCCTCCTTCTCTTCTATTCCTCTTCTTCTACGCCTGTCCTTTTTGTATGCCTCTTCTTTATTCTAATTTGTCTCTTTGATTCTCCCTATACCACCCTGGAATGGTCACAGTGGCAACAACTGTTACATTTACCCCGTAGAAGGAGAGTTTTGAAGCTTTAAGCTCACCTACATGCTGCTAGTTGGCTGCTATAATTTGCATTCTACTCAGTTGTAATTTGATCTCCGCGACTTGTATGAGATCTATAACACAGGTATCAAACAACTAATTTGGTTTCATGCCTGGAAGATCAACAACAGAGGCTATTTTTCTGATAAGAAGGCTTATGGAGAAGTATAGACAAAGCAAAAGAGATTTTCATATGGTGTTTATCGATTTAGAGAAGGCTTATGATCGAGTACCCAGAGAAGTGTTATGGATGGTTTTGAAGAAAAAGGGTGTGCCTATCCAATGCATTGACTTGATCAAAGACATGTATGATAGCTCTACTGCAAGTGTCAAGACTCCTGGAGGATCCACACTCAGCCCATATCTATTAGTTTTGGTTATGGATGAGTTAACAAAGAATGTTCAGGATGATATTCCTTGGTGTATGTTATTTGCTGATGATATTGTTTTGATTGACGAAACAAAAGATGGATTGAATGATAAAGTTGAATGTTGGAGAAAGGCATTGGAATCAAATGGATTGATGATTAGCAGGAGCAAAACTGAGTATATGCATTGCAATTTCAGCCAATCTCGCAGTGTGAATGATGGAGCCAAGTTGGACGGAGTAGATATACCAAAATGTGACAAATTTCGTTACTTAGGTTCTATTATTCAAATAGACGGGGACCACGGGTATGTTCTTTTCAGCGGGTTTTCATCTCGAGGAATTGCGGCATGGAATCTGACCAGTGACCCCTCACCCGAAGCCAGAGACGTGGACAGTGGATTGAACCTGGGAAGTAGGCTGAATGAGGGCCAGATGCCAAAAGCCTATTACGTCGGCCGCTTGTGCTTTCTCGCTAATGGGCTTGGGAACTTTCCTGCCAGTCAGTCAAGGCCGTCTTAGAATCTTCTTTTGTGCACTGTTGGATGTTTTCACATTTACATCCCCCCGCCCCCCACACACAAATACACGTGGTTTTGAGAACAGGACCGAACTGACCTTCATAACCAGCTGAAACTGGTCAATCTGTCGGTGCGGTCCGGTTTCTATTCAACCGCCCGAGTCTCGTACCCAGCGGACACGTGAGAGGCATGAGCTTTGCAAACAGGGAGGTGGAGAAGACACCCCGACCCCTCCGCGCACAGTGCGCATCGTCGTGTTTCTCTTCCTGAGCCCTAGACCCTCATTCTCTCCAGCTGCGGTCTTTGGCTGCCCTGAAGCCAACCGTCGCCACCGGTATGCTTCTCGCTGGCATAAGCCCGCCCGCCGAAAGCCTTCGTCACCTGGAGTTTGTTGGCGCCGTTCTCCCTGCCGTCAGCTGCTGCGCCACCAGGTTAGCTCCCTCGTCCTCCTCTCCCCTCATCCTCCTGCTTTCTTTTTTATACTCCTTCTCTATTTCTACGGCTTTTCCTCCTCACTTTCTGCTCCTCCCTTCTTTCACACCTCTCCTCCGCCTCCTTCTCTTCTATTCCTCTTCTTCTACGCCTGTCCTTTTTGTATGCCTCTTCTTTATTCTAATTTGTCTCTTTGATTCTCCCTATACCACCCTGGAATGGTCACAGTGGCAACAACTGTTACATTTACCCCGTAGAAGGAGAGTTTTGAAGCTTTAAGCTCACCTACATGCTGCTAGTTGGCTGCTGTAATTTGCATTCTACTCGGTTGTAATTTGATCTCCGCGACTTGTATGAGATCTATAACACAGGTATCAAACAACTAATTTGGTTTCATGCCTGGAAGATCAACAACAGAGGCTATTTTTCTGATAAGAAGGCTTATGGAGAAGTATAGACAAAGCAAAAGAGATTTTCATATGGTGTTTATCGATTTAGAGAAGGCTTATGATCGAGTACCCAGAGAAGTGTTATGGATGGTTTTGAAGAAAAAGGGTGTGCCTATCCAATGCATTGACTTGATCAAAGACATGTATGATAGCTCTACTGCAAGTGTCAAGACTCCTGGAGGATCCACACTCAGCCCATATCTATTAGTTTTGGTTATGGATGAGTTAACAAAGAATGTTCAGGATGATATTCCTTGGTGTATGTTATTTGCTGATGATATTGTTTTGATTGACGAAACAAAATATGGATTGAATAATAAAGTTGAATGTTGGAGAAAGGCATTGGAATCAAATGGATTGATGATTAGCAGGAGCAAAACTGAGTATATGCATTGCAATTTCAGCCAATCTCGCAGTGTGAATGATGGAGCCAAGTTGGACGGAGTAGATATACCAAAATGTGACAAATTTCGTTACTTAGGTTCTATTATTCAAATAGACGGGGACCACGGGTATGTTCTTTTCAGCGGGTTTTCATCTCGAGGAATTGCGGCATGAAATCTGACCAGTGACCCCTCACCCGAAGCCAGAGACGTGGACAGTGGATTGAACCTGCGAAGTAGGCTGAATGAGGGCCAGATGCCAAAAGCCTATTGCGTCGGCCGCTTGTGCTTTCTCGCTAATGGGCTTGGGAACTTTCCTGCCAGTCAGTCAAGGCCGTCTTAGAATCTTCTTTTGTGCACTGTTGGATGTTTTCACATTTACATCCCCCCGCCCCCCACACACAAATACACGTGGTTTTGAGAACAGGACCGAACTGACCTTCATAACCAGCTGAAACTGGTCAATCTGCCGGTGCGGTCCGGTTTCTATTCAACCGCCCGAGTCTCGTACCCAGCGGACACGTGAGAGGCATGAGCTTTGCAAACAGGGAGGTGGAGAAGACACCCCGACCCCTCCGCGCACAGTGCGCATCGTCGTGTTTCTCTTCCTGAGCCCTAGACCCTCATTCTCTCCAGCTGCGGTCTTTGGCTGCCCTGAAGCCAGTCGTCGCCACCGGTATGCTTCTCGCTGGCCTAAGCCCGCCCGCCGAAAGCCTTCGTCACCTGGAGTTTGTTGGCGCCGTTCTCCCTGCCGTCAGCTGCTGCGCCACCAGGTTAGCTCCCTCGTCCTCCTCTCCCCTCATCCTCCTGCTTTCTTTTTTATACTCCTTCTCTATTTCTACGGCTTTTCCTCCTCACTTTCTGCTCCTCCCTTCTTTCACACCTCTCCTCCGCCTCCTTCTCTTCTATTCCTCTTCTTCTACGCCTGTCCTTTTTGTATGCCTCTTCTTTATTCTAATTTGTCTCTTTGATTCTCCCTATACCACCCTGGAATGGTCAAAGTGGCAACAACTGTTACATTTACCCCGTAGAAGGAGAGTTTTGAAGCTTTAAGCTCACCTACATGCTGCTAGTTGGCTGCTGTAATTTGCATTCTACTCGGTTGTAATTTGATCTCCGCGACTTGTATGAGATCTATAACACAGGTATCAAACAACTAATTTGGTTTCATGCCTGGAAGATCAACAACAGAGGCTATTTTTCTGATAAGAAGGCTTATGGAGAAGTATAGACAAAGCAAAAGAGATTTTCATATGGTGTTTATCGATTTAGAGAAGGCTTATGATCGAGTACCCAGAGAAGTGTTATGGATGGTTTTGAAGAAAAAGGGTGTGCCTATCCAATGCATTGACTTGATCAAAGACATGTATGATAGCTCTACTGCAAGTGTCAAGACTCCTGGAGGATCCACACTCAGCCCATATCTATTAGTTTTGGTTATGGATGAGTTAACAAAGAATGTTCAGGATGATATTCCTTGGTGTATGTTATTTGCTGATGATATTGTTTTGATTGACGAAACAAAAGATGGATTGAATGATAAAGTTGAATGTTGGAGAAAGGCATTGGAATCAAATGGATTGATGATTAGCAGGAGCAAAACTGAGTATATGCATTGCAATTTCAGCCAATCTCGCAGTGTGAATGATGGAGCCAAGTTGGACGGAGTAGATATACCAAAATGTGACAAATTTCGTTACTTAGGTTCTATTATTCAAATAGACGGGGACCACGGGTATGTTCTTTTCAGCGGGTTTTCATCTCGAGGAATTGTGGCATGGAATCTGACCAGTGACCCCTCACCCGAAGCCAGAGACGTGGACAGTGGATTGAACCTGGGAAGTAGGCTGAATGAGGGCCAGATGCCAAAAGCCTATTGCGTCGGCCGCTTGTGCTTTCTCGCTAATGGGCTTGGGAACTTTCCTGCCAGTCAGTCAAGGCCGTCTTAGAATCTTCTTTTGTGCACTGTTGGATGTTTTCACATTTACATCCCCCCGCCCCCCACACACAAATACACGTGGTTTTGAGAACAGGACCGAACTGACCTTCATAACCAGCTGAAACTGGTCAATCTGCCGGTGCGGTCCGGTTTCTATTCAACCGCCCGAGTCTCGTACCCAGCGGACACGTGAGAGGCATGAGCTTTGCAAACAGGGAGGTGGAGAAGACACCCCGACCCCTCCGCGCACAGTGCGCATCGTCGTGTTTCTCTTCCTGAGCCCTAGACCCTCATTCTCTCCAGCTGCGGTCTTTGGCTGCCCTGAAGCCAGCCGTCGCCACCGGTATGCTTCTCGCTGGCCTAAGCCCGCCCGCCGAAAGCCTTCGTCACCTGGAGTTTGTTGGCGCCGTTCTCCCTACCGTCAGCTGCTGCGCCACCAGGTTAGCTCCCTCGTCCTCCTCTCCCCTCATCCTCCTGCTTTATTTTTTATACTCCTTCTCTATTTCTACGGCTTTTCCTCCTCACTTTCTGCTCCTCCCTTCTTTCACACCTCTCCTCCGCCTCCTTCTCTTCTATTCCTCTTCTTCTACGCCTGTCCTTTTTGTATGCCTCTTCTTTATTCTAATTTGTCTCTTTGATTCTCCCTATACCACCCTGGAATGGTCACAGTGGCAACAACTGTTACATTTACCCCGTAGAAGGAGAGTTTTGAAGCTTTAAGCTCACCTACATGCTGCTAGTTGGCTGCTGTAATTTGCATTCTACTCGGTTGTAATTTGATCTCCGCGACTTGTATGAGATCTATAACACAGGTATCAAACAACTAATTTGGTTTCATGCCTGGAAGATCAACAACAGAGGCTATTTTTCTGATAAGAAGGCTTATGGAGAAGTATAGACAAAGCAAAAGAGATTTTCATATGGTGTTTATCGATTTAGAGAAGGCTTATGATCGAGTACCCAGAGAAGTGTTATGGATGGTTTTGAAGAAAAAGGGTGTGCCTATCCAATGCATTGACTTGATCAAAGACATGTATGATAGCTCTACTGCAAGTGTCAAGACTCCTGGAGGATCCACACTCAGCCCATATCTATTAGTTTTGGTTATGGATGAGTTAACAAAGAATGTTCAGGATGATATTCCTTGGTGTATGTTATTTGCTGATGATATTGTTTTGATTGACGAAACAAAAGATGGATTGAATGATAAAGTTGAATGTTGGAGAAAGGCATTGGAATCAAATGGATTGATGATTAGCAGGAGCAAAACTGAGTATATGCATTGCAATTTCAGCCAATCTCGCAGTGTGAATGATGGAGCCAAGTTGGACGGAGTAGATATACCAAAATGTGACAAATTTCGTTACTTAGGTTCTATTATTCAAATAGACGGGGACCACGGGTATGTTCTTTTCAGCGGGTTTTCATCTCGAGGAATTGCGGCATGGAATCTGACCAGTGACCCCTCACCCGAAGCCAGAGACGTGGACAGTGGATTGAACCTGGGAAGTAGGCTGAATGAGGGCCAGATGCCAAAAGCCTATTGCGTCGGCCGCTTGTGCTTTCTCGCTAATGGGCTTGGGAACTTTCCTGCCAGTCAGTCAAGGCCGTCTTAGAATCTTCTTTTGTGCACTGTTGGATGTTTTCACATTTACGTCCCCCCGCCCCCCACACACAAATACACGTGGTTTTGAGAACAGGACCGAACTGACCTTCATAACCAGCTGAAACTGGTCAATCTGCCGGTGCGGTCCGGTTTCTATTCAACCGCCCGAGTCTCGTACCCATCGGACACGTGAGAGGCATGAGCTTTGCAAACAAGGAGGTGGAGAAGACACCCCGACCCCTCCGCGCACAGTGCACATCGTCGTGTTTCTCTTCCTGAGCCCTAGACCCTCATTCTCTCCAGCTGCGGTCTTTGGCTGCCCTGAAGCCAGCCGTCGCCACCGGTATGCTTCTCGCTGGCCTAAGCCCGCCCGCCGAAAGCCTTCGTCACCTGGAGTTTGTTGGCGCCGTTCTCCCTGCCGTCAGCTGCTGCGCCACCAGGTTAGCTCCCTCGTCCTCCTCTCCCCTCATCCTCATGCTTTCTTTTTTATACTCCTTCTCTATTTCTACGGCTTTTCCTCCTCACTTTCTGCTCCTCCCTTCTTTCACACCTCTCCTCCGCCTCCTTCTCTTCTATTCCTCTTCTTCTACGCCTGTCCTTTTTGTATGCCTCTTCTTTATTCTAATTTGTCTCTTTGATTCTCCCTATACCACCCTGGAATGGTCACAGTGGCAACAACTGTTACATTTACCCCGTAGAAGGAGAGTTTTGAAGCTTTAAGCTCACCTACATGCTGCTAGTTGGCTGCTGTAATTTGCATTCTACTCGGTTGTAATTTGATCTCCGCGACTTGTATGAGATCTATAACACAGGTATCAAACAACTAATTTGGTTTCATGCCTGGAAGATCAACAACAGAGGCTATTTTTCTGATAAGAAGGCTTATGGAGAAGTATAGACAAAGCAAAAGAGATTTTCATATGGTGTTTATCGATTTAGAGAAGGCTTATGATCGAGTACCCAGAGAAGTGTTATGGATGGTTTTGAAGAAAAAGGGTGTGCCTATCCAATGCATTGACTTGATCAAAGACATGTATGATAGCTCTACTGCAAGTGTCAAGACTCCTGGAGGATCCACACTCAGCCCATATCTATTAGTTTTGGTTATGGATGAGTTAACAAAGAATGTTCAGGATGATATTCCTTGGTGTATGTTATTTGCTGATGATATTGTTTTGATTGACGAAACAAAAGATGGATTGAATGATAAAGTTGAATGTTGGAGAAAGGCATTGGAATCAAATGGATTGATGATTAGCAGGAGCAAAACTGAGTATATGCATTGCAATTTCAGCCAATCTCGCAGTGTGAATGATGGAGCCAAGTTGGACGGAGTAGATATACCAAAATGTGACAAATTTCGTTACTTAGGTTCTATTATTCAAATAGACGGGGACCACGGGTATGTTCTTTTCAGCGGGTTTTCATCTCGAGGAATTGCGGCATGGAATCTGACCAGTGACCCCTCACCCGAAGCCAGAGACGTGGACAGTGGATTGAACCTGGGAAGTAGGCTGAATGAGGGCCAGATGCCAAAAGCCTATTGCGTCGGCCGCTTGTGCTTTCTCGCTAATGGGCTTGGGAACTTTCCTGCCAGTCAGTCAAGGCCGTCTTAGAATCTTCTTTTGTGCACTGTTGGATGTTTTCACATTTACATCCCCCCGCCCCCCACACACAAATACACGTGGTTTTGAGAACGGACCGAACTGACCTTCATAACCAGCTGAAACTGGTCAATCTGCCGGTGCGGTCCGGTTTCTATTCAACCGCCCGAGTCTCGTACCCAGCGGACACGTGAGAGGCATGAGCTTTGCAAACAGGGAGGTGGAGAAGACACCCCGACCCCTCCGCGCACAGTGCGCATCGTCGTGTTTCTCTTCCTGAGCCCTAGACCCTCATTCTCTCCAGCTGCGGTCTTTGGCTGCCCTGAAGCCAGCCGTCGCCACCGGTATGCTTCTCGCTGGCCTAAGCCCGCCCGCCGAAAGCCTTCGTCACCTGGAGTTTGTTGGCGCCGTTCTCCCTGCCGTCAGCTGCTGCGCCACCAGGTTAGCTCCCTCGTCCTCCTCTCCCCTCATCCTCCTGCTTTCTTTTTTATACTCCTTCTCTATTTCTACGGCTTTTCCTCCTCACTTTCTGATCCTCCCTTCTTTCACACCTCTCCTCCGCCTCCTTCTCTTCTATTCCTCTTCTTCTACGCCTGTCCTTTTTGTATGCCTCTTCTTTATTCTAATTTGTCTCTTTGATTCTCCCTATACCACCCTGGAATGGTCACAGTGGCAACAACTGTTACATTTACCCCGTAGAAGGAGAGTTTTGAAGCTTTAAGCTCACCTACATGCTGCTAGTTGGCTGCTGTAATTTGCATTCTACTCGGTTGTAATTTGATCTCTACGACTTGTATGAGATCTATAACACAGGTATCAAACAACTAATTTGGTTTCATGCCTGGAAGATCAACAACAGAGGCTATTTTTCTGATAAGAAGGCTTATGGAGAAGTATAGACAAAGCAAAAGAGATTTTCATATGGTGTTTATCGATTTAGAGAAGGCTTATGATCGAGTACCCAGAGAAGTGTTATGGATGGTTTTGAAGAAAAAGGGTGTGCCTATCCAATGCATTGACTTGATCAAAGACATGTATGATAGCTCTACTGCAAGTGTCAAGACTCCTGGAGGATCCACACTCAGCCCATATCTATTAGTTTTGGTTATGGATGAGTTAACAAAGAATGTTTAGGATGATATTCCTTGGTGTATGTTATTTGCTGATGATATTGTTTTGATTGACGAAACAAAAGATGGATTGAATGATAAAGTTGAATGTTGGAGAAAGGCATTGGAATCAAATGGATTGATGATTAGCAG
The DNA here is from genome assembly GCA_963693085.1 of Alisma plantago-aquatica. Lineage (NCBI taxonomy): Eukaryota > Viridiplantae > Streptophyta > Magnoliopsida > Alismatales > Alismataceae > Alisma > Alisma plantago-aquatica. The sequence continues at coordinate 629,237,031 of OY856413.1, forward strand.
GAGCAAAACTGAGTATATGCATTGCAATTTCAGCCAATCTCGCAGTGTGAATGATGGAGCCAAGTTGGACGGAGTAGATATACCAAAATGTGACAAATTTCGTTACTTAGATTCTATTATTCAAATAGACGGGGACCACGGGTATGTTCTTTTCAGCGGGTTTTCATCTCGAGGAATTGCGGCATGGAATCTGACCAGTGACCCCTCACCCGAAGCCAGAGACGTGGACAGTGGATTGAACCTGGGAAGTAGGCTGAATGCGGGCCAGATGCCAAAAGCCTATTGCGTCGGCCGCTTGTGCTTTCTCGCTAATGGGCTTGGGAACTTTCCTGCCAGTCAGTCAAGGCCGTCTTAGAATCTTCTTTTGTGCACTGTTGGATGTTTTCACATTTACATCCCCCCGCCCCCCACACACAAATACACGTGGTTTTGAGAACAGGACCGAACTGACCTTCATAACCAGCTGAAACTGGTCAATCTGCCGGTGCGGTCCGGTTTCTATTCAACCGCCCGAGTCTCGTACCCAGCGGACACGTGAGAGGCATGAGCTTTGCAAACAGGGAGGTGGAGAAGACACCCCGACCCCTCCGCGCACAGTGCGCATCGTCGTGTTTCTCTTCCTGAGCCCTAGACCCTCATTCTCTCCAGCTGCGGTCTTTGGCTGCCCTGAAGCCAGCCGTCGCCACCGGTATGCTTCTCGCTGGCCTAAGCCCGCCCGCCGAAAGCCTTCGTCACCTGGAGTTTGTTGGCGCCGTTCTCCCTGCCGTCAGCTGCTGCGCCACCAGGTTAGCTCCCTCGTCCTCCTCTCCCCTCATCCTCCTGCTTTCTTTTTTATACTCCTTCTCTATTTCTACGGCTTTTCCTCCTCACTTTCTGCTCCTCCCTTCTTTCACACCTCTCCTCCGCCTCCTTCTCTTCTATTCCTCTTCTTCTACGCCTGTCCTTTTTGTATGCCTCTTCTTTATTCTAATTTGTCTCTTTGATTCTCCCTATACCACCCTGGAATGGTCACAGTGGCAACAACTGTTACATTTACCCCGTAGAAGGAGAGTTTTGAAGCTTTAAGCTCACCTACATGCTGCTAGTTGGTTGCTGTAATTTGCATTCTACTCGGTTGTAATTTGATCTCCGCGACTTGTATGAGATCTATAACACAGGTATCAAACAAATAATTTGGTTTCATGCCTGGAAGATCAACAACAGAGGCTATTTTTCTGATAAGAAGGCTTATGGAGAAGTATAGACAAAGCAAAAGAGATTTTCATATGGTGTTTATCGATTTAGAGAAGGCTTATGATCGAGTACCCAGAGAAGTGTTATGGATGGTTTTGAAGAAAAAGGGTGTGCCTATCCAATGCATTGACTTGATCAAAGACATGTATGATAGCTCTACTGCAAGTGTCAAGACTCCTGGAGGATCCACACTCAGCCCATATCTATTAGTTTTGGTTATGGATGAGTTAACAAAGAATGTTCAGGATGATATTCCTTGGTGTATGTTATTTGTTGATGATATTGTTTTGATTGACGAAACAAAAGATGGATTGAATGATAAAGTTGAATGTTGGAGAAAGGCATTGGAATCAAATGGATTGATGATTAGCAGGAGCAAAACTGAGTATATGCATTGCAATTTCAGCCAATCTCGCAGTGTGAATGATGGAGCCAAGTTGGACGGAGTAGATATACCAAAATGTGACAAATTTCGTTACTTAGGTTCTATTATTCAAATAGACGGGGACCACGGGTATGTTCTTTTCAGCGGGTTTTCATCTCGAGGAATTGCGGCATGGAATCTGACCAGTGACCCCTCACCCGAAGCCAGAGACGTGGACAGTGGATTGAACCTGGGAAGTAGGCTGAATGAGGGCCAGATGCCAAAAGCCTATTGCGTCGGCCGCTTGTGCTTTCTCGCTAATGGGCTTGGGAACTTTCCTGCCAGTCAGTCAAGGCCGTCTTAGAATCTTCTTTTGTGCACTGTTGGATGTTTTCACATTTACATCCCCCCGCCCCCCACACACAAATACACGTGGTTTTGAGAACAGGACCGAACTGACCTTCATAACCAGCTGAAACTGGTCAATCTGCCGGTGCGGTCCGGTTTCTATTCAACCGCCCGAGTCTCGTACCCAGCGGACATGTGAGAGGCATGAGCTTTGCAAACAGGGAGGTGGAGAAGACACCCCGACCCCTCCGCGCACAGTGCGCATCGTCGTGTTTCTCTTCCTGAGCCCTAGACCCTCATTCTCTCCAGCTGCGGTCTTTGGCTGCCCTGAAGCCAGCCATCGCCACCGGTATGCTTCTCGCTGGCCTAAGCCCGCCCGGAGAAAGCCTTCGTCACCTGGAGTTTGTTGGTGCCGTTCTCCCTGTCGTCAGCTGCTGTGCCACTAGGTTAGCTCCCTCGTCCTCCTCTCCCCTCATCCTCCTGCTTTCTTTTTTATACTCCTTCTCTATTTCTACGGCTTTTCCTCCTCACTTTCTGCTCCTCCCTTCTTTCACACCTCTCCTCCGCCTCCTTCTCTTCTATTCCTCTTCTTCTACGCCTGTCCTTTTTGTATGCCTCTTCTTTATTCTAATTTGTCTCTTTGATTCTCCCTATACCACCCTGGAATGGTCACAGTGGCAACAACTGTTACATTTACCCCGTAGAAGGAGAGTTTTGAAGCTTTAAGCTCACCTACATGCTGCTAGTTGGCTGCTATAATTTGCATTCTACTCGGTTGTAATTTGATCTCCGCGACTTGTATGAGATCTATAACACAGGTATCAAACAACTAATTTGGTTTCATGCCTGGAAGATCAACAACAGAGGCTATTTTTCTGATAAGAAGGCTTATGGAGAAGTATAGACAAAGCAAAAGAGATTTTCATATGGTGTTTATCGATTTAGAGAAGGCTTATGATCGAGTACCCAGAGAAGTGTTATGGATGGTTTTGAAGAAAAAGGGTGTGCCTATCCAATGCATTGACTTGATCAAAGACATGTATGATAGCTCTACTGCAAGTGTCAAGACTCCTGGAGGATCCACACTCAGCCCATATCTATTAGTTTTGGTTATGGATGAGTTAACAAAGAATGTTCAGGATGATATTCCTTGGTGTATGTTATTTGCTGATGATATTGTTTTGATTGACGAAACAAAAGATGGATTGAATGATAAAGTTGAATGTTGGAGAAAGGCATTGGAATCAAATGGATTGATGATTAGCAGGAGCAAAACTGAGTATATGCATTGCAATTTCAGCCAATCTCGCAGTGTGAATGATGGAGCCAAGTTGGACGGAGTAGATATACCAAAATGTGACAAATTTCGTTACTTAGGTTCTATTATTCAAATAGACGGGGACCACGGGTATGTTCTTTTCAGCGGGTTTTCATCTCGAGGAATTGCGGCATGGAATCTGACCAGTGACCCCTCACCCGAAGCCAGAGACGTGGACAGTGGATTGAACCTGGGAAGTAGGCTGAATGAGGGCCAGATGCCAAAAGCCTATTGCGTCGGCCGCTTGTGCTTTCTCGCTAATGGGCTTGGGAACTTTCCTGCCAGTCAGTCAAGGCCGTCTTAGAATCTTCTTTTGTGCATTGTTGGATGTTTTCACATTTACATCCCCCCGCCCCCCACACACAAATACACGTGGTTTTGAGAACAGGACCGAACTGACCTTCATAACCAGCTGAAACTGGTCAATCTGCCGGTGCGGTCCGGTTTCTATTCAACCGCCCGAGTCTCGTACCCAGCGGACATGTGAGAGGCATGAGCTTTGCAAACAGGGAGGTGGAGAAGACACCCCGACCCCTCCGCGCACAGTGCGCATCGTCGTGTTTCTCTTCCTGAGCCCTAGACCCTCATTCTCTCCAGGTGCGGTCTTTGGCTGCCCTGAAGCCAGCCGTCGCCACCGGTATGCTTCTCGCTGGCCTAAGCCCGCCCGCCGAAAGCCTTCGTCACCTGGAGTTTGTTGGCGCCGTTCTCCCTGCCGTCAGCTGCTGCGCCACCAGGTTAGCTCCCTCGTCCTCCTCTCCCCTCATCCTCCTGCTTTCTTTTTTATACTCCTTCTCTATTTCTACGGCTTTTCCTCCTCACTTTCTGCTCCTCCCTTCTTTCACACCTCTCCTCCGCCTCCTTCTCTTCTATTCCTCTTCTTCTACGCCTGTCCTTTTTGTATGCCTCTTCTTTATTCTAATTTGTCTCTTTGATTCTCCCTATACCACCCTGGAATGGTCACAGTGGCAACAACTGTTACATTTACCCCGTAGAAGGAGAGTTTTGAAGCTTTAAGCTCACCTACATGCTGCTAGTTGGCTGTTGTAATTTTCATTCTACTCAGTTGTAATTTGATCTCCGCGACTTGTATGAGATCTATAACACAGGTATCAAACAACTAATTTGGTTTCATGCCTGGAAGATCAACAACAGAGGCTATTTTTCTGATAAGAAGGCTTATGGAGAAGTATAGACAAAGCAAAAGAGATTTTCATATGGTGTTTATCGATTTAGAGAAGGCTTATGATCGAGTACCCAGAGAAGTGTTATGGATGGTTTTGAAGAAAAAGGGTGTGCCTATCCAATGCATTGACTTGATCAAAGACATGTATGATAGCTCTACTGCAAGTGTCAAGACTCCTGGAGGATCCACACTCAGCCCATATCTATTAGTTTTGGTTATGGATGAGTTAACAAAGAATGTTCAGGATGATATTCCTTGGTGTATGTTATTTGCTGATGATATTGTTTTGATTGACGAAACAAAAGATGGATTGAATGATAAAGTTGAATGTTGGAGAAAGGCATTGGAATCAAATGGATTGATGATTAGCAGGAGCAAAACTGAGTATATGCATTGCAATTTCAGCCAATCTCACAGTGTGAATGATGGAGCCAAGTTGGACGGAGTAGATATACCAAAATGTGACAAATTTCGTTACTTAGGTTCTATTATTCAAATAGACGGGGACCACGGGTATGTTCTTTTCAGCGGGTTTTCATCTCGAGGAATTGCGGCATGGAATCTGACCAGTGACCCCTCACCCGAAGCCAGAGACGTGGACAGTGGATTGAACCTGGGAAGTAGGCTGAATGAGGGCCAGATGCCAAAAGCCTATTGCGTCGGCCGCTTGTGCTTTCTCGCTAATGGGCTTGGGAACTTTCCTGCCAGTCAGTCAAGGCCGTCTTAGAATCTTCTTTTGTGCACTGTTGGATGTTTTCACATTTACATCCCCCCGCCCCCCACACACAAATACACGTGGTTTTGAGAACAGGACCGAACTGACCTTCATAACCAGCTGAAACTGGTCAATCTGCCGGTGCGGTCCGGTTTCTATTCAACCGCCCGAGTCTCGTACCCAGCGGACATGTGAGAGGCATGAGCTTTGCAAACAGGGAGGTGGAGAAGACACCCCGACCCCTCCGCGCACAGTGCGCATCGTCGTGTTTCTCTTCCTGAGCCCTAGACCCTCATTCTCTCCAGCTGCGGTCTTTGGCTGCCCTGAAGCCAGCCGTCGCCACCGGTATGCTTCTCGCTGGCCTAAGCCCGCCCGCCGAAAGCCTTCGTCACCTGGAGTTTGTTGGCGCCGTTCTCCCTGCCGTCAGCTGCTGCGCCACCAGGTTAGCTCCCTCGTCCTCCTCTCCCCTCATCCTCCTGCTTTCTTTTTTATACTCCTTCTCTATTTCTACGGCTTTTCCTCCTCACTTTCTGATCCTCCCTTCTTTCACACCTCTCCTCCGCCTCCTTCTCTTCTATTCCTCTTCTTCTACGCCTGTCCTTTTTGTATGCCTCTTCTTTATTCTAATTTGTCTCTTTGATTCTCCCTATACCACCCTGGAATGGTCACAGTGGCAACAACTGTTACATTTACCCCGTAGAAGGAGAGTTTTGAAGCTTTAAGCTCACCTACATGCTGCTAGTTGGCTGCTGTAATTTGCATTCTACTCGGTTGTAATTTGATCTCCGCGACTTGTATGAGATCTATAACACAGGTATCAAACAACTAATTTGGTTTCATGCCTGGAAGATCAACAACAGAGGCTATTTTTCTGATAAGAAGGCTTATGGAGAAGTATAGACAAAGCAAAAGAGATTTTCATATGGTGTTTATCGATTTAGAGAAGGCTTATGATCGAGTACCCAGAGAAGTGTTATGGATGGTTTTGAAGAAAAAGGGTGTGCCTATCCAATGCATTGACTTGATCAAAGACATGTATGATAGCTCTACTGCAAGTGTCAAGACTCCTGGAGGATCCACACTCAGCCCATATCTATTAGTTTTGGTTATGGATGAGTTAACAAAGAATGTTCAGGATGATATTCCTTGGTGTATGTTATTTGCTGATGATATTGTTTTGATTGACGAAACAAAAGATGGATTGAATGATAAAGTTGAATGTTGGAGAAAGGCATTGGAATCAAATGGATTGATGATTAGCAGGAGCAAAACTGAGTATATGCATTGCAATTTCAGCCAATCTCGCAGTGTGAATGATGGAGCCAAGTTGGACGGAGTAGATATACCAAAATGTGACAAATTTCGTTACTTAGGTTCTATTATTCAAATAGACGGGGACCACGGGTATGTTCTTTTCAGCGGGTTTTCATCTCGAGGAATTGCGGCATGGAATCTGACCAGTGACCCCTCACCCGAAGCCAGAGACGTGGACAGTGGATTGAACCTGGGAAGTAGGCTGAATGAGGGCCAGATGCCAAAAGCCTATTGCGTCGGCCGCTTGTGCTTTCTCGCTAATGGGTTTGGGAACTTTCCTGCCAGTCAGTCAAGGCCGTCTTAGAATCTTCTTTTGTGCACTGTTGGATGTTTTCACATTTACATCCCCCCGCCCCCCACACACAAATACACGTGGTTTTGAGAACAGGACCGAACTGACCTTCATAACCAGCTGAAACTGGTCAATCTGCCGGTGCGGTCCGGTTTCTATTCAACCGCCCGAGTCTCGTACCCAGCGGACACGTGAGAGGCATGAGCTTTGCAAACAGGGAGGTGGAGAAGACACCCCGACCCCTCCGCGCACAGTGCGCATCGTCGTGTTTCTCTTCCTGAGCCCTAGACCCTCATTCTCTCCAGCTGCGGTCTTTGGCTGCCCTGAAGCCAGCCGTCGCCACCGGTATGCTTCTCGCTGGCCTAAGCCCGCCCGCCGAAAGCCTTCGTCACCTGGAGTTTGTTGGCGCTGTTCTCCCTGCCGTCAGCTGTTGCGCCACCAGGTTAGCTCCCTCGTCCTCCTCTCCCCTCATCCTCCTGCTTTCTTTTTTATACTCCTTCTCTATTTCTACGGCTTTTCCTCCTCACTTTCTGCTCCTCCCTTCTTTCACACCTCTCCTCCGCCTCCTTCTCTTCTATTCCTCTTCTTCTACGCCTGTCCTTTTTGTATGCCTCTTCTTTATTCTAATTTGTCTCTTTGATTCTCCCTATACCACCCTGGAATGGTCACAGTGGCAACAACTGTTACATTTACCCCGTAGAAGGAGAGTTTTGAAGCTTTAAGCTCACCTACATGCTGCTAGTTGGCTGCTGTAATTTGCATTCTACTCGGTTGTAATTTGATCTCCGCGACTTGTATGAGATCTATAACACAGGTATCAAACAACTAATTTGGTTTCATGCCTGGAAGATCAACAACAGAGGCTATTTTTCTGATAAGAAGGCTTATGGAGAAGTATAGACAAAGCAAAAGAGATTTTCATATGGTGTTTATCGATTTAGAGAAGGCTTATGATCGAGTACCCAGAGAAGTGTTATGGATGGTTTTGAAGAAAAAGGGTGTGCCTATCCAATGCATTGACTTGATCAAAGACATGTATGATAGCTCTACTGCAAGTGTCAAGACTCCTGGAGGATCCACACTCAGCCCATATCTATTAGTTTTGGTTATGGATGAGTTAACAAAGAATGTTCAGGATGATATTCCTTGGTGTATGTTATTTGCTGATGATATTGTTTTGATTGACGAAACAAAAGATGGATTGAATGATAAAGTTGAATGTTGGAGAAAGGCATTGGAATCAAATGGATTGATGATTAGCAGGAGCAAAACTGAGTATATGCATTGCAATTTCAGCCAATCTCGCAGTGTGAATGATGGAGCCAAGTTGGACGGAGTAGATATACCAAAATGTGACAAATTTCGTTACTTAGGTTCTATTATTCAAATAGACGGGGACCACGGGTATGTTCTTTTCAGCGGGTTTTCATCTCAAGGAATTGCGGCATGGAATCTGACCAGTGACCCCTCACCCGAAGCCAGAGACGTGGACAGTGGATTGAACCTGGGAAGTAGGCTGAATGAGGGCCAGATGCCAAAAGCCTATTGCGTCGGCCGCTTGTGCTTTCTCGCTAATGGGCTTGGGAACTTTCCTGCCAGTCAGTCAAGGCCGTCTTAGAATCTTCTTTTGTGCACTGTTGGATGTTTTCACATTTACATCCCCCCGCCCCCCACACACAAATACACGTGGTTTTGAGAACAGGACCGAACTGACCTTCATAACCAGCTGAAACTGGTCAATCTGCCGGTGCGGTCCGGTTTCTATTCAACCGCCCGAGTCTCGTACCCAGCGGACATGTGAGAGGCATGAGCTTTGCAAACAGGGAGGTGGAGAAGACACCCCGACCCCTCCGCGCACAGTGCGCATCGTCGTGTTTCTCTTCCTGAGCCCTAGACCCTCATTCTCTCCAGCTGCGGTCTTTGGCTGCCCTGAAGCCAGCCATCGCCACCGGTATGCTTCTCGCTGGCCTAAGCCCGCCCGCCGAAAGCCTTCGTCACCTGGAGTTTGTTGGCGCCGTTCTCCCTGCCGTCAGCTGCTGCGCCACCAGGTTAGCTCCCTCGTCCTCCTCTCCCCTCATCCTCCTGCTTTCTTTTTTATACTCCTTCTCTATTTCTACGGCTTTTCGTCCTCACTTTCTGCTCCTCCCTTCTTTCACACCTCTCCTCCGCCTCCTTCTCTTCTATTCCTCTTCTTCTACGCCTGTCCTTTTTGTATGCCTCTTATTTATTCTAATTTGTCTCTTTGATTCTCCCTATACCACCCTGGAATGGTCACAGTGGCAACAACTGTTAAATTTACCCCGTAGAAGGAGAGTTTTGAAGCTTTAAGCTCACCTACATGCTGCTAGTTGGCTGCTGTAATTTGCATTCTACTCGGTTGTAATTTGATCTCCGCGACTTGTATGAGATCTATAACACAGGTATCAAACAACTAATTTGGTTTCATGCCTGGAAGATCAACAACAGAGGCTATTTTTCTGATAAGAAGGCTTATGGAGAAGTATAGACAAAGCAAAAGAGATTTTCATATGGTGTTTATCGATTCAGAGAAGGCTTATGATCGAGTACCCAGAGAAGTGTTATGGATGGTTTTGAAGAAAAAGGGTGTGCCTATCCAATGCATTGACTTGATCAAAGACATGTATGATAGCTCTACTGCAAGTGTCAAGACTCCTGGAGGATCCACACTCAGCCCATATCTATTAGTTTTGGTTATGGATGAGTTAACAAAGAATGTTCAGGATGATATTCCTTGGTGTATGTTATTTGCTGATGATATTGTTTTGATTGACGAAACAAAAGATGGATTGAATGATAAAGTTGAATGTTGGAGAAAGGCATTGGAATCAAATGGATTGATGATTAGCAGGAGCAAAACTGAGTATATGCATTGCAATTTCAGCCAATCTCGCAGTGTGAATGATGGAGCCAAGTTGGACGGAGTAGATATACCAAAATGTGACAAATTTCGTTACTTAGGTTCTATTATTCAAATAGACGGGGACCACGGGTATGTTCTTTTCAGCGGGTTTTCATCTCGAGGAATTGCGGCATGGAATCTGACCAGTGACCCCTCACCCGAAGCCAGAGACGTGGACAGTGGATTGAACCTGGGAAGTAGGCTGAATGAGGGCCAGATGCCAAAAGCCTATTGCGTCGGCCGCTTGTGCTTTCTCGCTAATGGGCTTGGGAACTTTCCTGCCAGTCAGTCAAGGCCGTATTAGAATCTTCTTTTCTGCATTGTTGGATGTTTTCACATTTACATCCCCCCGCCCCCCACACACAAATACACGTGGTTTTGAGAACAGGACCGAACTGACCTTCATAACCAGCTGAAACTGGTCAATCTGCCGGTGCGGTCCGGTTTCTATTCAACCGCCCGAGTCTCGTACCCAGCGGACATGTGAGAGGCATGAGCTTTGCAAACAGGGAGGTGGAGAAGACACCCCGACCCCTCCGCGCACAGTGCGCATCGTCGTGTTTCTCTTCCTGAGCCCTAGACCCTCATTCTCTCCAGCTGCGGTCTTTGGCTGCCCTGAAGCCAGCCGTCGCCACCGGTATGCTTCTCGCTGGCCTAAGCCCGCCCGCCGAAAGCCTTCGTCACCTGGAGTTTGTTGGCGCCGTTCTCCCTGCCGTCAGCTCCTGCGCCACCAGGTTAGCTCCCTCGTCCTCCTCTCCCCTCATCCTCCTGCTTTCTTTTTTATACTCCTTCTCTATTTCTACGGCTTTTCCTCCTCACTTTCTGATCCTCCCTTCTTTCACACCTCTCCTCCGCCTCCTTCTCTTCTATTCCTCTTCTTCTACGCCTGTCCTTTTTGTATGCCTCTTCTTTATTCTAATTTGTCTCTTTGATTCTCCCTATACCACCCTGGAATGGTCACAGTGGCAATAACTGTTACATTTACCCCGTAGAAGGAGAGTTTTGAAGCTTTAAGCTCACCTACATGCTGCTAGTTGGCTGCTGTAATTTGCATTCTACTCGGTTGTAATTTGATCTCCGCGACTTGTATGAGATCTATAACACAGGTATCAAACAACTAATTTGGTTTCATGCCTGGAAGATCAACAACAGAGGCTATTTTTCTGATAAGAAGGCTTATGGAGAAGTATAGACAAAGCAAAAGAGATTTTCATATGATGTTTATCGATTTAGAGAAGGCTTATGATCGAGTACCCAGAGAAGTGTTATGGATGGTTTTGAAGAAAAAGGGTGTGCCTATCCAATGCATTGACTTGATCAAAGACATGTATGATAGCTCTACTGCAAGTGTCAAGACTCCTGGAGGATCCACACTCAGCCCATATCTATTAGTTTTGGTTATGGATGAGTTAACAAAGAATGTTCAGGATGATATTCCTTGGTGTATGTTATTTGCTGATGATATTGTTTTGATTGACGAAACAAAAGATGGATTGAATGATAAAGTTGAATGTTGGAGAAAGGCATTGTAATCAAATGGATTGATGATTAGCAGGAGCAAAACTGAGTATATGCATTGCAATTTCATCCAATCTCGCAGTGTGAATGATGGAGCCAAGTTGGACGGAGTAGATATACCAAAATGTGACAAATTTCGTTACTTAGGTTCTATTATTCAAATAGACGGGGACCACGGGTATGTTCTTTTCAGCGGGTTTTCATCTCGAGGAATTGCGGCATGGAATCTGACCAGTGACCCCTCACCCGAAGCCAGAGACGTGGACAGTGGATTGAACCTGGGAAGTAGGCTGAATGAGGGCCAGATGCCAAAAGCCTATTGCGTCGGCCGCTTGTGCTTTCTCGCTAATGGGCTTGGGAACTTTCCTGCCAGTCAGTCAAGGCCGTCTTAGAATCTTCTTTTGTGCACTGTTGGATGTTTTCACATTTACATCCCCCGCCCCCCACACACAAATACACGTGGTTTTGAGAACAGGACCGAACTGACCTTCATAACCAGCTGAAACTGGTCAATCTGCCGGTGCGGTCCGGTTTCTATTCAACCGCCCGAGTCTCGTACCCAGCGGACACGTGAGAGGCATGAGCTTTGCAAACAGGGAGGTGGAGAAGACACCCCGACCCCTCCGCGCACAGTGCGCATCGTCGTGTTTCTCTTCCTGAGCCCTAGACCCTCATTCTCTCCAGCTGCAGTCTTTGGCTGCCCTGAAGCCAGCCGTCGCCACCGGTATGCTTCTCGCTGGCCTAAGCCCGCCCGCCGAAAGCCTTCGTCACCTGGAGTTTGTTGGCGCCGTTCTCCCTGCCGTCAGCTGTTGCGCCACCAGGTTAGCTCCCTCGTCCTCCTCTCCCCTCATCCTCCTGCTTTCTTTTTTATACTCCTTCTCTATTTCTACGGCTTTTCCTCCTCACTTTCTGCTCCTCCCTTCTTTCACACCTCTCCTCCGCCTCCTTCTCTTCTATTCCTCTTCTTCTACGCCTGTCCTTTTTGTATGCCTCTTCTTTATTCTAATTTGTCTCTTTGATTCTCCCTATACCACCCTGGAATGGTCACAGTGGCAACAACTGTTACATTTACCCCGTAGAAGGAGAGTTTTGAAGCTTTAAGCTCACCTACATGCTGCTAGTTGGCTGCTGTAATTTGCATTCTACTCGGTTGTAATTTGATCTCTGCGACTTGTATGAGATCTATAACACAGGTATCAAACAACTAATTTGGTTTCATGCCTGGAAGATCAACAACAGAGGCTATTTTTCTGATAAGAAGGCTTATGGAGAAGTATAGACAAAGCAAAAGAGATTTTCATATGGTGTTTATCGATTTAGAGAAGGCTTATGATCGAGTACCCAGAGAAGTGTTATGGATGGTTTTGAAGAAAAAGGGTGTGCCTATCCAATGCATTGACTTGATCAAAGACATGTATGATAGCTCTACTGCAAGTGTCAAGACTCCTGGAGGATCCACACTCAGCCCATATCTATTAGTTTTGGTTATGGATGAGTTAACAAAGAATGTTCAGGATGATATTCCTTGGTGTATGTTATTTGCTGATGATATTGTTTTGATTGACGAAACAAAAGATGGATTGAATGATAAAGTTGAATGTTGGAGAAAGGCATTGGAATCAAATGGATTGATGATTAGCAGGAGCAAAACTGAGTATATGCATTGCAATTTCAGCCAATCTCGCAGTGTGAATGATGGAGCCAAGTTGGACGGAGTAGATATACCAAAATGTGACAAACTTCGTTACTTAGGTTCTATTATTCAAATAGACGGGGACCACGGGTATGTTCTTTTCAGCGGGTTTTCATCTCGAGGAATTGCGGCATGGAATCTGACCAGTGACCCCTCACCCGAAACCAGAGACGTGGACAGTGGATTGAACCTGGGAAGTAGGCTGAATGAGGGCCAGATGCCAAAAGCCTATTGCGTCGGCCGCTTGTGCTTTCTCGCTAATGGGCTTGGGAACTTTCCTGCCAGTCAGTCAAGGCCGTCTTAGAATCTTCTTTTGTGCACTGTTGGATGTTTTCACATTTACATCCCCCCGCCCCACACACACAAATACACGTGGTTTTGAGAACAGGACCGAACTGACCTTCATAACCAGCTGAAACTGGTCAATCTGCCGGTGCGGTCCGGTTTCTATTCAACCGCCCGAGTCTCGTACCCAGCGGACATGTGAGAGGCATGAGCTTTGCAAACAGGGAGGTGGAGAAGACACCCCGACCCCTCCGCGCACAGTGCGCATCGTCGTGTTTCTCTTCCTGAGCCCTAGACCCTCATTCTCTCCAGCTGCGGTCTTTGGCTGCCCTGAAGCCAGCCATCGCCACCGGTATGCTTCTCGCTGGCCTAAGCCCGCCCGCCGAAAGCCTTCGTCACCTGGAGTTTGTTGGCGCCGTTCTCCCTGCCGTCAGCTGCTGCGCCACCAGGTTAGCTCCCTCGTCCTCCTCTCCCCTCATCCTCCTGCTTTCTTTTTTATACTCCTTCTCTATTTCTACGGCTTTTCCTCCTCACTTTCTGCTCCTCCCTTCTTTCACACCTCTCCTCCGCCTCCTTCTCTTCTATTCCTCTTCTTCTACGCCTGTCCTTTTTGTATGCCTCTTCTTTATTCTAATTTGTCTCTTTGATTCTCCCTATACCACCCTGGAATGGTCACAGTGGCAACAACTGTTACATTTACCCCGTAGAAGGAGAGTTTTGAAGCTTTAAGCTCACCTACATGCTGCTAGTTGGCTGCTGTAATTTGCATTCTACTCGGTTGTAATTTGATCTCCGCGACTTGTATGAGATCTATAACACAGGTATCAAACAACTAATTTGGTTTCATGCCTGGAAGATCAACAACAGAGGCTATTTTTCTGATAAGAAGGCTTATGGAGAAGTATAGACAAAGCAAAAGAGATTTTCATATGGTGTTTATCGATTTAGAGAAGGCTTATGATCGAGTACCCAGAGAAGTGTTATGGATGGTTTTGAAGAAAAAGGGTGTGCCTATCCAATGCATTGACTCGATCAAAGACATGTATGATAGCTCTACTGCAAGTGTCAAGACTCGTGGAGGATCCACACTCAGCCCATATCTATTAGTTTTGGTTATGGATGAGTTAACAAAGAATGTTCAAGATGATATTCCTTGGTGTATGTTATTTGCTGATGATATTGTTTTGATTGACGAAACAAAAGATGGATTGAATGATAAAGTTGAATGTTGGAGAAAGGCATTGGAATCAAATGGATTGATGATTAGCAGGAGCAAAACTGAGTATATGCATTGCAATTTCAGCCAATCTCGCAGTGTGAATGATGGAGCCAAGTTGGACGGAGTAGATATACCAAAATGTGACAAATTTCGTTACTTAGGTTCTATTATTCAAATAGACGGGGACCACGGGTATGTTCTTTTCAGCGGGTTTTCATCTCGAGGAATTGCGGCATGGAATCTGACCAGTGACCCCTCACCCGAAGCCAGAGACGTGGACAGTGGATTGAACCTGGGAAGTAGGCTGAATGAGGGCCAGATGCCAAAAGCCTATTGCGTCGGCCGCTTGTGCTTTCTCGCTAATGGGCTTGGGAACTTTCCTGCCAGTCAGTCAAGGCCGTCTTAGAATCTTCTTTTGTGCACTGTTGGATGTTTTCACATTTACATCCCCCCGCCCCCCACACACAAATACACGTGGTTTTGAGAACAGGACCGAACTGACCTTCATAACCAGCTGAAACTGGTCAATCTGCCGGTGCGGTCCGGTTTCTATTCAACCGCCCGAGTCTCGTACCCAGCGGACACGTGAGAGGCATGAGCTTTGCAAACAGGGAGGTGGAGAAGACACCCCGACCCCTCCGCGCACAGTGCGCATCGTCGTGTTTCTCTTCCTGAGCCCTAGACCCTCATTCTCTCCAGCTGCGGTCTTTGGCTGCCCTGAAGCCAGCCGTCGCCACCGGTATGCTTCTCGCTGGCCTAAGCCCGCCCGCCGAAAGCCTTCGTCACCTGGAGTTTGTTGGCGCCGTTCTCCCTGCCGTCAGCTGCTGCGCCACCAGGTTAGCTCCCTCGTCCTCCTCTCCCCTTATCCTCCTGCTTTCTTTTTTATACTCCTTCTCTATTTCTACGGCTTTTCCTCCTCACTTTCTGCTCCTCCCTTCTTTCACACCTCTCCTCCGCCTCCTTCTCTTCTATTCCTCTTCTTCTACGCCTGTCCTTTTTGTATGCCTCTTCTTTATTCTAATTTGTCTCTTTGATTCTCCCTATACCACCCTGGAATGGTCACAGTGGCAACAACTGTTACATTTACCCCGTAGAAGGAGAGTTTTGAAGCTTTAAGCTCACCTACATGCTGCTAGTTGGCTGCTGTAATTTGCATTCTACTCGGTTGTAATTTGATCTCCGCGACTTGTATGAGATCTATAACACAGGTATCAAACAACTAATTTGGTTTCATGCCTGGAAGATCAACAACAGAGGCTATTTTTCTGATAAGAAGGCTTATGGAGAAGTATAGACAAAGCAAAAGAGATTTTCATATGGTGTTTATCGATTTAGAGAAGGCTTATGATCGAGTACCCAGAGAAGTGTTATGGATGGTTTTGAAGAAAAAGGGTGTGCCTATCCAATGCATTGACTTGATCAAAGACATGTATGATAGCTCTACTGCAAGTGTCAAGACTCCTGGAGGATCCACACTCAGCCCATATCTATTAGTTTTGGTTATGGATGAGTTAACAAAGAATGTTCAGGATGATATTCCTTGGTGTATGTTATTTGCTGATGATATTGTTTTGATTGACGAAACAAAAGATGGATTGAATGATAAAGTTGAATGTTGGAGAAAGGCATTGGAATCAAATGGATTGATGATTAGCAGGAGCAAAACTGAGTATATGCATTGCAATTTCAGCCAATCTCGCAGTGTGAATGATGGAGCCAAGTTGGACGGAGTAGATATACCAAAATGTGACAAATTTCGTTACTTAGGTTCTATTATTCAAATAGACGGGGACCACGGGTATGTTCTTTTCAGCGGGTTTTCATCTCGAGGAATTGCGGCATGGAATCTGACCAGTGACCCCTCACCCGAAGCCAGAGACGTGGACAGTGGATTGAACCTGGGAAGTAGGCTGAATGAGGGCCAGATGCCAAAAGCCTATTGCGTCGGCCGCTTGTGCTTTCTCGCTAATGGGCTTGGGAACTTTCCTGCCAGTCAGTCAAGGCCGTCTTAGAATCTTCTTTTGTGCACTGTTCGATGTTTTCACATTTACATCCCCCCGCCCCCCACACACAAATACACGTGGTTTTGAGAACAGGACCGAACTGACCTTCATAACCAGCTGAAACTGGTCAATCTGCCGGTGCGGTCCGGTTTCTATTCAACCGCCCGAGTCTCGTACCCAGCGGACACGTGAGAGGCATGAGCTTTGCAAACATGGAGGTGGAGAAGACACCCCGACCCCTCCGCGCACAGTGCGCATCGTCGTGTTTCTCTTCCTGAGCCCTAGACCCTCATTCTCTCCAGCTGCGGTCTTTGGCTGCCCTGAAGCCAGCCGTCGCCACCGGTATGCTTCTCGCTGGCCTAAGCCCGCCCGCCGAAAGCCTTCGTCACCTGGAGTTTGTTGGCGCCGTTCTCCCTGCCGTCAGCTGCTGCGCCACCAGGTTAGCTCCCTCGTCCTCCTCTCCCCTCATCCTCCTGCTTTCTTTTTTATACTCCTTCTCTATTTCTACGGCTTTTCCTCCTCACTTTCTGCTCCTCCCTTCTTTCACACCTCTCCTCCGCCTCCTTCTCTTCTATTCCTCTTCTTCTACGCCTGTCCTTTTTGTATGCCTCTTCTTTATTCTAATTTGTCTCTTTGATTCTCCCTATACCACCCTGGAATGGTCACAGTGGCAACAACTGTTACATTTACCCCGTAGAAGGAGAGTTTTGAAGCTTTAAGCTCACCTACATGCTGCTAGTTGGCTGCTGTAATTTGCATTCTACTCGGTTGTAATTTGATCTCCGCGACTTGTATGAGATCTATAACACAGGTATCAAACAACTAATTTGGTTTCATGCCTGGAAGATCAACAACAGAGGCTATTTTTCTGATAAGAAGGCTTATGGAGAAGTATAGACAAAGCAAAAGAGATTTTCATATGGTGTTTATCGATTTAGAGAAGGCTTATGATCGAGTACCCAGAGAAGTGTTATGGATGGTTTTGAAGAAAAAGGGTGTGCCTATCCAATGCATTGACTTGATCAAAGACATGTATGATAGCTCTACTGCAAGTGTCAAGACTCCTGGAGGATCCACACTCAGCCCATATCTATTAGTTTTGGTTATGGATGAGTTAACAAAGAATGTTCAGGATGATATTCCTTGGTGTATGTTATTTGCTGATGATATTGTTTTGATTGACGAAACAAAAGATGGATTGAATGATAAAGTTGAATGTTGGAGAAAGGCATTGGAATCAAATGGATTGATGATTAGCAGGAGCAAAACTGAGTATATGCATTGCAATTTCAGCCAATCTCACAGTGTGAATGATGGAGCCAAGTTGGACGGAGTAGATATACCAAAATGTGACAAATTTCGTTACTTAGGTTCTATTATTCAAATAGACGGCGACCACGGGTATGTTCTTTTCAGCGGGTTTTCATCTCGAGGAATTGCGGCATGGAATCTGACCAGTGACCCCTCACCCGAAGCCAGAGACGTGGACAGTGGATTGAACCTGGGAAGTAGGCTGAATGAGGGCCAGATGCCAAAAGCCTATTGCGTCGGCCGCTTGTGCTTTCTCGCTAATGGGCTTGGGAACTTTCCTGCCAGTCAGTCAAGGTCGTCTTAGAATCTTCTTTTGTGCACTGTTGGATGTTTTCACATTTACATCCCCCCGCCCCCCACACACAAATACACGTGGTTTTGAGAACAGGACCGAACTGACCTTCATAACCAGCTGAAACTGGTCAATCTGCCGGTGCGGTCCGGTTTCTATTCAACCGCCCGAGTCTCGTACCCAGCGGACACGTGAGAGGCATGAGCTTTGCAAACAGGGAGGTGGAGAAGACACCCCGACCCCTCCGCGCACAGTGCGCATCGTCGTGTTTCTCTTCCTGAGCCCTAGACCCTCATTCTCTCCAGCTGCGGTCTTTGGCTGCCCTGAAGCCAGCCGTCGCCACCGGTATGCTTCTCGCTGGCCTAAGCCCGCCCGCCGAAAGCCTTCGTCACCTGGAGTTTGTTGGCGCCGTTCTCCCTGCCGTCAGCTGCTGCGCCACAGGTTAGCTCCCTCGTCCTCCTCTCCCCTCATCCTCCTGCTTTCTTTTTTATACTCCTTCTCTATTTCTACGGCTTTTCCTCCTCACTTTCTGCTCCTCCCTTCTTTCACACCTCTCCTCCGCCTCCTTCTCTTCTATTCCTCTTCTTCTACGCCTGTCCTTTTTGTATGCCTCTTCTTTATTCTAATTTGTCTCTTTGATTCTCCCTATACCACCCTGGAATGGTCACAGTGGCAAAAACTGTTACATTTACCCCGTAGAAGGAGAGTTTTGAAGCTTTAAGCTCACCTACATGCTGCTAGTTGGCTGCTGTAATTTGCATTCTACTCGGTTGTAATTTGATCTCCGCGACTTGTATGAGATCTATAACACAGGTATCAAACAACTAATTTGGTTTCATGCCTGGAAGATCAACAACAGAGGCTATTTTTCTGATAAGAAGGCTTATGGAGAAGTATAGACAAAGCAAAAGAGATTTTCATATGCTGTTTATCGATTTAGAGAAGGCTTATGATCGAGTACCCAGAGAAGTGTTATGGATGGTTTTGAAGAAAAAGGGTGTGCCTATCCAATGCATTGACTTGATCAAAGACATGTATGATAGCTCTACTGCAAGTGTCAATACTCCTGGAGGATCCACACTCAGCCCATATCTATTAGTTTTGGTTATGGATGAGTTAACAAAGAATGTTCAGGATGATATTCCTTGGTGTATGTTATTTGCTGATGATATTGTTTTGATTGACGAAACAAAAGATGGATTGAATGATAAAGTTGAATGTTGGAGAAAGGCATTGGAATCAAATGGATTGATGATTAGCAGGAGCAAAACTGAGTATATGCATTGCAATTTCTGCCAATCTCGCAGTGTGAATGATGGAGCCAAGTTGGACGGAGTAGATATACCAAAATGTGACAAATTTCGTTACTTAGGTTCTATTATTCAAATAGACGGGGACCACGGGTATGTTCTTTTCAGCGGGTTTTCATCTCGAGGAATTGCGGCATGGAATCTGACCAGTGACCCCTCACCCGAAGCCAGAGACGTGGACAGTGGATTGAACCTGGGAAGTAGGCTGAATGAGGGCCAGATGCCAAAAGCCTATTGCGTCGGCCGCTTGTGCTTTCTCGCTAATGGGCTTGGGAACTTTCCTGCCAGTCAGTCAAGGCCGTCTTAGAATCTTCTTTTGTGCACTGTTGGATGTTTTCACATTTACATCCCCCCGCCCCCCACACACAAATACACATGGTTTTGAGAACAGGACCGAACTGACCTTCATAACCAGCTGAAACTGGTCAATCTGCCGGTGCGGTCCGGTTTCTATTCAACCGCCCGAGTCTCGTACCCAGCGGACACGTGAGAGGCATGAGCTTTGCAAACAGGGAGGTGGAGAAGACACCCCGACCCCTCCGCGCACAGTGCGCATCGTCGTGTTTCTCTTCCTGAGCCCTAGACCCTCATTCTCTCCAGCTGCGGTCTTTGGCTGCCCTGAAGCCAGCCGTCGCCACCGGTATGCTTCTCGCTGGCCTAAGCCCGCCCGCCGAAAGCCTTCGTCACCTGGAGTTTGTTGGCGCCGTTCTCCCTGCCGTCAGCTGCTGCGCCACCAGGTTAGCTCCCTCGTCCTCCTCTCCCCTCATCCTCCTGCTTTCTTTTTTATACTCCTTCTCTATTTCTACGGCTTTTCCTCCTCACTTTCTGCTCCTCCCTTCTTTCACACCTCTCCTCCGCCTCCTTCTCTTCTATTCCTCTTCTTCTACGCCTGTCCTTTTTGTATGCCTCTTCTTTATTCTAATTTGTCTCTTTGATTCTCCCTATACCACCCTGGAATGGTCACAGTGGCAACAACTGTTACATTTACCCCGTAGAAGGAGAGTTTTGAAGCTTTAAGCTCACCTACATGCTGCTAGTTGGCTGCTGTAATTTGCATTCTACTCGGTTGTAATTTGATCTCCGCGACTTGTATGAGATCTATAACACAGGTATCAAACAACTAATTTGGTTTCATGCCTGGAAGATCAACAACAGAGGCTATTTTTCTGATAAGAAGGCTTATGGAGAAGTATAGACAAAGCAAAAGAGATTTTCATATGGTGTTTATCGATTTAGAGAAGGCTTATGATCGAGTACCCAGAGAAGTGTTATGGATGGTTTTGAAGAAAAAGGGTGTGCCTATCCAATGCATTGACTTGATCAAAGACATGTATGATAGCTCTACTGCAAGTGTCAAGACTCCTGGAGGATCCACACTCAGCCCATATCTATTAGTTTTGGTTATGGATGAGTTAACAAAGAATGTTCAGGATGATATTCCTTGGTGTATGTTATTTGCTGATGATATTGTTTTGATTGACGAAACAAAAGATGGATTGAATGATAAAGTTGAATGTTGGAGAAAGGCATTGGAATCAAATGGATTGATGATTAGCAGGAGCAAAACTGAGTATATGCATTGCAATTTCAGCCAATCTCGCAGTGTGAATGATGGAGCCACGTTGGACGGAGTAGATATACCAAAATGTGACAAATTTCGCTACTTAGGTTCTATTATTCAAATAGACGGGGACCACGGGTATGTTCTTTTCAGCGGGTTTTCATCTCGAGGAATTGCGGCATGGAATCTGACCAGTGACCCCTCACCCGAAGCCAGAGACGTGGACAGTGGATTGAACCTGGGAAGTAGGCTGAATGAGGGCCAGATGCCAAAAGCCTATTGCGTCGGCCGCTTGTGCTTTCTCGCTAATGGGCTTGGGAACTTTCCTGCCAGTCAGTCAAGGCCGTCTTAGAATCTTCTTTTGTGCACTGTTGGATGTTTTCACATTTACATCCCCCCGCCCCCCACACACAAATACACGTGGTTTTGAGAACAGGACCGAACTGACCTTCATAACCAGCTGAAACTGGTCAATCTGCCGGTGCGGTCCGGTTTCTATTCAACCGCCCGAGTCTCGTACCCAGCGGACACGTGAGAGGCATGAGCTTTGCAAACAGGGAGGTGGAGAAGACACCCCGACCCCTCCGCGCACAGTGCGCATCGTCGTGTTTCTCTTCCTGAGCCCTAGACCCTCATTCTCTCCAACTGCGGTCTTTGGCTGCCCTGAAGCCAGCCGTCGCCACCGGTATGCTTCTCGCTGGCCTAAGCCCGCCCGCCGAAAGCCTTCGTCACCTGGAGTTTGTTGGCGCCGTTCTCCCTGCCGTCAGCTGCTGCGCCACCAGGTTAGCTCCCTCGTCCTCCTCTCCCCTCATCCTCCTGCTTTCTTTTTTATACTCCTTCTCTATTTCTACGGCTTTTCCTCCTCACTTTCTGCTCCTCCCTTCTTTCACACCTCTCCTCCGCCTCCTTCTCTTCTATTCCTCTTCTTCTACGCCTGTCCTTTTTGTATGCCTCTTCTTTATTCTAATTTGTCTCTTTGATTCTCCCTATACCACCCTGGAATGGTCACAGTGGCAACAACTGTTACATTTACCCCGTAGAAGGAGAGTTTTGAAGCTTTAAGCTCACCTACATGCTGCTAGTTGGCTGCTGTAATTTGCATTCTACTCGGTTGTAATTTGATCTCCGCGACTTGTATGAGATCTATAACACAGGTATCAAACAACTAATTTGGTTTCATGCCTGGAAGATCAACAACAGAGGCTATTTTTCTGATAAGAAGGCTTATGGAGAAGTATAGACAAAGCAAAAGAGATTTTCATATGGTGTTTATCGATTTAGAGAAGGCTTATGATCGAGTACCCAGAGAAGTGTTATGGATGGTTTTGAAGAAAAAGGGTGTGCCTATCCAATGCATTGACTTGATCAAAGACATGTATGATAGCTCTACTGCAAGTGTCAAGACTCCTGGAGGATCCACACTAAGCCCATATCTATTAGTTTTGGTTATGGATGAGTTAACAAAGAATGTTCAGGATGATATTCCTTGGTGTATGTTATTTGCTGATGATATTGTTTTGATTGACGAAACAAAAGATGGATTGAATGATAAAGTTGAATGTTGGAGAAAGGCATTGGAATCAAATGGATTGATGATTAGCAGGAGCAAAACTGAGTATATGCATTGCAATTTCAGCCAATCTCGCAGTGTGAATGATGGAGCCAAGTTGGACGGAGTAGATATACCAAAATGTGACAAATTTCGTTACTTAGGTTATATTATTCAAATAGACGGGGACCACGGGTATGTTCTTTTCAGTGGGTTTTCATCTCGAGGAATTGCGGCATGGAATCTGACCAGTGACCCCTCACCCGAAGCCAGAGACGTGGACAGTGGATTGAACCTGGGAAGTAGGCTGAATGAGGGCCAGATGCCAAAAGCCTATTGCGTCGGCCGCTTCTGCTTTCTCGCTAATGGGCTTGGGAACTTTCCTGCCAGTCAGTCAAGGCCGTCTTAGAATCTTCTTTTGTGCACTGTTGGATGTTTTCACATTTACATCCCCCCGCCCCCCACACACAAATACACGTGGTTTTGAGAACAGGACCGAACTGACCTTCATAACCAGCTGAAACTGGTCAATCTGCCGGTGCGGTCCGGTTTCTATTCAACCGCCCGAGTCTCGTACCCAGCGGACACGTGAGAGGCATGAGCTTTGCAAACAGGGAGGTGGAGAAGACACCCCGACCCCTCCGCGCACAGTGCGCATCGTCGTGTTTCTCTTCCTGAGCCCTAGACCCTCATTCTCTCCAGCTGCGGTCTTTGGCTGCCCTGAAGCCAGCCGTCGCCACCGGTATGCTTCTCGCTGGCCTAAGCCCGCCCGCCGAAAGCCTTCGTCACCTGGAGTTTGTTGGCGCCGTTCTCCCTGCCGTCAGCTGCTGCGCCACCAGGTTAGCTCCCTCGTCCTCCTCTCCCCTCATCCTCCTGCTTTCTTTTTTATACTCCTTCTCTATTTCTACGACTTTTCCTCCTCACTTTCTGCTCCTCCCTTCTTTCACACCTCTCCTCCGCCTCCTTCTCTTCTATTCCTCTTCTTCTACGCCTGTCCTTTTTGTATGCCTCTTCTTTATTCTAATTTGTCTCTTTGATTCTCCCTATACCACCCTGGAATGGTCACAGTGGCAAAAACTGTTACATTTACCCCGTAGAAGGAGAGTTTTGAAGCTTTAAGCTCACCTACATGCTGCTAGTTGGCTGCTGTAATTTGCATTCTACTCGGTTGTAATTTGATCTCCGTGACTTGTATGAGATCTATAACACAGGTATCAAACAACTAATTTGGTTTCATGCCTGGAAGATCAACAACAGAGGCTATTTTTCTGATAAGAAGGCTTATGGAGAAGTATAGACAAAGCAAAAGAGATTTTCATATGGTGTTTATCGATTTAGAGAAGGCTTATGATCGAGTACCCAGAGAAGTGTTATGGATGGTTTTGAAGAAAAAGGGTGTGCCTATCCAATGCATTGACTTGATCAAAGACATGTATGATAGCTCTACTGCAAGTGTCAATACTCCTGGAGGATCCACACTCAGCCCATATCTATTAGTTTTGGTTATGGATGAGTTAACAAAGAATGTTCAGGATGATATTCCTTGGTGTATGTTATTTGCTGATGATATTGTTTTGATTGACGAAACAAAAGATGGATTGAATGATAAAGTTGAATGTTGGAGAAAGGCATTGGAATCAAATGGATTGATGATTAGCAGGAGCAAAACTGAGTATATGCATTGCAATTTCAGCCAATCTCGCAGTGTGAATGATGGAGCCAAGTTGGACGGAGTAGATATACCAAAATGTGACAAATTTCGTTACTTAGGTTCTATTATTCAAATAGACGGGGACCACGGGTATGTTCTTTTCAGCGGGTTTTCATCTCGAGGAATTGCGGCATGGAATCTGACCAGTGACCCCTCACCCGAAGCCAGAGACGTGGACAGTGGATTGAACCTGGGAAGTAGGCTGAATGAGGGCCAGATGCCAAAAGCCTATTGCGTCGGCCGCTTGTGCTTTCTCGCTAATGGGCTTGGGAACTTTCCTGCCAGTCAGTCAAGGCCGTCTTAGAATCTTCTTTTGTGCACTGTTGGATGTTTTCACATTTACATCCCCCCGCCCCCCACACACAAATACACGTGGTTTTGAGAACAGGACCGAACTGACCTTCATAACCAGCTGAAACTGGTCAATCTGCCGGTGCGGTCCGGTTTCTATTCAACCGCCCGAGTCTCGTACCCAGCGGACACGTGAGAGGCATGATCTTTGCAAACAGGGAGGTGGAGAAGACACCCCGACCCCTCCGCGCACAGTGCGCATCGTCGTGTTTCTCTTCCTGAGCCCTAGACCCTCATTCTCTCCAGCTGCGGTCTTTGGCTGCCCTGAAGCCAGCCGTCGCCACCGGTATGCTTCTCGCTGGCCTAAGCCCGCCCGCCGAAAGCCTTCGTCACCTGGAGTTTGTTGGCGCCGTTCTCCCTGCCGTCAGCTGCTGCGCCACCAGGTTAGCTCCCTCGTCCTCCTCTCCCCTCATCCTCCTGCTTTCTTTTTTATACTCCTTCTCTATTTCTACGGCTTTTCCTCCTCACTTTCTGCTCCTCCCTTCTTTCACACCTCTCCTCCGCCTCCTTCTCTTCTATTCCTCTTCTTCTACGCCTGTTCTTTTTGTATGCCTCTTCTTTATTCTAATTTGTCTCTTTGATTCTCCCTATACCACCCTGGAATGGTCACAGTGGCAAAAACTGTTACATTTACCCCGTAGAAGGAGAGTTTTGAAGCTTTAAGCTCACCTACATGCTGCTAGTTGGCTGCTGTAATTTGCATTCTACTCGGTTGTAATTTGATCTCCGCGACTTGTATGAGATCTATAACACAGGTATCAAACAACTAATTTGGTTTCATGCCTGGAAGATCAACAACAGAGGCTATTTTTCTGATAAGAAGGCTTATGGAGAAGTATAGACAAAGCAAAAGAGATTTTCATATGGTGTTTATCGATTTAGAGAAGGCTTATGATCGAGTACCCAGAGAAGTGTTATGGATGGTTTTGAAGAAAAAGGGTGTGCCTATCCAATGCATTGACTTGATCAAAGACATGTATGATAGCTCTACTGCAAGTGTCAATACTCCTGGAGGATCCACACTCAGCCCATATCTATTAGTTTTGGTTATGGATGAGTTAACAAAGAATGTTCAGGATGATATTCCTTGGTGTATGTTATTTGCTGATGATATTGTTTTGATTGACGAAACAAAAGATGGATTGAATGATAAAGTTGAATGTTGGAGAAAGGCATTGGAATCAAATGGATTGATGATTAGCGGGAGCAAAACTGAGTATATGCATTGCAATTTCTGCCAATCTCGCAGTGTGAATGATGGAGCCAAGTTGGACGGAGTAGATATACCAAAATGTGACAAATTTCGTTACTTAGGTTCTATTATTCAAATAGACGGGGACCACGGGTATGTTCTTTTCAGCGGGTTTTCATCTCGAGGAATTGCGGCATGGAATCTGACCAGTGACCCCTCACCCGAAGCCAGAGACGTGGACAGTGGATTGAACCTGGGAAGTAGGCTGAATGAGGGCCAGATGCCAAAAGCCTATTGCGTCGGCCGCTTGTGCTTTCTCGCTAATGGGCTTGGGAACTTTCCTGCCAGTCAGTCAAGGCCGTCTTAGAATCTTCTTTTGTGCACTGTTGGATGTTTTCACATTTACATCCCCCCACCCCCCACACACAAATACACGTGGTTTTGAGAACAGGACCGAACTGACCTTCATAACCAGCTGAAACTGGTCAATCTGCCGGTGCGGTCCGGTTTCTATTCAACCGCCCGAGTCTCGTACCCAGCGGACACGTGAGAGGCATGAGCTTTGCAAACAGGGAGGTGGAGAAGACACCCCGACCCCTCCGCGCACAGTGCGCATCGTCGTGTTTCTCTTCCTGAGCCCTAGACCCTCATTCTCTCCAGCTGCGGTCTTTGGCTGCCCTGAAGCCAGCCGTCGCCACCGGTATGCTTCTCGCTGGCCTAAGCCCGCCCGCCGAAAGCCTTCGTCACCTGGAGTTTGTTGGCGCCGTTCTCCCTGCCGTCAGCTGCTGCGCCACCAGGTTAGCTCCCTCGTCCTCCTCTCCCCTCATCCTCCTGCTTTCTTTTTTATACTCCTTCTCTATTTCTACGGGTTTTCCTCCTCACTTTCTGCTCCTCCCTTCTTTCACACCTCTCCTCCGCCTCCTTCTCTTCTATTCCTCTTCTTCTACGCCTGTCCTTTTTGTATGCCTCTTCTTTATTCTAATTTGTCTCTTTGATTCTCCCTATACCACCCTGGAATAGTCACAGTGGCAACAACTGTTACATTTACCCCGTAGAAGGAGAGTTTTGAAGCTTTAAGCTCACCTACATGCTGCTAGTTGGCTGCTGTAATTTGCATTCTACTCGGTTGTAATTTGATCTCCGCGACTTGTATGAGATCTATAACACAGGTATCAAACAACTAATTTGGTTTCATGCCTGGAAGATCAACAACAGAGGCTATTTTTCTGATAAGAAGGCTTATGGAGAAGTATAGACAAAGCAAAAGAGATTTTCATATGGTGTTTATCGATTTAGAGAAGGCTTATGATCGAGTACCCAGAGAAGTGTTATGGATGGTTTTGAAGAAAAAGGGTGTGCCTATCCAATGCATTGACTTGATCAAAGACATGTATGATAGCTCTACTGCAAGTGTCAAGACTCGTGGAGGATCCACACTCAGCCCATATCTATTAGTTTTGGTTATGGATGAGTTAACAAAGAATGTTCAGGATGATATTCCTTGGTGTATGTTATTTGTTGATGATATTGTTTTGATTGACGAAACAAAAGATGGATTGAATGATAAAGTTGAATGTTGGAGAAAGGCATTGGAATCAAATGGATTGATGATTAGCAGGAGCAAAACTGAGTATATGCATTGCAATTTCAGCCAATCTCGCAGTGTGAATGATGGAGCCAAGTTGGACGGAGTAGATATACCAAAATGTGACAAATTTCGTTACTTAGGTTCTATTATTCAAATAGACGGGGACCACGGGTATGTTCTTTTCAGCGGGTTTTCATCTCGAGGAATTGCGGCATGGAATCTGACCAGTGACCCCTCACCCGAAGCCAGAGACGTGGACAGTGGATTGAACCTGGGAAGTAGGCTGAATGAGGGCCAGATGCCAAAATCCTATTGCGTCGGCCGCTTGTGCTTTCTTGCTAATGGGCTTGGGAACTTTCCTGCCAGTCAGTCAAAGCCGTCTTAGAATCTTCTTTTGTGCACTGTTGGATGTTTTCACATTTACATCCCCCCGCCCCCCACACACAAATACACGTGGTTTTGAGAACAGGACCGAACTGACCTTCATAACCAACTGAAACTGGTCAATCTGCCGGTGCGGTCCGGTTTCTATTCAACCGCCCGAGTCTCGTACCCAGCGGACACGTGAGAGGCATGAGCTTTGCAAACAGGGAGGTGGAGAAGACACCCCGACCCCTCCGCGCACAGTGCGCATCGTCGTGTTTCTCTTCCTGAGCCCTAGACCCTCATTCTCTCCAGCTGCGGTCTTTGGCTGCCCTGAAGCCAGCCGTCGCCACCGGTATGCTTCTCGCTGGCCTAAGCCCGCCCGCCGAAAGCCTTCGTCACCTGGAGTTTGTTGGCGCCGTTCTCCCTGCCGTCAGCTGCTGCGCCACCAGGTTAGCTCCCTCGTCCTCCTCTCCCCTCATCCTCCTGCTTTCTTATTTATACTCCTTCTCTATTTCTACGGCTTTTCCTCCTCACTTTCTGCTCCTCCCTTCTTTCACACCTCTCCTCCGCCTCCTTCTCTTCTATTCCTCTTCTTCTACGCCTGTCCTTTTTGTATGCCTCTTCTTTATTCTAATTTGTCTCCTTGATTCTCCCTATACCACCCTGGAATGGTCACAGTGGCAACAACTGTTACATTTACCCCGTAGAAGGAGAGTTTTGAAGCTTTAAGCTCACCTACATGCTGCTAGTTGGCTGCTGTAATTTGCATTCTACTCAGTTGTAATTTGATCTCCGCGACTTGTATGAGATCTATAACACAGGTATCAAACAACTAATTTGGTTTCATGCCTGGAAGATCAACAACAGAGGCTATTTTTCTGATAAGAAGGCTTATGGAGAAGTATAGACAAAGCAAAAGAGATTTTCATATGGTGTTTATCGATTTAGAGAAGGCTTATGATCGAGTACCCAGAGAAGTGTTATGGATGGTTTTGAAGAAAAAGGGTGTGCCTATCCAATGCATTGACTTGATCAAAGACATGTATGATAGCTCTACTGCAAGTGTCAAGACTCGTGGAGGATCCACACTCAGCCCATATCTATTAGTTTTGGTTATGGATGAGTTAACAAAGAATGTTCAGGATGCTATTCCTTGGTGTATGTTATTTGCTGATGATATTGTTTTGATTGACGAAACAAAAGATTGATTGAATGATAACGTTGAATGTTGGAGAGAGGCATTGGAATCAAATGGATTGATGATTAGCAGGAGCAAAACTGAGTATATGCATTGCAATTTCAGCCAATCTCGCAGTGTGAATGATGGAGCCAAGTTGGACGGAGTAGATATACCAAAATGTGACAAATTTCGTTACTTAGGTTCTATTATTCAAATAGACGGGGACCACGGGTATGTTCTTTTCAGCGGGTTTTCATCTCGAGGAATTGCGGCATGGAATCTGACCAGTGACCCCTCACCCGAAGCCAGAGACGTGGACAGTGGATTGAACCTGGGAAGTAGGCTGAATGAGGGCCAGATGCCAAAAGCCTATTGCGTCGGCCGCTTGTGCTTTCTCGCTAATGGGCTTGGGAACTTTCCTGCCAGTCAGTCGAGGCCGTCTTAGAATCTTCTTTTGTGCACTGTTGGATGTTTTCACATTTACATCCCCCCGCCCCCCCACACACAAATACACGTGGTTTTGAGAACAGGACCGAACTGACCTTCATAACCAGCTGAAACTGGTCAATCTGCCGGTGCGGTCCGGTTTCTATTCAACCGCCCGAGTCTCGTACCCAGCGGACACGTGAGAGGCATGAGCTTTGCAAACAGGGAGGTGGAGAAGACACCCCGACCCCTCCGCGCACAGTGCGCATCGTCGTGTTTCTCTTCCTGAGCCCTAGACCCTCATTCTCTCCAGCTGCGGTCTTTGGCTGCCCTGAAGCCAGCCGTCGCCACCGGTATGCTTCTCGCTGGCCTAAGCCCGCCCGCCGAAAGCCTTCGTCACCTGGAGTTTGTTGGCGCCGTTCTCCCTGCCGTCAGCTGCTGCGCCACCAGGTTAGCTCCCTCGTCCTCCTCTCCCCTCATCCTCCTGCTTTCTTTTTTATACTCCTTCTCTATTTCTACGGCTTTTCCTCCTCACTTTCTGCTCCTCCCTTCTTTCACACCTCTCCTCCGCCTCCTTCTCTTCTATTCCTCTTCTTCTACGCCTGTCCTTTTTGTATGCCTCTTCTTTATTCTAATTTGTCTCTTTGATTCTCCCTATACCACCCTGGAATGGTCACAGTGGCAACAACTGTTACATTTACCCCGTAGAAGGAGAGTTTTGAAGCTTTAAGCTCACCTACATGCTGCTAGTTGGCTGCTGTAATTTGCATTCTACTCGGTTGTAATTTGATCTCCGCGACTTGTATGAGATCTATAACACAGGTATCAAACAACTAATTTGGTTTCATGCCTGGAAGATCAACAACAGAGGCTATTTTTCTGATAAGAAGGCTTATGGAGAAGTATAGACAAAGCAAAAGAGATTTTCATATGGTGTTTATCGATTTAGAGAAGGCTTATGATCGAGTACCCAGAGAAGTGTTATGGATGGTTTTGAAGAAAAAGGGTGTGCCTATCCAATGCATTGACTTGATCAAAGACATGTATGATAGCTCTACTGCAAGTGTCAAGACTCCTGGAGGATCCACACTCAGCCCATATCTATTAGTTTTGGTTATGGATGAGTTAACAAAGAATGTTCAGGATGATATTCCTTGGTGTATGTTATTTGCTGATGATATTGTTTTGATTGACGAAACAAAAGATGGATTGAATGATAAAGTTGAATGTTGGAGAAAGGCATTGGAATCAAATGGATTGATGATTAGCAGGAGCAAAACTGAGTATATGCATTGCAATTTCAGCCAATCTCGCAGTGTGAATGATGGAGCCACGTTGGACGGAGTAGATATACCAAAATGTGACAAATTTCGCTACTTAGGTTCTATTATTCAAATAGACGGGGACCACGGGTATGTTCTTTTCAGCGGGTTTTCATCTCGAGGAATTGCGGCATGGAATCTGACCAGTGACCCCTCACCCGAAGCCAGAGACGTGGACAGTGGATTGAACCTGGGAAGTAGGCTGAATGAGGGCCAGATGCCAAAAGCCTATTGCGTCGGCCGCTTGTGCTTTCTCGCTAATGGGCTTGGGAACTTTCCTGCCAGTCAGTCAAGGCCGTCTTAGAATCTTCTTTTGTGCACTGTTGGATGTTTTCACATTTACATCCCCCTGCCCCCCACACACAAATACACGTGGTTTTGAGAACAGGACCGAACTGACCTTCATAACCAGCTGAAACTGGTCAATCTGCCGGTGCGGTCCGGTTTCTATTCAACCGCCCGAGTCTCGTACCCAGCGGACACGTGAGAGGCATGAGCTTTGCAAACAGGGAGGTGGAGAAGACACCCCGACCCCTCCGCGCACAGTGCGCATCGTCGTGTTTCTCTTCCTGAGCCCTAGACCCTCATTCTCTCCAACTGCGGTCTTTGGCTGCCCTGAAGCCAGCCGTCGCCACCGGTATGCTTCTCGCTGGCCTAAGCCCGCCCGCCGAAAGCCTTCGTCACCTGGAGTTTGTTGGCGCCGTTCTCCCTGCCGTCACCTGCTGCGCCACCAGGTTAGCTCCCTCGTCCTCCTCTCCCCTCATCCTCCTGCTTTCTTTTTTATACTCCTTCTCTATTTCTACAGCTTTTCCTCCTCACTTTCTGCTCCTCCCTTCTTTCACACCTCTCCTCCGCCTCCTTCTCTTCTATTCCTCTTCTTCTACGCCTGTCCTTTTTGTATGCCTCTTCTTTATTCTAATTTGTCTCTTTGATTCTCCCTATACCACCCTGGAATGGTCACAGTGGCAACAACTGTTACATTTACCCCGTAGAAGGAGAGTTTTGAAGCTTTAAGCTCACCTACATGCTGCTAGTTGGCTGCTGTAATTTGCATTCTACTCGGTTGTAATTTGATCTCCGCGACTTGTATGAGATCTATAACACAGGTATCAAACAACTAATTTGGTTTCATGCCTGGAAGATCAACAACAGAGGCTATTTTTCTGATAAGAAGGCTTATGGAGAAGTATAGACAAAGCAAAAGAGATTTTCATATGGTGTTTATCGATTTAGAGAAGGCTTATGATCGAGTACCCAGAGAAGTGTTATGGATGGTTTTGAAGAAAAAGGGTGTGCCTATCCAATGCATTGACTTGATCAAAGACATGTATGATAGCTCTACTGCAAGTGTCAAGACTCCTGGAGGATCCACACTCAGCCCATATCTATTAGTTTTGGTTATGGATGAGTTAACAAAGAATGTTCAGGATGATATTCCTTGGTGTATGTTATTTGCTGATGATATTGTTTTGATTGACGAAACAAAAGATGGATTGAATGATAAAGTTGAATGTTGGAGAAAGGCATTGGAATCAAATGGATTGATGATTAGCAGGAGCAAAACTGAGTATATGCATTGCAATTTCAGCCAATCTCGCAGTGTGAATGATGGAGCCAAGTTGGACGGAGTAGATATACCAAAATGTGACAAATTTCGTTACTTAGGTTATATTATTCAAATAGACGGGGACCACGGGTATGTTCTTTTCAGTGGGTTTTCATCTCGAGGAATTGCGGCATGGAATCTGACCAGTGACCCCTCACCCGAAGCCAGAGACGTGGACAGTGGATTGAACCTGGGAAGTAGGCTGAATGAGGGCCAGATGCCAAAAGCCTATTGCGTCGGCCGCTTCTGCTTTCTCGCTAATGGGCTTGGGAACTTTCCTGCCAGTCAGTCAAGGCCGTCTTAGAATCTTCTTTTGTGCACTGTTGGATGTTTTCACATTTACATCCCCCCGCCCCCCACACACAAATACACGTGGTTTTGAGAACAGGACCGAACTGACCTTCATAACCAGCTGAAACTGGTCAATCTGCCGGTGCGGTCCGGTTTCTATTCAACCGCCCGAGTCTCGTACCCAGCGGACACGTGAGAGGCATGAGCTTTGCAAACAGGGAGGTGGAGAAGACACCCCGACCCCTCCGCGCACAGTGCGCATCGTCGTGTTTCTCTTCCTGAGCCCTAGACCCTCATTCTCTCCAGCTGCGGTCTTTGGCTGCCCTGAAGCCAGCCGTCGCCACCGGTATGCTTCTCGCTGGCCTAAGCCCGCCCGCCGAAAGCCTTCGTCACCTGGAGTTTGTTGGCGCCGTTCTCCCTGCCGTCAGCTGCTGCGCCACCAGGTTAGCTCCCTCGTCCTCCTCTCCCCTCATCCTCCTGCTTTCTTTTTTATACTCCTTCTCTATTTCTACGACTTTTCCTCCTCACTTTCTGCTCCTCCCTTCTTTCACACCTCTCCTCCGCCTCCTTCTCTTCTATTCCTCTTCTTCTACGCCTGTCCTTTTTGTATGCCTCTTCTTTATTCTAATTTGTCTCTTTGATTCTCCCTATACCACCCTGGAATGGTCACAGTGGCAAAAACTGTTACATTTACCCCGTAGAAGGAGAGTTTTGAAGCTTTAAGCTCACCTACATGCTGCTAGTTGGCTGCTGTAATTTGCATTCTACTCGGTTGTAATTTGATCTCCGTGACTTGTATGAGATCTATAACACAGGTATCAAACAACTAATTTGGTTTCATGCCTGGAAGATCAACAACAGAGGCTATTTTTCTGATAAGAAGGCTTATGGAGAAGTATAGACAAAGCAAAAGAGATTTTCATATGGTGTTTATCGATTTAGAGAAGGCTTATGATCGAGTACCCAGAGAAGTGTTATGGATGGTTTTGAAGAAAAAGGGTGTGCCTATCCAATGCATTGACTTGATCAAAGACATGTATGATAGCTCTACTGCAAGTGTCAATACTCCTGGAGGATCCACACTCAGCCCATATCTATTAGTTTTGGTTATGGATGAGTTAACAAAGAATGTTCAGGATGATATTCCTTGGTGTATGTTATTTGCTGATGATATTGTTTTGATTGACGAAACAAAAGATGGATTGAATGATAAAGTTGAATGTTGGAGAAAGGCATTGGAATCAAATGGATTGATGATTAGCAGGAGCAAAACTGAGTATATGCATTGCAATTTCAGCCAATCTCGCAGTGTGAATGATGGAGCCAAGTTGGACGGAGTAGATATACCAAAATGTGACAAATTTCGTTACTTAGGTTCTATTATTCAAATAGACGGGGACCACGGGTATGTTCTTTTCAGCGGGTTTTCATCTCGAGGAATTGCGGCATGGAATCTGACCAGTGACCCCTCACCCGAAGCCAGAGACGTGGACAGTGGATTGAACCTGGGAAGTAGGCTGAATGAGGGCCAGATGCCAAAAGCCTATTGCGTCGGCCGCTTGTGCTTTCTCGCTAATGGGCTTGGGAACTTTCCTGCCAGTCAGTCAAGGCCGTCTTAGAATCTTCTTTTGTGCACTGTTGGATGTTTTCACATTTACATCCCCCCGCCCCCCACACACAAATACACGTGGTTTTGAGAACAGGACCGAACTGACCTTCATAACCAGCTGAAACTGGTCAATCTGCCGGTGCGGTCCGGTTTCTATTCAACCGCCCGAGTCTCGTACCCAGCGGACACGTGAGAGGCATGATCTTTGCAAACAGGGAGGTGGAGAAGACACCCCGACCCCTCCGCGCACAGTGCGCATCGTCGTGTTTCTCTTCCTGAGCCCTAGACCCTCATTCTCTCCAGCTGCGGTCTTTGGCTGCCCTGAAGCCAGCCGTCGCCACCGGTATGCTTCTCGCTGGCCTAAGCCCGCCCGCCGAAAGCCTTCGTCACCTGGAGTTTGTTGGCGCCGTTCTCCCTGCCGTCAGCTGCTGCGCCACCAGGTTAGCTCCCTCGTCCTCCTCTCCCCTCATCCTCCTGCTTTCTTTTTTATACTCCTTCTCTATTTCTACGGCTTTTCCTCCTCACTTTCTGCTCCTCCCTTCTTTCACACCTCTCCTCCGCCTCCTTCTCTTCTATTCCTCTTCTTCTACGCCTGTTCTTTTTGTATGCCTCTTCTTTATTCTAATTTGTCTCTTTGATTCTCCCTATACCACCCTGGAATGGTCACAGTGGCAAAAACTGTTACATTTACCCCGTAGAAGGAGAGTTTTGAAGCTTTAAGCTCACCTACATGCTGCTAGTTGGCTGCTGTAATTTGCATTCTACTCGGTTGTAATTTGATCTCCGCGACTTGTATGAGATCTATAACACAGGTATCAAACAACTAATTTGGTTTCATGCCTGGAAGATCAACAACAGAGGCTATTTTTCTGATAAGAAGGCTTATGGAGAAGTATAGACAAAGCAAAAGAGATTTTCATATGGTGTTTATCGATTTAGAGAAGGCTTATGATCGAGTACCCAGAGAAGTGTTATGGATGGTTTTGAAGAAAAAGGGTGTGCCTATCCAATGCATTGACTTGATCAAAGACATGTATGATAGCTCTACTGCAAGTGTCAATACTCCTGGAGGATCCACACTCAGCCCATATCTATTAGTTTTGGTTATGGATGAGTTAACAAAGAATGTTCAGGATGATATTCCTTGGTGTATGTTATTTGCTGATGATATTGTTTTGATTGACGAAACAAAAGATGGATTGAATGATAAAGTTGAATGTTGGAGAAAGGCATTGGAATCAAATGGATTGATGATTAGCGGGAGCAAAACTGAGTATATGCATTGCAATTTCTGCCAATCTCGCAGTGTGAATGATGGAGCCAAGTTGGACGGAGTAGATATACCAAAATGTGACAAATTTCGTTACTTAGGTTCTATTATTCAAATAGACGGGGACCACGGGTATGTTCTTTTCAGCGGGTTTTCATCTCGAGGAATTGCGGCATGGAATCTGACCAGTGACCCCTCACCCGAAGCCAGAGACGTGGACAGTGGATTGAACCTGGGAAGTAGGTTGAATGAGGGCCAGATGCCAAAAGCCTATTGCGTCGGCCGCTTGTGCTTTCTCGCTAATGGGCTTGGGAACTTTCCTGCCAGTCAGTCAAGGCCGTCTTAGAATCTTCTTTTGTGCACTGTTGGATGTTTTCACATTTACATCCCCCCACCCCCCACACACAAATACACGTGGTTTTGAGAACAGGACCGAACTGACCTTCATAACCAGCTGAAACTGGTCAATCTGCCGGTGCGGTCCGGTTTCTATTCAACCGCCCGAGTCTCGTACCCAGCGGACACGTGAGAGGCATGAGCTTTGCAAACAGGGAGGTGGAGAAGACACCCCGACCCCTCCGCGCACAGTGCGCATCGTCGTGTTTCTCTTCCTGAGCCCTAGACCCTCATTCTCTCCAGCTGCGGTCTTTGGCTGCCCTGAAGCCAGCCGTCGCCACCGGTATGCTTCTCGCTGGCCTAAGCCCGCCCGCCGAAAGCCTTCGTCACCTGGAGTTTGTTGGCGCCGTTCTCCCTGCCGTCAGCTGCTGCGCCACCAGGTTAGCTCCCTCGTCCTCCTCTCCCCTCATCCTCCTGCTTTCTTTTTTATACTCCTTCTCTATTTCTACGGGTTTTCCTCCTCACTTTCTGCTCCTCCCTTCTTTCACACCTCTCCTCCGCCTCCTTCTCTTCTATTCCTCTTCTTCTACGCCTGTCCTTTTTGTATGCCTCTTCTTTATTCTAATTTGTCTCTTTGATTCTCCCTATACCACCCTGGAATAGTCACAGTGGCAACAACTGTTACATTTACCCCGTAGAAGGAGAGTTTTGAAGCTTTAAGCTCACCTACATGCTGCTAGTTGGCTGCTGTAATTTGCATTCTACTCGGTTGTAATTTGATCTCCGCGACTTGTATGAGATCTATAACACAGGTATCAAACAACTAATTTGGTTTCATGCCTGGAAGATCAACAACAGAGGCTATTTTTCTGATAAGAAGGCTTATGGAGAAGTATAGACAAAGCAAAAGAGATTTTCATATGGTGTTTATCGATTTAGAGAAGGCTTATGATCGAGTACCCAGAGAAGTGTTATGGATGGTTTTGAAGAAAAAGGGTGTGCCTATCCAATGCATTGACTTGATCAAAGACATGTATGATAGCTCTACTGCAAGTGTCAAGACTCGTGGAGGATCCACACTCAGCCCATATCTATTAGTTTTGGTTATGGATGAGTTAACAAAGAATGTTCAGGATGATATTCCTTGGTGTATGTTATTTGTTGATGATATTGTTTTGATTGACGAAACAAAAGATGGATTGAATGATAAAGTTGAATGTTGGAGAAAGGCATTGGAATCAAATGGATTGATGATTAGCAGGAGCAAAACTGAGTATATGCATTGCAATTTCAGCCAATCTCGCAGTGTGAATGATGGAGCCAAGTTGGACGGAGTAGATATACCAAAATGTGACAAATTTCGTTACTTAGGTTCTATTATTCAAATAGACGGGGACCACGGGTATGTTCTTTTCAGCGGGTTTTCATCTCGAGGAATTGCGGCATGGAATCTGACCAGTGACCCCTCACCCGAAGCCAGAGACGTGGACAGTGGATTGAACCTGGGAAGTAGGCTGAATGAGGGCCAGATGCCAAAATCCTATTGCGTCGGCCGCTTGTGCTTTCTTGCTAATGGGCTTGGGAACTTTCCTGCCAGTCAGTCAAAGCCGTCTTAGAATCTTCTTTTGTGCACTGTTGGATGTTTTCACATTTACATCCCCCCGCCCCCCACACACAAATACACGTGGTTTTGAGAACAGGACCGAACTGACCTTCATAACCAACTGAAACTGGTCAATCTGCCGGTGCGGTCCGGTTTCTATTCAACCGCCCGAGTCTCGTACCCAGCGGACACGTGAGAGGCATGAGCTTTGCAAACAGGGAGGTGGAGAAGACACCCCGACCCCTCCGCGCACAGTGCGCATCGTCGTGTTTCTCTTCCTGAGCCCTAGACCCTCATTCTCTCCAGCTGCGGTCTTTGGCTGCCCTGAAGCCAGCCGTCGCCACCGGTATGCTTCTCGCTGGCCTAAGCCCGCCCGCCGAAAGCCTTCGTCACCTGGAGTTTGTTGGCGCCGTTCTCCCTGCCGTCAGCTGCTGCGCCACCAGGTTAGCTCCCTCGTCCTCCTCTCCCCTCATCCTCCTGCTTTCTTATTTATACTCCTTCTCTATTTCTACGGCTTTTCCTCCTCACTTTCTGCTCCTCCCTTCTTTCACACCTCTCCTCCGCCTCCTTCTCTTCTATTCCTCTTCTTCTACGCCTGTCCTTTTTGTATGCCTCTTCTTTATTCTAATTTGTCTCTTTGATTCTCCCTATACCACCCTGGAATGGTCACAGTGGCAACAACTGTTACATTTACCCCGTAGAAGGAGAGTTTTGAAGCTTTAAGCTCACCTACATGCTGCTAGTTGGCTGCTGTAATTTGCATTCTACTCAGTTGTAATTTGATCTCCGCGACTTGTATGAGATCTATAACACAGGTATCAAACAACTAATTTGGTTTCATGCCTGGAAGATCAACAACAGAGGCTATTTTTCTGATAAGAAGGCTTATGGAGAAGTATAGACAAAGCAAAAGAGATTTTCATATGGTGTTTATCGATTTAGAGAAGGCTTATGATCGAGTACCCAGAGAAGTGTTATGGATGGTTTTGAAGAAAAAGGGTGTGCCTATCCAATGCATTGACTTGATCAAAGACATGTATGATAGCTCTACTGCAAGTGTCAAGACTCGTGGAGGATCCACACTCAGCCCATATCTATTAGTTTTGGTTATGGATGAGTTAACAAAGAATGTTCAGGATGCTATTCCTTGGTGTATGTTATTTGCTGATGATATTGTTTTGATTGACGAAACAAAAGATGGATTGAATGATAACGTTGAATGTTGGAGAGAGGCATTGGAATCAAATGGATTGATGATTAGCAGGAGCAAAACTGAGTATATGCATTGCAATTTCAGCCAATCTCGCAGTGTGAATGATGGAGCCAAGTTGGACGGAGTAGATATACCAAAATGTGACAAATTTCGTTACTTAGGTTCTATTATTCAAATAGACGGGGACCACGGGTATGTTCTTTTCAGCGGGTTTTCATCTCGAGGAATTGCGGCATGGAATCTGACCAGTGACCCCTCACCCGAAGCCAGAGACGTGGACAGTGGATTGAACCTGGGAAGTAGGCTGAATGAGGGCCAGATGCCAAAAGCCTATTGCGTCGGCCGCTTGTGCTTTCTCGCTAATGGGCTTGGGAACTTTCCTGCCAGTCAGTCAAGGCCGTCTTAGAATCTTCTTTTGTGCACTGTTGGATGTTTTCACATTTACATCCCCCCGCCCCCCCACACACAAATACACGTGGTTTTGAGAACAGGACCGAACTGACCTTCATAACCAGCTGAAACTGGTCAATCTGCCGGTGCGGTCCAGTTTCTATTCAACCGCCCGAGTCTCGTACCCAGCGGACACGTGAGAGGCATGAGCTTTGCAAACAGGGAGGTGGAGAAGACACCCCGACCCCTCCGCGCACAGTGCGCATCGTCGTGTTTCTCTTCCTGAGCCCTAGACCCTCATTCTCTCCAGCTGCGGTCTTTGGCTGCCCTGAAGCCAGCCGTCGCCACCGGTATGCTTCTCGCTGGCCTAAGCCCGCCCGCCGAAAGCCTTCGTCACCTGGAGTTTGTTGGCGCCGTTCTCCCTGCCGTCAGCTGCTGCGCCACCAGGTTAGCTCCCTCGTCCTCCTCTCCCCTCATCCTCCTGCTTTCTTTTTTATACTCCTTCTCTATTTCTACGGGTTTTCCTCCTCACTTTCTGCTCCTCCCTTCTTTCACACCTCTCCTCCGCCTCCTTCTCTTCTATTCCTCTTCTTCTACGCCTGTCCTTTTTGTATGCCTCTTCTTTATTCTAATTTGTCTCTTTGATTCTCCCTATACCACCCTGGAATGGTCACAGTGGCAACAACTGTTACATTTACCCCGTAGAAGGAGAGTTTTGAAGCTTTAAGCTCACCTACATGCTGCTAGTTGGCTGCTGTAATTTGCATTCTACTCGGTTGTAATTTGATCTCCGCGACTTGTATGAGATCTATAACACAGGTATCAAACAACTAATTTGGTTTCATGCCTGGAAGATCAACAACAGAGGCTATTTTTCTGATAAGAAGGCTTATGGAGAAGTATAGACAAAGCAAAAGAGATTTTCATATGGTGTTTATCGATTTAGAGAAGGCTTATGATCGAGTACCCAGAGAAGTGTTATGGATGGTTTTGAAGAAAAAGGGTGTGCCTATCCAATGCATTGACTTGATCAAAGACATGTATGATAGCTCTACTGCAAGTGTCAAGACTCCTGGAGGATCCACACTCAGCCCATATCTATTAGTTTTGGTTATGGATGAGTTAACAAAGAATGTTCAGGATGATATTCCTTGGTGTATGTTATTTGCTGATGATATTGTTTTGATTGACGAAACAAAAGATGGATTGAATGATAAAGTTGAATGTTGGAGAAAGGCATTGGAATCAAATGGATTGATGATTAGCAGGAGCAAAACTGAGTATATGCATTGCAATTTCAGCCAATCTCGCAGTGTGAATGATGGAGCCAAGTTGGACGGAGTAGATATACCAAAATGTGACAAATTTCGTTACTTAGGTTCTATTATTCAAATAGACGGGGACCACGGGTATGTTCTTTTCAGCGGGTTTTCATCTCGAGGAATTGCGGCATGGAATCTGACCAGTGACCCCTCACCCGAAGCCAGAGACGTGGACAGTGGATTGAACCTGGGAAGTAGGCTGAATGAGGGCCAGATGCCAAAAGCCTATTGCGTCGGCCGCTTGTGCTTTCTCGCTAATGGGCTTGGGAACTTTCCTGCCAGTCAGTCAAGGCCGTCTTAGAATCTTCTTTTGTGCACTGTTGGATGTTTTCACATTTACATCCCCCCGCCCCCCACACACAAATACACGTGGTTTTGAGAACAGGACCGAACTGACCTTCATAACCAGCTGAAACTGGTCAATCTGCCGGTGCGGTCCGGTTTCTATTCAACCGCCTGAGTCTCGTACCCAGCGGACACGTGAGAGGCATGAGCTTTGCAAATAGGGAGGTAGAGAAGACACCCCGACCCCTCCGCGCACAGTGTGCATCGTCGTGTTTCTCTTCCTGAGCCCTAGACCCTCATTCTCTCCAGCTGCGGTCTTTGGCTGCCCTGAAGCCAGCCGTCGCCACCGGTATGCTTCTCGCTGGCCTAAGCCCGCCCGCCGAAAGCCTTCGTCACCTGGAGTTTGTTGGCACCGTTCTCCCTGCCGTCAGCTGCTGCGCCACCAGGTTAGCTCCCTCGTCCTCCTCTCCCCTCATCCTCCTGCTTTCTTTTTTATACTCCTTCTCTATTTCTACGGCTTTTCCTCCTCACTTTCTGCTCCTCCCTTCTTTCACACCTCTCCTCCGCCTCCTTCTCTTCTATTCCTCTTCTTCTACGCCTGTCCTTTTTGTATGCCTCTTCTTTATTCTAATTTGTCTCTTTGATTCTCCCTATACCACCCTGGAATGGTCACAGTGGCAACAACTGTTACATTTACCCCGTAGAAGGAGAGTTTTGAAGCTTTAAGCTCACCTACATGCTGCTAGTTGGCTGCTGTAATTTGCATTCTACTCGGTTGTAATTTGATCTCCGCGACTTGTATGAGATCTATAACACAGGTATCAAACAACTAATTTGGTTTCATGCCTGGAAGATCAACAACAGAGGTTTTTCTGATAAGAAGGCTTATGGATAAGTATAGACAAAGCAAAAGAGATTTTCATATGGTGTTTATCGATTTAGAGAAGGCTTATGATCGAGTACCCAGAGAAGTGTTATGGATGGTTTTGAAGAAAAAGGGTGTGCCTATCCAATGCATTGACTTGATCAAAGACATGTATGATAGCTCTACTGCAAGTGTCAAGACTCGTGGAGGATCCACACTCAGCCCATATCTATTAGTTTTGGTTATGGATGAGTTAACAAAGAATGTTCAGGATGATATTCCTTGGTGTATGTTATTTGCTGATGATATTGTTTTGATTGACGAAACAAAAGATGGATTGAATGATAAAGTTGAATGTTGGAGAAAGGCATTGGAATCAAATGGATTGATGATTAGCAGGAGCAAAACTGAGTATATGCATTGCAATTTTAGCCAATCTCGCAGTGTGAATGATGGAGCCAAGTTGGACGGAGTAGATATACCAAAATGTGACAAATTTCGTTACTTAGGTTCTATTATTCAAATAGACGGGGACCACGAGTATGTTCTTTTCAGCGGGTTTTCATCTCGAGGAATTGCGGCATGGAATCTGACCAGTGACCCCTCACCCGAAGCCAGAGACGTGGACAGTGGATTGAACCTGGGAAGTAGGCTGAATGAGGGCCAGATGCCAAAAGCCTATTGCGTCGGCCGCTTGTGCTTTCTCGCTAATGGGCTTGGGAACTTTCCTGCCAGTCAGTCAAGGCCGTCTTAGAATCTTCTTTTGTGCACTGTTGGATGTTTTCACATTTACATCCCCCCGCCCCCCACACACAAATACACGTGGTTTTGAGAACAGGACCGAACTGACCTTCATAACCAGCTGAAACTGGTCAATCTGCCGGTGCGGTCCGGTTTCTATTCAACCGCCCGAGTCTCGTACCCAGCGGACACGTGAGAGGCATGAGCTTTGCAAACAGGGAGGTGGAGAAGACACCCCGACCCCTCCGCGCACAGTGCGCATCGTCGTGTTTCTCTTCCTGAGCCCTAGACCCTCATTCTCTCCAGCTGCGGTCTTTGGCTGCCCTGAAGCCAGCCGTCGCCACCGGTATGCTTCTCGCTGGCCTAAGCCCGCCCGCCGAAAGCCTTCGTCACCTGGAGTTTGTTGGCGCCGTTCTCCCTGCCGTCAGCTGCTGCGCCACCAGGTTAGCTCCCTCGTCCTCCTCTCCCCTCATCCTCCTGCTTTCTTTTTTATACTCCTTCTCTATTTCT
This sequence comes from Alisma plantago-aquatica, assembly GCA_963693085.1. Taxonomy (NCBI): domain Eukaryota; kingdom Viridiplantae; phylum Streptophyta; class Magnoliopsida; order Alismatales; family Alismataceae; genus Alisma; species Alisma plantago-aquatica. The sequence goes on from OY856413.1 coordinate 629,279,636, forward strand.
ACGGGTTTTCCTCCTCACTTTCTGCTCCTCCCTTCTTTCACACCTCTCCTCCGCCTCCTTCTCTTCTATTCCTCTTCTTCTACGCCTGTCCTTTTTGTATGCCTCTTCTTTATTCTAATTTGTCTCTTTGATTCTCCCTATACCACCCTGGAATGGTCACAGTGGCAACAACTGTTACATTTACCCCGTAGAAGGAGAGTTTTGAAGCTTTAAGCTCACCTACATGCTGCTAGTTGGCTGCTGTAATTTGCATTCTACTCGGTTGTAATTTGATCTCCGCGACTTGTATGAGATCTATAACACAGGTATCAAACAACTAATTTGGTTTCATGCCTGGAAGATCAACAACAGAGGCTATTTTTCTGATAAGAAGGCTTATGGAGAAGTATAGACAAAGCAAAAGAGATTTTCATATGGTGTTTATCGATTTAGAGAAGGCTTATGATCGAGTACCCAGAGAAGTGTTATGGATGGTTTTGAAGAAAAAGGGTGTGCCTATCCAATGCATTGACTTGATCAAAGACATGTATGACAGCTCTACTGCAAGTGTCAAGACTCGTGGAGGATCCACACTCAGCCCATATCTATTAGTTTTGGTTATGGATGAGTTAACAAAGAATGTTCAAGATGATATTCCTTGGTGTATGTTATTTGCTGATGATATTGTTTTGATTGACGAAACAAAAGATGGATTGAATGATAAAGTTGAATGTTGGAGAAAGGCATTGGAATCAAATGGATTGATGATTAGCAGGAGCAAAACTGAGTATATGCATTGCAATTTCAGCCAATCTCGCAGTGTGAATGATGGAGCCAAGTTGGACGGAGTAGATATACCAAAATGTGACAAATTTCGTTACTTAGGTTCTATTATTCAAATAGACGGGGACCACGGGTATGTTCTTTTCAGCGGGTTTTCATCTCGAGGAATTGCGGCATGGAATCTGACCAGTGACCCCTCACCCGAAGCCAGAGACGTGGACAGTGGATTGAACCTGGGAAGTAGGCTGAATGAGGGCCAGATGCCAAAAGCCTATTGCGTCGGCCGCTTGTGCTTTCTCGCTAATGGGCTTGGGAACTTTCCTGCCAGTCAGTCAAAGCCGTCTTAGAATCTTCTTTTGTGCACTATTGGATGTTTTCACATTTACATCCCCCCGCCCCACACACACAAATACACGTGGTTTTGAGAACAGGACCGAACTGACCTTCATAACCAGCTGAAACTGGTCAATCTGCCGGTGCGGTCCGGTTTCTATTCAACCGCCCGAGTCTCGTACCCAGCGGACACGTGAGAGGCATGAGCTTTGCAAACAGGGAGGTGGAGAAGACACCCCGACCCCTCCGCGCACAGTGCGCATCGTCGTGTTTCTCTTCCTGAGCCCTAGACCCTCATTCTCTCCAGCTGCGGTCTTTGGCTGCCCTGAAGCCAGCCGTCGCCACCGGTATGCTTCTCGCTGGCCTAAGCCCGCCCGCCGAAAGCCTTCGTCACCTGGAGTTTGTTGGCGCCGTTCTCCCTGCCGTCAGCTGCTGCGCCACCAGGTTAGCTCCCTCGTCCTCCTCTCCCCTCATCCTCCTGCTTTCTTTTTTATACTCCTTCTCTATTTCTACGGGTTTTCCTCCTCACTTTCTGCTCCTCCCTTCTTTCACACCTCTCCTCCGCCTCCTTCTCTTCTATTCCTCTTCTTCTACGCCTGTCCTTTTTGTATGCCTCTTCTTTATTCTAATTTGTCTCTTTGATTCTCCCTATACCACCCTGGAATGGTCACAGTGGCAACAACTGTTACATTTACCCCGTAGAAGGAGAGTTTTGAAGCTTTAAGCTCACCTACATGCTGCTAGTTGGCTGCTGTAATTTGCATTCTACTCGGTTGTAATTTGATCTCCGCGACTTGTATGAGATCTATAACACAGGTATCAAACAACTAATTTGGTTTCATGCCTGGAAGATCAACAACAGAGGCTATTTTTCTGATAAGAAGGCTTATGGAGAAGTATAGACAAAGCAAAAGAGATTTTCATATGGTGTTTATCGATTTAGAGAAGGCTTATGATCGAGTACCCAAAGAAGTGTTATGGATGGTTTTGAAGAAAAAGGGTGTGCCTATCCAATGCATTGACTTGATCAAAGACATGTATGATAGCTCTACTGCAAGTGTCAAGACTCCTGGAGGATCCACACTCAGCCCATATCTATTAGTTTTGGTTATGGATGAGTTAACAAAGAATGTTCAGGATGATATTCCTTGGTGTATGTTATTTGCTGATGATATTGTTTTGATTGACGAAACAAAAGATGGATTGAATGATAAAGTTGAATGTTGGAGAAAGGCATTGGAATCAAATGGATTGATGATTAGCAGGAGCAAAACTGAGTATATGCATTGCAATTTCAGCCAATCTCGCAGTGTGAATGATGGAGCCAAGTTGGACGGAGTAGATATACCAAAATGTGACAAATTTCGTTACTTAGGTTCTATTATTCAAATAGACGGGGACCACGGGTATGTTCTTTTCAGCGGGTTTTCATCTCGAGGAATTGCGGCATGGAATCTGACCAGTGACCCCTCACCCGAAGCCAGAGACGTGGACAGTGGATTGAACCTGGGAAGTAGGCTGAATGAGGGCCAGATGCCAAAAGCCTATTGCGTCGGCCGCTTGTGCTTTCTCGCTAATGGGCTTGGGAACTTTCCTGCCAGTCAGTCAAAGCCGTCTTAGAATCTTCTTTTGTGCACTGTTGGATGTTTTCACATTTACATCCCCCGCCCCCCACACACAAATACACGTGGTTTTGAGAACAGGACCGAACTGACCTTCATAACCAGCTGAAACTGGTCAATCTGCCGGTGCGGTCCGGTTTCTATTCAACCGCCCGAGTCTCGTACCCAGCGGACACGTGAGAGGCATGAGCTTTGCAAACAGGGAGGTGGAGAAGACACCCCGACCCCTCCGCGCACAGTGCGCATCGTCGTGTTTCTCTTCCTGAGCCCTAGACCCTCATTCTCTCCAGCTGCGGTCTTTGGCTGCCCTGAAGCCAGCCGTCGCCACCGGTATGCTTCTCGCTGGCCTAAGCCCGCCCGCCGAAAGCCTTCGTCACCTGGAGTTTGTTGGCGCCGTTCTCCCTGCCGTCAGCTGCTGCGCCACCAGGTTAGCTCCCTCGTCCTCCTCTCCCCTCATCCTCCTACTTTCTTTTTTATACTCCTTCTCTATTTCTACGGCTTTTCCTCCTCACTTTCTGCTCCTCCCTTCTTTCACACCTCTCCTCCGCCTCCTTCTCTTCTATTCCTCTTCTTCTACGCCTGTCCTTTTTGTATGCCTCTTCTTTATTCTAATTTGTCTCTTTGATTCTCCCTATACCACCCTGGAATGGTCACAGTGGCAACAACTGTTACATTTACCCCGTAGAAGGAGAGTTTTGAAGCTTTAAGCTCACCTACATGCTGCTAGTTGGCTGCTGTAATTTGCATTCTACTCAGTTGTAATTTGATCTCCGCGACTTGTATGAGATCTATAACACAGGTATCAAACAACTAATTTGGTTTCATGCCTGGAAGATCAACAACAGAGGCTATTTTTCTGATAAGAAGGCTTATGGAGAAGTATAGACAAAGCAAAAGAGATTTTCATATGGTGTTTATCGATTTAGAGAAGGCTTATGATCGAGTACCCAGAGAAGTGTTATGGATGGTTTTGAAGAAAAAGGGTGTGCCTATCCAATGCATTGACTTGATCAAAGACATGTATGATAGCTCTACTGCAAGTGTCAAGACTCGTGGAGGATCCACACTCAGCCCATATCTATTAGTTTTGGTTATGGATGAGTTAACAAAGAATGTTCAGGATGCTATTCCTTGGTGTATGTTATTTGCTGATGATATTGTTTTGATTGACGAAACAAAAGATGGATTGAATGATAAAGTTGAATGTTGGAGAGAGGCATTGGAATCAAATGGATTGATGATTAGCAGGAGCAAAACTGAGTATATGCATTGCAATTTCAGCCAATCTCGCAGTGTGAATGATGGAGCCAAGTTGGACGTAGTAGATATACCAAAATGTGACAAATTTCGCTACTTAGGTTCTATTATTCAAATAGACGGGGACCACGGGTATGTTCTTTTCAGCGGGTTTTCATCTCGAGGAATTGCGGCATGGAATCTGACCAGTGACCCCTCACCCGAAGCCAGAGACGTGGACAGTGGATTGAACCTGGGAAGTAGGCTGAATGAGGGCCAGATGCCAAAAGCCTATTGCGTCGGCCGCTTGTGCTTTCTCGCTAATGGGCTTGGGAACTTTCCTGCCAGTCAGTCAAAGCCGTCTTAGAATCTTCTTTTGTGCACTGTTGGATGTTTTCACATTTACATCCCCCCGCCCCCCACACACAAATACATACACGTGGTTTTGAGAACAGGACCGAACTGACCTTCATAACCAGCTGAAACTGGTCAATCTGCCGGTGCGGTCCGGTTTCTATTCAACCGCCCGAGTCTCGTACCCAGCGGACACGTGAGAGGCATGAGCTTTGCAAACAGGGAGGTGGAGAAGACACCCCGACCCCTCCGCGCACAGTGCGCATCGTCGTGTTTCTCTTCCTGAGCCCTAGACCCTCATTCTCTCCAGCTGCGGTCTTTGGCTGCCCTGAAGCCAGCCGTCGCCACCGGTATGCTTCTCGCTGGCCTAAGCCCGCCCGCCGAAAGCCTTCGTCACCTGGAGTTTGTTGGCGCCGTTCTCCCTGCCGTCAGCTGCTGCGCCACCAGGTTAGCTCCCTCGTCCTCCTCTCCCCTCATCCTCCTGCTTTCTTTTTTATACTCCTTCTCTATTTCTACGGCTTTTCCTCCTCACTTTCTGCTCCTCCCTTCTTTCACACCTCTCCTCCGCCTCCTTCTCTTCTATTCCTCTTCTTCTACGCCTGTCCTTTTTGTATGCCTCTTCTTTATTCTAATTTGTCTCTTTGATTCTCCCTATACCACCCTGGAATGGTCACAGTGGCAACAACTGTTACATTTACCCCGTAGAAGGAGAGTTTTGAAGCTTTAAGCTCACCTACATGCTGCTAGTTGGCTGCTGTAATTTGCATTCTACTCAGTTGTAATTTGATCTCCGCGACTTGTATGAGATCTATAACACAGGTATCAAACAACTAATTTGGTTTCATGCCTGGAAGATCAACAACAGAGGCTATTTTTCTGATAAGAAGGCTTATGGAGAAGTATAGACAAAGCAAAAGAGATTTTCATATGGTGTTTATCGATTTAGAGAAGGCTTATGATCGAGTACCCAGAGAAGTGTTATGGATGGTTTTGAAGAAAAAGGGTGTGCCTATCCAATGCATTGACTTGATCAAAGACATGTATGATAGCTCTACTGCAAGTGTCAAGACTCGTGGAGGATCCACACTCAGCCCATATCTATTAGTTTTGGTTATGGATGAGTTAACAAAGAATGTTCAGGATGCTATTCCTTGGTGTATGTTATTTGCTGATGATATTGTTTTGATTGACGAAACAAAAGATGGATTGAATGATAAAGTTGAATGTTGGAGAGAGGCATTGGAATCAAATGGATTGATGATTAGCAGGAGCAAAACTGAGTATATGCATTGCAATTTCAGCCAATCTCGCAGTGTGAATGATGGAGCCAAGTTGGACGGAGTAGATATACCAAAATGTGACAAATTTCGTTACTTAGGTTCTATTATTCAAATAGACGGGGACCACGGGTATGTTCTTTTCAGCGGGTTTTCATCTCGAGGAATTGCGGCATGGAATCTGACCAGTGACCCCTCACCCGAAGCCAGAGACGTGGACAGTGGATTGAACCTGGGAAGTAGGCTGAATGAGGGCCAGATGCCAAAAGCCTATTGCGTCGGCCGCTTGTGCTTTCTCGCTAATGGGCTTGGGAACTTTCCTGCCAGTCAGTCAAGGCCGTCTTAGAATCTTCTTTTGTGCACTGTTGGATGTTTTCACATTTACATCCCCCCGCCCCCCACACACACAAATACACGTGGTTTTGAGAACAGGACCGAACTGACCTTCATAACCAGCTGAAACTGGTCAATCTGCCGGTGCGGTCCGGTTTCTATTCAACCGCCCGAGTCTCGTACCCAGCGGACACGTGAGAGGCATGAGCTTTGCAAACAGGGAGGTGGAGAAGACACCCCGACCCCTCCGCGCACAGTGCGCATCGTCGTGTTTCTCTTCCTGAGCCCTAGACCCTCATTCTCTCCAGCTGCGGTCTTTGGCTGCCCTGAAGCCAGCCGTCGCCACCGGTATGCTTCTCGCTGGCCTAAGCCCGCCCGCCGAAAGCCTTCGTCACCTGGAGTTTGTTGGCGCCGTTCTCCCTGCCGTCAGCTGCTGCGCCACCAGGTTAGCTCCCTCGTCCTCCTCTCCCCTCATCCTCCTGCTTTCTTTTTTATACTCCTTCTCTATTTCTACGGGTTTTCCTCCTCACTTTCTGCTCCTCCCTTCTTTCACACCTCTCCTCCGCCTCCTTCTCTTCTATTCCTCTTCTTCTACGCCTGTCCTTTTTGTATGCCTCTTCTTTATTCTAATTTGTCTCTTTGATTCTCCCTATACCACCCTGGAATGGTCACAGTGGCAACAACTGTTACATTTACCCCGTAGAAGGAGAGTTTTGAAGCTTTAAGCTCACCTACATGCTGCTAGTTGGCTGCTGTAATTTGCATTCTACTCGGTTGTAATTTGATCTCCGCGACTTGTATGAGATCTATAACACAGGTATCAAACAACTAATTTGGTTTCATGCCTGGAAGATCAACAACAGAGGCTATTTTTCTGATAAGAAGGCTTATGGAGAAGTATAGACAAAGCAAAAGAGATTTTCATATGGTGTTTATCGATTTAGAGAAGGCTTATGATCGAGTACCCAGAGAAGTGTTATGGATGGTTTTGAAGAAAAAGGGTGTGCCTATCCAATGCATTGACTTGATCAAAGACATGTATGATAGCTCTACTGCAAGTGTCAAGACTCCTGGAGGATCCACACTCAGCCCATATCTATTAGTTTTGGTTATGGATGAGTTAACAAAGAATGTTCAGGATGATATTCCTTGGTGTATGTTATTTGCTGATGATATTGTTTTGATTGACGAAACAAAAGATGGATTGAATGATAAAGTTGAATGTTGGAGAAAGGCATTGGAATCAAATGGATTGATGATTAGCAGGAGCAAAACTGAGTATATGCATTGCAATTTCAGCCAATCTCGCAGTGTGAATGATGGAGCCAAGTTGGACGGAGTAGATATACCAAAATGTGACAAATTTCGTTACTTAGGTTCTATTATTCAAATAGACGGGGACCACGGGTATGTTCTTTTCAGCGGGTTTTCATCTCGAGGAATTGCGGCATGGAATCTGACCAGTGACCCCTCACCCGAAGCCAGAGACGTGGACAGTGGATTGAACCTGGGAAGTAGGCTGAATGAGGGCCAGATGCCAAAAGCCTATTGCGTCGGCCGCTTGTGCTTTCTCGCTAATGGGCTTGGGAACTTTCCTGCCAGTCAGTCAAGGCCGTCTTAGAATCTTCTTTTGTGCACTGTTGGATGTTTTCACATTTACATCCCCCCACCCCCCACACACAAATACACGTGGTTTTGAGAACAGGACCGAACTGACCTTCATAACCAGCTGAAACTGGTCAATCTGCCGGTGCGGTCCGGTTTCTATTCAACCGCCCGAGTCTCGTACCCAGCGGACACGTGAGAGGCATGAGCTTTGCAAACAGGGAGGTGGAGAAGACACCCCGACCCCTCCGCGCACAGTGCGCATCGTCGTGTTTCTCTTCCTGAGCCCTAGACCCTCATTCTCTCCAGCTGCGGTCTTTGGCTGCCCTGAAGCCAGCCGTCGCCACCGGTATGCTTCTCGCTGGCCTAAGCCCGCCCGCCGAAAGCCTTCGTCACCTGGAGTTTGTTGGCGCCGTTCTCCCTGCCGTCAGCTGCTGCGCCACCAGGTTAGCTCCCTCGTCCTCCTCTCCCCTCATCCTCCTGCTTTCTTTTTTATACTCCTTCTCTATTTCTACGGGTTTTCCTCCTCACTTTCTGCTCCTCCCTTCTTTCACACCTCTCCTCCGCCTCCTTCTCTTCTATTCCTCTTCTTCTACGCCTGTCCTTTTTGTATGCCTCTTCTTTATTCTAATTTGTCTCTTTGATTCTCCCTATACCACCCTGGAATGGTCACAGTGGCAACAACTGTTACATTTACCCCGTAGAAGGAGAGTTTTGAAGCTTTAAGCTCACCTACATGCTGCTAGTTGGCTGCTGTAATTTGCATTCTACTCGGTTGTAATTTGATCTCCGCGACTTGTATGAGATCTATAACACAGGTATCAAACAACTAATTTGGTTTCATGCCTGGAAGATCAACAACAGAGGCTATTTTTCTGATAAGAAGGCTTATGGAGAAGTATAGACAAAGCAAAAGAGATTTTCATATGGTGTTTATCGATTTAGAGAAGGCTTATGATCGAGTACCCAGAGAAGTGTTATGGATGGTTTTGAAGAAAAAGGGTGTGCCTATCCAATGCATTGACTTGATCAAAGACATGTATGATAGCTCTACTGCAAGTGTCAAGACTCGTGGAGGATCCACACTCAGCCCATATCTATTAGTTTTGGTTATGGATGAGTTAACAAAGAATGTTCAGGATGATATTCCTTGGTGTATGTTATTTGCTGATGATATTGTTTTGATTGACGAAACAAAAGATGGATTGAATGATAAAGTTGAATGTTGGAGAAAGGCATTGGAATCAAATGGATTGATGATTAGCAGGAGCAAAACTGAGTATATGCATTGCAATTTCAGCCAATCTCGCAGTGTGAATGATGGAGCCAAGTTGGACGGAGTAGATATACCAAAATGTGACAAATTTCGTTACTTAGGTTCTATTATTCAAATAGACGGGGACCACGGGTATGTTCTTTTCAGCGGGTTTTCATCTCGAGGAATTGCGGCATGGAATCTGACCAGTGACCCCTCACCCGAAGCCAGAGACGTGGACAGTGGATTGAACCTGGGAAGTAGGCTGAATGAGGGCCAGATGCCAAAAGCCTATTGCGTCGGCCGCTTGTGCTTTCTCGCTAATGGGCTTGGGAACTTTCCTGCCAGTCAGTCAAGGCCGTCTTAGAATCTTCTTTTGTGCACTGTTGGATGTTTTCACATTTACATCCCCCCGCCCCCCACACACAAATACACGTGGTTTTGAGAACAGGACCGAACTGACCTTCATAACCAGCTGAAACTGGTCAATCTGCCGGTGCGGTCCGGTTTCTATTCAACCGCCCGAGTCTCGTACCCAGCGGACACGTGAGAGGCATGAGCTTTGCAAACAGGGAGGTGGAGAAGACACCCCGACCCCTCCGCGCACAGTGCGCATCGTCGTGTTTCTCTTCCTGAACCCTAGACCCTCATTCTCTCCAGCTGCGGTCTTTGGCTGCCCTGAAGCCAGCCGTCGCCACCGGTATGCTTCTCGCTGGCCTAAGCCCGCCCGCCGAAAGCCTTCGTCACCTGGAGTTTGTTGGCGCCGTTCTCCCTGCCGTCAGCTGCTGCGCCACCAGGTTAGCTCCCTCGTCCTCCTCTCCCCTCATCCTCCTGCTTTCTTTTTTATACTCCTTCTCTATTTCTACGGGTTTTCCTCCTCACTTTCTGCTCCTCCCTTCTTTCACACCTCTCCTCCGCCTCCTTCTCTTCTATTCCTCTTCTTCTACGCCTGTCCTTTTTGTATGCCTCTTCTTTATTCTAATTTGTCTCTTTGATTCTCCCTATACCACCCTGGAATGGTCACAGTGGCAACAACTGTTACATTTACCCCGTAGAAGGAGAGTTTTGAAGCTTTAAGCTCACCTACATGCTGCTAGTTGGCTGCTGTAATTTGCATTCTACTCGGTTGTAATTTGATCTCCGCGACTTGTATGAGATCTATAACACAGGTATCAAACAACTAATTTGGTTTCATGCCTGGAAGATCAACAACAGAGGCTATTTTTCTGATAAGAAGGTTTATGGAGAAGTATAGACAAAGCAAAAGAGATTTTCATATGGTGTTTATCGATTTAGAGAAGGCTTATGATCGAGTACCCAGAGAAGTTTTATGGATGGTTTTGAAGAAAAAGGGTGTGCCTATCCAATGCATTGACTTGATCAAAGACATGTATGATAGCTCTACTGCAAGTGTCAAGACTCGTGGAGGATCCACACTCAGCCCATATCTATTAGTTTTGGTTATGGATGAGTTAACAAAGAATGTTCAGGATGCTATTCCTTGGTGTATGTTATTTGCTGATGATATTGTTTTGATTGACGAAACAAAAGATGGATTGAATGATAAAGTTGAATGTTGGAGAGAGGCATTGGAATCAAATGGATTGATGATTAGCAGGAGCAAAACTGAGTATATGCATTGCAATTTCAGCCAATCTCGCAGTGTGAATGATGGAGCCAAGTTGGACGGAGTAGATATACCAAAATGTGACAAATTTCGTTACTTAGGTTCTATTATTCAAATAGACGGGGACCACGGGTATGTTCTTTTCAACGGGTTTTCATCTCGAGGAATTGCGGCATGGAATCTGACCAGTGACCCCTCACCTGAAGCCAGAGACGTGGACAGTGGATTGAACCTGGGAAGTAAGCTGAATGAGGGCCAGATGCCAAAAGCCTATTGCGTCGGCCGCTTGTGCTTTCTCGCTAATGGGCTTGGGAACTTTCCTGCCAGTCAGTCAAGGCCGTCTTAGAATCTTCTTTTGTGCACTGTTGGATGTTTTCACATTTACATCCCCCCGCCCCCCCACACACAAATACACGTGGTTTTGAGAACAGGACCGAACTGACCTTCATAACCAGCTGAAACTGGTCAATCTGCCGGTGCGGTCCGGTTTCTATTCAACCGCCCGAGTCTCGTACCCAGCGGACACGTGAGAGGCATGAGCTTTGCAAACAGGGAGGTGGAGAAGACACCCCGACCCCTCCGCGCACAGTGCGCATCGTCGTGTTTCTCTTCCTGAGCCCTAGACCCTCATTCTCTCCAGCTGCGGTCTTTGGCTGCCCTGAAGCCAGCCGTCGCCACCGGTATGCTTCTCGCTGGCCTAAGCCCGCCCGCCGAAAGCCTTCGTCACCTGGAGTTTGTTGGCGCCGTTCTCCCTGCCGTCAGCTGCTGCGCCACCAGGTTAGCTCCCTCGTCCTCCTCTCCCCTCATCCTCCTGCTTTCTTTTTTATACTCCTTCTCTATTTCTACGGCTTTTCCTCCTCACTTTCTGCTCCTCCCTTCTTTCACACCTCTCCTCCGCCTCCTTCTCTTCTATTCCTCTTCTTCTACGCATGTCCTTTTTGTATGCCTCTTCTTTATTCTAATTTGTCTCTTTGATTCTCCCTATACCACCCTGGAATGGTCACAGTGGCAACAACTGTTACATTTACCCCGTAGAAGGAGAGTTTTGAAGCTTTAAGCTCACCTACATGCTGCTAGTTGGCTGCTGTAATTTGCATTCTACGCGGTTGTAATTTGATCTCCGCGACTTGTATGAGATCTATAACACAGGTATCAAACAACTAATTTGGTTTCATGCCTGGAAGATCAACAACAGAGGCTATTTTTCTGATAAGAAGGCTTATGGAGAAGTATAGACAAAGCAAAAGAGATTTTCATATGGTGTTTATCGATTTAGAGAAGGCTTATGATCGAGTACCCAGAGAAGTGTTATGGATGGTTTTGAAGAAAAAGGGTGTGCCTATCCAATGCATTGACTTGATCAAAGACATGTATGATAGCTCTACTGCAAGTGTCAAGACTCCTGGAGGATCCACACTCAGCCCATATCTATTAGTTTTGGTTATGGATGAGTTAACAAAGAATGTTCAGGATGATATTCCTTGGTGTATGTTATTTGCTGATGATATTGTTTTGATTGACGAAACAAAAGATGGATTGAATGATAAAGTTGAATGTTGGAGAAAGGCATTGGAATCAAATGGATTGATGATTAGCAGGAGCAAAACTGAGTATATGCATTGCAATTTCAGCCAATCTCGCAGTGTGAATGATGGAGCCAAGTTGGACGGAGTAGATATACCAAAATGTGACAAATTTCGTTACTTAGGTTCTATTATTCAAATAGACGGGGACCACGGGTATGTTCTTTTCAGCGGGTTTTCATCTCGAGGAATTGCGGCATGGAATCTGACCAGTGACCCCTCACCTGAAGCCAGAGACGTGGACAGTGGATTGAACCTGGGAAGTAGGCTGAATGAGGGCCAGATGCCAAAAGCCTATTGCGTCGGCCGCTTGTGCTTTCTCGCTAATGGGCTTGGGAACTTTCCTGCCAGTCAGTCAAGGCCGTCTTAGAATCTTCTTTTGTGCACTGTTGGATGTTTTCACATTTACATCCCCCCGCCCCCCACACACAAATACACGTGGTTTTGAGAACAGGACCGAACTGACCTTCATAACCAGCTGAAACTGGTCAATCTGCCGGTGCGGTCCGGTTTCTATTCAACCGCCCGAGTCTCGTACCCAGCGGACACGTGAGAGGCATGAGCTTTGCAAACAGGGAGGTAGAGAAGACACCCCGACCCCTCCGCGCACAGTGTGCATCGTCGTGTTTCTCTTCCTGAGCCCTAGACCCTCATTCTCTCCAGCTGCGGTCTTTGGCTGCCCTGAAGCCAGCCGTCGCCACCGGTATGCTTCTCGCTGGCCTAAGCCCGCCCGCCGAAAGCCTTCGTCACCTGGAGTTTGTTGGCGCCGTTCTCCCTGCCGTCAGCTGCTGCGCCACCAGGTTAGCTCCCTCGTCCTCCTCTCCCCTCATCCTCCTGCTTTCTTTTTTATACTCCTTCTCTATTTCTACGGCTTTTCCTCCTCACTTTCTGCTCCTCCCTTCTTTCACACCTCTCCTCCGCCTCCTTCTCTTCTATTCCTCTTCTTCTACGCCTGTCCTTTTTGTATGCCTCTTCTTTATTCTAATTTGTCTTTTTGATTCTCCCTATACCACCCTGGAATGGTCACAGTGGCAACAACTGTTACATTTACCCCGTAGAAGGAGAGTTTTGAAGCTTTAAGCTCACCTACATGCTGCTAGTTGGCTGCTGTAATTTGCATTCTACGCGGTTGTAATTTGATCTCCGCGACTTGTATGAGATCTATAACACAGGTATCAAACAACTAATTTGGTTTCATGCCTGGAAGATCAACAACAGAGGCTATTTTTCTGATAAGAAGGCTTATGGAGAAGTATAGACAAAGCAAAAGAGATTTTCATATGGTGTTTATCGATTTAGAGAAGGCTTATGATCGAGTACCCAGAGAAGTGTTATGGATGGTTTTGAAGAAAAAGGGTGTGCCTATCCAATGCATTGACTTGATCAAAGACATGTATGATAGCTCTACTGCAAGTGTCAAGACTCCTGGAGGATCCACACTCAGCCCATATCTATTAGTTTTGGTTATGGATGAGTTAACAAAGAATGTTCAGGATGATATTCCTTGGTGTATGTTATTTGCTGATGATATTGTTTTGATTGACGAAACAAAAGATGGATTGAATGATAAAGTTGAATGTTGGAGAAAGGCATTGGAATCAAATGGATTGATGATTAGCAGGAGCAAAACTGAGTATATGCATTGCAATTTCAGCCAATCTCGCAGTGTGAATGATGGAGCCAAGTTGGACGGAGTAGATATACCAAAATGTGACAAATTTCGTTACTTAGGTTCTATTATTCAAATAGACGGGGACCACGGGTATGTTCTTTTCAGCGGGTTTTCATCTCGAGGAATTGCGGCATGGAATCTGACCAGTGACCCCTCACCTGAAGCCAGAGACGTGGACAGTGGATTGAACCTGGGAAGTAGGCTGAATGAGGGCCAGATGCCAAAAGCCTATTGCGTCGGCCGCTTGTGCTTTCTCGCTAATGGGCTTGGGAACTTTCCTGCCAGTCAGTCAAGGCCGTCTTAGAATCTTCTTTTGTGCACTGTTGGATGTTTTCACATTTACATCCCCCCGCCCCCCACACACAAATACACGTGGTTTTGAGAACAGGACCGAACTGACCTTCATAACCAGCTGAAACTGGTCAATCTGCCGGTGCGGTCCGGTTTCTATTCAACCGCCTGAGTCTCGTACCCAGCGGACACGTGAGAGGCATGAGCTTTGCAAATAGGGAGGTAGAGAAGACACCCTGACCCCTCCGCGCACAGTGTGCATCGTCGTGTTTCTCTTCCTGAGCCCTAGACCCTCATTCTCTCCAGCTGCGGTCTTTGGCTGCCCTGAAGCTAGCCGTCGCCACCGGTATGCTTCTCGCTGGCCTAAGCCCGCCCGCCGAAAGCCTTCGTCACCTGGAGTTTGTTGGCGCCGTTCTCCCTGCCGTCAGCTGCTGCGCCACCAGGTTAGCTCCCTCGTCCTCCTCTCCCCTCATCCTCCTGCTTTCTTTTTTATACTCCTTCTCTATTTCTACGGCTTTTCCTCCTCACTTTCTGCTCCTCCCTTCTTTCACACCTCTCCTCCGCCTCCTTCTCTTCTATTCCTCTTCTTCTACGCCTGTCCTTTTTGTATGCCTCTTCTTTATTCTAATTTGTCTCTTTGATTCTCCCTATACCACCCTGGATTGGTCACAGTGGCAACAACTGTTACATTTACCCCGTAGAAGGAGAGTTTTGAAGCTTTAAGCTCACCTACATGCTGCTAGTTGGCTGCTGTAATTTGCATTCTACTCGGTTGTAATTTGATCTCCGCGACTTGTATGAGATCTATAACACAGGTATCAAACAACTAATTTGGTTTCATGCCTGGAAGATCAACAACAGAGGCTATTTTTCTGATAAGAAGGCTTATGGATAAGTATAGACAAAGCAAAAGAGATTTTCATATGGTGTTTATCGATTTAGAGAAGGCTTATGATCGAGTACCCAGAGAAGTGTTATGGATGGTTTTGAAGAAAAAGGGTGTGCCTATCCAATGCATTGACTTGATCAAAGACATGTATGATAGCTCTACTGCAAGTGTCAAGACTCGTGGAGGATCCACACTCAGCCCATATCTATTAGTTTTGGTTATGGATGAGTTAACAAAGAATGTTCAGGATGATATTCCTTGGTGTATGTTATTTGCTGATGATATTGTTTTGATTGACGAAACAAAAGATGGATTGAATGATAAAGTTGAATGTTGGAGAAAGGCATTGGAATCAAATGGATTGATGATTAGCAGGAGCAAAACTGAGTATATGCATTGCAATTTTAGCCAATCTCGCAGTGTGAATGATGGAGCCAAGTTGGACGGAGTAGATATACCAAAATGTGACAAATTTCGTTACTTAGGTTCTATTATTCAAATAGACGGGGACCACGGGTATGTTCTTTTCAGCGGGTTTTCATCTCGAGGAATTGCGGCATGGAATCTGACCAGTGACCCCTCACCCGAAGCCAGAGACGTGGACAGTGGATTGAACCTAGGAAGTAGGCTGAATGAGGGCCAGATGCCAAAAGCCTATTGCGTCGGCCGCTTGTGCTTTCTCGCTAATGGGCTTGGGAACTTTCCTGCCAGTCAGTCAAGGCCGTCTTAGAATCTTCTTTTGTGCACTGTTGGATGTTTTCACATTTACATCCCCCCGCCCCCCACACACAAATACACGTGGTTTTGAGAACAGGACCGAACTGACCTTCATAACCAGCTGAAACTGGTCAATCTGCCGGTGCGGTCCGGTTTCTATTCAACCGCCCGAGTCTCGTACCCAGCGGACACGTGAGAGGCATGAGCTTTGCAAACAGGGAGGTGGAGAAGACACCCCGACCCCTCCGCGCACAGTGCGCATCGTCGTGTTTCTCTTCCTGAGCCCTAGACCCTCATTCTCTCCAGCTGCGGTCTTTGGCTGCCCTGAAGCCAGCCGTCGCCACCGGTATGCTTCTCGCTGGCCTAAGCCCGCCCGCCGAAAGCCTTCGTCACCTGGAGTTTGTTGGCGCCGTTCTCCCTGCCGTCAGCTGCTGCGCCACCAGGTTATCTCCCTCGTCCTCCTCTCCCCTCATCCTCCTGCTTTCTTTTTTATACTCCTTCTCTATTTCTACGGCTTTTCCTCCTCACTTTCTGCTCCTCCCTTCTTTCACACCTCTCCTCCGCCTCCTTCTCTTCTATTCCTCTTCTTCTACGCATGTCCTTTTTGTATGCCTCTTCTTTATTCTAATTTGTCTCTTTGATTCTCCCTATACCACCCTGGAATGGTCACAGTGGCAACAACTGTTACATTTACCCCGTAGAAGGAGAGTTTTGAAGCTTTAAGCTCACCTACATGCTGCTAGTTGGCTGCTGTAATTTGCATTCTACTCGGTTGTAATTTGATCTCCGCGACTTGTATGAGATCTATAACACAGGTATCAAACAACTAATTTGGTTTCATGCCTGGAAGATCAACAACAGAGGCTATTTTTCTGATAAGAAGGCTTATGGAGAAGTATAGACAAAGCAAAAGAGATTTTCATATGGTGTTTATCGATTTAGAGAAGGCTTATGATCGAGTACCCAGAGAAGTGTTATGGATGGTTTTGAAGAAAAAGGGTGTGCCTATCCAATGCATTGACTTGATCAAAGACATGTATGATAGCTCTACTGCAAGTGTCAAGACTCCTGGAGGATCCACACTCAGCCCATATCTATTAGTTTTGGTTATGGATGAGTTAACAAAGAATGTTCAGGATGATATTCCTTGGTGTATGTTATTTGCTGATGATATTGTTTTGATTGACGAAACAAAAGATGGATTGAATGATAAAGTTGAATGTTGGAGAAAGGCATTGGAATCAAATGGATTGATGATTAGCAGGAGCAAAACTGAGTATATGCATTGCAATTTCAGCCAATCTCGCAGTGTGAATGATGGAGCCAAGTTGGACGGAGTAGATATACCAAAATGTGACAAATTTCGTTACTTAGGTTCTATTATTCAAATAGACGGGGACCACGGGTATGTTCTTTTCAGCGGGTTTTCATCTCGAGGAATTGCGGCATGGAATCTGACCAGTGACCCCTCACCCGAAGCCAGAGACGTGGACAGTGGATTGAACCTAGGAAGTAGGCTGAATGAGGGCCAGATGCCAAAAGCCTATTGCGTCGGCCGCTTGTGCTTTCTCGCTAATGGGCTTGGGAACTTTCCTGCCAGTCAGTCAAAGCCGTCTTAGAATCTTCTTTTGTGCACTGTTGGATGTTTTCACATTTACATCCCCCCGCCCCCCACACACAAATACACGTGGTTTTGAGAACAGGACCGAACTGACCTTCATAACCAGCTGAAACTGGTCAATCTGCCGGTGCGGTCCGGTTTCTATTCAACCGCCCGAGTCTCGTACCCAGCGGACACGTGAGAGGCATGAGCTTTGCAAACAGGGAGGTGGAGAAGACACCCCGACCCCTCCGCGCACAGTGCGCATCGTCGTGTTTCTCTTCCTGAGCCCTAGACCCTCATTCTCTCCAGCTGCGGTCTTTGGCTGCCCTGAAGCCAGCCGTCGCCACCGGTATGCTTCTCGCTGGCCTAAGCCCGCCCGCCGAAAGCCTTCGTCACCTGGAGTTTGTTGGCGCCGTTCTCCCTGCCGTCAGCTGCTGCGCCACCAGGTTATCTCCCTCGTCCTCCTCTCCCCTCATCCTCCTGCTTTCTTTTTTATACTCCTTCTCTATTTCTACGGCTTTTCCTCCTCACTTTCTGCTCCTCCCTTCTTTCACACCTCTCCTCCGCCTCCTTCTCTTCTATTCCTCTTCTTCTACGCATGTCCTTTTTGTATGCCTCTTCTTTATTCTAATTTGTCTCTTTGATTCTCCCTATACCACCCTGGAATGGTCACAGTGGCAACAACTGTTACATTTACCCCGTAGAAGGAGAGTTTTGAAGCTTTAAGCTCACCTACATGCTGCTAGTTGGCTGCTGTAATTTGCATTCTACTCGGTTGTAATTTGATCTCCGCGACTTGTATGAGATCTATAACACAGGTATCAAACAACTAATTTGGTTTCATGCCTGGAAGATCAACAACAGAGGCTATTTTTCTGATAAGAAGGCTTATGGAGAAGTATAGACAAAGCAAAAGAGATTTTCATATGGTGTTTATCGATTTAGAGAAGGCTTATGATCGAGTACCCAGAGAAGTGTTATGGATGGTTTTGAAGAAAAAGGGTGTGCCTATCCAATGCATTGACTTGATCAAAGACATGTATGATAGCTCTACTGCAAGTGTCAAGACTCCTGGAGGATCCACACTCAGCCCATATCTATTAGTTTTGGTTATGGATGAGTTAACAAAGAATGTTCAGGATGATATTCCTTGGTGTATGTTATTTGCTGATGATATTGTTTTGATTGACGAAACAAAAGATGGATTGAATGATAAAGTTGAATGTTGGAGAAAGGCATTGGAATCAAATGGATTGATGATTAGCAGGAGCAAAACTGAGTATATGCATTGCAATTTCAGCCAATCTCGCAGTGTGAATGATGGAGCCAAGTTGGACAGAGTAGATATACCAAAATGTGACAAATTTCGTTACTTAGGTTCTATTATTCAAATAGACGGGGATGTCCAAAATGATGTTTGTCATCGGATTACAGGATGGTTGAAATGGAGGAGTGCAACTGGAGTTTTATGCGATAAGAAGATCCCTCTCAGGTTAAAAAGTAAGTTTTATAGAACAACTATACGACCAGCCATGCTCTATGGGAGTGAATGTTGGGCGGTGAAGAAACAAGGTCTCAACAAGATGAACGTGGCTGAAATGCGTATGCTGAGACGGATGTGTGGGAAGACAAGAAAAGATCGTTTGAGAAATGACTATATCAGGAATAAAGTGGGGGTGACGAGCATTGAGGACAAGTTGCGTGAGGGCCGACTCAGATGGTACGGACATGTGCAACGCATACCTACTAGTGCGCCTATACGAAGCAATGCTATTGAGCCAAACACTATAAATAGAAGAAGAGGAAGGCCTAAATTAACATGGGATGAGCTTATAAAGAGAGATTTTGAATCTCTACATCTCAAT
Organism: Alisma plantago-aquatica; assembly: GCA_963693085.1. NCBI lineage: Eukaryota > Viridiplantae > Streptophyta > Magnoliopsida > Alismatales > Alismataceae > Alisma > Alisma plantago-aquatica. Next base: position 629,298,660 of record OY856413.1, read on the forward strand.
CAGAATATGACCCATGATAGAGCTGAATGGAAACGAAGGATCCATGTAGCCGACCCCAACATAGTTGGGATTGAGGCTTAGATAATGATGATGATGATGACTTGTATGAGGTTAATATACAATTCAGTAACTATTAATTTGGTTGTTAACTTGTTATCTTTGTGTGATGTTGTATTGATTTGGTTTCCCTAGTTTGTTGCAATTGACTATTACATGATTGTGGTTGATTAATGTCCTATAGATTTAGTATATGGCAATATATTCCTAATCAATTGTGAATCTGTGATAGTATTTGATTTTGGTTTGTTGAATTTGTTTGATTGGAATTTCATAACTATATCGTGTGGTAGTTCTTGATATTGGTACGTGGAATGTATCTATACTATACTACTTTACAGAGAAAGTCCTTGGAGGGTATGTATTGTTCCCTGTGTGTATATCACAATTTAGTCTTTAATTCTTTAAATTTATATATTATATTAGGAGAGACATCTATACTATATAGGAAAGCTTGTGGAGGGATGCAATTTTCTCCATTATTTTTTGAAATTATGTATTGCTCTTTGTGTATACCACAATTTTGTCTTTAATTTTTTAAATTATATATTATATTGGGAGACACATCTATACTATGTAGGAAAGCCCATGGAGGGGGCTGGATGCAATTTTCTCCATTATTTTTTGAAATTATGTATTGGTCCATGTGTGCGTACACCACGTTTTTGTCTTTAATTTTTTAAATTGTATTATATTTGGAGACACATCTATACTATATAGGAAAGCCCGTAGAGGAGCCTGGATGCAATTTTCTTAAAAAATAAAGAAATTTGCATCCAACCACCTCCACGGGCTTTCCTATATAGTATAGATGTGTCTCCTAATATAAAATGTGATTCAAAATATTAAAGATAAAAGTGTGGTGTACACACACAGAGATCAAATTATAGGAAAGCACGTGGAGGTGGTTGGATGCAAATTTCTTTATTTTTTAAATTATATATTGGTCCCTGTGTGTACACCACACTTTTGTCTTTAATTTTCTAAATCATATTTTATATTAGGCGACACATCTATACTATATGAGAAAGCCCGTGGAGGGGGTTGGCTGTAATTTTCTCCATTAATTTTGAAATTACATATTGGTCCCTCTGTGTGTACACCACACTTTTGTCCTTAATTTTTTAAATCGTATTTTATATTGGGAGACACATCTATATTATATAGGAAAGCCCGTGGCAGGTTGGATGCAATTTTCTCCATTTTTTTGAAATTACATAGTGGTCCTTGTGTGCGCACCACACTTTTGTCTTTCATTTTTTAAGTCATATTTTATATTAGTAGACACATCTATACTATATAGGAAAGCCCGTAGAGGGGGTTGGATGTAACTTTCTCCATTATTTTTTGAAATAACATATAGGTCCTTGTGTGTGTACACCACACTTCACACTTTTGTCTTTAATTTTTTAAATCATATTATATATTAGGGGACACACCTATACTATATAGGAAAGCCCATGTAGGGGGTTGGCTGTAATTTTCTCCATTATTTTTTGAAATTACATATTGGTCCATGTGTCTATACACCGCACTCTTTTGTCTTTAATTTTTAAAACATATTTTATATTAGGAGACACATCTATACTATGTAGGAAAGCCTGTGGAGCGGGTTGGAAGCAATTTTCTCTATTTTTTTGAAATTACATATTGGTCCCTGTGTGTACACCATACTTTTGTTTTTAATTTTTTAAATCATATTTTATATTAGGAGAGCCCGTGGACAGGACTAGATACAATTTTCTCCATTATTTTTTAAAATTAGATATTGGTCCCTTTGTGTATGAGAAGTCCTATTAATATATATATTGTACATTTTTTTTATTATTTTTTAAGTTAAATCTATAAATGATTGATTATAGTTTTCTTAGGCACCACGGGTTTATGCCTAGTCTATATGTATAGGAAAGCCCGTGGAGGGCTTGTATGTAATTTTCTCTATTATTTTTTGAAATTACATATTGGCCCTTGTGTATACGTCACACTTTTGTCAATAATTTTTTAATTATATATTATATTATGAGACACATCTATACTACATAGGAAAGTTAGTAGAGGGGGTTGAATACAATTTTCTCTATTATTTTTTATAATTACGTATTGGTCCATGCGTGTATGAGAAGTCCTATCAATATATGTATTGTACATATATCTTTTTATTTTTATAAGTTAAATCTATAAATTTTTGATATTAGTCTACTAAGGCAGCCGTGCTGCCGTGCATAGCACTTAGGTTTGTACGTGGATTATGGGATTTTGATACAGGAAATTTAGTCGCAGTAGTCCGTTAATTAATATGTGAAATTTTGCTCGTATCCATGTCCCACATGTATATTTGCCATAGTTTTCAGAACGGAACCGGAATGACCGGTTCAACCGGTTAGCCCGACCGGTTGAACTGGCTGGACAGGAAACCGGCCACTCGAGCGGTTCGGTCCAGTCCCAGACCCGAAATGAAGCAACTGTCGCTCTAAAACCGGTAAACCTGCGAACCGGACCGGTTTCCGATAACCGGCCGGGTATTCTCGGGCCGGCTTTTTTGCCTCCAGGGGAAATAAACCCCGATACTCCCTCTCCCCCCCCGCCCCCCCCCTCCCCCACCCCCCGACTCTTCTCCCCCGATACGCGTTGCTTGCTACCCTAGCGACGGTCCAGGGAGAACAAGAGAAGGCATGGCATGGAGCTCCAGACCACCGACGATGATGGTGAGTTGCCGCCGCCGATGATGATCTGCCGCAGCCAAAGCCACCGCTAGCTCCTGCCAAAGCCTCCGCTTCCGCCAGCCTTCCTTGCAGCAGTAGCCGCCGGAGTTGCATCCTCCTTAAAGTTGCAGGTCCGTCAATTTCTCCTCTTCTTCTACTTCTCTTTTTGTGCTGCTACTCTTTTTCTTCTAATCTCGTCCTCCCTTTCCTCCGCTACTACTATTTTATGCTCCAGTTCTCTTCGATTGCTCCTCCCCCTTTTTGCACTTCTCCTGTCTACGGTTCTTCATCCCCCTTCTGCTTCTCCTTATCTTCTTTCACGGCCTTTTCTTTTATTCTCTCTCTCTTCTTCTTCTTCTTCTTATATTCATTTTCTTCCATGCCTCTTCCTCCCTTTCTTTTATGCGTCTTCCTCTTCCCAATTTTCATTGTTCTCTTTATCTCTGGTCTATTTACTACCACCCTGTCCTAATGATTCACAGCTGTTGTTTCTGTTGAAGTTGAACCCGTTGAAGGCTTGCATGCTGCTGATTGACTGCTGCTCTCATTTGAATTCTACTACGATTGCAATTAGATTATTATCTTTTCTATAAGGTAACACTCTGCCCTATATATAAATCTCTAATTTGATGCTGGCCTATTACGGGTTCTTCATTATTTCGTCATACCCAACCAGTAATTGTTAATTTGGTTTCTGTCTGTGTTTAACTCTCATATTAATTTAGTGTCCCAAGTTCCTGGTTGTGCATAATTGACTATTACTTGATTGTGGTTGATTACTGCTATATGCTATTATTTGGTAAAGTATTCTTAATCTGTATTAATGGTTCTTAGTATCAGTTGTTGAATGTGTTTGAATGTATTATTTGAGTCATTTCCTAACTACATCTTTTGGTAGTGCTTGATCATGTGGAATGTGCCAATGTATAAATTACTGAAAGTTAGCCAAAGTAGTAAGTTATTAAGTATTTTGTGCAATAATGCTCTTATCCATGTCTCATATATGCATATCTTCCATGATTGACATATATTTTAGATTTATTCTATTATTTATGATGTCTTGCTGACGTCACCGGTTGAACCGGTCCGACCACTGGATGAACCAGTGAACCGAGAACCGGAGGCCTCACCGATTCAGTTCTGAAAACTATGATATTTGCCATTGTTTTCATATGTTTTTGATTTATCTAATCATTTATGATGTCAGAATGATGACATCGGGTGAACCAGTTCAACCACCGGTTGAACCAGTGAACCGAGAACCGGAGGCCTCACCGGTTCGCTCTTATGACATAGTGGAGACAAGGGGAAGACAAAAGACTTGGCCGGAAATTTGTTAGAAAACATGGAGGGAAATATGGGATATGGAATGGAAACTTGGGGAATACTTGCAGGGAATTATGGATGTTTTAAGGTAAATAAAACTTAAAAGAAAATTAAAACAAAATATGAACAACTTGAAGAGAAGCTTAATCTTTTTAGAAAAAAAAATGGTAGGAAAGTATAAAATAAACTAAATGTGCAAACATGGAAAAACAAAGAAAAAGCTAGAGAACTGGAGGAAAATTTGAAGGGAATATGGAGGGAAGCATTACAATATGAAGAAAAAGTTAACGGGACATAAATAATATGGAGGAAATTACATGTACAGTTCACAATCAATATAAATATATAAAAGTTTGTCTTTTTACGTTACCGATGTTCTACACCATTTTGACGGAAATACAAAATGTTATAAATAAAATTTTAGGGAAACATGGAGAGGGTTGTAGAAAGTCAGAGGGAACTAAAAACATAAAAGAGAAGTAGTATAAAATTTAAAGAACGACTTAGAGAAGAACTTAAAAACTTTAGAACGAAATTTGGTGGGAAATATAGAGAATTTGAGATGAATAAAATAAAAGTTCAAATAAATGAAGGAAAATACGATAATTGGAGGGAGATGTAAAGGGAATCTGGAGGTTTTGTTCACCTATGTGTGTGGTGCATGGAATTTTTTATATAGTATAAGCTGCTAAAAAGTTACATTTTTTGTATTTACATTATTTTATGATTTTTTCCCTTCCATTCCCATGCTATCCAAACATACGAAAATAGGTGTCCCATCTGCTCCCTTCCCTTCCTCTCTCCTCCCCTCCTCTCCTGTTCTTTTAAAGGCGGTCCAAACATAGAGTTACTGTTATGTCTGTTTGCATAACTGTAATCATCATGTCCTTGCCTCATTAATATAACATCCTAATCTGATCTCAATATTGCTATCTGTTGGGTAACATTTCATTATTTGTAACTAATTTGAATTTTGTATCTATAGATAATATACCTTCTATTTGCTTTCTTTGGATCGAAACATAAGAGATTTTTTTGAAAGGTAAACAGAATCAAGGTGAATAGTAAGGCACATGTTAATTCAATAAATGAATCATACTTTTAGTGTTTTAGGAGTTGAAGTGTTATTTATTTCCTTTTAAATATACCAAATTTTCTTGCTTGATGGTTATAATACACACACACAAAAGGGATGATGTAAGTTTCCCGGATTTCACCTTCTCAAAACGCCGAGGGGTCAAGAAGACAAACTCCGAAAACTGTCTATCAGTTGTGTCAAAGTGCGATGCAGATGTGATGTAGCATACATGAACAAACACTGATGCATACGCCAAAATAATCTCTACATTCAACATGTAATATATTACACATGTTTTATTACAAATTACATATAGACACCGCAAAGAAAAGAGTAAAAATGCACGAACATGTATGCTAACTAGGATCTTATACATAGGGACAGTATGTATACTTGCTCACATTTCATCTTTTCCCTTGCTAGCTCTGTATCTAAAAGATACGTGAAATGAAGAGTCACCAGATAAGGTGATCTAACTTTGGCCACAAAGATAAATATATGTAAATTTTTCATATCTTGGAATAGATTTTGAAAAACGATAAAAAGAAAGCCTTAATAAACAAATTTTTTAATAAGAGAATCAATTCCATTTAATCATTTTTCTTCATTTATTGCAGTACTAAGGTCTAGTAAGAAACATAAATGTTGGGCCCTACACTGTATACCAAGTACTCTAGGGGTTTTCCTCGTGTACCTTGTACTCTTAAGGAACTCCCTGTATGGGAGTTCACTTAGTGCTCTAAGGAGGTTTACTAGTCAACGTTAATCCATCCCTGTAAGGAAGATAATTAACACCTCAATAGCTACAACACATCTACTTAATATTAAGTTTTCAAGTTATAGAAAAATTAGAGTACTACATGGCAATATTTGCAAATAGAAGAAGCACACATACATATGATGCATTCAACCAAGATAATCATAGTCATCTAATTAATAAAAACCCACATACCTTAGTTCATACATCCCTAAATATTGTGGGCCATCTAGATCTTTGTTCATTGACTAATCAATAACTATAGAATAAGAAAACCATTGTTTGATGTGTCTTAAACAAATACAATGCACTCTCTTTTATAGGATAAGAGAGTAAGTGAGAAATAGAATTAGGCAATATGGGATTAAAGAAAAGCTAAAGATAAGACAAGTCTAAAGCACACAATAAAACATAAAGCATAAAGCACATATACTAATACCCCCCTCAAGCTGGAGCATAGATGTCAGCAACCTGATTTTTTGTTTGGAGATAAGGAGTGCAAATGCGACCAGAGAGAACAAATTCACGAACAAAATGACAATCCACCTCTATATGCTTGGTTTGCTCATGAAATGTGGGATTGCTGGCGATAAAAATGGAGATTTTATTGTCGCATTGACAAGATTCACACAAAAATTGTTTATCAGAATTTTCAGGGAAAAGACATCTCAGTTTAGCAACAGAAGGGTGTCCCATACGATCGTGCCATTATAGACTAGTCACAGAAGCTGATAGCAGAGCAATAGCTAATTGCAACACATCCATATAGTACAGTCTGTAGGTCCCTCATGGCTCGAACCAGTCCTCGTCTTCGTGTGGAGATATGAAACAAAAAACCCTCAGGGTCGAAAGTGATTGGGCATTGAAGGCCCTTAACAATTCTACAGATTAAGAGAAAATCTTAGAACATATATGACAAATTGTAAAGGTAGACTTTTGGATAGAGAAATAGTTCCAATTCCATAAACTACAGACTGAGTCCCATCCTCTACGGTCACACAGGAGGGACCCTATTCGTTCTATATAAGGCAGTGAAAAGTGCAGAACAACTAGAGATATGAGTTGATGCTCTCGAGTCGATGACCCATTTATTATGACCATAAGTAACGGGAGAAGCAAGTAAAGCAGAAGAACCCTCCGTCTGAAGCTGGTGTTTGCGAGGATAGACGATCTTGGAGGAGTTTTTCAAACTCTGAGCAAATCTACTCAATTGTGGGCTGAGTTGAACTGGAGGCAGCAACAGTGAAATCTTCAGAGGCATTAAAGGAGACTTGGTTCGCCTAGGCAGGTGCATATTGTTTTTCCAACAACAATCCTCATTGTGGTTCGCGCGCCCATAGAAGTTGCAGAAGCTGTTAGTAGTAGGAGGTTGAGGTTGGCCTCGTCCAGGGTTAGGAGGAGGACCGCGCCTAGAGTACTAGAAGCACAACCACCGCGACCACAACCGCGGCCACATCCACGTCCCCGACCTGAGTCATGGTAGCGGACCGCAAGGACTGAGTGATCAAAAGGTGTAGCAGGTAGAGAAGACATGGATGGAAGGTGTTAGACGCGTTTGAGAACATCCCTCAGTGTGGGTAAGGGATCACTGGATAATCAAGACCATAAAAAGAATGGGGGAGTCCAGCCAAGAACTGAACTGACTGAAGTTCATTGCATTGCCGCTGAACTTCTTTGACATCGGAAGAGAGAGGATGATATATATTTTGTATTCATCCCAAAGTGTTGAACATTAGTTGTAGTATTCCACAGATCCATCCGAATTCTCTTATTTTGCCAAATTCTTGAAATTCTCGAAGACCTTCGGGCTCTATTGGTGAGAATACACGTTGGATCATAGTCACAAATTCGGCATTCAACAATTATTCGACGGTTGAGAAATTCGACATTTGGGAATGACGCGCGAAACTCAGATAAAAACGACAAAGATTCGATAAAAAATCGATCAACCATTCCAAAACAAATTGGATACATATATAATATTATTGAATCCTGCATGTATATAAGTTATAGTTGCAACATTTACTTGGTGATTTGGTAACGTAAAAAAGGAGCAACCAACAACTATCAAGATTCATGCATGTATATAAAAGCACCACAGTACCATAGTAGTCAGTTTGGTAAATTTATAGGTGCAAAGGTTACTTAAAAAGAAGACACGAGCAATTGACAAATATCGGCCTTGAAGTGACTTCAACTCAAGTACCATAATAGTTCAATCTCATGTTGAGCTGCTTAAGTCAAATTAAATAAAGTAGATGCCAAAATTTAATGAATGGAGAAGAAATAGGCTTAAGAAAATATTTAAACATGAAGGAATCTTTACTAGACACTTTTTTCCAAAAATGAGGCAAGAATTCATTCTATTTGGTAATAAAAAGTGAAAATACACGAATGCTGAAAAAACATGAATAATACATAAAATGCGGTTACATTGTGGGTTTAATGTGAATTCACACATAACATTTGATGAAAAGATTCGTGAATTATACACAGATAATTAAAAATGCGCCAAATTATGTGATAGAGCATGGGATAGTTGATCCCACATAGCTTTGGCATTCTGAAGGCGAAGGAAAGACTGACTGATCTTCGGTTCAACACTATGCACCATCCATGTCATAACTCTGGAATCATCTTTAGACCATTGACTGTAGGCTTGCTTGGCTTTTTCATCAGTCGTAGCATCAAGAGGGATTTTAGCATCAACAAAAATATGGGAATAACACACTTGGGTTTTGACATTTAGTCCGTAAGATGCTGACCAAAGATGATAGTTCAATCTGTCAAGTTCCAATCATAACACACAAAGACTGAGGAGGATCTGTAGTCGCCATAAAATCTGGAGTGATGACGCATACATAGACGAAGTGGTATCAACAAAAATAGCAGATATGAATCAGTAGATATGAGAAATCTGCATAGAGGCAGTAGAGCGCAATAGTAGATCTGGATCAACAGATTTGAGAAACCTGCATAGGGGCAGTAGGAAGCAACAACAGATCTAAGAAACCCGCATAGGGGTAGTAGAGAGCAGAAGGACCTACGCCACCACGGGGAGAGAGTTACTCCACCATGTGGCCTAGTTAGGCAACAAAGATGGTCCTTTTAGATCTTCATCAAGCTATTTTAGAAAGTTCCGGGAGACGAAATGGAGGAAAAAAGGAAGAGAGGGAGGCGGATCGAAGAGGAGGTTGACGAATGGTGGAAGGATGGGGGAGCTGTTAGTGGTAAGGGAAGGGCAGCAAGAATGGAGGAGGTGGGAGCAATGGCGGCTGGTGGATGGTGGCGGGTGGTTGAGGGGTGGAAGGGGGTGCTGGCGGCAGGTGGGGGCTGGTGGCAGAAACGGAGGAGGGACGGGTAGAGTTCTGGTGGATGGCAACGGGTGGCTGAGGGGGCGGAAGGGGGTGCTAGCAGTAGGTTGGGGTTGGTGGTGGAAATAGAGGAGGGAGGGGTGGGTTGCGGCGATGGGTGGGGGCAAGAAGAAGGGGCGGGTGGCTGCAGGGGTGGCGGGTGGTCGAGGGGGGGAAGGGGGTGCTGGTGGCAGAAACGGAGGAGGGACGGGTAGAGTTCTGGTGGATGGCGGCGGGTGGCTGAGGGGGCGGAAGGGGGTGCTAGCAGTAGGTTGGGGTTGGTGGTGGAAATAGAGGAGGGAGGGGTGGGTTGCGGCGATGGGTGGGGGCAAGAAAAAGGGGCGGGTGGCTGCAGGGGTTAGGGAGTGACGACGACGAGCAGAAGGGGGTTGGGGGTGGGGCAGCAACAACGATGAGTGAGGGGGTGACGACAAGGGTGAGCAAAGGATGAGAAGCATTAGGGTGGTGGAAGGGATCAAGGTGGATTGTAACCTTCTGGATACCATATACAATAAGAAAACCTTTATTTGATGTTTCTTAAAGACTTAAACAAATACATTGCACTCTTTTATAGGATAAGAGAGTAAGTGAGAAATAGAATTAGGCAATATTGGATAAAGAGAAGCTAAAGACAAGACAAGTCTAAAACACACAATAAAACATAAAGCATAAATCATATAGACAAATAATAAATCACCATTTATATAAGAATTATCATTGTTCTTGATGTTTAGATTGAATCTAGGGTTTTAGCCAAACCTACCTTCAAACATATCATAATATCGCCTATGATGTTTTTATACTGATATTTAGGTCACGCTAAGCTTTGGTTCAATTTTCATATTTTCCTAAACTTTGCTCTATTTTCTAGTACTAATATGAGGCTAAAAGCATTTAGTAGTCTGTAATAAGAAAAGATATAACATTGGGAAATATTATCCAGATGATCAGTGATATTTTATACTGATATTTAGATCATAATTAATGTCTGGTTCAATTTTCATATTCTCTTAACGATTGCTCTATTTCTAGAATTAATGAGGCTAAAATAATGTTATTATTAGTCTTTAATGAGAGAAGATCCGACATTATGGAATATTGTTTACATCCAAGTCCATAGATGGGCTCCAAACAATTATAAGATTCTATTAAAATTGTCTGGGAATTATATTGATAAAAATTATGTCTAATACATACTAGAGTGAAGCATCTACTTTTAAATTAGAAACCATGATTAAATGAGCCTCAAAATTGAAATCCAAGCGTTTTATCATAATGTGAGGATTTTATATGAATTTGGGTACCTTGTTTCGTAATTTTTGGGTATGAGGGTTGTTTTCAATGAATTATCTTAGATGGTGCTATTTCTAAAAATCACTGAACATTTACTATTAGATTTTAAGGCTTTTGTTGGACATAAATCTGATGGTTGTAGCTTGTAGATGCGCCATATGCACATTATTGGTATGCCCCCTTGCACTCGTATGGATCTTCATTGGGATTTGGATGTTCTCGAGACGACTGACGTGATGTCTCTCTCTTGGCTCCTACACCACTTCTACTTGGGTACCATTGTATGAGAAGATGCTGATGAGGGGAAGCATGAGATCCAAGCTCCCTTGTCACAGAGTTTTGTGTGAGTTGGCTTCGCCGATCATTTTGCTCATACCAGTGGACCTCTTGTCTAGGTCGAGAAGGCCGAAACCAATGGAACGGTGAGCTCACTGGCAAGGCACTACAACAATGAGGTGAGAAAGGCGAAAGAGGTCTCCTTCGCTCCTCAACTCCAACGAGAGCCCTTGGAGCACCACCACAATTGCCTAAATCGGGGGTGCACTCCAAATTCGAGAGAACCAATTGTGAGTTCCTTCAAGCCCTTTTTCTCTTGTTCTGATGATGGAGTTATGCAACCATGAAAAGCTCATTGAGACTTACAATCAAACTCTCTAGCACATTGTTTGGACTCCCTTATGTATTCTACATATGCCTTCTCTGATCACCTTTCCTTGCTAATGACTCAAAGTGGCAAAGGTGTTTAGCAAATGGAGGTCATGGCAAGAGGTAGATATCAACCTCTCTTTGTTGTCCACACATCTCACAATTTTGGGGCATTAAATTGCTATTGATAAACTAAATCTAACTAGGCTGCAAGAATAAAGCTTTGATGAACAATGCTGACACATGCTATCATGAAAATAATTCATAGTTTATTATATAATTCCTCAATTTGGGTCTAACTATCTACAAAACATTCTTGGTCAATCTGGATTACTATGAGTTCGTGTTGTAGTTGGCATCTCATAATCATATAACTCTATCCTTGAAAGTTGAAACACAAGTTGTAGTGGACAAATACCACATCCCTTACCATGTCTTCTCGTCTTGTTTCCCCTTTTCTAATGCATCCATACATATAAAATTGCTCAAAAATTCATTTCATTGCCCTTGTCAATGTTAGCCAAGAAATGCATACTACTATTTTCCTGAATTTGGAGGAGGATCACTCTTTCATACCCCACCCACCATTTACAAGAATTTGCATGAACATGGTTTATCAACTGCTTTAGAATGGCCAAAGCACCCACTGCCTTCATGGAACTATCTAGATGTGCCATATAACATTTAGATCAAACATTGCACATAATTACGTTTTCAAGCACTTTCAACTATTCAATTTACATACTTAATGTATAAATACTATACTCTCAATTGTCAACACAACCAATCTCAATTTCCCACCACTTCTATTGATGGCGCTTCGAAACCCAATCTTCATGGACATTTGAACCTCATGTTCATATAGTGTTCCTACAAGGAACTACAAAACAAGAACAACTTTGTTTCAATGCTAACAAGCAATTAATATAAATACACAAATAAGGTTCAATTATATAGATATGCCTACCCATTTTATTCATTAGTTTATGGATTCAAAAGCATCTTGATCTAATGCTTATGTATAAGACCCAACCAAGCCGGATTTGAGCTCCTACCCTTTGAAGGAAAGGGGAGTTGAACTTAGATTGTCTTTGTGTGAAGCCGACCGTACCATATATCATGCCACAAAGTGAAGAGAAAAAAAGCATCCAGCCTCGTTGCCTTTGTGCCACCTCGAGAGTGACAGAAGGACAACTCTATAGTCTATACCTAGTCCAATGGTGATTTCTTATACTTAATTCCATCCCGAATTCATTCCTTTCATTGATTCCATCACAAGATAGTGATGAAAGGACTTAACACTACTCTTCTGTCTGGTCAAGTTTTGGATTAAGGAGGTTTATTTGACATTCTCCACCAACATTTCCATTGCATTATATAATAAAGGCAAGATGACAATGTTATCACCATCTACCAGCTTTAAACATTTTACAATGGGTTCCACTATTCGAAGAACCTTTGGAAATTTGTTCTAAGAGCCCGATTGGCATTGAAATTTGTAGGTCTTCTATACCAATCAAGGTATTATGCTTTCTTTCTAAAGGTCCACTCCACCACTAATGAGCTTCCTTAGTGGAGGAACTAAAAATGGAGCATGACGTGACCGTGCTAGTGGAATAGGGCATTGAAGGTGGAGGAATTGGAAATCGGCCTTGAAGTTGGAGGAATCATATTTTTTTGCAGTGAAGGTGGAGGAACTTGAAAAGGACCATTCTAGTGGAATAGGGCCAAACATTGGGCTAAAAAGTGAAACTATTGAACATCCACCACTGTGTTTTCCATCCATTGTTAGAGTAAATGTCGAGCTATAATTACGGTCTACACATATCTAGAATGTCCAGACGGAATAGCCATTCCACATGGTCTTGTTCCTAAAGACTAGACAAATGCTAGTTCATATTGATAATACATGTGGTCATGTAAGTGGTTATGATTTGCCCAAATAATTGCTCAACCAAAGAATTACATGAATGTTAGGTTTGAGAATCAAATACGCTCAGCATGCCATATATTCAACAAGATCAATTTGGTAATCACGAATTATGCAGCATATGGAGTTGTAGCCTCAAGCAAGCGTCATAGTAGTCTTTGTTGCCTCGGGTTCCCTCCCATTTGAAAAGTTCTCTCAGCCATTGGATACTCTTTGTGGTGGAGGCACATTAGCAACCCTTGACACACGCCGCATACTTTTAAGGCGGCCAGGCGATGCCCCCCCCCCCTAGCTGGATGCCTAGTGCAACTAGGGCGACTAGGACGACTAGGCGAACACCTAGGCGTTGTTTTATTTACATACAATATTATACATATATAAATATACACTCATATATATTATTTATATACTATGTTATGCATATAACTATGCATATTTGTATATATTACTTATCCAACCCTCTCAAATTTATTAATTGACACCAAAACAATAAGTAAATGAGACAAATTCAATATAAAAAAAAGACAACTACACTAGAATTAATAAAATGTTGCAAGCACATCTATTTGTTCGTTAATATTTTAGATTCACTATCACTTCAGGGTTGAAATACTTAATATTGAATTGAAAAAACATATCACAAGCTTGTGGGTCGCCTAGGTAGAGTAAGCGACCGCCTCGCCGCCCACTCGGCCCAGGCAGACGCCCAAAAAGCCTCTGCGGCTGAGCGTGAAGCTCGCGGACTCCCCCCCCCCCCCCCGGGCAACCGGTTCACTAGGCAACACCTAGACAGCGACCAGGCGGATGCCTCAACAACTATGATGCCGTGATGATCCTGCTTGTAATTGACATGTGTTCCCTATCTCTAATATCATCCTTACGATCGACATTATAATCATTACGACCATCATTATCATCATCATCACCAAACTTTTGACTTTGGATCTGGATGTGGATTTTGAAGAAGATTGACTTGTACTAGCCACTCTTCCACTACTTTATTAATTTCCACATTTACACGCCCAAGCTCAAGCTTAGTCTTGTAGGCATGCTTCGGTTTTTTTGTTCTTCTTTGAGGTTATTGTCAGAGGCAATTTCCGATTGGTCCTCTCATTGTATTGAAAAACGGCTTGAGCGGCCGCTTAAGCGGCCAAGCCCTTCAGCCATTTTATTTTGCCATTAAGTGCCCGCTAAGCGGATCTACACAGATCAACCACTTTTTGCCCGCTTCACCCGCTTTTTTCCCTCTTCCCCCGCTTTTCCCCTTTTAAAAAAAATTCTGATGTAAAACCTATAGCATTGAGTAAATTATATGGCCCAAGTATTATTGACTATAAAATATGAAGGTTAAATATATAAAATGTTTTATGATAAGCCGTAGTTCTAATTTAGAATGCATACTTTGTATGTAAGTCGTAATAATAGGGTACTGCTGTAATGTATACAATAAATTATATATAACTATTATCCAATTTAGAATGCGTACTTTGTTCAAATGTACTGCAGTAATGTATGACTAATTGATGATATGCAAACATAAGTATATAACAATAAATTAGTAAGGTATCCATGATAAGTCTATTGTTCACAGTTTAGCTATGTAAACATGTGATGCAAAATTTTTGTTAGTTTCATGTATGTAAGATTTTTTTTTCCCTAACAAGTCATTTGTTTACTATATCATAGCTAGTTCTTTTATAGTTGTTTTATAAACTATTTGGGTGTTTTATATTGTTGGTTTGAGTGTTTAGTCGTATATAAAAGTTCTAAAAATAGTATTTATATAGATATGTGTAATTTTGTATAAGAATTATATAGGAAACTAACACCCATTTTTTCAAAATTGCCTGCTTACCGCTTAACTAGTTACAAGGTGCTGTCTGCACGCTTACTGCTTAAAGTTTTTTAAAATGGGTCCTCTGCATAATCTGACGGCCCTGAGGATTTTCTAGAACGGGACAATTTATCTTAATTGTCCATTTCTCTATTGGATCTTCTACTCTCTTGAATAATAAGTTATCTTTGTCTTTGTATCTAGATGTATTGAATATATATGTGACATCAAATACTTGTTGTGGATAACTGCACGTTCTACTTCCTTGTAGTTGGCATCTCATACGACTCTAGTCTTGAAACACATGCTGTAGTGAACAGATACCATGCCCTTTTAACATGTGTCCCTCGACTTGTGTCCCCTTTTTTAATGCATTACTATATATACACTTGTCCAACTTATTTCACAGCCCTTTGTCGACGTTTGCCATAAATGTAGACAACTTCTTTCATTCCCCACCCACAATTCACAAAAAATTGCATGAAGGCGGTTATTAACTGCATTAGAATGGCCAAAGCATCCAATGCCTTCTTGGGACACTGCATGCATTACTTTAAATTTCAAGTACTTTCAGATATTTAATTTGCATAATATATAAAAATCTACAGTCAACTGCTAATGCAACTAATATGTCAGTTTCCTCTTAGAACTTTCATTAAGGGCGCTTCCAAGCCCAATCTTCATGGTTATTCGAGTGTGGCTACAAGTAATACTACAACAAGAACAACTTCATTCCAATGCTAACAAACAATTAGAATAAATATACGATTGAGGTTCAATTATGTAGATATGCCCACTCACTTTATCAAATAGATAATGGTTGCAAAAGCATCCCAATCTTATGCTTTCATATAATGGTCTGGTATTGGATTTAGGAGCTGCTTATTTGACATTCTTTACCATTATTTCCATTGCGTTATCTAACAAAAGCAAGATGACAATGTTCATCATCTACTAGCTTTGAGTTTTTAGATGGGATCCACTATTCTATGAACCTTTGTAGATTTGTTCTAAGAGGCCTGATTGGTAATTAAATTTTTAAGTATTTTACCAATCATGATATTATGCTCCTTAGCCTCCTTTATAATGGTCCACTCTAAACTAGTAAAGAGCATCCTAAGTTCATTGTGGCAAACACAATCATCTCTTGTCTAACTAGATAGCATCTACAACACTCTGGTTGCCTTGTTGTAGTTTTTAGAAACAAATATTGCTTTTGAAGCCAATAATCAATCTCAACATTACGTGTCAACTAATATCATAATGAAGTGTGCCTATACCAAATGAGATATATGCGGTGGAATTAATGCCACTAAAAGTTGGATCACAATTTGACCCAACATTTGAACCCAATTTGCTTCAAATATTTTTGATCAAGCTTTTGATAAATTAGTATTTTTGATATTTACCGAACAATCAATTATCCATAATTACAGTAGATCCACAAGAACATGCAAGAAAATTCATGTTTTTTTGTTAGCACATGAGCATCCCCATACTCGATTTACAATTATTTTTGCTCATCAATTTCTCCCTGTAACTCAATTCATCTGTGCAAGAAGATAGTTGTGCAAAGTCATAAGCTCCTGTCACATCTACGATATGTTGTAGAAAGGGCTCAATTGCAATATGTATTAGGATGCTATGAGTAAAAAATTCACCTTTTCAACATTCACATTCGTTGCAAATGACATTGCCTTCATACTTTTCTCGTCTAGCTTGAGGATATCTAACCATTGCTTGTCAAATTTTTTGAATTTGGTACTAGCAGTACAAAGGAGTACATCGATTGTAGCAAGGTTTTCTTTTTGAGGGGATATTATCTTCTTTCATTATGGGAAACTTGTTTGGTCATTTGCCTCTATGTCAACAATAGGGATGGGTACCATCACAGTTTCCCACATGCACCACATAGTCCGAATTTCCTTAATGGCTTGTGTTTCCTCTGCTCTTTCCCTCTTGTGGAATTGATTGCATGCTTGCATATCACACCCTAGAATATAGATCATGTCATCATTATATTGTATCAGAATAACATGAGTGCCTTACATTGAAGAGTGTCTCTTTGCCAATCTCCTTTTTTCTTCTTTGTTTTCTTGGCATGGTTCAACGTTTTGAAATCATCCTTGACATTTAATGCACTTTCTGTACTTTGCAACATTTTACCCTTCTAATAAGATGCTTGAAACCATTGATACCCTCTCGACTATAAGTGGCAAATCACCTATTCATTCACTTCATGAATAACCATGCAGTGATCCCGTCCAAAATCGAGATCTATGCAGTCACTTAGGTGCTAACACCCTCACGCTCACATAGTCATACATAACAAAAGATTACGCTGCCCTGGTCTGCAAAAATAAAGCTAAAAAAATGAATAAGCACATCTAAATAAGTAAATAATAAGGAATGCAATGTACAAGTGTGATAGCACAACCCAATTTATTTGCAATTTTACCATTTTTTGATTGTTAGTTTTCGTTTTGAAAAAATAAAAGAAGCGATAATAAATTCATTCATGAGTTTATTAAGGTACCATGATAATAAGATATGCATATCTAACAAAATTCCAGTTGTGTTACATTAATATACTCATGAATATAGAATACAGGAGTTTGTTTATATAGTTTCATTATTTGTATTTGACAAAAAAGTTTAATTGTGGGTGCATATCTCTTTCACACACTTTTACAAAATTCAATTAAAGCTACTAACTATTATAGTTCTATAACAATTGCTTTACTCTTACACTACTAGACGAAACTAACATGGGTATTATTAGCTCTAGTGTATATAATGATGTATGCGATATATGTCTGGATCTACATTTAGATACCAATAATCATATATATATCAGAGTATATCCAGGGTTCAAGGTTATTTACAATGATATATATGTATATATGTGTATATGTATATATATAATTGTGTGTATATATATTTGTAATTTGTGTGTGTAGAAAGAGAGAGCGCCACTTGAAGTGGTGTCTATACATCCTGCCCTCAAATTTTCCCTTTCTACTCCCAACTCTCTTAATTGTTTATCATACAATATATAAGTAAGAGATGCTGTTACGTAGTTGGTTATCACACATCCTTTGATCTAGTTGTTATCCAACTAAACCATCAACTACCTAGCAAATACCAGATCTCTTTGACAACCATTCAACAAAACGCACATGCTCCTCTTAAACGTGCACATCTCAGCAATAGTGACATTATATTTTGAAATATAGACATGTACCTAATATATGATGTAAAGTTCTCACAACATGCGACAAGTAATCACCATACCGACGTGATAATAGGATACCATTTCCTTCACATGGTTCTGAAGATGGCCGTCTAATTGGTTGGGGCGGGATAATAGGAAAGCGAGATAATGTCATCAGGGTAGGCCGTAGGCGAGAAGAATAAAGAAGAGGGAGTGAGGGCGACATTCATTTAAATTTTATATGGTACATCGGCCTGTTTAGTGCATTAGCACGAAATGAAATAGAATTAGTAGAATTAATACGAAACTACTGGATGGCATCGGAAAAAGATCCGCACAACTTCCACTCCCCTGTCGTCCCTTCGCTTGAGGAGTGGTAGTCCAAATCAGATTGAAAAATCGGTAAAAAAGCTACCTCATTCGCCCCCAAAAAATTAGTTGAATCCACTCCCTCTGCTTTGGTGGTCATCCAATTGAAAAATCGGTTAAAAAGCTACCTCATTCGCCCCCAAAAAATTAGTTGAATCCACTCCCTCTGCTTTGGTAGTCATCCATCCAACACACGAGATCCAACCACGTCGGTCATCACATTGGCGAGGGCGGGGCATGCATCACCTCATCATTTTGCCGTCGACGATCCGTAACTGGCGCAGAACTTTATTTGGACACTTCGCCTGCCTCATAGGGTGCAAGATTTGCTATTCCTCTATTAACAAGAAGTACGATGCTCCCTCGTCCAATTTCTACCGCGTGTAAGGTGTTTTTTATCAGGAATGCTGATTTCTATCCGCCTGTATACGTGCATTGAAATAGGTAGAGGAGTAGCGTGCTCTTGTTAAAAACGAGACCAACAAATCTCTACTCGCATCAAAGCATGCACTGGTCCTAGTCTGTCGCTCTTAAGTGGCATTCTTCTTCTTGTAGTTCAGTTTAGTACTCTTCGTCAGTCAATGTCTCCTTTGATGGGGTCCACAAGAAGGGCCCTCTTCTGACTTCTCCTTCCGCTCCAGAGTATCTCACTGAAGAACAAGCCGTTCCATGGAAGAATGAAATGGTGCTCTTGTGAAAAACGAGAGCAACAAATCTCTACTCGCCTCATAGCATGCACTGGTCCTAGTATTTCTCTCTTAAGTGACACGAGATTACCATATCATGGATTCACGGAGGGCACAACGAGGGCCGGGGACATTACCACCACACACAGTAACAAAGTCGCACTCGTCCCACTACACTTCAGTGGGGAGTGGCGACCTAACATGGTGGGGTATGTTATTGGAGTCAGCGGGGGACTCGGGGGTCACTTGCCATTCCTCAATTGACGGTTGTTCGTATAGAAGTACAAAATTCGATGCAGTAAATTTAAACAATATATTGTCGTTGAGGCGTGTAGGATGTACTGTGTTTAAAAGTATTTTTACAGCTCTCGACGAAGATCGTGGGTGCAGTTGGCGAAGATGGAAGCTACCCTCCCAGGGTGCAAGAGTGTTTGTCGGCACAAAATCACGACGAATCGACGATCAGCGAAAGGAATTTGATCGTTTTTCCAATGATCATACAAACAACAGAGATTAAAGGTAGATATAGGAATGTTCCTTTTTTGGTCAGAAGAAAACGGCCGCAACACCTTTATTAAAAAGAAACACAACACCATGAAAAGATTCATTCGGTTGAAGACCCTAACAGGTAGCGGTTCGGAACCGTAAACAAACATACACAACCGCTCACATTTGAGAGTTGCTTCACATATGCAAATTGGACGAGTTAGCCAAGTGGCAAAATCATTTTGGGGACACGCTCACACAAAGAGCCCACAAGGTCGGATTTGTACCCTACCCCTACGTGAGGGGCGCAACATGTGTCGGCCACCCGTTTAAGTGGTCTCTAGACCGCCTAGCCCAAATCCCTTTGTGATATCCCACCAAAGCAGTGTGTAACACATGTCCTCTATATTTTCTAAAATATCCTATGGATAAGAATCCATATATAAGGAGGGGATTCTCTAAGCTCACTCGTGGGACTAAAACTTCCTTTTTGGTCATTTTTCTACAACAATTTGTCACTATTTTAAAACAAAAATAATAAAAACTTCAAATAAGAGCTAGGAAATCAGTAAAACTAATCATGCATTAGAAGTATAATAGAGCAATATGATATTTACTTGGATGCATTACAACAATATCCAATTATCACAGCTTAGACACAAAGTATGCATTCTAAATTAGGACTAGTTATAGCATAGAACATTTAATGTATACAAGTTTCATATATTATAGTCAACACTACTTGGACTATGTAATTAATTAATGTTAGATGCTTACATTAGTATTTTTAAACAAAAGCGGGCAAAAAGCGGGAAAAAAGCAGGAAAAACGGGTGAGGCACGCAAAAAGTGGGTGTTTATGTTCAAAACGCTTAACCGGGCGCTTAGGGGCTAAATTAGGCAGATGCGGGTCATGGCCGATTAAGCGCCCGCCTGGGCCGTTTTTTAATTCACTGCTCTCCAATGCTTGAATCTCACAAAAAATCTCTCTTCCACCACCTCAAACAACAATCCAAACAATAACAACGAGATCATGAATCTTAGTATTACTTATGCTATACAACCTGGAATTGCCAAATATTGATAAGTGGGGGATTTGCACGAAACCCCCAAAATTTATCGGCAATGTTTTAAAAAGCGCAAAGCAAGAAGTTTTTGGACAAGACTTTGTGGCCTATCACTCGCTAGACCGGCGGTTAAGCGGGTGCTTTTTAAGAAAACAGATGCTTAAAATTTCAAATATTTCTAACAATTTTTGCACATATATACCTAAATAAATATTATAATTTGTGAACGTTTAACATAGTTTAATCTATGTATTCCTATAAAAGTAATATTAAGTAACAACAATAAAGAGTTAATAAATTCAACCATCCACAGAAAATCACCTGATCGATGTTAGACTGTTAATATAAAATAGCTAACTAGCTATATTAAATTAGTAGCTAATAATATATTAAATCAACAACTATATATGCATTCATATTCATTTAGTATAAGTGTAGTATACACTCATATAGATATTAGGTCACAATACTGACTTTAATGTTATCAAACATAAAATATATGATAGGGAAAAAAGCGGACAAAGTGGGCGAAAAGCGGAAAAAGCGGGCTAAAAGTGTCCGCTTAACCCAAATATGCTCAACAACCACATGAAGTATATTTTAATCGACCAGGAGGCCCAGGACCTTGTGCCACTTAAGCGGCCGCCTAGCACGGTTTTAAAACACCTCCTACCTGTATTGGTGCTATACACAGTTCCCACTGGTCTACTGAAACCCATGTCCCAATTGAAAAACACACAAAGCCATATCTGATGGTATCAGATATACTCTCACACATGGAACCCAACTTCGACAGGTGTGGACTTGGAAGTTTTTGGAAATATCGAGGAAACTTTAGAATTTTTGCAACCAAACTTTGACACAACTTCGACAAAAATTAAGCTAAAAGTAGTCATTTTGTGATGAAAATCGATAGATTCCATCAAATCTAGATAAAAAACACAAATATGTTTACATATAGCTATCCTTATAGGTGTACATATGTTAAAAAATACACGATTACATGTAGTCTTCTTTGGACTACATAGTTCTTCCATATATAAAGTTTATGACAATAAACAAACTACATAAAAATGGTGTAAATCTATGATAGATCTAGTAGAGAGGGGGTCAATCTATTAATAATAGCTTAGAATAATAAAAACTAACATCAAAATTACCTTACCTCAAGCTCCAACACTTTTTTCTCCCGCACGTAGCAAATTCCACAAAACATCAGAAGAATGTTGCCAACTTCGGCGACTTCGACATATGTCGAGGACATTGTGGAATATATGAATGGACCTGAGTAGACCTGTCAAACTGGGTCCAAATCCGCGGGTGCCCATGGGTCGACCTGTTTAAGTTGGGTTTGGGTCGTAAAATTTGACACCCGCTGGAAAAAACCCAAACCCGTACCCACCCGCTTAATTAGCGGGTTTCATGGGCAATCCGCGGGCACCCGCGGGTGACCCGCATAATTGTACAGATTTTATTATATGGTAGAATATTCAAGACACAACTTATAAGTCACGCTTCTCGCTGGCGGAGAGTCCTAAAATGCTAACCTACCGTCTACCGAAGGCGGAGAGTCCTAAACCGCCCCATCCGTGATTCGTGAATCAGTTCCAAGCAAGGCGCTGCGACTGCGTGCCCTAGCCCCTAACCTACCGAAGGCGCCTCCGCACCGGACGACGGTTGAGGACAGATCGACGCGGCCTCCGAGCGGGGTGTTTTGCGGGGCTTCATGCCCTAACCAGCTAACCTGCAGCATCGACGCGGTCCGCGGACGACTTGCGACAGCAGAAAGAGCATCAGCCAGTCCGCCGGCTTCTCTCCGCCAGTCCGACTTGCAACGACGCCAGTCCGACTTGCAACGACGCAGAACTTCTCCTGCCTACCTTCACTCTGCCAGTCCGCCGGCGTAGCATCAACAGTGCCTCGGTCGTCAGTTGTGATCAACAACTCCCTGTCTGGTCTTCTTCTGCCTATTTCTCGGCGTAGCATCAACAGCCCCCTGTCTCCCCACAGAAGAACTATTGGCAAAGCTCACAGCTCACAGCTCACAGCTAGCCAGCTAGCCGCCAGCCGCTAGGTACATGGCAAGCTCTATCCTTTTCTAATTCTTTGCATGAAATCGAACCAAATGACTTTTGTTTCTTTATTCTACCTGATCATCACCTCAATTGAGTGAACGTTGGGAATACTATTGTGCTTCTTGTTAGTATTATTCCACCCAATTCGTCTTCTTCCTAACACAACGACAGAGTGTTGTGTGGATGCCTGGATGGCAACACATTTTTTATTTGGCCTCTTATGTAAACAAACACCAGCAATACTTTTTTTTTTAATTTTGTATGGGCACCCGCGGGCAACCCGCAACCCGCTGGGTCGGGTTTGGGTTTGTCTTTGTTCCACCCGTTTAGAACTCGATCTTTTTGACCCGCACCCGCGAGACCCAAACCCGCAACGACCCAGCCCATACCCAACCCACCCACCCGTTTGACAGGTCTAGACCTGAGCCTACTTCTTTGACATGTGTAAATGTCGACAACTTTGACAGAATGTCAAGGATATTTTGGGATGAGGATGTTTATGTGGATTTGACATCGCCATCTCTCGACAATGAAAAAATCGGCGAAATTTCGCCAAATATCGACGACATTTAATACCATTCTCTCTGACAAATTATATATATGTTTGTCTGTCAATATATAAAATATATACATATGTGTATGTATGTATATGTATGTGTGTGTATATATATCAATGATTAGGAAATCGGCTATGCGGCTGAATAAGCGGTTCAGTCCATGGGCCACTGCACATATAGTGAATCACCTCTTCAAGCGGGCGAAGCCCGATTAAGCAGTAAAAACTGCACACATGCGACCACATATTCACGCTTTTCAAATAGGGCTTGTTTTTTTTTCTAGTCTAGTAGTCTCAACCCCATTACACCCTAGACCCCTCTCCGATACCCTCGATACCCGAAGAAACCCCGACACGTAGGGTTTGCGCAGGTGATGACTCCTGTTGCGGCGACCCTCTTTGATGCACCATGCTCTCTAGGTGTCGCGTGCCTTGTGTCGGCCTCTGTTTGTGCTCAGACTCTACGTGTGGTGGCTCTCAAGCAATGCAACACCTCTCCTTGAGTCGCTTGGACGATGACTTCTCTGAGCTTGGATGGCGGCCTCTTCAACCTTAGACAAGCCTTCTTTAACCTTGGACGACGACTCCCCACTTACAACCACATGTTTGCTTTCTTCTTCGATTTTGGGCTAATCAGTAGTGTTCCTCACTTCCCTTCGTTTTTCTATTTCCTCTACCATCTATAGCCTCTAATCCGTCATGTATTCTTCTCTGTATTCTTCCACCTCCTTCCAATTGCATGAGTAACAATATTCCCAATTTTACATTTTTCTCTTCTTCACGGTAACGTCTTCTCCATTTTCTCTTCTACAGTATAACCTCTTCTCTATTTTCTCTTCTTCTGTATAACATCTTCTCAATTTCGTAACTCCTAAATTGAATTTTCTTTTCTTCTCGATTTCTCCTTTCCCCCCTCTTCTTCTCCTATTCCCCTCCTCTTTCAGTTAACAGGATGTCAGTAGTGCTCTCCTCCTGTTCTATTTTTCTTCTTCAACCAAACAGGACATCCTGTTCTAACTCTTCTTCTTCTTCTTCTTCTAACTTCTCTTCTAATTTCTCTTTCAATTTCTCTTTCAATTTTTCTTCTGATTTCTCTTTCTTTTCAACTTCTCCTTTACATACAGTAAGTCCATATTCCCATATTTTTCCTTCCCGACTCATGTTCTCTTCTTCTAATATTTTCTTTCAACCCTCCTTCCACTCATCCCACTTCGATATCCTCTTCCTTTTTTACCCCTCCTTTTTGTGTTTACTATCTTGCCAACTACAAATTAGATAACTACTTTGCTTTGATGATATTGACTGGATTTTTTTTATTCATTTGCATATAGATGGCCAACTGATTGCATGCCTGATTGCATTTTCATATATGCCTAATTGCTGATTTTCTGTTCATATAATTGCTGTTAAAAAGTAAGTTTTATAGAACAGCTATACGACCATCCATGCTCTATGGGAGTGAATGTTGGGCGGTGAAGAAACAAGGTCTCAACAAGATGAACGTGGCCGAAATGCGTATGCTGAGATGGATGTGTGGGAAGACAAGAAAAAATCGTTTGAGAAATGACTATATCAGGAATAAAGTGGGGGTGGCGAGCATTGAGGACAAGTTGCGTGAGGGTCGACTCAGATGGTACGGACATGTGCAACGCAGACCTACTAGTGCGCCTATACGAAGCAATGCTATTGAGCCAAACACTATAAATAGAAGAAGAGGAAGGCCTAAATTAACATGGGATGAGCTTATAAAGAGAGATTTTGAATCTCTACATCTCAATCCGAATATGACCCATGATAGAGCTGAATGGAAACGAAGGATCCATGTAGCCGACCCCAACATAGTTGGGATTGAGGCTTAGATGATGATGATAATTGCTGGTTTGCTGCTCATATAATAGCATGCCCATCCAATTAGGTTCATTTCTCTTTATTGGATAGATTGTATTATTTGGTTGTTGCCTTTTTTTGTATTGTATTGTTTGGTTGTTTGTTGGTTATTTGCATAAATTGAATGTGTTGTTTTGTTGATGTCTTTTATTTACTGTCTCTAGTGTGATTTCGCCATGAGTTGCTTGGTTATTTGGCACTTCTTGTTTACTTGTTATGAACCTTTCGGGATGTGTTAGTTAAACTATTTTCATCTTCAATGATGCTTATTGCTTAGTTAACATTCTAAATTATATTTTGCTTGTTGTTATATCCTCATTTATAAATGTTTGCTTTATATAAATAATTATATAGGGTCAATATATAAATTTATGTAAAATATAATAAATATATGTAAAAAATCCAAAAATGGCTATACTCCGGCATATTGTATTACTCTATTCAGTACCCTGTCCGTCCGTACACCGATTACTGCTTTTCTGAACACACAGATATATATATATATATATATATATATATATATAGGCTAGAATACACTGGAGTGTATTCGGAGCAGAATACACTCAAGTAGTTTTTCATGATGCAATATTTTTTTCAAAAATCTAATCCATTGATCTTCTTAAACATCTTGTGAATAGCTCATACGCAAAATTTGAGCACATTTGGACATTTATAGATCATGTTATAAAGACCGCAAAAATCATGCATTTCAAATTAGTTTCGCGCGTCAATTTTGTTGCCCTTGGATGAGTGACTTACACTCATCCAAATGGGTTCAAAATTTGTATGTAGCCTAGTTATAGTATGACAGTGAAGATCAATGGTTTACATTTTGCAAAAAACAGTCTTGATATGCAAACACACTTGAGTGTATTCGTGTGATCTGTACACTCGAGTGTATTCTAGCCTGACTCTATATATATGTATATGAATGTATGTATGTATACATATATATGTATGTATGTATATATATATACATACATACATACATACATATTGCCGACAAGGAGTGGCTCAAGTGGTCAAGTACGGTGTCTCCTCATGAAGGGACCTGGGTTCGAATCCCAGTTGCCGCCTTGATTTACCACCCTCCCGGGCGTTCAACCTCTGTCACGGGCGTGGAAGAGGGGGGGAGAAATCTTTTTCTCTTAATCCCATATAATACATACATACATACATACAACAAGCGTGCGTCCGTCTCCCTATTCTCCGACGATTGCGAGGCGATCACAGCCATGGCATGGCACCTACATCGACGGCTACTCCGGCCAGCGGTGTCCACCCCCATACCGCACATGCCAAGCCACCCAACCCCACCGCCAACCCACCACCACCAGCCTTTGAGAAGACCAGCGACGCTGAGAGCAATAACCCTGTAGAAAATAAGATTCAATGCAATTGAATGGGATGAATACATGACTAGATGCCCTCTCCTTTATATAGGCGAGGGGAGACGCCCTAAGACTTAGGACGCAAGTAATCTAAACGGGCTGAAATACAGAAGCCCAATAACTAATTAACCTATCAACTAAATAGGCTAATATAGACTCTCTAACACACCCCCTCAAGCTGGAGCATGGGTGAAACACATGTCCAAAGCTTGGTGGTTACAAGACTCAATAAAACGATAAAAGAAAAGATAAATGAAAGATAAAAGATAAATATCACTCCTCATACAAAAGATGAATACCCCCCCCCTAAACAAAACTCCCCCTGAATCATATGGCGACGCCTCTCCTATGGAATTGTATTCTGTAGGCTGGAGATTCTCGAGCTTTGGAGATGGTCTTGTGGAGCGCATCTGGAATGAAAAAGTCTGAAATGGAACCTGAATACTGCAACATTAATTTGCCACTTGGAGTAGACGATCATCAATACCACGACTACGACAACTTGACTGGAATACGTACTTAAAGCGGTACGAACGCGGATCTCCAATGATGATGTAGCAGTAGTGTTGTCTTCAAAGCGTTTGAGAAGACGTGCATAACGTGGCACGAACACGAACAGACGATATGCTGGTGATACAATGCAGGCACCATAACTCTGTCGCATGAACCTTGGGGGCTTGACAGGAAAGGAGATATCATCCATCAAGGAAAGTCCCAAGAAGATCAGCGGAAGGCGATGCTAATACAGCAGATGCAACTCGGAGAAGACGTGATAAAGCAGCTCGGTGAAGATAAATCTGGATGAATCAACCTTGCAGAAGTAGATTGGCAGGCTTGCAGAGCTTTTGAAAATCTGAAGAAGCACCCATCTGTCTCATGTAAGTGCAGCTGAAGAAGTACACCATCAACACCTGACGTACATAACGCGGTACGAACGCGGATAGCTCGGTGTTGACGCTGAATGAAGATCCTTCAATGCTGTCTAGAAGTAGAGAACGGATGTGCTGAACAATGTGAAGCTCCATGAAGATAATAGTCTGGAACATATATAGCCTGAATACATATATCATTTCTTCTAATACTCTCTCTCTCTCTCTCTCTTCTCATCTCTTCCTCTCCTCTCTATCCCCCCTGCACACCAAATATGACGAGAGTGAGTGTTTGGTGTGGAGAAATGGATATATGACCCCCCTGTGGAAAGGGATACACACATGATATGGGTGGGTGGGAAAGGAATTAGTGGATTTGAGAGGATTTTGTGATATGGAGATGTGTAATATGTGGATAATGAAATTGATAACCGAAGAGAATATGCTAAATGGGTCGATGTAAGATCCAGATAGGAAAAATTCGATTAGGCTTAAAATTGGATCCGATTAGCAAAGATATGACCCATGGATAATGGATGGCATGGTTGAATATGGTGGAATGCTTTGGCCAGGGATAGGTGATGGAGTTGGGGCAGCAACAACGAGGACTCAACGACGATGGCAATGGATAATGGATGTCAGCGGCAGCAGGATGGAGCAGAAGCCAGGGGGCTTGATGATGGCAACATTGACTGAAGAGTGTGATCGTTGGCTGGGGATACGGTTGCTGCTAAATGAGGAAGCAACACTACAGTGAACAGACACACAATGATTGCGATGATTGCAGCGGCGGGTGGCAACGTGATTGGCAGCAACAGGATGACTGTCACTGACTGAAGAGTGTGATTGTCGGCTGGGGATATGGTTGTTGCTAAATGAGGAAGCAAGTAATCTAAACGGACTGAAATACAAAAGCCCAATAACTAATTAACCTATTAACTAAATAGACTAATATAGACTCTCTAACAGAAGCTCCATGAAGATAATAGCCTGGAACATATATAGCCTGAATACATATATAATCTCTTCTCATACTCTCTCTCTCATACATATTCTCTCACTCTCTCTCTCTTCTCATCTCTTCTTCTCCTCTTTATAGATAATAGCCTGGAACATATATAGCCTGAATACATATATCATCTCTTCTCATACTCTCTCTCTCATACATATTCTCTCTCTCTCTCTCTCTTCTCATTTCTTCCTCTGATACCAATAGAAAGGAAAAGAAGAGATGAGAAGAGAGAGAGAGTGAGAATATGTATGAGAGAGAGTATGAGAAGAGATGATATATCTATTCAGAGAGAGAGAGTGAGAATATGTATGAGAGAGAGAGAGTATGAGAAGAGATGATATATGTATTCAGGCTATATATGTTCCAGATAGAGAGGAGAGGAAGAGATGAGAAGAGAGAGAGAGAGAGTGAGAGAATATGTATGAGAGAGAGTATGAGAAGAGATGATATATGTAAATAGGCTAATATAGACTCTCTAACAAACCCTAACCCAGCGGTTATGGGAGGAAGCAAGGAAGGCACGCCGTCTGGATTGGGTAAGGCAGGTCAGGAACCGACGTGATCTAGACGTGCATGGACTCAGGTCCTTAAACGCCCGCCGCCCTAGGGTGAGGAGGAGCGATACACGCCGCCGAGGAGAGAGGACGACCTAGTGCTCGTTGAACTGGAGGACGAGGAGTTCGACCGAATGAAGAACATTTGGGAGTACTCAATCCTGGTCTATGTGATCAGCAAGCGACCCTATTACCAACATCTTCAAGCTTGGATCCGACGCGTCTGGCTCCCAAAGGTGCGTCCGAACTGCTGTCAAGGGACAAGGGCTTCTTCTTGGTCAGGTTCTCCAACACGCTTGACAAGACGACAGTGCTTGAACTGGGACCTAGATGGTTCGATGGGCAGTTGGTGATTGCCAAAGATTACCGCTATGGGGACAAATTGAAGCGTGATGCCTTAGCCTCCATACCGGCTTGGGTCTCTTTGAAGTCAGTCGGGAGATCGTGGACTCGCAAGGCAACATGTACCATCGCAGCAAGAGTCGGTGAGGTGCTGTTCATCGATGAGAGAGCTTTGGAGGAAGAAACGCCAAGAGTGCTGGTGGAGATCAATGCAGATGTGGAAACGCCAGACACAGTGTGGCTGAAGGTGCGCGGGCGGGAGGATATTCCAGTGGGAATCGAACTGGATTATGAAACTCCTAAGTGCAGACACTGCGTTGTGTTTGGACACAGGCCAATTGCGAGGAGAAGAAACCAGAACGAAAGGAGACATGTATGGAGGGAGAAACCCAACGCGCCGGAGGCTGAGACTTCCGAGCTAACGTCGAAGATGTTAGGCGAGGAAGCTAGCTCCGGAGCCAAGACAAAGGGATCTGATTCCAGGGAATCGGAGGGGGACAATAGCTCGTCTGAACCTGGGACTGCAGCTGCTGGAGACAAGGACGTGGCCTTGGAGGAGGACAACCACTGCAACCAGGCTTCTAGCACTGAGAGTCCCCGAGTCCAACAGGAGGGTGAGTTCACTCCCCCTTCGCGGAGGAAGGGAACAACTAGGAATGGTATGCCACGACGTAGGGTGTTGGATCCATATTGGATTCTAGTAACATGTTTGACACACTAAATGAATATGAAGAGGAGGATGCTGAGCTGATTGCACAAAGAAGAAGAGAAGAACCGAAGAAAAACGACAAGAAGAAAGAGCCTCCCAGGCGTACCCGGGCAAACCGAAACCATTAATATGTCCATATTAATGTGGAATATTAAGGGTGGGTGCGATAGGAACAAGGAGGTTCGCGACTGGGTTGCTACTAATAGATCATCTATTATAGCACTAGTTGAAACTAAGATCAGAGAGAAGAATAAGCAAAGATTTGGGTACTTGTTTCCACAAGGATGGGAACACGTGTCCAACCTTGAATATTCTGAACTGGCGAGAGTTTGTCTGGCATGGAAGCCCAACGCTTGTTGGATGACATTGTTAAAGATGTCAGATCAAGATATTATGGTGGAATGTGCGAATGCAGCTGGACTACACATGTCTTACAACAATATATGCTCATAATGATGCCAAAAGAAGACGAGAGCTATGGCAGGATTTAGCACTTATCTCGAGGCAGGTGAAAGCCCCCTGGATGGTGATAGGTGACTTTAATAATGTCAGACTACAAGGGGAAAAGATAGGAGGAAGACCGGCTCTACGATCAGTAATTGATGCTTTCAACATGGCCATTGATAAAGCTGAATTGATTGAGCTGCCTATGACAGGTGGAGACTTATTCACATGGAACAATAAACAAGATCCAAAGGACAGAATTGCAAGTAAGCTTGACAGGGCTTTAGTGAATGAGGAGTGGTTAAAGATGTTCCCTAGTGTGCAGGTGAAGGCTGGAGGTTCATAACTAAGTGACCACGCTCCACTTACAGTGCAAATTATGGAGAAGAAGCAGAAGAGGGGACCCTTCAGGTTCCTTAATTAGTGGGCTGAATGGAAGGGCTTTGGCTAGATTGTTAAGGAAAGCTGGAATTTACAGGTGCATGGGAATCCCATGTATGTATTTGCAAAGAAATTAGCAAATACTAAAGCAGTTTTAAAGAGACGGGCCAAGGAGGAAGTAAACATTCTAAACTTGATTGCAGAGGCAAAGAGTGAATGTAAAAAGGTGAGGAAGCTTCTTCTCGCTCTTCCACTTGATGAGGATCTGATTAGAAAGGACCCTGAACTGAAACTGATGCTCGGAGATCTTAAAAAAACAGAGGAAAAGTTCTACTGGCAGAGAAGTAGGGAAAAGTGGATGGAAGATGGTGACAGAAACACAAAGCTCTACCACTTGGCAGTGAAAAGAAGGGAAGCTAATAATATTATTTCTGAGTTGATTGATGCAGAAGGAAAAGTAGTCAACAGGCAGGAGGACTTGGAGGAGGAAGCAATGCAATTCAATAGTGCCTTGTCTAATAAACAATTTGAGGAAAGGATTGAGGAGGGAAAGCTAGATTGGAGACCTAAACTGTAGTACACACAATAACATTCTCACGAAAGAAGTGAATGAACAGGAGGTCAAGGAAGCTCTATGGAGTATTGGCTGCAATAAATCACCTGGTTCGGATGGTTTTAATGCTTTCTTCTACAGGGCTGCATGGGATACCATTAAAGACGATCTGGTGAAGTACGTGAAGTGGTTCTTGCAGGGAGGGAACATGGTAAGATAGGCCAATCATGCATTTTTGGTGCTTATTCCTATGAAGAAGGTAACGACTTCCCTTGCTGATTTTATGCCTATTGAATGCTTTTCGGTCCAGTATAAAATTATTACTAAAATTTTGGCGGCAAGGTTAAAGCTCGTCCTCCCCTTTCTCATTTCTGAAACCAAGGGGCATTTATAGCAGGCAGGAGTATTAGTGACTGTGCTCTTCTCGCTGATGAGTTCTTGGCAGATTATAATGTGATGAGAGGTAGCAGGAAAGCCTGTATGAAGTTAGATGTGTCCAAGGCGTATGATAGTGTGAGATGGGAGAAACTTTGGTGGATAATGAAGGAGATGGGGTTCTCTGAACAATGGATAAGGTGGATGCAACAATGTGTTGGCACTACGAGCTTTTCCGTTCTTATGAATGGTACTTCTGCAGGGTTGTTCAAGGGAAGTAATGGTCTGAGGCAAGGGGACCCTCTGTCACCGCTCCTCTTCACTGTTGTTATGGAATATTTTACACAGAAGATGAAACAAGTTGAAGATAAGAAGCTGATTCAAGCTTACACTGTTCACGGCATGAAGGTAATGAGTCACTTAATATTTGCTGATGATGTACTTGTGTTCATAGAAGCCAAGGTGAATATGATGGTGGAGCTGAATATTCTTTTGAAAACATTGGTGAGCAGACCAGACTACGTACCAATGTGAGTAAGACCCATCTCTACATACCTAAAATTGCAGCCAAAATGAAGCTAGATTGCGGGAAGGGGGTTAGAGTTGGGTAAATTCCCTACCAGAGATTTAGACTTCCCTTTGGCGGGTGGGAATCTACAAGTAAAGGACTTTGCTGAATGCATTGACAAGCTTGATGAAATGATCGCAAGATGGCCTTCCCAAAAGACTTCTATGGCGGGACGAGTTGTGCTTACAAAGTCAACCGTTGAAGCCCTCATCTTCTGGGTGCAACAATGTGAGATTCCATATGCTATACTGGACAGGATGGAGATGAAAATTTCTGACTTTGTTTGGGCAAGTGAATATTATCCTATGAGATATGCTAAGCTGGCGTTGCCTAGAGAAGAAAGTGGTTTGTAGCTAAAAACTCCTAGAGACATTGCTAGATGGGGGACACTAAAGAGAATAATTGCCTACCAAGACAAAAGCACACTGTGGAGCCGTTGGATGAGGGATAGATACCCACAAGGATTGGAATTCTAGCCAAGAACTCGGGAGGGATATTCACGTACTATTCATATGATGAGAGAGTTGTGGCCGAAGGTAAAGCATCTTTTCATACCATGCCCTGCAGGTGATTGGAGACTAATCAACCAAAAGTTGGACCTATGGGAGGTCACACGTACAAGAGCGGAAAGAAATGAACTAATGGAACGTATTTGGAGCGTCAATCACGTACCAAAATGGTTCGTTGACAACTCTGGATAAGGTATATAGATGGAACAATGACTCCCCTACTATTTGCTTGTTATGCAATGAAGAAGATGAGGATCATGATTATATTTTTGGGAGCTGTGACTTCACTAGGAGCTGTGTGGAGTTTGGCATGCAAGGAGTTCAAGCTGCATGTGGAGCTGGCCGGTGATGCTAGGAAGATGATTCAACGATGCAGGACGAGTGAGAAGAAGAACCTTATGTATGCTGCTACATGCTTTCATGTTTGGAGCGTAAGGAACAATTGCAAACACAGGGGTATAGCTAAGAGTGTGAGTTGCATTGCTGTAAAAATTTGTGAAGGTGTGAAATGTAAGTTACGTGCTAGTTAGATGTGTGAGTTTCTTCACGTTGATGTTATGTAGCAACGGGCTATATGTAACTTTGGACCTATTTTTGTAGGAAGAAGTCGGAATATATATTTACCTGATTCCGATACATACATACATGTCCGCAAGGGTGTGGCTCACCGGTGATCGGACCGTGAACGCAGGCTGAGGTCTCAGGTTCGAATTCTCACGGGGATGAATAAACTGGTATTTATGTCTGACATGGTTTGTGCCGGAACTAATGGGTTGCACACTTGGTTTACCATACTCCTCCTGTGTCGGGCCTCCACAGGTTAATGAGGGGTCGGGGAGAGGAAGTCTCCTTGATGACTCATACATACATACGCACGCACGCATATATGTATGTATCCGTTCCATACTGTATTTATATCTATATATATTAGGTAGGTGCTGTTTCCTGTGTGCAAATTTATGTCTGCCATTTTTCTAAACTGTTCCCTTCATAGAATAAACATTAACTGTCCGGCTTCTGGGAAATAACTTTCAAAGCAACGGTAGGCATTCACTTCTGCGAATATGCTGTTAACATGTCATAGAA
Organism: Alisma plantago-aquatica; assembly: GCA_963693085.1. Taxonomy (NCBI): domain Eukaryota; kingdom Viridiplantae; phylum Streptophyta; class Magnoliopsida; order Alismatales; family Alismataceae; genus Alisma; species Alisma plantago-aquatica. Next base: position 629,332,767 of record OY856413.1, read on the forward strand.
ACCGACTAGCAGGTAAACAAGGTCGCCTTGAAACTAGCAAATATATTAAGATTAAGACGGATTGGAGTGCTCAATCTGTAGTACGGTTATTGTTTTTGGAGATTGAGTATTTGCTCTTTGGAATGAGTCACTTCTAATTCACATCTGATTTTAGAGCTTCTGTCAAATTTAAAAATCTTGAGCGTTTATTGCACATCCTTTTTTTTTGACAGTGCCCTGTCCTTCGCCTTATGCCTTTACAATGTTTTAAAAAGCGTGAAGCGGGAGGCGGGCGATTAAGCGGGCGATTTTTGAAAAAGCGGATGCTTAAAATCTTATAGATTTATATACAAAATTACATGTATGTGTATATAAAAAATATATTTCTAAGGAAATCAGTAATACTAACCAGTAGTTTCAATTAGTAATGAACGAAATCTGCAAGAAAATCAGTAAAATCAGTAAAACCATTAGAAGTATAATAGAGTAATACGATATTTACTTGGATATATTACAGCACTACCCTATTAAATACAGCTTACATACAAAGTTTGCATTCTAAAAGTAGGACTAGGTATATCATAGAACATTTCATGTATACAAGCTTCATATATTATACTCAATACTACTTAGATTATATATTTAATTAACATTACATACTTACAGCAGCATTTTTTTCAAAAAGCGGAAAAAGCGGGAAAAAAGCGGGTTTTTCTTCAAACCGAGTAAGCGGGCGTTTAAGGGTAAAATTAAGCGGATGGGGGTCTTGGCCGATTAAGCGCCCGCCTGGGCCGTTTTTTAATACACTGTGCCTTTGTTTTCCCTTATGGACAATGTCTTCTTAATCGTTTATTGCTTTATGACACTTATTATCTACCTTCATACAATTTCCCCTTTGCAGATTTTTAAGAAATAGATCATGGCAGATCTAGAGAATTTGTTGCTGGAAGCTGCTGGGCGGACCAGTGGCTCTAGTAGGAAAAATCAAACTCACTCACAGGCAAGACGGAGGCATGGTGGGTACTCTGATGATGATAGTGAATCTGGAAGTGATGAAGGCCCCAGTAACAGAAAGCGCCCTGGATCTCAGATACCCCTTAAGAAAAGGTTTGATGCTCCTGAGAAAGATGGTAGAGGCAGTAGAGTAGATGACAATGACGACGATGATGATTATGACGACGAGGATGATGATGGCAGAGAAGGCAGTGATGATTCTGATAGTGATGCCTCTTTTGGAAGTGATTTGTATAAGGATGATGAGGATAGGGAAAAGCTCTCAAAGATGACTGAGCTTGAAAGGGAGATAATATTGCATGAGAGAGCCACAAAGCGCGATGATCACAAACTAAAGAAAAAGGTTAAGGCAGCATCGTTAAAGAGTGACAGGAGGGACACTAAAGAAGCTCGTCCTCTGCCTTCCAGATTCTCCCGTTCTTCAAGTAAATCTGACAGGATGGCAAAAGATGACGCTTTAAACGAATTGCGTGCTAAACGGCTCAAGCAACAAGATCCAGAAGGCTTTCGCAGAACGAGGGATGCAAGTGGTGTTGGTAGTCTGCGTGATTCTTCTCCAGCTAAAGACAGGAGGACTTCTGTCCCTGCAAGCCCTTCTGAATCAATCTCTAGTGAAAGTGACAGCAGCAAAAGGCATGGCAACCAGGGCTTTGCCAGGACAGATAATGACGCAAGTGAGGATGATGACTCAGTGACATCTGGAGGTGATCCGCTCACATTTGATGATATCAAAGCCATCACCATCCGCAGGTCTAAGCTTGGAAAATGGTTTATGGAGCCATTTTTTGAAGAACTAATTGCCGGGTGCTTTGTTCGACTTGGCATTGGTGTCACAAAGACTGGACAGAGAATATACAGGCTATGCATGGTGAAGAATGTGGATGCCACCGATCCAGATAGCCAATACCAGATGGAGAACAAGACCACTCATAAGTATCTGAACTGCGTATGGGGAAATGATGCTTCGGCGGCACGCTGGCAGATGGCAAGGGTGTCTGATGCCCCTCCGTTGGAGGAGGAATTCAAGGCATTGATCCGGGAAGTAGAGCGTAGTGGTGGACAGATGCCTGCACGGGAAGATGTTCTTGACAAGGTTGAGGAAATTCGGAAGATCAATAATTTTGTCTACTCAGCTGCCACAGTAAAGCAAATGCTGCAGGAGAAGAAATCGGCCTCACGAAGGCCTCTGAATGTTGCGGCTGAGAAAGACCGGCTTAGGAAACAAATGGAGAAGGCAGACAGTAGGGGTGATGAAGCAGAGATGGCCCGAATTAAGGCAAGACTAAAAGAGTTGGAGGTGATGTCTCATCAGCTAAAGGGGAAGGATTCCAAGGCCGTGAGGTTGGCTGAGATGAATAGAAAAAACAGGGCAGAGAATTTTAGGAGAGCCTCAGAGATGAAACCTGTTAACACTAGTTTGAAGGCTGGGGAGGCGGGCTATGATCCCTTCTCACGTAGGTGGACGAGGTCAAGGAATTATTATGTCTCTAAAACTGGTGGTGATAGTCAAGGTGCAGTAGCAGAAGGTGAAGCTGTGGTAAACACGAACGGGCTTATAAAGGATGTAATGGCCGGTGCTGTAGCTACGGCAGCTGCTTTAGAAGCTGCAGCTGATGCAGGGAAACTGGTGGATACAAGTGCTCCGGTTGATCTAGGGACAGAATCAAACTCGCTGCATAATTTTGAGCTTCCCATTTCATTGGCCGGACTCCAAAAATTTGGTGGCGCACAAGGTGTATTTGCTGGATTCATGGCAAGGAAGCAGAAAATAGAAGCGACTATCGGGTACAAAGTTGCTGAGAATGACGGAAGGCGGCATGCGCTGACCCTTACTGTGGGTGACTATAAGCGGCGCAGAGGTCTTCTGTGAAATTTCTCTTTCTTTTTCCGAAGGTGTGTGCCTTTTCTGCGTCTTAACTGGAAGCATCCATGGCTTCTGTATTTGGGTTCTAAATTAGCAAGTGGATGATAATGCCTTTTAACATTGTTAATCAACAGTTATCTTGTAAGGCTTTACAGTCGTAATGGCCATTTTTTCTTGTGGTTTTAGTAGTTAGATTGTAGAGCAGCCCTGCCTTGTGAATTATCTCAGAACCCAATGTTCCTGGTGTATCAAGAACAGAGATGTGGAAAATTTACACTCGTATGTTGCTATTTGTTCTTGTGTTTTTGTAGTTATATTGTATTTCAGCGCCTGCCGTGTGAATGCCTCATAACCCAATGCCCCGGTGTACCAAGAGCAGAGATGTGGAAATAATATCCTGTTTGGTTGGAGCGGGTGAAAAATGTGTTTACGCAGTGCACTTTCTCAACTACCGCCTTTTGTTTTTTCTGCAGTCGCACCCCAAGGAAACGTATCATATCTCCATTCTCAATACGTCGACAATGGATGAACAACCAGTGCCCCTGCAGTTTGTTTTTTGTGTTAGGGCTTGTCTGGTTGCATGTGTTTTCATTTCCATATGTGATTTTCAAGACAGTTGTTTTAAATCAGGAAAACCGGGCACACAGCAATTTCTTTGGTTTCTTGTCCCTCGACTATTGGAGTCCTGCAATTTGAATTTGAAAACATCGTTGCATTGGCACCGCCACCTACAGGTCATGTCCTGATCACGTTCTCAGCCACACAGGTCTGTTGTTGTATACACCAAAATACATGTTTTATCCAGCTCTCACACTGGGGGGAATTCGGGCATGGTCTTGGCCTTCTGATGTCATGCCAAGGCTATGAACTGCGTCCACAGTTCCTTTCTTCAAGATTGTTGTTCAATCAAAGGACATGCAATTACAATGGTAGTTGGAAAACAAGTGTACTTGAAACTAATTTAGTTCATTTTCACTCTAACCAAACGGGGCCTTGGGCCCTTAGACGCGTCACTTGGGATAGTTGAGTATCGACTGCTCTTCGTGCCTGTGCTGGTCTTCGAGTTTCTCTCCTCTCTGCTAGTAGCCATGGTTCATTCCCGGATGTGGCAACGGAGAGAAACCAATTATGAGGACACACTACGGGCATGTTTTGTTGATCATTCAGTTGGCATATCTATTTGATCTCTGGTTGAATTGGTTGCTAGTTATGGGAGATCCATCTAATGTAAAAGTGTACCTTTGGTTTAGTTTGATCAGATCTCTACTTCCTTCAGGTGACACCAATCCGCCATTGGTGTGGAGACGAGTCTCTCATACTTTTGTGGCAACAACAGTCAAATAAGGGGATCGAGACTTGTACGGCAGGAACAATTGCCCGTTGTCTACAAGCAACTGCTCGTCAATGACAACATATGGCATAACAGTCCTCGAGGAATCGAGACTCCATATTTTTCGTACTACAGAGTGTCTCATCTTTTGCTCATTGGGAGACAGATGAACGAATACTTCCGGTATAAAGATACTTTCCGGCAATGCACATGTGAGGAGAAAACAACCATGGAACGATATCATAAAAAACGAAAAGTTCTCAGCAATGCTGATCAGGGTAGTCTTGGGACATTGCTATGTGCAGTCAATTTTGGACCTAAAATTGAAGCTCCTTGTCTTTATTCCACGAGACAAGCTGCATAACACAAAAATACTATTTGTATGATACTCTAACGTGATTGCATCTGTTCATATTTGACTGTAGCGTTAAAGTCAACGGTAGCAGGAAGGAGACATGAGAATTTGTGGGAAGAGAGAGAAATAGAAAAATAAAAGGGAGTGAGAGGAGGGAAGTAGTGTAAAAGAGAGAAATAAAAACATGAGATAAGTAGTGGGTAGAGAGAAAAAAATAGAAGAAAGGAGGAAAGTAGAAGGGATGAAGTAGTTGGATGAGAGAAAAAGATAAAAAAGAACTTAGGGAGGAGGAAAGTAAGAAAATAGGGAAAAAATAGATGAATAGGAGGGAAGCAGTATGATGAGAGAAAGATAAAAATGAAAATTGAGGAAGCAAGGAAATAGTTGGACATAAAATATTAATGTGATATAAAACACACTTTTACATCCATGAATACAAAAATAACAATAAGAGAGGAGGGAAGTAGTGAGAAGAGAGAGGGAGAGAAAAAGGAAGGTGGAGGGAAGTAGCAGAACGACAGAGAAAATGAGGGAGGAGGAAAATGAGGATGGACTGACACAATTTATGTGTTAGAAAAAACATTGTAATACATTTAAACACAAATGGAGGAAAGTACCAGGAAGAGAGAGAAAGAGAAAACAAAAAAGAGGAAGGAAAAATTATTATTGTCTATAATCAATGTGGTATTTATGTTTTGATGTCTTGTTATCTCTGATCCAATATCTTATTTTTCTCTCTCCTCATCATTTTACTCCTCACTTCCCTCTAACAAATTCTCTCTCTCAAATTAGTATTTGAGTGGAAGACTATACATTAATATGTGTTATAAACACATTATAACAAATCTGAACAAATAGAGGAGGGCGGGAAATACATTAGTATGTGACATGTAACAAATTATAACACATATGAACATAAATAAAGAAAGTAGTGGGAAGAAAGAAAGATGAAATTTGATAGAGGAGGGAAGTAGTGGGAAATTATACATTAATTTGCGATACAAAATACATTCTAACACGTCACAATAAATGGAGGAGGTAAGTAGCAAGAGAGAGAGAGAGGATAGGAGGGAAGAAGGAAGTAGTGGCAATAATTTGATATTGCATTTAATTGATTTTTTTAATCTCTTGTAAGGGGTTTTGTTATATGTGGTCTAATGTTTTATTTTTCTCTCTCCTTATTTCACTCATCACTTCCTTCTTTTTGTACTTTATTCTCTAAAATTATTACATGAGCGCAAAATAAGACATTAATATTTGATTAAAACATACCATGCAAACACAAATGGAGGGAAGTAACAAATTAGTATGTCATTATTAACAAATCATAATATGAGAACAAAAAAAGAAAAGATAAGTAGTAATAAGAGAGAGAAAGAGATATATATAAGGGATGAGTGAAGTAGTAGGGAACAACACATTAATATATGCGACAAAATACATTATAACACACTTGAATGCAAATGGAAGGAAAAATTAGTAGGAAGAGAGAGATAGTTAAAAATAAGGAAGAGGAGGGAAGCAACACGAAGTAGTGTGTTCCTTATCATATATTATTGTGTCAATTTCAACTACTCTCATCAATCCTATTTTTTGTTTCTCTCTCTTTGCACCACTTCCCTCCTCCATTTATGCTCATGTGTATTATAATGTATTTTTGTCACATAATACTGTGTGAATTTCCATTACTTCCCCTACTCCTCATGTTTCTCTCTCTTATGAATACTTTCCTCCTCCATTTGTATTTACACATGTTATAATTTATTATCCCTCCAAGCCGTACATATGACTTTCATCGAATACAACTTTCCATAGAATTCTATATGTATCTATGAGATTGAGTATGGAATTCTGTTTACTCACTTTAAATTGAGTATCCATTTCCCTCATTTTCCTGCTAGGATTGGAAATCCTGTATTTTACATATCCATACGATCGAGTCCTTGGGTTTTCGAAATAGTGTAATGTAAAAAGAAGTGCTTCGAATCATTGCTATTTGATTCGGACCTGTTCTAAAAAAGTCGAGGTATTTCAAATTGTTTGTTGACACAGACAAAGTAAGGGAAAACCTCTGAAATGATTTCAATATTGGACCTTGGACATAGAAAAGTTCTGAATCGAATCTCTTTAGAAAGAAGATCCTTTGTCTCATAGTAGCCTGCTCCAGTCCCCTTACGAAACTTTCGTTATTGGGTTAGCCATACACTTCACATGTTTCTAGCAATTTACATGGCATCATCAAATGATACAAGTCTTGGATAAGAATCTACAACGCACTAGAACGCCCTTGTTGACGATCCTTTACTCTGACAACATCTAGGGTTCCTCGAACAATGTGATATCTCACACCGGGTAAATCCTTAACCCTTCCTCCTCTTACTAATACTACAGAATGTTCTTGTAAATTATGGCCAATACCAGGTATATAAGCAGTGATTTCAAATCCATAGGTTAATCGTACTTTGACAACTTTACGTAAGGCAGAGTTTGGTTTTTTGGGGGTGATAGTGGAAAAGTTGACAGATAAGTCACCCTTATTGTCACTCTACAGAACCGTACATGAGATTTTCACCTTTTTTGGGGGTGATAGTGGAAAAGTGGTCAGATAAGTCACCCTTACTGTCACTCTACAGAACCGTACATGAGATTTTCACCTCATACGGCTCCTCGTTCAATTCTTTCGAAGTAATTGGATCCTTTTCCTCGTTTGAGAATCTCCTCCCTTCTTCCACTTCGCCCCGAAGAGTAACTAAGATCAATTCAGTCACGTTTTCATGTTCCAATTGAACACTTTCCATTTTTGATTATGATCAAAGTAGAAGATTATTCTTTTTAGCAAACATATGCGGATCAAATCACGATCTTAGAACTTAGAATAAGAATAAGAGATCTTTCTCGATCAATCCCTCATTCTTCAAGAATCAGAAAGATCCTTTTCGAGTTTGATTTCTATTTTGTTTTATACTTTATCTCATTCATTTTGATTTTATTTCCCTCTCTTTTTATTCCCTTCCACCATTCCTTAAGTCCCATAGGTTTACTCCTGTAGAATCTAACTCGATGAGAGTCACATATTATTTTATTACTACCCTCACCCATCTGTGTTCATGTGTGTTATAATGTGTTTTCAATCAAATAAAAATGTATTTTTTTTCATTCACACACTAATTTCAAAGAGAGAAAATACAAGAAAAGGGAAGTGAGGATAGAGGGAAAAAATATTGGGCCAAAGATAATAGGACACCTTCTTAGAAATAACAGTTCGATTATATAGAAAAAACAAGCTACCACCACCACTTTACTCCTTCCTCCTTTTTCCCTCTCTTTTCACAGTACTCCCCTCCTCCATTTGTATTCATGTATTTTAATGTGATGTGTTATATATTAATGTGATATTTTTCACTACTTCTATCCTCCCTCCTATTTTATCTTTCTCTCTCTTATCTCTACTTTTCTTATTCATTTGTGTTCACATATGTTATGATTTGTTATTTGTCACATACTAATGTGTTACCCCCTCCATTTGTGTTCATATGTGTTACTATGTATTGCTAGTCACAAATTAATGTGTTATTTCCCACTCAAATACTAGTTTGGGAAAGAGAAAATCTAAAAGAAGGGAAGTGAGGAGTGAAATTAAGAGAGAGGAAAAGACACCTAGAAATAAAACTACTTCCTTCCTTCTTCCATTCTTATTTTTATTTTCTTTCTCATCCCACTACTTCCCTCCTACTTCATCCTATTTTTTCTTTCTCTCTCTTTCTCTTACTTCTCCCATCCTCTATTTTGACTTTTTTTAATCTTTTACTCACACTCACTACTTCCCTCCTCCCTCATATTTCTCTCTCTCACACGCTACTTCCCTCCTCCCATCTCTTTTCTATTTCTCCCTCCCACACTATTTCCTTCCTCCCCTTCCTCCTTTTTATTTCCGTCTCCTCTCACTACTCTCATCTCTCCTCCCTACTACAATTGATACTTATGCAATGGTCAAATTAGAATAACAACAATCACGTCAGAGTGTAACAAGTCATCACATTTTTATCTTATGTAGTTTGTTTCGTGGGATAGAGACAAACATGATTTAGTTTTGGGTTTCAAAGAGCACCAATTCTCTACATTATGACTTCCAAAAATATGGAATTGAAATCCACAATCTAGTAAGGAAAATGTTGGATTCTTTCATTTTTCCAGTTATAATAAAAAATATGTGTATTTTATTAGCTAAAGATAGGATTGCAATCTAATCCCACCTCATGCATGTAACCAATGCCCTATTTGAGAATACATATGCATATTCAAATCCGCGGGTAGGATAACCCTAGGAACATGGTAACCCAAATCCTATTTGGAAAACAAAGCTCTGTATTCTTGATTTAACTTTGTTACTATTTGTTTATGTTATGGCTAAGCTGGGTTGGGCTAGGATTTTGACCAAAAAGTTCCTTTTTGATATCTAGATTGTGCTTGCTTAGATTTTGTTTTGTTCTTAATTTTTAGACGGATATTGAAATATTATTGCAAATTTTACAAGTACACACATTTTTATCGTTTGTGTTTTGTTAATAAATTAATGAATTCACCATACTACATAATACATAAATTAAAAAATTATGTGCTTATATTTATACTATACTACAAAGTCACGTTTTCAATTACTGAGTCTGATTATCGTGGCTTTTTTTGTATTACAATAAATATGAGCCTCGTGTGATGTCACATTGTCACTTTCAATCTTAATTACCCATGAATTACCTAGTACACTATATTTATAAACATTAAATATAGTTCACATAATCTAGAAAGTAACGTTGATGTCAATAAAAAATATCACATCATCGAACACAAAATTCTTATGTACTAATAACTTTTGGAATGTGTAGTGCATAAGTCTTACATCCATAGTTAAATATCAAACTTCCAACATTACAAAAATATTTTAGGTTATGACGATCTGTAATAAGATTTAAGTCCAATTCATTAACATCACTATCAAGTACATCATATTCTATATGGTATGCCTAGTACAAATATTCTCCATTGTAGTTCATACCAATGATGTTCTTGAGATTCATTGCTTGATGCAGACAACATTACATCATCACTTAACAACTTTATTTTAAATTTGACGGAATCCATAGTTGTAGAAAGATCTTGTGCCCAATAAAAATACGTACATAGATCACTTCCCTAGAAAAAGACATATACTACATCCTGATTATATGCCTATTATTGGTATACTTGTCTATTTTACATGTTGACCAAGAGATGTAATACAAATCTCTTAATCTCTCACTCAATACTCCAAAGTCATACTTATCGATATCGTCCATGTTCACCCTCAATGGAGATTCAAAGAACTAGGCTACATAAATTTGAATATTAGACAACTTACTTTGAAGTATGGGTAGTGTTGTAGGTTGTCCCTAATGCTTGTGTAATGGAGTTGAGGCAATTGACAAAGAAATATAATCAAATTTCAATCTGATTATTGTTGTAGTAGCAAATTGTCATTTCAACAAGTAAGTGTACTTCTTAGGTAAGTTGTGATTAATTTGACCCTGGGTGAGACTCTATAAAAAGTAGTAGATTTCTTTTATTATGGACACTCCTCGGGTACTATATAGTAGGGTGTTTGTTCCGAATCAGCAAGCCAAGCATGTATATTGGGAAGATTTGATTCTAAACATGTCATATGGTCTACCTAGACGTATGGTCAGGAGTTTTATTACCTTTCTATGCCCACTACTTACAATAATCCATCTCAATCATGACAAAGGCATATCATTATCAATCTTCAATATCTTCAAAGACAACTCAAGAAGTATCTATGAATAAGTCTCATATGTGATTGAAAAACTCCTCAGTGTGATTTTCATTGTTATGTGTCATATTCCTACAATGAATTTAAAGCATCACAATCTTTTACCAATGCACTTATTCTTATAAGGTAACATTTATTTTAAAAAAAATGTAATTATATTAACTTAGATGATTCATGATATAAATGCATATTCATATTGGTATATACAAAGACAAAAAATTGAAAGCTTTACTAGAATCATATTAAGTACATCGTTCTGAGTGTGCCATTACAATATAATGTCAAAATCCATAATGGGAAAAGATTTGTAACATAGATAACATGAGATCATGGAATCATGGAAAATATGGAAATGAATGATAGTCATGTGAAACATTGAATACCATGAGAATCATGGGAATACTTGTCATAGGAATTATTAGATATCATAGTAATCATGGGATGTTATGGAAATCATGGGAATGCATTGTAATCATGTGAACTGGGGTTAGGTGCACTACATCTTGGGAACATGTCTTGTGGGGGGGCACACCAAGCTCAGGAAGAGGTACTTAGTCTAGGTCCAGGTCCTGTCATTCATTGAATGGATGCCACATTCGTGGTGGCATGTAAGGAAAATTGAAATGACTTACAGATGATTTGCATAGTGCCATGGGAGAAAGTAATTGTGGAGGGCCGTCTTGGAATGAAGCGACCATGACTCATGAAGAACAATCCTATGTCAATAGATAGAAACACAATGTAGTAACTCCCCATAGCATCACACAATAAACACAATAGTGATTCCTTTTTATCTTGAAAATTGAAGTAATGGTCATCTCTGTACCTTCTTACATAGCATGGACTACTACAATTGTAATCGTGAATTACAATTCAAGAATTGTCCAACAAAAGTGTTCTCATATCTTTAGGTACTCATCTTTCTCAACAACCCATATCGATATTTTAGACCATGTAGCATTACCGTATTATAGTCCTGCGCTAACCATGACACAACTTTGTCACCAAGTCCGCTATGTTTCGTACACCTCAATGGGTAGGTCAACTTCAAACTTTTAGCAGGTGTATTCCTATTTCCATCACCATCACATTGGTATTTTCTATGTATTTTGAAATCCTAGTTCTAAAATATGGTGTCTCCATTGCTGGTGGTTGTTGGGGTTGACTTTGAGGGTGAGCGCATGGTTGAGAAAATGGAGTAGCATCTGACAAATCCATATACTCTTCATTTTCATCAATGATGCTATCAAACCTTAGAAAATATGTAGCATTTAAGGTGAAGGCAAACTCACAACTTGCAATATTACTATCAACCATAAACTCCATCTCATGATACATAGGAAATCATTCTTTAGACAACTTAGCAAGGTCCTTACCTTAATATAAATATAAATTCTATTATGTGTTATATATCCCAAAATAGGTCTACATAATGATTTACTTTTAAGTATGAGTCACATGACCAACTGGTAGTTTCACATGAAGAGACATACCTCCAATATATCTCTAGACTCATTGTGTTTAGAAAAATAGGCTTGTATCAAAGTTGTCCCATCAAAAGCTTCATCACTTTTCCAACGATATAAGCTTAATACATCCTTCTTTGGGTTTTCCACCTCGACTTAATTTGGTCCATATTAACATGAAACTGACCACTTATTGCTCAAAATTCAACATGTATCAATATCCAACCTTCATAGGTGAATCGACCCTCATCATGTTTCCTCAAATTAGAGGTGAGCATCGGTCCAGGATCAGACCGGGTCTAAGACCAAATTTTTATAGAAGTATGGACCATAGACCGGACCGTTATAGAGTAGAATCGGACGGTACCTGACCGTTTTAATGTAGGAGTAGAACATGAGAAGGCTGTTAGACCATAACCAAATTTTTTTGTTATTCCTCAACATGTTTAAGAGTAAAACTTGTATACTCTTAATTACTTTTAACATTTGTTTAACACTAATATCAAATGTTTACACTACTAGTGTTTTAGTATGTGATTTGTTTGTACTTTTGACATAATATAATTTCATACTTACAAGCATTTTCATATATAAAATGGTCCACAATTAATGTACAACTAGACAGTTTTGGACCGGACCGGACCAGACCAGACCAGATCACATAATGAATTTTCAAAATCCCTATATCGTTAATCGGGAAGAATTCAAAACGGTCTAGGACCGAACCAGACCTAACTAACCGGTCCGATACAATTTTTTGGTCTGGACCAAGATTTTCTCACCCCTACCTCAAATATATTGAGCAACGAGCACATAAGGCAATAATCATCAAGGCATCCCTCTATTAGTCCAAGTAAACCATGAAGTCATGTTCAATGGTGCACTACAATTGTCACATTACATCTAGTCTAACAAAAGACACCAAGACGATTAGACACTCGGTTTGTTAGCGAGTGGTCCTAGGATCGAGCCCATGCCACATGATGAATAGAATGGCCAATTTTTTTTAAAAGGTTGGATAATCAATATAATTCCTATAACTTTAAGGATCTCTAAAGGACCCATGCCATTAATCAAATCAGTCATTAGGAAAAATCGTCAATCTAAACTATCTTAAAACTAACAACCATAACAATTGAGTCGAAGAATTCCAAGTAAACAAATCCACATAAGAATATAATAATGAGTAATCGTCATAAAACCACACCCAATGCCATGTAAATGTAGTCTATTTATTTATTTAATAAAAAATGATTAGAAGAAGTACAATCCATAGTGATGAAACTATAACTACATAAGATGATGACATGGCTTACAAACTTGTAATTGTTAAGAAATACCAAGGGAAAACAACTTATCACATACATCATCAAGTACCCACCCATTACTTAGGAAAGTGAGAGTATATGTATACTCTAGACTAAACTGTATTATTTCTTATTACATCTTGATCAACGCGTCCTTTCCACTACATTATCAAACCTAAAGATGTGGATCAACACAAGGGGTGATCCATGTCCCATTAACTGATAAAATTTATAGCTTATACATATAACAGGAGCAATCAAAGATGAGTAATAAACAAGTGAGTATCTATATACAGAGTATAATTAACTATAGATGTAATATAAGATTAATCAAGTAAAACTTGTAGGTGTAAAAGATAAATGTTGGCATACCATGTGACTCATCATCAAACACTTAATAGATATTCTACACAACTAGAATACTTGTTTGATTACGAAGTACTTTCAATCCCCGTATAAGATCTTAAGATGAACTATGTCAAGATACTGACAAACCATGCCTTGGTCATCACATAATTATACAAGGATGCTGATAAAACAAGCATTGGTCATCACATAGATATATAAGGATGCTAACTAAACAAGCACTATTCATCACATAACTACAAGGATGTAGAGAAAATAAGCATTGTTCATCAATATAACTACAAGGATGCCAAAGAAACAACTTTAAGGAGGCTAAAAAACAAGTTTTGGTCATCACATAAATCACTTTGCATCTACATGCTTCATCTCACTTAAGAATTAGGATCCATTAAGCTTTCCTCAATTTTATGTTAATTTGTAAGATTTTGATCTAATTCCTTAGTTTTCATGACATGTTTGAGATTCATATCTTATGTACTAGCGTAAGAGATGGTGGTCCTGCTAACCGACTAATTTTCACAAGAAATTTTTGATAAATATATGAACTTTTCATTGATTGTCCCTTTCTTAGTTGTTGATCTTCATTGGTCAGTGCTTGATCAACGCATGCAATTGTCCACACGCCAATAGCCCCCAAGGGTGGGTTTGCCTTATACTTAAGTCTCATCAGTACACTTAAAGTACGCTCTTCCATTGGTTGACTACCGATGGAAAGTTCCATTCAACAACCAACGACAAGTCCCCATAACCAACAACCTATGGAAACACTACACACACCTACTGATAAAAGTCCATGACTCTCTTATAGATGTCCCCCTTCTGATGGAGTTCCTGCACCAGCCAATTGACAAAGCTCCCATGCACTTCTACTGATGAGATCCTAATTGCCATGAGCTGATGGAATTTCTATATCAGTCTTCTGATGGGTGTTTTGCCATGACATTTGATGAGACCTATACCTCTTCATCTACTGATGGAAACTCTAAGAGTTATGAGACCACATATATTCATCCCACAATCATTCCTTCACCTCCATGGTAGTAAAAAACTTAAGTGTAGGCGACCGGAGGGTTCCAAAACCTACCGATCACCTATAAATACAAGCCCCATGCTTCAATTGAAGGGCTCCTGCCTTTGATGCTGCCAGGCTACCAAAATCAATTTTGGGAATCCATCTCCAATTCCCATCAACCATTTTGATCAGTGAATATCTACTCCACCTTCGCTTTTGCCAAGAATCCAAGGTTCAAACCTTAAAAGAGGCCACTCTCATGGTTCTTATTTTCATTAATTGACAGTCTCCACCCTCATCAACTTACTTCCCATTCCTTATAGTAGATTGGTCCTAATAGTGAGAAGGAAGAAGATGCATGCAATACCTTCTATGCCAAATATCAAAGAGTGTTCTCACTACTGTGTCAACTACCATCATCCCTGATGTCAAGTACGAACATCTAAACATCACAATTTCTCCTTGTTGTCTAGTTAACGATGGATTTCTTCCCTTCTTCCACTACTAACCTTATTATTGCTATCATGAGTGAGAAGTCCTCTCACTAGGGAGCGAGGCGTATCCCTGCTACCAATTTTTTTCTACTACTATTATGATTGTATGAACATCAATTGTTATGGGTCAAATGTTTCATTGCTTGCAATTCTTGTTTGGCCAACTATTTTGCATATTTGTCAGATCTTATATGTAGAGAACTTCAAACATAAGATCTAAGATATCATTTGATCCATGTTAAACCCTTGATGAGAACTTCAAATAGGTGTTTTCTAAGGAGATAGGTAAATAATCTCTAGGTAACACAAGAACAAGCTTAGAGTAATTTCTACCTGGTTATAATCCTAATGTCAAAAGGGGGATTTAACCTATCTCAACATATGTATGCTCATAATTATTATGCTGCAATGAGAGAGTGAATAATAAGTGGTGGTGGGGAGTCCCATCCACCCTGGTGTTTTCATCCATTGATAAATACAACCTTAATACAACCTTTTTGTTATTGCAATCTTAGTTAATCAAACCAAATACAACTCTTATGTTAAGTGCTAGTCTTTGTGGGGTTATTTTTCTTACATCTTTCTTAAATATTTTGTACTTTGGGTTCGGTCCTAATATTACACTATAATAAGATCTGTCTGCTTGCAGATGAGATTGTTGTACACTTGTTTTAGGTAAAACTTAGAGGTTTCTTATCTAGGGAGTTCACATGTTTAGATCATCTTCCACATAAATTTTTGGCACAATTTCTTGGGACAATATAATATTTTTGACCCACTTAACCAACTTGGATTACTTAGGATTTTTCTTTTACAATTAATAAAATTGAAAATTTTATTGGATCCAACTCATCTTCAACCATCTGATTTTGGTTATGTGCACTTCTCAGGTGACATCTATTATGCATTCGATGCTCTTCTAACATCAAATCCATCTCATACCTTGACCTTGATATTGAAAGGATCTACTACAAGCTCTTTCATGAATGCAAGGTCGAGATGGCAAAGGAGGAAATAAATTATAGAGTGGAAGAAGCACCCATAGCACATAGAGACATACTCTTTCCACAATACAGAGCTACTTTGTAGGCAATCTGAAGAAGAAGAAAAGTAGAGAGAGCTACGGCAATTATCTAGTCCTAAAGAGGTAGACATCTGCCACCTATCCAACCTGTCATTAAGGAACACAATTTGAAATGAAGACACAATGAGTGATGATGATGCATACAACAGTTTTGTAGGAGGATCTGGTGAGGATGCACACGACCACTTATAGAAGTTTATAGATCTTTGTCGGCTAAGCAAGCAAGATGGCATGTTTGAGGAAGTCATAAAGCTAAAGCTATTCCACTACTCCCTTACTAACAAAGCTAGGATGTGGTACAACTCCTTAGATGATCACAACACCACAACTTGAGAGGATCCTTAGAATAAGTTCCTGGGAAAGTTCTTTCTGCCTTCATTCACATATTCGATCCAAGGGAAGATCACCTAGTTTGAACAAGTTCAAACCAAAACTCTCTTTGAAGCCTTAGAACAATTCAAATAGTTACTGCATATATGCCCTCATCATGGAATTCCCTATACACAACTTATTGAGTAGTTCTATAATGGAGTGGATGATGATATAAACAATTTCTTGATGTCGTGTACAATGGACATTTCATGTGGCAGACTTTTGACGATGCATAGTGTAACATCCTTGACCTAGGTTATGATCTAACCCTAGGTGTTTTGTTTAAGGAAGATAATTATATGCTTGATATTATCTTTTGAAAATTAATTAAGGCTCAAGAGGAACTTATATTTCAATTTTAATCCATTTTGAACTATGTTGAAAATAATGTTTTGCTTATATTGGACTAGAGTGAAAATTACCCAAGTTGAGGGGTTAAATTGCAAATTGTACATGATAATATGTTCCTCATGTGTTGAAGCATCATTAGAATGAAGATGATGCAGATGTATGTCTTGTGGTAGCCTGAGTACCAAGAAAGAGCTGATAAAGCAATGTTTGTGCATAGAAACCCAGTTTTGGGGTAATGTGCAATTTACCCAAAACCCAGGGTTCAATATGCAAATTACCACTTCAAAATAGTCCCTAATGTTTCTTGGCATCATTTAGAGCAAATAAAATGAGAAGGGTGTCTCATTTGTACCTCTTTGAAGGAGAGAGAATCTTGATATTAAAATAATCAAGATTTAAGCATAATTGGAACTTTACTTCAAACTAATGCAAAAATAAATATGTTAATTGAAGTGCCCTTCAAACAAAATGGTAATGGTTGAAATTATATAAGTGTGGACGTTCTTTTTCCTTGCAAAGGCCACGAAATATCTTAAGGAGGTGAAGAACCCACTCACATTATTATAAGAAAAAGAAATATCCACTCACTTATGGATATTATATATTATAATATGATTTAAGGTGCTTAGTTGGTTTTCCCTTAAATCGTGGATAATTGAGAGGAATACGAGTCAAGGAAGATCGCATCATATATAAGGAAGGGAAGGGAGCAAGTGGCAAGGAAATGGAGGAGATAATCCCTACTTTATCTCTCTTAAATGAATTTTTCATAAAATTCGTATATATGCTCCTTTATCCATAAGTGAAAGGGTAATTTCGAAACCACTTTCACTTATTGCTTGCAAAAACGACCAAGAGAGCTTGGATCAATAGGAGGACGACCCCCAACATGTTGGTAAGCTTCTTGACCTCCTTTCACCTTGATTCCATGATGGAAATCAAAAATCAATGCATGATTTCTTCTTATCTCCACTCCATCTTCAATTCTAGCCATTCATTTTCACTCAAAGCTTGAGGAAAAGCCTTGGAATAGTGAAAGGAGTTGCATCCACCATTTTTGGCGTGAGCTTGGAGCTTTGGAGCTCAATTGAAGGCGGGTTTTATAACTTGAACCCTTAATATTGTTATTACATTCAATTCCTTATCAATTGATGATCCTTTCTTCATTCTCGAAATTTTATTTGATTGATTGATGCAATCACCATGAAAATCACAGAAATATTCGTGGGTTTATAGATTGATGATGATGACATCATCATAAGAACACACCTCCCCAAATATCTATTACAAACAGTTTCATAAATTTGGTCCAAACGGTTTCACTAAACCGTTTAGAGACCAAACGGTTTGCAAACCGTTTGGAGGTTTGGGTTCCAAACCGTTTAGAAGGGTTGACCATTTGGATGAGTTGATCATTTGAGGTTAGGACCCTAGTACATGTTGGATGATGATCTAATGGATCCAATTGATTAATTTAACATATGGACAATCCTCCAATTAGAAACCCTAATCGGCTAAGTGCTGAAATTGCAATTGTTTGATTTAAAATTTTGGGTTGATTATCCCAAACGGTATCAAGACCATTTGGAGGTCATCCAAACGGTCTCAAGACCGTTTGGAGGTCAACCAAGACCATTTGGAAGTCTATGATGAAGTATGATTGGATGGTTGAAGGTTCAGTGATATCAAATTGAAATACAATCAATAGCTCAATTGATGACTGATTCAATGATGCAAACCCTAATTGAATGTCATAGATTTCAATGGTGGTTTGATTCAAACGGTCTCAAGACCATTTGGAGGTCATCCAAACGACCTCAAGACCGTTTGAGGTCAGGTCATGATATAGCTAAGTGGTTATTCAATGATTTTCAATCAAATTAGTTCCACAATGTCAACCATTGATGGTTCCTCGATTTCAAAACCCTAATAGATGGTTTCTTGATTATAAACCCTAGTTCAAATGGGTTCAAAACCCTAATTGAAGGTCCAATTGAAGGGTAGTTCAATGGTTCAATTGAAGAATAAACCAGTGGTTCAATTGATAGATGGTTCAACTATTGAAATTCTAAATTGACTAAGTGATGGGAGACCCTTTTGGTCCATTCGGTTTTGAGAGAGTTGGGACCAAACGGTCTTAAGACCGTTTGAGTACAAATGTTCTCAAGACCCTTTGGGATCAAACGGTCTCAAGAACGTTTTGGACCAAATGGTCTAAAACTGTTTGGAGATCCAAGTTCATTCAGTTTCAATATGTTTTGTCTAAAAGGTTTCAAGCACCAATCTTGCTAAACGGTTTCAAACCGTTTGAACTTAATTGGTCAAGACCGTTTGAGGTCTAAGTGACCAAGACCGTTTGGGGTCTAAGTGACCAAGACTTTTTGGGGTTCAAATTGGTTAAACCATTTGGACACCTAATATGATTAAAGGTCAATTAGCTACTTGATTATTAATGATGTAGACCAATGGTGATTATAAAGGTTAACCCTAACTGTGTGTACTTAAATGAAGAGCTGACCTAGATCAATCCTGGAGTACTTAACATTCGAGAGAGGATGAGAGAGAGAGGAATGCTTATATAATTAAGCCCTAATTCTCTCATTATGAATAAATATGTAATCAGGGTTTGATCCATAATAATGAGATCATGAAACCCTCACTGAAAAGATTAATGAGCCTTGACCTCAATTTAGGGAAAAGCTATATAAAACCCTAAACTAGGGTAAATCTATGTGAAATCCTAAATTAGGGCAAAGCTAGGTGAAACCCTAATTGAGGGAGATGTCAAGTGAAATCCTACTTTTTAGGTAATACTAAGTGAAACCCTGATATAGAAGGATGTTATGTGAAACTCTAATGAAGAGTGATATTAGGTGCAATCCATATTTATGGGAGATGCTATGTGAACCTCAATTTATAAATGTAACACCTGGAGAGGTTGATAATGGATATCCTTATAGCAATAGTTCCTAACTCAAAGATAAGTCCATATCATTGGCAATAGTTGTATATTCTAAATAAATGACTTATGACCAATACATTACATGATAAATATGATGAACTGGTGCATAAAGTATTAGGATGAGGAATACCCTAATACAAGCTAAGTGGATGAAATCAAGTAAGATAAAGGTGATGAGGGAAGTGATACATCAAGATATGATAGATATCACATCCAGCACCTCAAGACTGATATACCTTGATGTGTTTTAAATCCAATATATTTGGATGAGTGACACATGAAGTGTGTCATGTTAATTGTTACATTGAGATGTAATGCACTTTGATAAGTGTAGGCTAACATACCTTATGAAAAGGTTGATCCAAACTAATAAACTATGATGAAATCATATCCTAGTAAATATAAGAGAGAAACTCATACTTTGTGTTGACAATTCATTTAATGATGAATGATGAGAATAAATAAGTATGACTGAATACTTATGTTATCAATATTGGTTCCTAGCTGTGTGAAGCAATGAAATAGGACTCAATCATTAATAATATGATCTTGAGAACCTAAATGGTTATTTATGGAAAACCCTAATTCAGGGTGATGAATGTGATACAAAACCCTAATCTGGGGTGATGTTATGTAATGTTACAGTAAACCCTAATTTGGGTAAAAGGACATGATAAACCTTAATCTGATGTGAATAGTACATCCTAACCCTAAATTGGGCAATAGGATATAATAAACCCTAATACAAGGTAATGCTTGGTGAAACCCTAATACATGGTAATGCTATGTGAAACCCTAATACAGGGTAATGCTATGTGATACCCTAACACAAGATAATGCTTTGTGAAACCCTAATATAGGGTAATGCTATGTGATACCCTAACACAAGATAATGCTATTTGAAACCCTAATACAGGGTGATGCTATGTGAAGTCCTAACACAGAGTGATCCTATGCGAAGCTCAAATACAGAGTGATGAGTTATGAATGTAATAAGAAAACCCTTGTATTGCAAGGCACTGATATATAATGGCTATAATTGTTATCATGCGTATTAATCATGCAGGAATGTTGAGATGATGAGCATAGCCAGGTATGGGCTATGATGCTCTGTATATTGAAAATGTTTTATAAGCCCTATAAGCCTTCATATGCTTTGATGCTTAGTGAGAGGTAATCTGAAATTAACAAGTCCTGTGTGCCATATGATGTTTCTTTTATTAAAGTTGTTAATGAGACATAATATGCCTTGTTGCCCACTATGGGGTAACAAGAGGTGATATGAGCTTTGTGAACTATGTGGAATGCTTTGTGTAGCAAGAATCATAATGTCCTTGGTCAGATGACCTGAAGGTATTAAGTTACCTAATAAGTGGTAACAAGTATTCTATGATGAGTTAAGGGTTCAAATACCCATATTCTATAATCATGATGATGAACTTGTTAAGAAATGGAAATGTACTTGATGAGATGAGGGATTAAGATCCCAACACTTTGTTAAAAGAATATGGCTACATGTCATGACTCCACAAAGACAATGCCAGGCATTAGCTATGCGATCTAAGCTTGAAGAGAGTATATGCTGCAGTTATAATTCTATAGTGAATAAATGATATACATGTTCTTCATATTCCTTAATGGATAAGTGGCATGCTGCTCTACCAAGTTATAACTGCAATGCTTTAGATAAGAATGATGTTCTAATATGTTAGACAATGAAATAACTGCTGTTGAATAATTATGATTCCTCTGTCCAGGTTTATCCTATTAATATGCAATAATAATGTTTCTGGCGGAGAGTTATATCTCTCGCTGGGACAATTTACAATTGTCTCACCCCCGTGGGAACCACATTTTTAGGTGGATGCGAACGACGAGGCAAGAATCCTTCAGTAGGTGAAGGATAGTAACAGCAGCAGGGACAATAGTGAAATCTCAGGTGGAGACACTGGCTGATATGTCTTGTATAGATGTACATAGAGTCCTATGTGTCGTCTCTGTACTCTCAGGTCCTCGGAGTAGTAGTTAGTGCTTTGAGATTTTGGCTCAGTGCCCTGAGATTTTATACTGCCTGTATTTAGTTTAACATGGCAGTTAATGCTTATAATTCTCAGAAAAAGATGATACGGGACATGTACTTGTAAACCAGTATGCAACTAAATTACTTCAGCTCTTTGTGAAAGAGTTTTCCTGTGTGTGGACCTCTCTGTGAAATGGTTTTAATTTTTAGTGATTTTCAATAATCCGATGCTTAGTAATCGCTTCCGCCTAGTTAATAACGTTTTATTCGAATGATGCGTGATAATTTAGTGGTATCAGAGCTCTAGGTTTGCTGAGTCTACAGAGACATAGGACTAAGGTTGTTGATTCTGTTCTAGTGTCTTCCAGTTATCTGATAGTGACTTCTGCTCATATAGGATCAGAAGAAATTTTTTTTTGAAGATGTCTGGAACACACGAAGAACACGCTGCTGATAGCAGTGTTGCTGCACCAGGAGGAGGTACAAGGGATCAAGCTAGGGAGGATCCCGTACCTGAGATTCCTCATCTTGATCAAGCTGCATTAGAGAATCCAACTTTCCATACCCTTTTTGGGAAGTTTATGGCGACTATGACGCATATGGCGGATAGGATGCCACCAACTGCACCTAGGGCCCCAACCCATCATGAGGGATAGGGATCCGGCAAGACTTTTGAGGGACTTTGTCGGGTTGGATCCATAGATTATGCTGGTACATCTGATCCAGCAGATGCTAATTTGTGGATGATGGAGCTAGAGAAGGCTTTCAGGATCCTTGATATTCCTGAAGCCGAGAAGGTAAGACATGCAATATACCTCCTAAAAGGGAGTGCTGGCCACTGGTGGATTATAGAAGAAGATAAGAGGCCAGGTGAAGAAATTGGATGGTAAGTATTCTGATGAGAATTTGTCAGTAGATACTTCCCTAAGACATATCTAGATGAGAAAATATCTCAATTTGAGAGGATCAGATAAGGATAGATGAACGTTAGCGATTATGAAGCTAAGTTCATGGAGCTGTTGTGGTTTTGTCCGCATATGGAAGTTAATGATGATGAAAGAATTTGGCATTTTGAGAAGGGGTTAAACGTTGAACTGACCACTCCTGTGTCTACTTTAGAGAACAGGGAGAGGTTTTCCACCTTTGTGGAGTCGGTAAGGAGGATAGAAAGGTCTGAAATCGAGAAACGACAGACCAGTGGTAAGAAGGTATGCACACAATTTCAAGTACAAAGATCTGAAAGTTTTAAGAAGCCGAGATTTTCTATGTCGGTAGCACCATCGAGATTCAATACCCAGACGGAATGGACGTCAAGTAGGGGTAGGGACCGTAGTATTGCTATAAGTGGAGCCCTCGACATAGCATCAACATCGGTGACTGGATATCACATACCCTATTTTGCGACCAAGGTCTGTTACCAATGTAGACAACCGGGACATCTAGCAAAGGATTGTCCAGTTGGGAATACAATGGTGACTCAACCACAGGGGCTGAGTCAGCAAGGCTCACAAAGGAGGTAGTCTTCTAATAACAATAGAGGATGTGGATAAGCGTCCCGAGCTGGTTCATTAACACCTAACAATCAAGCACAGGGTCAACAATCAACAACTACAAGATTCTATACAATGAATCAATCTGATGCAATAGTCAACCCTCGGGTTGTGACAGGTCAACTGAAATAGATTCATTTTGATATTCCATTTCATAATTCTATGTGTTAAAAAAAATAAGAAAGTGGTTGCTTTTGAATTTCCTCTGATAAGTCCTATAAGGACACAAGGAAGATAAGAGCTTACATTTTACTCAGTATTCCTTAAAAATGCTTTATAATCTCTCGTAACTGTGTGATAAAAGATAAGATATAGAAGTGATGCCTGAAGAAAATCTAGAAATGAAAAATCCAGTGTGTATAATGATATGAAAAGTGAGGAACATGATAGTAAATGAAGTGCATGCTACCTAATCTCAATACTTGTATACCCTGGCCAGGTATATGATTATTGGAGATAAGGCAAGTATGGAACTCTTAGATTGTTATCTTTCTGATTACTCTGATCAAGTAGTCATTCTGAAACAATCTAGTGAGTATAATGAAATTACATAGGGATTACTAATTGAACTTTCCCAATTAAATAGGAAGTGCTAAGTGAACTTTCCTAAATTACATAGGGATTGCCAAGTGAACTTTCCCAATTAAATAGGAAGTGCTAAGTGAACTTTCCTAAATTACATAGGGATTTCTAAGTGAACTTTCCCAATTAATAGGAAGTGCTAAGTGAACTTTCATAAATTATATATGGATTTCTAAGTGAACTTTCCCAATTAAATAGGAAGTTCTAAGTGAACTTTCCTAAATTACATAGGGATTGCTAAGTGAACTTTCCCAATTAAATAGGAAGTGCTAAGTGAACTTTCCTAAATTATATAGGGATTGCTAAGTGAGCTTTCCCAATTTAATAGGAAGTGCTAAGTGAACTTTCCTAAATTACATAGGGATTGCTAAGTGAACTTTCCCAATTAAATAGGAAGTGCTAAGTGAACTTTCCTAAATTATATAGGGATTGCTAAGTGAACTTTCCCAATTAAATAGGAAGTGCTAAGTGAACTTTCCCAATTAAACAGGGATTGCTAAGTGAACTTTCCCAATTACTTAGGGATTGCTAAGTGAACTTTCCCAATTACTTAGGGATTACTAAGTGAACTTTCCCAATTATATAGGGATTGCTAAGTGAACTTTCCCAACTAATGAGAAATTGCTAAGTGAATTTTCCCAAATAAGTAAGGATTGCCGAGTGGATTACCTCTGTTAAATATATATGTTCCCTCTTTGATGTACATGGATTAGAAATAATCCGTTGATGGATACTTAGAAAAGTATCTGTTTGCTTTGGACTTTGGTTCCAAGATAATGATATATGGAAGGAACAATTGTATTTATGGTGGAAAAGTTTATCAAGCTAAAAATATTTCCCTGGAATAACCCTGTGTGGAAGAACTTTGTGTGGATTAAAGATCCATGGTATCTCCATGACATTAAGATGTTATGTGAAGACTTGATGGTATCATAAATGATTAAAATTTGTCTCTCCTTTTCCTGGGATTTCGGGGACGAAATCCTCGTTAGGGGTTTATAATTTGTAACATCCTTGACTTGGGTTATGATTTAACCCTAGGTGTTTTGTTTAAGGAAGATAATTATATGCTTGATTTTATCTTTTGAAAAGTAATTAAGGCTCAATAGGAACTTATATTTCAATTTTAGTACATTTTGAACTATGTTGAAAATAATGTTTTGCTTATATTGGACTAAAGTGCAAATTACCCAAGTTGAGGGGTTAAATTGCAAACTGTGCATGATAATATGTTACTCATGTGTTGAAGCATCATGAGAATGAAGATGATGCAGAGTTATGGCTTGTGGTAGCCTGAGTACCAAGAAAGAGCTGATAAAGCAATGTTTGTGCATAAAAACCCAGTTTTGGGGTAATGTGCAATTTACCCAAAACCCAGGGTTCCATATGCAAATTACCACTTCAAAATAGTCCCTAATGTTTCTTGGCATCATTTAGAGCAAAGAAAATGAGAAGGGCGTCTCATTTGTACCTCTTTGAAGGAGAGAGAATCTTGATATTAAAATAATCAAGATTTAAGCATAATTGGAACTTTACTTTACAAAAATAAATATGTTAATTGAAGTGCCCTTCAACCAAAATTTTAATGGCTGAAATTAGATAAGTGTGGACGTTCTTTTGCCTTGCAAAGGCCACGAAATATCTTAAGGAGGTGAAGAACCCACTCACATTATTATAAGAAAAAAATATCCACTCACTTATGGATATTATTATAATATGATTTAAGGTGCTTAGTTGGTTTTCCCTTAAATCGTGGATAATTGAGAGGAATATGAGGCAAAGAAGATAGCCTCATATCTAAGGAAGGGAAGGAAGCAAGTGGCAAGGAAATGGAGGAGATAATCCCTACTTTATCTCTCTTAAATGAATTTTCATAAAATTCATATATATGCTCCTTTATCCATAAGTGAAAGGGTAATTTCGAAACCACTTTCACTTCTTGCTTGCAAAAACGACCAAGGGAGCTTGGAGCAATAGGAGGACGACCCCCAACCTATTGGCAAGCTTCTTGACCTCTTTTCACCTTGATTCCATGGTGGAAATCGAAAATCAATGTATGATTTCTTCTTATCTCCACTCCATATCTTCAATTCTAGCCATTCATTTTCACTCAAAGCTTGAGGACAAGCCTTGGAATAGTGAAAGGAGTTGCATCCACCATTTTTGGCGTGAGCTTGGAGCTTTGGAGATCAATTGAAGGCGGGTTTTATAACTTGAACCCTTAATATTGTTATTGCATTCAATTCCTTATCAATTGTTGATCCTTTCTTCATTCTCAAAATTTTATTTGGTTGATTGATGCAATCACCATGAAAATCACAGCAAGATTCGTGGGTTTATAGATTGATGATGATGACATAATCATAAGCACACACCTCCCCAAATATCTATTACAAACAATTTCATAAATTTGGTCCAAACGGTTTCACCAAACCGTTTGGAGGTTTGGGTTCCAAACTGTTTAGAAGGGTTGACCATTTGGATGGGTTTACCATTTGAGGTCAGGACCCTAGTACATGTTGGATGATGATCTAATGGATCCAATTGATTATATGGAAAATCCTCCAATTAGAAACCCTAACCGGCTAAGTGCTGAAATTGCAATTATTTAATTTAAAATTTTGGGTTGATTAGCCCAAACGGTCTCAAGACCGTTTGGAGGTCACCCAAACGGTCTCAAGACCGTTTGGAGGTCAACCAAGACCGTTTGGAAGTCTATGATGAAGTATGATTGGATGGTTGGAGGTCCAGTGATATCAAATTGAAATACAATCAATAGCTCAATTGATGATTGATTCAATGATGCTAACCCTAATTGAATGTCATAGATTTCAATGGTGGTTTGAGTAAAATGGTCTGAAGATAGTTTGGAGGTCATCCAAATGACCTCAAGACTGTTTGAGGTCAGGTAATGATATAGCTAAGTGGTTATTCAACGATTTTCAATCAAATTAGTTCCACAATGTCAACCATTGATGGTTCCTCGATTTCAAAACCCTAATTGATGGTTTCTTGATTATAAACCCTAGTTCAAATGGGTTCAAAACCCTAATTGAAGGTCCAATTGAAGGGTAATTCAATGGTTCAATTGAAGAATAAATCAGTGGTTCAGGTTCAATGATTGAAATCCTAAATTGACTAAGTGATGGGAAACCCTTTTGGTCCATTCAGTTTTGAGAGAGTTGGGACCAAATGGTCTTAAGACCGTTTGAGTCCAAACATTCTCAAGACCATTTGGGATCAAACGGTCTCAAGAACGTTTGGGACCAAACGGTCTCAAACCGTTTGGATACCCAAGTTCATTCAGTTTCAATATGTTTTGTCTAAACGGCTTCAAGCACCAATCTTGCTAAACGGTTTCAAACCGTTTGAACTTAATTGGTCAAGACCGTTTGAGGTCTAAGTGACCAAGACCATTTGGGGTCTAAGTGACCAAGACTTTTTGAGGTTCAAATTGGTTAAACCATTTGGACACCTAATATGATTAAAGATCAATTAGCTACTTGATTATTAATGATGTAGACCAATGGTGATTATAAAGGTTAACCCTAACTGTGTGTACTTAAATGAAGAGCTGACCTAGATCAATCTTGGAGTACTTAACATCCGAGAGAGGATGAGAGAGAGAGAGTAATGCTTATATAATTAAGCACTAATTCTCTCATTATGAATAAATATGTAATCAGGGTTTGATCCATAATAATGAGATCATGAAACCCTCATTGAAAAGATTAATGAGCCTTGACATCAATTTAGGGCAAAGCTATGTGAAACCCTAAACTAGGGTAAAGCTATGTGAAATCCTAAATTAGGGCAAAGCTAGGTGAAACCCTAATTGAGGGAGATGTCAAGTGAAATCCTAATTTTCAGGTAATACTAAGTGAAACCCCGATATAGAAGGATGTTATGTGAAACTATAATGAAGAGTGATATTAGGTGAAATCCATATTTATGGGAGATGCTATGTGAACCTCAATTTATAAATGTAACACCTAGAGAGGTTGATAATGGATATCCTTATATCAATAGTTCCTAACTCAAAGATAAGTCCATATCATTAGCAATAGTTGTATATTCTAAATAAATGACTTATGACCAATACATTACATGATAAATATGATGAACTGGTGCATAAAGTATTAGGATGGGGAATACCCCAATACAAGCTAAGTGGATGAACTCAAGTAAGATAAAGGTGATGAGGGAAGTGATACATCAAGATATGATAGATATCACATCCAACACCTCAAGACTGATAATACCTTGATGTGTTTTAAATCCAATATATTTGGATGAGTGACACATTAAGTGTGTCATGTTAATTGTTACATTGAGATGTAATGCACTTTGATAAGTGTAGGCTAACATGCCTTATGAAAAAGTTGATCCAAACCAATAAACTATGATGCAATCATATCCTGGTAAAGATAAGAGAGAAACTCATACTTTGTGTTGACAATTCATTTAATGATGAATGATGAGAATAAATAAGTATGATTGAATACTTATGTTATCAATATTGGTTCCTAGCTGTGTGAAGCATTGAAATAGGACTTGATCATTAATAATATGATCTTGAGAACCTAAATGGTTATTTATGGAAAACCCTAATTTAGGGTGATGAATGTGATACAAAACCCTAATCCGGGGTGATGTTATGTAATGTTACAGTAAACCCTAATTTGGGTAAAAGGACAGGATAAACCTTAATCTGATGTGAATAGTACATCCTAACCCTAAATTGGGCAATAGGATATAATAAACCCTAATACATGGTAATGCTTGGGGAAACCCTAATACAGGGTAATGCTATGTGAAACCCTAATACAAGGTAATGCTATGTGATACCCTAACACAAGATAATGCTATGTGAAACCCTAATACAGTGTAATGCTATGTGATACCCTAACACAAGATAATGCTATGTGAAACCCTAATACAGGGTGATGCTATGTGAAGTCCTAACACAGAGTGATCCTATGTGAAGCTCAAATACAGAGTGATGAGTTATGAATGTAATAAGAAAACCCTTGTATTGTAAGGCACTGATATATAATGGCTATAATTGTTATCATGAGTATTAATCATGCAGGAATGTTGAGATGATGAGCATAGCCAGGTATGGGCAATGATGCTCTGTATATTGAAAATGTTTTATAAGCCTTATAAGCCTTCATATGCTTTGATGCTTAGTGACAGGTGATATGAAATTAACAAGTCATGTGTGCCATATGATGTTTCTTTTATTAAAGTTGTTAATAAGACATAATATGCCTTGTTGCCCACTATGGGGTAACAAGAGGTGATATGAGCTTTGTGAACTATGTGGAATGCTTTGTGTAGCAAGAATCATAATGTCCTTGGTCAGATGACCTGAAGGTATTAAGTTACCTAATAAGTGGTAATAAGTATTCTATGATGAGTTAAGGGTTCAAATACCCATATTCTATAATAATGATGATGAACTTGTTAAGAAATGGAAATGTACTAGATGAGATGAGGGATTAAGATCCCAACACTTTTGTTAAAAGAATATGGCTACATGCCATGACTCCACAAAGTCAATGCCAGGCATTAGCTATGTGATCTAAGCCTGAAGAGAGTATATGCTGCAGTTATAATGCTATAGTGAATAAATGATATACATGTTCTTCATATTCCTTAATGGATAAGTGACATGCTGCTCTACCAAGTTATAACTGCATCTTCATATTCCTTAATGGATAAGTGACATGCTTCTCTACCAAGTTATAACTGCAATGCTTTAGATAAGAATGATGTTCTAATATGTTAGACAATGAAATAACTGTTGTTGAACAATTATGATTCCTCTGTCCAGGTTTATTCTATTAATGTGCAATAATAATGTTTCTGGCGGAGTGTTATATCTCTCACTGGGACAATTTACAATTGTCTCACCCCCGTGGGAACCACATTTTTAGGTGGACGTGGACGACGAGGCAGGAATCCTTCAGTAGGTGAAGGACATCAATAGCAACAATTAGGGACAACAGTGAAATCTCCGGTGGAGACACTGGATGATATGTCTTGTATAGATGTACATAGAGTCCTATATGTCGTCTCTGTACTCTCAGGTCCTCGGAGTAGTAGTTAGTGTTTTGAGATTTTGGCTCAGTGCCTCGAGATTTTATACTGCCTGTATTTAGTTTAACAGGGCAGTTAATGCTTGTAATTCTCAGAAAAAGATGATACAGGACATGTACTTGTAAACCAGTATGCAACTAAATTACTTTAGTTCTTTGTGAAAGAGTTTTCCTATGTGTGGACCTCTCTGTGAAATGGTTTTAATTTTTAGTGATTTTCGGTAATCCGATGCTTAGTAATCGCTTCCGCCTAGTTAATAACATTTTATTCGAATGATGCGTGACACATAGAAGGTGGTGATCATGGGAGTAGAGAACTGAGCTTATTGGGGTTCATCACACAAGAGTGGATTTCTTAAGGCTGCTATGGCAGAAGGCAAGTCTGATCTGAAGGCCATTGCTAAATATTTGAAGGCTCTATTCCTTAAGCAAGACAACCTTGAGTCATCCTTCTAGAGGTATGGGAAAAGAGGTCAATATTATTTCAGGCCAAGGCAACTCAGAGGCTTTCTAGATCCACAGTGAAAGGGGAATACAAATTTGAAATGCAATCACATCTACCAAGCCACATTGAACACGCACCAACCCTAGTTCAATAATACCCCTTTCATTGAATAAGTCAACACTAACATCTCTATACCATGATAGGGATACTATGACCCCAACCGGTCAAGAAATCATCCATACTTCTAGTGTGGGAATCCAAATAGAGCAACAAACACTCATCAATTCAAGCTAGGACCAAAATAAAACCAAGTCCGATGTCCTCTTGGTTTCCAATATAATCAAAGCTTTTGGTTGAACAACTTCAAATCTAGACAATACCACTACAACTTCAATCTAAGCAACAACTACAATATAGGTTAGCAACCCTACAACAATCAAGGGAAACTTCTCCTAGGGTAGGGAAATCATGCATGTATCCAATGATCAAGGTTGCCTGTATGCTATTTAAAAGATGTTTGTTAATAAACACACATAAATCCATGGAGACTCAACTAGAGCAAATTGCTACTGCTATTTGCCCTATAGTAGATTCATTTATAGGTCAACCCAAAAACAAACCCAAGCATCACGAGAAGAAATTAGAGACTGTGAACACACAATCTGGGTGTGTGCTACCAGATCTACCAATATTAGTCACAAAAAACAAGTTGATTCTTAAAGATATGACAATGAAGAAACCCCTCCAGTGGTAGTAGGATTGATGGTTGAGGCCCAAAAGATGAACATCACATTCCACCCCGTGGTGACCCCAAAAGCTACATCAACCACTCCTTCTATTCTAGAGGTTTCTTTCTACAAATTATGTGTCCCTTAATATAGTCATCTAGCCCATACATGTGTATAATTGAGGTTCATGAAGTTCATGAAAGCAATGAAAATCTACATGTTGGCATTCCCTTAGGAAAAAGTTCTTCAAAGATCTCCTAAACTACACAACTAAGGAGTACCATAAATCTAGAAGAGACGAGGTCTGACATCATCCACACCACAATGCCACAGAAACTCAAGGATCGGCGATCCTTTCACATCTTTTGCTTCACTGGGGATTCTAAATGCCAAAAATGTCCAACTAACCTTGGGGCCAATATTTCTACCATGATGCCCTATAGCCTATGCAAGAAACTTGTCTTCACCACCGACATCCTTCCTACCGACATGGTGATTCAACTTGTTGACTCTTCTATGACCACCCCATGGGGATCATAGGGGACATCCATGTGCGAGTAGGCACCAAATCCTACGTCCTCTATGATTTTTTCATCATGGAAATAAAGGATAATCTTCGATATCCCCTGATCTTTGGGCACCCATTCCTTGCAACTACTAGATCCCTAATTGACGTTGAAGCTGAAATCTTAATATTGACGATTAGGACAGATATAATTGACTACAAAGTCTTTGAGAGTCTTAAGGGACCTTCATTCTAGGATTAATGTTTCCTCATTGACTATATTGACAAGATGACACAAATATGAGATGACTACTTCTGAAGGCCCTCTTGATACAACACTCATTGACCCTAATGCTCATGAGCTGAATGATGAACAAATGGAGAAAATTCTTTTCCACTTAGACAACACAGAGGAAGATCCTATGTCTGAGTTTGAAGAGATCAAGTCTATTTCTATCATTGAATAATAACACAAAGCACCCACTACACCAAAAATGAAGCCTCTACCCAAGGGGCTCACATATGTCTTCCTAGATGAGCAAAATGTCTACCTAATAATCATCAATACGAATCTCAAATTTGAGCAGAAGGACAAGCTATTGACCCAATTGAAGAAGTGGCAGAAGGCGTTGGCTACAAGATGAGAGATCTACGGAGTTAGACAAGCCTTATGTATGCATAGAATCAATATGATCAACAATTACAATGCCTCCAATTTAGTCTCAATGAAATCTAAACTCAATTCTAAAGGAGGTAATGTGTAAGTTGGTGATAACACTACTGCTGTCTAGGATCATATATCCCGTATATGATTCACCATGGGTGAATCCCATGCAAGTAGTGTTGAAGAAAGGATGCACTAAAGTTATTTCAACAAGAAGAATGAGTGTATCCTAACCCACGCTGCAACTAGGTGGAACATGAGCATCAATTATTACAAGATAAAAAATGCTACTCAGAAGGTTCATTTCTGACTCCCATTTCTTGATCAAGTCATGGAGAGACTTGCACACCAAGAATTCTTATGTTACTCAGATAACTACTATGTTTTCTATAAGATCCCCATGCATCCTAGTGATCAAGAAAAGACTGCCTTCATGTGTCCCTTTGGTACATATGCCTTTTTTAAAATGCCCTTCAAATTATGGAATGCACCTGCCACCTTCCAACTATGCATGTCCGCTACCTTTTCTGACATTATTGAGAAAATAATAGCAATTTTCAAGGATGACTTATTAGTCCATGGAAATTCTTTTGATGCATGCTCACACCATCTTTCCCCGATCCTAGAACACTGTAAGAAGCACATCTGGTTCTTTATTGTGAAAAGTGCCAATTTATAGCGAAGGAAGGCATTTTTCTAGGAATCATGTTAGCTCAAGAGACATAACGGTTGAAAAGTGATGATAGAAGTGATTACCAAGTTATCTCCTCCAACTACTGTCAAATAAGTATGGGCATTCATTGGACACACCAACTTCTATAAGAGGTTCATTCACAACTTTAGCAAGACCATTAAAACTCTTACAAATCTTCTCAAGTAGACTGTGGACTTCATCTTTGACTCTGATTGCATGAAGAGCTTCACCACTCTAAAGGAAAATCTCATTTCGATCCCCACCCTTCATGCCTCATATTGGTCTCTTCCTTATGAGATCATGTGTGATGCTAGTGGCTACATTGTAGGTGTAGTTCTGGGAAGTGCATTGACAAGAAGAATCACGTCATTTACTACACAAGAAAGATGTTGGACAACACACAAAGGAATTATGCTACCACTGAAAAGGATCTTATTTCCATATTATATGATGTTGACAAGTTTAACTCCTATCTAATAGGTTGACAAGTGATTATCTAAATTGATCATGCTGCTATCAAGTATCTAATGCACAGAAGGACACAAAACAAAAATTGATTAGATGGACCTTATTAATGCAATAATTTGTCCTAGAAATCAAGGACAATGGACTAACAATGTTGTTGCTGATCATCTTAGTCAACTGCACATCCAAAATAGTGACACAATCCCTAATAGCGACTCTTTTCCTGATGACATCTTGTTGAAGGTGATTACGTTCACTTTGTTGTATGTTGACTTTGTTAATTATCTAGCTATAGGACTTCTTCATATATATGGCACATGGAATGAAAAGAATTTTATGTTTGAAATCCACCATTAAGATTTGTATGAGCCTTATCTATTTCGGATATGCTCATATGGCCTTTGCTGCCGATGAATCTCTAAAGAAGAAGCTCCTATCATTCTTGAATACTATCTTGCCAACCCTACTTGAGGCGATATAAGCTCTAAACAGCGTGCATTTAGGGACTTGAATGTGGGTTCTTTTGGATATTCAAATATGCTCACAACTGTGGTAAGTCCTACGATCAATGTTAGAGATCTGGTAATATTTCCAAGAGGGATGAGATGTCATTCAATCTTTGGTAGGAATTTGTGATCTTTGATGTTTGGGATGTGGAATATATGGGTCAATTCCCCTCCTCTTATGAATTCTCCTACATTCTTGTTGCTACTGATTATGTTTCCAAATGGGTTGAAGCTATCCCCATAATTTTTTTAATTCAAAGACAATCGTCAAGATGTAAAAAACATTATCTTTTCATGCTTCAGAGTCCCCCATAATGTCATTCCTGATGGATGATCTCACTTTCTCAAGCATAGAATTGAAGCATCCCTTTCCAAATATTATGTTCCTCACCACGTGGCTACTTCGTATCACCCTCGAACAAGTGGTGTAGTAGAAGTATCCAACCATTAGATCAAAGAAATTGTTGAGAAGACAATCGATCCAACAAGGCATGATTAGGCTCACAAGATGAATGACACACTCTGGGTTCATAGAAATGCTTACAAGACCCCTCTGGGCACTAAACATTTCTATCTAATTTATGATAAGTCTTGTCGCTCGAGCACAAGGCTCAGTGGGCCATCAAACAACTCAAGTTTGAGCTCAACATGAAAAAAAGAAAATTAGTTGAATAAAATTTAAAAAGAAGATTGGTTTTACCCCATTGGTTATGGTAACTAGTCTCACAGTACGCAAGTGAATGAAATCCCTTCTTCCCCTTTGGGGGAGTTTACACAACTGAATCTGCTGGGGAGTCCAGTCCAATAGAATAGTGAGGGGTGTTTGCTGTGAGTGAGTCCTAAGGAATTTTCAAGTTTATAGAGCGTGGGCTAGTAAGGGATAGGAAAGCAATAGCTGAAGCTCGTCCCAATAAGGAAAAGGGACTAAGACCTCCAAAGGATCAGCGAAGCCAATAAGCAAGCCCAAGTCCATGCAAGAAGGCTCGCTGGATCTATCCAAATTCAAATCAAAGACTCTCCTACATGAAAGGATCTGAGTCCATCCAAATGATATTAATCAAAATCCTATTTTGGAAAGAATGGCAAAGTCAGGGATTTCAGTCTTCTCAAGAAAGAGCAAGAAAGACTTAACATTACCTTCATGAGAGTGAGAACCTGGCAAATAGTCATTTTTGCATTCGAAATTCAAACCCAAAAACATAATCAAAGACTGGTGCTCACTTGAGTAGATCCTGACTTTCTTCCACTTACTTCTACTATTCCCTATTTGTCTTTAGTCTGACCTTCCCTCGAAAGAAAATCGAAGTCAGTGTGTCCAGCAGTGTGGAATTTTCATTTCGCATGGACACGCTCTTCGTCTAAGGTCTCCGCTTGGTCACTCTAGGGAGCTTTCCCATCTTGGACAAATTGAACGGACCGATTGGACCGAAAATGGGGAAGAGGAGCGTAGAAGACTGTCAGGGCCAGGTGTATGTCAACACTGAGACTTTTCATCTTTGTAAAGATTCCCTCAGCAGGGAAGATTGAGATGAGGACATCATGATTTAAATTTTTCTTAGGAGAAATCATGGGTCAATTGAACCAGAAAAGATCACAATATGATTGGTTATGATTAGAAATATTCTAAAATTCATAACATAAGTTTTAAATGATAAGGTGTTGATTTGCAACCATGATGTTATTGATAAAAATGATGTGTATGAGATTGTCTTTCTTTATGAATTGTAGACTTCGTGAAAGAATTTTTATATTGTAAACTTCTCAAATCCATGTAAGTTTAGATCTTTATCTCTAAAAATCTCTTATTTATCAATAAGGGATAGAATCCCCATTATGATGGATTGAGTTCTAGCCAAAACTATAAGAGGAGAGATCTCAGAGACAAGAAGGTACAATTCCAAGCTTTATGTTCTTTCTATGAGTTTCCAGGTTATCAAATCATTTCAAAGTGAGTTGAGGTTAAGATGTTTGCTATGGTATTCTTCTAAATCAAAAGCACTCATCAACTAATAATTAGAAATATATTGGATAAAAATGGATGTTCCATCTAAAATCTCTCAAAATGAAATCATGTTGGTCCCCAAAGAGTCACTTCAGTGTTAATAATAATGGGGAAGTAGTCAGAAACAAGACTACGGGTTTCCTTGGTGAAAGTAAGAGGGAAGTTTGTACCCATTCTTGAGAGTAAAAGAAATGGTCTAGGTGAGACCATGAATCACCCCTATTTCATGTGAATTTAACATTAGGTTCACAAAGATCAGTTACGTGGTTGTTAAGAATGTATTTATTGAAATGCTTGTTATTTTGATCATGTATATCTTCCGAGTTGAGTGTCTTATTATGCTGAATACTTGCTCTAGTAAGATTGATATGACCACCTAAAATCTAAGGTGTATCTTTATAAGTTGAGACCGGAGTTGATAGTTCTTCAAGAAAATTATTTATTACCATATCCTTGTATAACATAAATACCAGACTAACACCATAAGAGTTTGTCACTATTTTGGATAGTGATGGAAATGGTGTAGTGGTGACATGTTCCAGAATATTAAGGTTCCAACCAACAATGATGCTGCCACTAAGTCCTTTTGTGGGTTTTTTTTGTCTAAACATTGATGTAGTGTTTGCCAATAGTATTAAGGTCAAAATCTAAGAGTTTCGTCTACATATATTAATTTTGATGAAATAAATTTTATGGTAATGTATGAAATGTCCTACTTTATGTTATCTAAAAGCATATGCAGCCCCCCAAACATTTTGAGATGCAAACCATGACAAAAAAACTAGTATATCACTGATAGGAAGACTGATAATTAAATATGTAGGTTTGTAATGTGATCTACCACAATACACATGGGACATATATTGGTACAACTCATATCATATTCTAGTTCAGACAAAGCCAAGTTAGCACGTAGATGATTATCAAAAGAAATGCCAAGTTGATTTGTGAAATTGATGAAATTTGAAATATTTTCCCATGAAGCAATATATGATATGGGATCATAGTCATAAGTATATACTTAAGGGGAACATGCAGCACATTGAAGAGAATTTCCTGAGTCTATCCTAACAAATATGTTTTCATGTTTGTATTTTTTTGGAGTGGGCATGGATGTATCATCATCAACCTCATCACTATTGTAGAATTTGTGTTTTGAAGCAGTTTTATTGAGATATCCACCATTGTTATTCTCAATAGCAGTGAGAACTTGAGCCTTATTTTGTTCAATTAATGCTAAACTATTGATTATCTTGTTCTCAATCAGAGTGTCAAAATGATGGATTTTTTGTCATGTAAGGAGCCCGATATACTTTCATTACAACAAGTAGATTTTTTTTAATAGTGGGGTTTATGGCTGGTGGTCTTGGAGGTTTATAAAATATATTTTTTCTCTACTATTGGGATGTTAGAGATTAAGTGATGGTTGGTTTTGATTGCTATAGGATTGGATGAATTTGACTTCTGGTTTGTATGTTGTATATCTTTTCTAACCCAAATATGCATTTATTATTAGGTTGAGCTGAGATTGTGATTTTAGGTTAGGGCTCTTATTTTTTTCATTGAGGATGTACCAAGAGGTAGGATGAGAACCCAATTTGATGAAGATTGATGATAAGTCATTCGAATCTTTACCTTTTAGTTTGTTGGTATATGATATTTGACCTAGACATATACTGGGTGTCATTGGAAATCAAGTTCATTTAACTATGGAAAAAATAAAAGGCACTGGTGTATTTAGTTGGTAAGATAGTATCCAAGTGCATAAATTGGAGTGTATCACCCACTGCTCAAGTAATGTTTCTAAATATTTCAATGTCATAAAGATGGGGTTGCATGCTGGTAATTGATAGCTAGCCTATACATTTTCCATAGATGGTTCATCACCTAAGTCATCTAACCATCGATATGGTAGCTTGAATGAATGTAATATTGAAATTACAAGGCCAACTAGATGGTGATTTTTTTACCATCTAAGATATTATATAATAGTTGATTAGCATATAAAATTTTGGGACGAGAAGAGAAATGATGGTGGAAGTAGTGTTGATTAGGTAATGGAGACAACACTGAATATGCCATAGTAATCATAAAAAGGTTGTTGTAACCCACCACTGATTCAGAAAAGTGTGTAAAGTCCAACACTCGAGAAGCGAAGAGGAAAAGATCTTGAAATATGTGGACATTTGTGTTGTTGTTGAAGCTAACCAATGAGTGGATGTATGATAAGGATCTTTGTTGTTGTTGCATAGAAATGACCATATAATAGGTGGATGATTGACATGGAACCATATGTACTGTAAAATTCATGCATTATCATCACCACTCACTATGCACCGTCACATTAGGTGGATAGAAAACAAATAATTGATAGACTGAAAGTGTAATTTCATAATATATGTGTTAGGAATCACGGAGGCAAATAACACATGGAAAAAAACAACAAAGATGTCTATATTTCCTTCAAGCGGATCTCATCAACAATGATTATCTAGAAAGAAGTTGTGCGAGGTATACCTTGTCATGGAGCAAGTTGAGAAACATCCATGAATGGTGGTGTGCGTCAATTGCGGTAGTACACAGACGATCCTCAAAGACATCCTTGGAAGGCAGTCACACGATGCCTATGTCTCTACATAGTCGACGTAGATGATGAAAACTCTACATTGTGCTACTTGAGTCGGAGGGAAGGAGAAGCCTCTCACTTGGTGATGTGCTAGCATCACGTTCCTTCTCCTTCTCTCCCTCTCCCACTCTTGATGAAGGCTAGGGTTTATGTGCGGGAGCGTGTATCTGTGACCCGACTGTCATGCCCCTTTAAATAGGAGAGGCAAGGAAGCATGGTTTCTAAAACCCTAGGAAATGAAAAGGCGACGGCTGATGTTAAAGAGGCTTGCCCTTAGACAACCAAACAAACACTTAGAATATTATAGAATCATACTATTAATTAACTAATCAATTAATCACATTAATTGATTAACTAATTTGCAGTAACCCGTCTGACAACTCAAATCGGTCGCTTGGGGTTATCCGATCGACTTATCATATAAGTCAACAAATTAAATCCAATCAATCAGCTTAAACCTTTTAGCTAATTGTTTTGCATTTTATTCCAGTATTGTTCTAGTTGATTACCTAAACATTTTAGTAATCAATATGACTTGGAACATTTTCAATCATGTCTATAATGTACTCCTATTCTAGTGTATCCTATGCGCGTGACCCCATAGGCTCCACATTAAATTGGCAGTGATGTCCATAATCAAATTATGACTTCACAAGAAATGATCAGTATCTAGCATGACTTCATTGCCACCCAAGTAATTGGAGAAGTTGGAGAGAAACTTTAACCTAGTATTGTGACTAGTGTTGTAATGATCGTATAATCCCTTTGTTACTGATATCTAGATGTAATCTGAGGCATGGAAACACCATCCTCTTAATATTCATTCTTTGTTCTTTGAAAAAGAGTAGACTATTTGAGATACACATGAGATTGATATCATAATTGACTCACATGAGTATGTCCATGCATTTGTAATCTCACTTGTCAAGTGGCCGAGATATCATTCCAATGCGATGGACAAATTCCATCTACATCACTTACAATAATCCACATGTATCATAATGCACCTATGCACTACTTGTATAGAAACCCTCATTCAAGGTCACATCAAGTAGTGTTAAAGCACACTGAACAACATGTGATCACTATAGTGACTTCAAGTCTAAGGACAACAATCACCACTATCAGATTGAGGTATGATTTTTACCACCACTATCGACTTCTATGTATCACACTCAAAGTAGGTCTATATAGTACACTTGTTCATAACAAGTATCTATGTGTTTGATTTGATATCCAATATCATGACTAATGAAATGCAATCATCAATCAAGACACATACTAGTCTTAATGTATTATTGTTGTCCTAATTTCCACAATTATATATGACCAATGACTTAGACAAGAATGAATACTCTTAACATACACATGATCTCATATTCAGGTCCTCAACATAAAATTTCATGCATTGAGTAATATATTCGTAGGGCATTATTATATTTATTCATTATCTCATATTAAAGAAAACACAATATTTGGAATTGCCTTTATTAATAATCAAATCAATTACAAGATATGCAATCACAATCATCATATGATTAGCCCCCAAGGTATATAACCAACAATATGAGCACTGTTGATCTAAAGAAGGAGATAAGAACGGATGCAGTCATTCCATTGGGTTGGGCATAAAGACTCTCATATGTGAGAAATAACCTCATTATCTCATTGTGGGAATTAAAGGTTTGGTAGAAGAGAAAGCTGCCTTAGTAATCATAAAAAGGTTGTTGTAGCCCAACACCGACTCAGAGGAAGTGTGTAAAATCCATCGCTCGAGAAGGGAAGAAGAGAAGAGCTCGAAACATGTGGACCTTTGTGTTGTTGTTGAAACTAATTTATGAGTGGATGTCCGACAAGATTTATTGTTGGTTCATACAACTGATGACATTATATTAGGTGGATGACTGATAAGGATCCATATCACTATATAATCCTTACATTGTCGTCATTGATCATCATGTGTTGTCACCTTAGGTGGACAAAAACAAATGTTTGATAATCTAAAAGTGTAATTTCTTAATATATGGGCATTCCAATCAAAAGAAGGAGATTATAATGGATGTAATCATTTCATGAGGTTAGGCATAGAGGTTTTCATCCATTGGAAAGAACCTAATTTTATCATTGTGAGAATTAGAGGTTTGGGAGAAGAGAGATGATGGTGGCAATAATATTGATTAGGTAGTTGTGACAACACCAAAGCCGCCCTAGTAATTGTAATAAGGTTGCCGTAGCCCAACATTGACTCAGAAGAATGTATAAAACCCAATGCTCGAGAAGG
Source organism: Alisma plantago-aquatica (assembly GCA_963693085.1). Taxonomy (NCBI): domain Eukaryota; kingdom Viridiplantae; phylum Streptophyta; class Magnoliopsida; order Alismatales; family Alismataceae; genus Alisma; species Alisma plantago-aquatica. Next base: position 629,373,719 of record OY856413.1, read on the forward strand.
GAAGTAATGAGGAACCTAAAACATGTGGACATCTATGTTGTTGTAGTTAACTGGTGAGTGGATATACGACAAGGATTTTGTCATTGTTGCATAGAATCAATGACCTTACACTGGGTGGGTGACCGACAAGGATCCTATTAGCTGTAAAATGCATGCATTGTCATCATGTCTCACCGTGCGCAACACCTCAAGTGGATAAATAACAAATGATTAATAATCTAAAAGTGGAATTTCATAATATATGGGTGCTTCCGATTAAAAAAAGAAGATACAAATGAATGCAATCTTTCCATGAGGTTAACCATAGAGATTGTCATCCTCAGACAAAATCTCATTTTCTTATTGTAGGAACTAGAGGCATGCAAGAAGAGAAAGGATGGTGGTAGTAATGTTGCTTAGGTAGTCAGGTCAGCATCGAGACCACACTAGTATTGGTAGAAAGGTTGTCATAGCCCAACACTGACTCAAAATAAGTGTGTAAAATCTAGGGCTCAAGAAGGGAAGAAAAAAAGAGCTTGAAACATGTGGACATTTGTGTTCTCATTGCAACTATCTAATGAGTGGGTGGCTGACAAGGATCTTTGTTGTGTTGTATAGAACCAATGATGTAAGGAGGCGGGATCACCCCCTTACTGAAATTTTGAAGAATAAAACATCCATTCCAAACACACTCAAAGGTATATTGGAATAGGTGTAAAATGTTCAACTTTCAATAAGTGGTATTCAAAACAACCAAAGTGTAGCAACAGAATCAAACAAATGACTATATTCAATTTTCACAAAAGATTACAAAAGTACATAATAATCTCCCTAAAGGGTTTACATGCATGATACAACATAAGGATCGAAGTAGAGGGAAGTCTAAACTACTTCAAATATGTCTCCAAGCAACATCTCTAATTGCTAGGTCCATGTTGAAAGCTATGTACTCCTTGGTCATGTTCAACACCTTGATCTAAACTTGGGTGGTTGGTAAAACACCCAAAAAGAGAGAGAAAAACAAGGTATGTGTCAAATAATGAACAAGAACAAAGGATAAGGAAATAATATGAAAGTAAAGGCTAAGATTTCATCATAAGATGAAGAGAACAAGAGTATGAGGCATAATCAAAATACATGCTTTCCGTAACATTAAAATAGTAAAGGAATTGCATGCATGATTAATATTGACTACATCAACTAAGTAGGATTGAGGCACCTACCAGACCTCAACCTATAGGTGAGGGGAGAATTAATACATTCCCAGTCACCTACACATATTTTTATGGGGGAGAATAAGACATTCCCAGGGTGAATTAATACATGCCCTACCTATGGGTGATTGTACATAAATACCACTACTATAGCTAAATAGTCCATAAATCAACATGCTAGAAAAGAAATTGTGGCAAGTAAAAGCATCATATATTTGAAACATGGCAGTGGGATACAAAAACCAAGAAAAAGAATACCATTACTGATTTTGAGGCAATTTCAAAAAAGAATCATGAATAGAGGAAACATGGTTAATTAAAGCCTCATTAGGAAAATATAGGATATGGTTTGCAAATATCCCAACTTAGGGTGTAAAGAATGCAAATACCTCCTCTTTAGATCCCTATTAACCACTTTCCAATACTTTAGTTGAGTTCAGGGTCCACTTCTCCTATTTTCAATGCATAACCATGTATTAGAGTTGTACATATGTATTAAAGTAAAGAAACCCTAACTTTTAGATTTTTTTGCACAAAACTCCAATTTAGACCTTGAAAACATCACCACTGATCTAGTTAGGTTCTTTTGATTAAGAAAACATATAGTTTTGTATATTTTGAAATTATGAAGGTTAAAGTGTATTTTTGGTGGTTTTAGGTTTTTAATTCATTTTCTAAAAACTCTTTTAAAAAAAACTAAAAAAACCTTGGAACTATTTTTATTATAAAGAGAACATTTTTACAAGTTCATAACATATTTTCTTTTCATTTTTGGACAAGGGAATAAATAGTTATGGATTTCTCCAAATTGACCAGTAGGAAATTACTACATTATCAAACCGACCGAGATAAGCGAAGAGGGAGAGGGAGAGGGAGAAAACACCATTGACCCAAGATTGGGGTTGGAGATGCATAAGTAACCAAACTAGATCTTCTAGAGAAGGTAAAACAATAAGAAACTAAAACCCTAGGAGAACATGGTAAATAGAGATGGAGATCATCGATTTTAAACATAGAAGCATGAGTTTTAAGCATACAATAAGCAAAATATGAGAAGGGGGTTATAAAACTCACCTCTAGCAATTTGGACAGGTTCAAGCAGCAAGACTCCAAAGATAGAGAGGCTGGTTTCTCCAACAAAGCCCCTTCTCGAGCAAGAAGTACCTTCCCCACTTTAAAGGTGAAAAACCCTAACAAAAGAACATGGAGATGAGGTGTTTAAGGGCTCTAGGTGGGGTTTCACCATGGAAGGCCATAGTTTTGACCATGAAGAAGGTGGGAGGAAGATGAACAACATGAAAATAGGGAAGGAAGGAGGAAACTTATTAGTTTTGGTCGAAATCACCAAGAAGGAGCTTTAGAAACCCTAAATAGAGCAAATTCAGAACCCTAGGAGCCTTCTTCACCAAGGCAAGCACCCTCTTTGACCTTGGGATGGTACCTTGATGGAAAAATAGAGTAGTAACGATGCTCTAAGCTGGAGGAAAGATAATGAGAGAAATAATTTTCAAATTGGGAGGTGGTGAGGGGTAGATTTGGTTTTATAAAGAAGGGGGCAAGCATGAGGTGTCTATGGGACTTTCCATGTGTCCTTAGCCTAGGGCTTCATGGCCATGCAAGAGGACAACTCATAGATGCTTCTTGAATATCAAATGCCGATTCTAAAATTTCGTGCAGACTTCTAGGCCATCCCCACCGTCTTCCAATCAAAGAAATAACCCCATTGGTTGATAGCTTTTAAGGATAAGCTCATTTATAAAGAGGGTAATCCCTAAAATGCCTTTGGAGAGAGACACCTTCAAACCAAGGTGCAACTAGGTTCCCCATGGTTCAAAATATTGAAAAGGGTAAGGGAATATCTAAGGAATATAATTCATGTAATAATTAGAAAAGAAAACCACCCAATTGGGTAAATTGCATAAAAGTCCATAATGTACCTAAAATTGCATAACTTGCACAAACAACATCCAAATTGAACCAAATTTGAAACTTAGGCTCATTTTATGATTTAAAAACACATCAAAAAGTTATATTGAGGTTTAGATCACTGTATTATTGTAATTAAGCTTCTTCAATACATTAAGAAAGGTTTGTGGCCTTACACTTCTAGCACGAATTTATTTACCGTTGTTCCACTTAAGTGGTGATTTTGCATTTTAGATCCTTAAATAAGCTTTCACTGAGGTATTTGTGCATAAACCCTTTCATTGGTATTGATATTGAACAAATATTCATCAAATCTCTATAAATTCCACAATTAAAATGTCAAAGCCAAAAAGGATAGAGGGGATATGAAAATCTTGGAAAAGGGCCAAAAAGAGAATATGTCCATGTTTCGGTATGCTACAACACTCCACCCCTTAAAGAGGATTTCATCCTCGAAATCTCAAGCAAAGAGAGGAGGGTGAGTATGCAACATCTCAACACCAAGCTCCAAGTTGTTTCCCCCAAACCATAAAACTTCCACCAAAACTTTCACTAACTCGGACTCCGTAATTTTTTTAACTTGGGAGTTCAAATTCTTTACAGGAAACTCATCATAGGTCTGGTTGTCATGGATCACTAAGGGTTCCACTTTTACGATTTCTTTTTAATTTTTTTGGATTATTAGCATTATATTCTTTATAACATTACATCATCCTCATTATTCTTTTAAGTGTGTCTCATTATATTCAAAATAGTTATATTTCATTATTATGCTTGAAAGTATATATATATATATATACACACCTCATTATGAGTTTTAGAGCAATTAGAGTTTACTCAATTATCTCAATATGCATTATTATATCCGATCATTATCTTTGATAATTTGGTGTTAGACTGCATTATCACCTTATTGAATTATATCAGATTATTTTGTATGAAATAAGACACTTTATCTAATTTGTTACAATTGTTACAAATAATATCACATTAATCAATTATATCTATATTAAACATTGTTACATTAACTTTCTTACTTACATTAATGTCATCATCAATCATTTTCTCATATTTATTTAGTTCTTATGATTGATTATGCACTTTTATGTGAATCCAATTACTTCTTATCCATATTGAAGTCATTATATGTATATTGGTGATCAAGGTGGGACATTACATATTAATGATTTTATTCACATACTAAGTAATGATTAGGTGATTAATTAGGTGTGTATTAGAGAACAATGTGATATGCATTTCATATCGATGACCTTATTAATTTATGATTAGGTGATTATATATCATTTATGTGTATTAAAGTATGTTATATGGTTATAAAACCTAATGTCACTATTGCATCAAGAATGTCATTAAGGATGTATAGGTTAAGGTTATATGATTACAACTTAGGGTTTAGGTCAATATGATCATTATTCTTCATCTATACATTCTTAGTATGTATTGAATACAAGATTAGGTTACAATTATTTTGCTCATCATTTCATTTGGGTTTATTGGTCCAAGACATGGTTAGCATCATGTGTACCCACTATTAGTATTTATATGTAAGGTACTAATATTATGTGCATTAGATATTCATTAGGTTTCAAACACGTCAACTATTCATTAGATGACCATTATATGTTCTTTAGGATAACAACAAGCATGTGGGGTTACAACTATAACTTGTTTGGTCAAAACTAAGGATCCAAGAAAACTATCCTCCTAATCATGGAGTTAGGGCTTCTAGGGTCAGTGTAGCTAGATTTCGGTATGTTACATGACTCCATACCCTCAAAAAGGATTTCTCACTTGAAATCTAAGTACCAAAATATTATCAAACCAACTACTCTCCACCCCTTAAAAGGTTTGACCAACTAAGACAAACTAATCTAGAGGTAAAAATGGTGAGTGTAACTAAACCATGTACAAGATCCATCACACTTCCATTGCACATTCTAATTGCTTACTAAACACTAAACTTGAAAGTCTAGGTTATAAGGGATAGAGTATCCAAACATGTGGTCCTATGGGACATAAGGGAACTATATTGGGTATCCATCCTTAAACAAGTCACTACACCTTAAAGACAAGGTCAACATATTAGGTTCTTAGGATTATCCAACTTAGGTGCCTAAGGCTACTACTATCTATAGGCATGGTATTTCAGACAATCAATATCAGCTCAGTCCAGACATGTATCATATGGATCTGGGAGTCCTCGTAGACCAAGCTAGTGGTGCGGAAGAAAATCTTGTCAGCCCCCAAACCCTGATCCTTTCTAGACACCTTTCCCTAATAGCTACCTAACATGCACATCACATAATGGTAAACTAAACATGTTTCTAATGTAAAACTCATATGATCCTAAATCAATCTTTCATCATCTCAAGTGTAACATAGATCAATTCTAGGGAAAACATGTCACTTAATGGGAAACTATAAAAGGCATGGATTCTAATTAGGGAGACAAGGTGAAAATAGTCAGATTTTGACTACCATGGGCTCTGATACCATGCTGTTAGGAGGAAAGATCACCCCCTTACTGAAATTTTGAAGAATATAACATCCATTCCAAACACACTCAAAGGTACATTGGAATAGGTGTAAAATTTTCAAATTTCAGTAAGTGGTATTCAAAACAACCAAAGTGTAGTAGCAGAATCAAACAAATGACTATATTCACTTTTCACAAAAGATTACAAAAGTACATCATAATCTCCCATAAGGGTTTACATGTATGATACAACATAAGGATCTAAGTAGAGGGAAGTCTAAACTACTTCAAATCTATCTCCAAGCAACACCTTTGATTGTTAGGTCCATGTTGAAAGCTATGTTCTCCTTGGTCTTCAACACCTCGATTTAAACCTGGGTGGTTGGGAAAACACCCAACAAGAGAGAGAAAAACATGATATGTGTCAAATAATGAACAAGAACAAAAGATAATGAAATAACATGAAAGTAAAGGCTAATATTTCATCATAAAATGAAGAGAAAAAGAGTACGAGGCATAATCAAAATAGATGCTTTCCATAACATTAAAACAATAAAGGAATTGCATACATGATTAATATTGACTACATTAACTAAGTAGGGTTGAGCCACCTACCAGACCTCAACCTATAGGTGAGGGGAGAATTAATACATTCCTAGTCACCTATACATATTTTTATAGGGGAGAATAAGAAATTCCCCAGGTCAAATTAATACATGCCCTATCTATGGGTGGTTGTACATAAGTACCACTACTATAGCTAAATAGTCCATAAAATAAACATGCTAGAAAAGAAATCATGACAAGTAAAAGCATCATATATTTGAAACGTGGTAGTGGGATACAAGACTCAATAAAAAGAATATCATTACTGATTTTGAGGCAATTTAATAAAAGAATCATGAATAGATGAAATAGTGTTCATTAAAGCCTCATTAGGGAAATATATGGTTTAGTTTGCAAGTATCCCAACTTAAGGTGTAAGGAATGCACATACCTTCTCTTTAGATTCCTATCAACCACTTTCCAATACTTTAGTTGAGTTCAGGGTCCACTTCTCCTATTTTCAATACATAACCATGTATTAGGGTTGTACATATGTATTTTTTTTATCAGTTAATTTTTTTTGATCCGTATGTACATATGTATTAAAGTAAAGAAACCCTAACTTTTGGATTTTTTGTACAAAACTCCGATTCAGACCTTGAAAACATCACCACCGATCTAGTTAGGTTCTTTTGATTAAGAAAACATATAGTTTTGCATATTTTGGAATTATGACGGTTAAAGTGTATTTTTGATGGTTTTTAGGTTTTTGAATTCATTTTCTAAAAAATCTTTTTGACAAAACTTAAAACCAAACCTTGGAACTATTTTTATTAGAAAGATCACATTTTTCCAAGTTCAGAACATATTTTCTTTTTATTTTTGGACAAGGGAATACATAGTTATGAATTCCTCAAAATTGACTAGTAGGAAATTGCCACATCATCAAACCGATTGAGATAAGTGAAGAGAGAGAGGGAGAGGGAGAGGGAGAGGGAGAGGGAGAGGGAGAGGGAGAAAACACCATTGACCAAAGATCAGGGTTGGAGATGCATAGGTAACCAAAATAGATATTCTAGAGAAGGTAAAACAACAAGAAACTAAAACCCTAGAAGAACATGGTAAATAGAGATGGAGATCATCGATTTCAAACATAGAAGCATGAGTGTTAAGCATGTAGTAAGCAATATATGAGAATGGGGTTATAAAACTCGACTCTAGGAAGTTGTACAGGTTCAAGAAACAAGGTTCCCAAGATAGAGAGGCTAGTTTCTCCAACAAATCCCCTATCTCGAGCAAGAAGTACCTTCTCCACTTTAGAGGTGAAAACCCTAGCAAAAGAACATAGAGATGAGGTGTTTAAGGGCTCTAAGTGGGGTTTCACCATGAAAGGCCATAATTCTGACTAGGAAGAAAGTGGTAGGAAATGAACATCATGAAAATAGGGAAGGAAAGGAGGAAATTTACTAGTTTTGGTTGATATCACCAAGAAGGAGCTTTAGAAACCCTAAATAGAGCATATTCAGAGCCCTAGGAGCCTTCTTCACCAAGGTAAGCACCCTCTTTTACCTTAGGACAAAACCTTCATAGCCAGACAGACTAGGAAAGATACTCTAAGCTGGAGGAAAGAGAAGGAGAGCAAGATTTTTTGAATTGGGAGGCAGTAAGGGGTAGATATGGCTTTATAAAGAAGGGGGCAAGCATGAGGTGTCTATGGGACTTTTCATGTGTCCTTAGCCTAGGGCTTCATGGCCATGCAAAAGGACAACTCATAGAGTCTTCTTGAATATCGAATGTCAGTTCTAAAATCCCATGGAGACTTATAGGCCATCCCCACCGTCCTCCAATTAAATAAATAACCCATTGGTTGACAGCTTTTAAAGATAAGCTCATTTATAAAGAGGGTAATCCCTAAAATGCCCTTGGAGAGAAACACCTTCAAACCAAGGTGCAACTAGGTGCCCCATGGTTCAAAATATCGAAAAGGGTAATGGAATATCTATGGATTATAATTCATGTGATAATTAGCAAAGAAAACCTCCCAATTGGTTAAATTGCATAAAAGTCCAGAATGTACCTAAAATTGCATAACTTGCACAAACAACATCCAAATTGAACCAAATTTGAAACTTAGACTCATTTTATGATTTCAAAACACATCAAAAAGTTATATTAAGGTTTAGAGCACTTTATTATCATAATTAAGATTGTTCAGTACATTAAGCAAGTTTTGTGGCTTTACACTTCTAGCACAAATTTATTTACCATTGTTCCACTTAAGTGGTGATTTTGCATTTTAGATCTTTAAATAAGCTTTCACTGAGGTATTTGTGCATAAAATCTTTCATTGGTACAATTATTGAACAAATATTCATCAAACTACTATAAATTCCACAATTTAAACATCAAAGCCAAAAAGGATAGGAAAAGCTTGGAAAAGGGCCAAAAAGAGAATATGTCCAAGTTTCAATATGCTATAGATGACCTTAAACTAGGTGGATGACCGACAAGGACCCATATCAGTTGTAAACCACATACATTGTCATTATCGCTCACCGTGAACTTTTATATCAGGTGGATGAAAAAGATGATTGATGGTATGAAAGTGTAATTTCTTAATATAGGGATACTGACGAACAAAAGAAGGATATAAGAGTGGGTGTAGTCATTCCATTAGGTTAAGCATATAGACCGTCATCCATGAGAAAGAAACTAATTTTATCATAGTGGGAATTAGAGTCTAAAATAATAGAAAGATGATGGAAATAATGTTGATTAGGTAGTCATGACAGTATGAATCCACCCTAGTAATCATAAAAATTTTAGCGTAGCCCAACACTGAATTAGAAGAAGTGCATAAAATCTAATGCTTGAGAAGGAACTGGAAAAGTGCCTAAAACATGTAGATATTTGTATTGTTGTTGCAACTAACTGATTCAGCCCTATTTTAGGGCTTCATCTTGTGTCATTTTACATTTCAATCACATGTATACCTGTTAGATTACATGTTATTTCCCTTAGTATGCATATTTGTGTAAAATGCACTTATGGATATTATTTGCATGTTTTCAGGCATTTGGACCACGCTTGATGGAAGAGAGAAAAGGAGTGATCCTAGGGTTTCTCTACCCTTGGAGAGACCCAAAATGAAGTATGATGCTCCCTCAACCTACCCCTAGTGGACAAATATCCATTGACGCAAAGATGTCTAAGAAAATCCAAAGAATCAAGTCAAAGTGCTGATCCAGTGACCAGCACGGTCGTGGTACCACAGAATGTCCGTGCTAGGACACTTGCAAAATCAATAGGTCCAGAGCTCAATTTGTGCAGAAATCACCACGGCCGTGGACCACAGAACGATTGTGGTGCACTGGCTCCATAACGGCTGTGCTGCACAGCACGACCGTGGTACCTACATAGAGAATGACCATGGAGCCGAGAACGGGCAGTTGAATTTGAGCCAGAACATCTGTGGTACCTGCCACAGCCATGGTGTGTGCTACCCTAGCCCTACCACGACCGTGGCCATCAACATGGCCGTGGCCAGGAATCAATTTCTCAAGTTGGCCAAGATCACAATAACCCTGACCACTTTACACCTGAATCACCACAGTCGTTCCCATCCACCACGACCATTCTCACCCCTCCCCACCACGGCCGTGGTGACCACCCCGACTTTGTTACCTACAAAAACCCATCTACTTTTGCATTATTTTCCCCATACTTCCCCTACTTGACCTAGTGCTTCCCCCACATCTATATATACCTAGGTGGTGGCTCCAACACGAGGTTAGATACCTTCTACCACCTCTTAGCTCCCCATTTTCCCCCTTAGCCATTCCACTCCATTTCCACCTCCATTTCACCATTTCCACCATCAAAACCCTAGTTTCCACCCATTTTCCACCATCATTCCATGCCCTTACACCTTAGAGGAAAGAGGAGGATGCCCTACAACATCTGAAGTGGATGATTTCTTCATCTACACCGAGCTCCATGGCTTCTTCTATCTCCTTCTCCTTTCTTTTTGTACTTTGCATTGTTATGAGTAGCTAGGCCCTTTGGGTGGGCTGTTTGGGGTGTAAAATGTTACTCTGATACCATGTTGGGGACAAATAATATGTAAACTTTGTAATTCCATTTTCTAATGATTATATTCTATTTCTATCTCATTCTCCATGAATTGCTTGTTGGTTTGTGCTTGAAATCAATTGGGAATTTAGAGAAATTGATTATATGTGTGAATTTTGGGATTTGCTCCTAGGTCCAATTCTTGGATCCCTAGCTAGCTACCCATCCTCCTACATCTTAATCAATCTTCTTAACCCTAGTTGAGAGATCTAAGTAGCTAGTTTAGATGAAATTGGTGTGTTTAGCATGGAGCTTTCTCAAGGTTAGAATGTGGGTGATGGGAGGTCTAAAATCTCACTTCCACCCCCTTTACTAATCTCAGCCCCTAATAATCCTAAGAGAATATAACCTAGAAACCTAGGATTTTCTAGACTCCAATTGAATTACACCTAAGCCCTAACGCAATTGAGCCTCACAAGGGTAGTGGGGAGTGTTAGGGACTAGTTCCCCTATACACAATCTAGAATTACCATGGCCAGTTAATAGCCTAGGATAATTCATTAGACTCTAACTTTTTGTTTGGTTTGATAATCTAAATAAAATTATAATGTTCATATGTCAGCCCCCATATTAATTGATAAGTGCATCCCCTAAACAACCCACATCTCCCTTAATTGCTTAAAAACCCTAGTTTCTGCCTTGCTTAGCTAGTGTTAGCTTAATTAGCTCTTTTCTTGCTTAGATAGTTTCTTGCCCTATTATTACTTTGTTCTTGCTAGTTTAGATCCTTAATTGCTCTTTTGCTTTGTTTTCTAGTCTAGTGTAGTTTAATTCTCTCTTTATCTGCCTTAGAGTAGATTGTTCCCTTTCTTGCCTTACCCTATCTTTCTTGCTTAATAGAACTAATTGTATAGGGTTAACTTAGGTTTTAATACTATTTTCTTTCCTATACTTGATTTCTTTCTCAACTTAGTGTAATCAATCAAAACATCCTTCAAACCCTTAACCCTAGTCTCCGTAGTAGGAACCTAGCGAAACAAACCTAGCTCTAGTGCCCCCTTTTCTCCCTGTGGATCGACCCTATACTTACCACCTTACCTATACTACGACACGACCCCGTGCGCTTATGGGATAACATTTTAGTAGAAGTAGGTGTGTCTGTGTAGGTCATTATAAATTCAAGAATGAATCCACTCATGTGCCTCCGTACACAGAGTTGCATCCATTCAAGTCTCAATTGAGTGGTGTGTAATGCCATTGGCGGGAGCGCACCACTAACCAATGAGTGGATGACTAATAAGGGCCTTCATTGTTGTTTCATAGAACCTATGACCTTATACTAGGTGGATGACCAACAAGGACCCATATTATATGTAAAATGCATGCATTTGCATCATCAATCACCGTACCTCATCACCTCAGGTCAATAAAAACTAGTTACTAATAATATGAAAGTGTAATATCTTAATATATGGGCTCTTCTAATCAAAAGAAAGAGATAAGAATGGACAAAACCATTCCATGAGGTTAGGCATAGATGTTGTCATATGTGAGAAAGAACCTCATTTTCATATTATTGGGAATTAGAGGTCTGGGAGAAGATATAGGGATGGTAAAAGCATCCGCTATCCACAGAACTGTAACCAATGCCAACCACTTTACTTCATTTGAATATCCATATCCATGGATGTATATAGTTTGGTAGCAAAAATATACACAACGCTTGGTACAAATATTTTGTATAAACCGAACCATTCACCTCAAAAAATCTTCAACACATACTATAAAAAATATTTCCCACAAGCATTGACTTTGTCTCACCCGTCTTCAAAGTATATACACACACAAGAAAGGACATTATTGTCAAAATGTTCTTCTGGTTGCTCTCGACCATGATCCAATTCAAAGCTATATTGAACGTCGGTCGGAGGAGGAACTCGACCCTTGTTTGGTTTGGGACTGAGATTCTATAGTTAGGATTGGGTTAGATAGGGTTAGTCTGTAGATCTAGATTGGGTTAGTCTGGATCCAGTCTGATTCTGTTTGGCAATCCAATTTGATTCTAGTCAGTTGGTTAGGATTCAGTTTGATTCTGTTTGGCAAACAAATTAGCTAGGATTTTATTTGGCAAATAAGTCAGGATGAGGCAAGTCATGACTAGATTGTTGTCTGGTTTTATTTTCCAACCAAATCAGGATATGTTTTGATTCGAACTGCTTCTTATATATAATAATTTGAAAGAATTAAGTTCAACATCAAACAAAGGTGTTGATGTATGCAAATGGTGATAACAATCAAGCAATATAAGTTAAATGAAACATGTGCTAGATATACTAGTATGAAAGTATGCATATAAGTACGCAATATTACATAAATAATAATATCAGTACCTGGTTAGAAAATTAAAGTTCATTACATATTTTTAGATAGTCAACAATATATATTCACTTTACTTGTTGCATGCAGCATCAACGCCTCCAACAACATCATTTTTTATTTTTTCTCCCTCATTTGCCATTGTTACACATGGTTGAGAGGTTTCTTTTTGGTCGAGTTGTTGTAGTAGTCCTGGTGAGTAAGTACGAGGACTGGTCCAAAAAGTTCTTGGAACAACATCTATAAGTTTTAACATTTTCCATCTTGGCTTAAATATATCCATCGTTATGTCAGCCCTCCCGATTATTGTGTGGAATTCAACAAAGTCATCACTCTAATCTTGGCATACAAAAGGGCCACATAGTATGTGGAAGTAGTATTGACGACCTAACATTGTTCTTAGTCTGCATCAGACTCGTCATCCCACTAAAAGCGATTGATTGTATCTATTATATAGAATTATAGTTGTAGCATACTTTAATAACCACCAAAGTCAGAAATGTATGTGTTTTATAACAAGTATATAGTTGAGATAGTCTTTCATGTAATATTTCAATTTAGTATATGGGAAATAAGGAATCTAAAAATATTCTATTACATGTCCAATCAACATTGGTAACAAACATAAATTAAGTAGATTTATATAATATTTGATTCAAATTTTCATTCACATTGACGTAGAAGTATTTTTTCAACCAACAACAATACCAAATATAAATCTGGCATTATCCCAATCAAATTATCATTCACATTGGTATAGAAGTAATTGCTCTATACAAATAGAGATTACCTTGTTTAGCTCAAAAATTAAATAGTGCAAAAAAATGATAATAGCTTGATAGATATTGGGCAAATGAGGCATGGCCCAAGGGAGAGCAGACAATAAGGATTGTGGTGACATATGCATTCACCATGAGCTGCTGAATAGTCCCAAAGAAGGCAATTGATCGACTTGGTAGATAGAATTATGTCTTTTCATCCATAATGAAACTAAGGCAGGCTTCACGAGATAGGATTCGTACGTTCACTATGGTTTGAAAATGAAGAACCTCTATCAATTGTTGTATTCAGCAAAGATGGTAACAAGATATAGTCTGGTCTTGTTTGGAAAAATAAATTGTGCTCAGTTTGCCTGACAAAATCAGACTGCATCTTGTAACCGACCCAGCTAAATTAAGCAAGCGGTAAAAGTTCTTCCTCATCCCACTACAAATTGTATGCCTACTATCAAATGAATCCTGCATCAGCTTTGTCATCGATGAAAGTCAAGCTTATCTCTACCAAAAGTATCATTTGACCCCTTTTAAGCAATGCAACATATCATGGTGGATGCCTAAATCTAGACACCCACATCCAACCTAATCTGGAGACCAAGTGCTATGTTGATCTATTTTTTTGGACGGAAGGCTTATGCTGATCCCAAGACCTAAAACCATGTCAAGTGTTGCATCTAACTCGTCATCCCATTGAAATTGATTCATTTTATTGAGAAGCAACTGGCATAGTTTGAAAAAATATCAATGTTAGTAGTGTATGTGTTTGTTAACAAGAAAATGATTGAATTGAACTAACCACTCAAGAGGACATATTTACAATTACGAGATGGGAAACAAACAATACAATGATTCATTTACTAGATGGACAACAAACAAAAAACAACATTGACCTACCAGATGTAGAAGAAATAATACCAACAACCTATAGTTTAATAAAATGTACAACAAACAATGAAACACATTTTAAATGAATACATAGACAAGTACTCAATGTTACCAATTTATAATTGTCATTCACATTAACAAAAAACTCGAGTTCCATAAAAATAGATTGTACATAGGTAATTTGAAATAAAAACATGCAAATGCAAAATAATCATGGGTCAACATATACATAGGCAGTATATTCGATATCAACTTCAACAAGTACTAGCTCATAATCATTGTAACAAGTACAATTTGAAATGCATAAAAAAATCAAAAGTACACGCTAAAGTTGGCAAGCAATTTTTTTACTAGGGATTCTTGCAACTTCATTCATTTCCTTCACCACCTACTCCTGCAGTTGCATCATTGATGTTTTCAACATTATTCAAGTGTAATGCAACTCATGGGGGGTAAGTGCGACGAGTCGCCACAAATTATATAGAATCACCTATTGTACACTTAAGGGCCGAGTAGCCAATAAATCTCCCAAAATGAAATGATTGCGTCTAATAAAGCTCTCCATAGGTTCTTCTGTCGGGTTTTCACCTCCTTCAAAGATATGTAAAGCAAACCTATTATGTTTCGAAAGTCACACAATGTCTCCCTCCAAGCCTATAAAGTATATACTCCACTGACACATCTCCCCATGTCATATTGGTTTGTCATCACATCAAGTAGGATCTGATCATTCTCCCTACACCATATACCACATGTCCTTGTGCCTTGTCTAACCATATTATAAATTATTCATGTAATATATTTGAATTCATAAGGGTAAATTTCACAAATATGTGGATACAATATGATACTTCAAATATGAATACATAATGTGCAAACAACATACGGTCTCCTACTCTTGTCCAACCATAAACATTTAGCAACATTAGATAATGATAAACATTAAAATAGAAAAAGTCGGCAAGCTTTTAATGTAAATTTAACAACAACTAGACTTAGGGGTCTGAGTGCAAGAATTAAATATCATCCATATATATCTAACTTTTCCATTCAAGCTTATGGAGTCATCAGAGGTGAAGGAATGTCCTAAAGAAGACTACATGTTTCATCCCACTTCTTTACAGCGGTTTCTAGAACTTCAAACTCGTACTTTTTAGAGGTGTAAAGATCAGCGTTGTGATGGATTTCAACAAAGTCCTTCATGTTCATTGTCTGGCCCCACACCAACTTGCATTCATCAGTTAGTAACTTAATCTCAATTGGCAGAGAACCAGTTGTTGGGGGGAGATCGAAAGCCCAATGTAAGTATTTGCACCAGTCTTTTCCCAAAAATGTATTCCCAAGTTTGGGTTAATGACAATGAATGTGTAACTTACTTAGTAGTGCAACCTATTATTTATGGTTTTACTATCGCACATATCTGGTAGTACATATGTAATACATTTTGCATGGATTTCACTAAGAAAGTCAAAGTCATATAACCCCGCATCTTCTATGTTAATCCCCAATTATGCAACTAGACCACAAAGATATAGGGAAATACGACAGCAGATAGGCAGTGGAAAAAATCGAATGACATATATCTATTAACCAGCAGATCACATCAATAATATGCAATAGAAAGGATGATTTCACGAAGAAATAACTGGTCCTGGAGAAAGTACAATGATAATCCTCATCGATGTAGATGTGCACTCTGTCTTGGACAGATCTATGTAGCTCCTAGTTGCACTGAGACTCATGTGACTGCTCCTCCTGAGACAGTAGACTCGAACATCGTCGTCTACAACAGCTCCTATTATTATAGATTGTTGGTTGACATCATCCTCCTTAGCGATGGGCAAAGACCACCTCGCCTCTAGAGAAGTACACACAGACCAACTAGAACTCTTGTCATCCT
This sequence comes from Alisma plantago-aquatica, assembly GCA_963693085.1. Lineage (NCBI taxonomy): Eukaryota > Viridiplantae > Streptophyta > Magnoliopsida > Alismatales > Alismataceae > Alisma > Alisma plantago-aquatica. The sequence goes on from OY856413.1 coordinate 629,389,889, forward strand.
ACTAGAACGGACAAGAAAGATTTGTCCCCCCGTTGGTGTACTAATCATCAATCTGCTCTCTCACAACAATGATCCTTAGTTGTTTCTCCCCCATGCTATCCCTAGTTGGGTAGGACTTGCTTGGGCTCTCTTGGTTACCACAACCAGAGAGGACAACAATTGTCAGAGCAACTGATTCTCAATTGTTTGTGTTGTGCTCTGGGAATCCCCCAATACCCCTCTATTTATAGTAGAGTCTAGGGTCAAGATTCCTAGTCTATGCGGGAGTGGAAGGGACCGGAAGATCTCAGATTTTCACAATAATTCTGGAAACTTCACAACTTGTAGCAACTGAAACGGTTGTATGGCAACCCAGGTGGTCGTCTGGCACGTGAGACATTCATTTCACATTTTCCCAATTTTATACATGTTTCAACAATTCAATTTCAATTATTGCACGTTATAATGTCAGCACCAATCCTGGATGCAATCAAATTGCATCCCCAAACCAGCCATTTGGTGTAGACGAGATGGGCATCTTACACCATGCCAAACAACCATCTCATACAAGTGAGACGGGCGTCTCACAGCCCGGGTTAGGCTGAATTCCAACCAATGTACAATACAATCAGCCTGACACTCCAAATGACAGTCTCAACACTTGAACTTATCATTTGACAGTCTAGTCAACTGATTTGTTGTGTGAATTGAACACCTAAACACTTTAGTAATCAATCTAATCATCCTTCAAGATCAAACTCCTTTTCTAGATGAGTTCCTAAGTGTGTGACTATATAGGTCCCATATTACGATGGCAGTGAATGTCCATAACAACTTATGACATCACAAGCAACGAGCGATGTCTAGTCACACATCATTGCTACCCAAGTAAATGGAAAGTTGGAGAACAACTTCAACCTACAATATGTGTATGGTGTTATAGTGTTTGTATAGTTCCTTTGTCATTGATATCCTAATTGAAGTAGAGGAATGGAACAATCATCCTCATTATTATTTAATCTTGTTTCTTGAACCATAGTAGACTTTCTAATATATATGTAAGATCAATATCACATATTGAATCACATGTGCATGGTCACACATTCCTCAGTCTTTCTAATCAAGAGGCCTTGGATATCATACTCCCTTAGGAGGGATAAATCTCATCTCTATCACTCACAGTCAATCCCCATGTGTCACAGTCACTCAATCATCACCTTTATAACAACCCATGTTTCAGGATTGCATTTGATGATATCAAAGCATACTGAACGACATGTGATGAGTGTAGTGACTTCAGGTCTTAAGAACCAAAAACACCACCATCACTATAAGACGTGATTCTGACTTACCACATTAAGGTTTCCATGTATCACTCTTATCGTGGGTCTGTCTGATACAATGTTCTCTAATATGTATCTGTGTTCTTGGTTTGGTACCGCCATATCATGACTAATGAGATTCTATCATAAAACAACTCACACTTTGATCTTATGTGTTATTGTTGTCTATCTACCTTCCAAAATAACAACTGATCAAGGACATAATAAGAATGTATATACTCTTAACATTCATATGATTTCATTCTTCAGGTCCTCAACTTGAAGATGTGCATCATTGAGTGATATCATTCTCTAGACATTTACTATGTTATTTCATTATATCAGAACTGAATAAACAGAATAAATGAGAAGCTTGCCTTTATTAATAATCAAATCATTTACATGTATGCCATTACAATCATCATATGGTTGTCTCTCTGGGCCTACATACCAACAAAAGACACCTCTTAACTTCATATGCATCCATTGACATCTAATTTTTTATTGTGAATTGGTAACATAATGTGGGGTTCATACCATAGATTTCAAATCAAAACTTAGGAATGACAAATGATTGTTCTAACATACAACTAAATTCTATTATTAGGACAAAGTATATTACAACTATGATGTATTGTACCCCTCAAACTCTATTGAAGAGCCACCATATGTTAGTAGGTTATTTCGTTCGAGAAGATATTGGTGTCTCCTCCTGAGAGCCATATAGTAGCTGAAGTGGAGGATTTCTTCATCTACACTAAGTTCCATGGCTTATTCTACCTCCTTCTCCTTTCTTTTTGTATTTTGCATTGTTATGAGTTGCTAGGCCCCTTGGGTGGACTGTTTGGGGTGTAAAATGTTACTTTGATACCATGTTGGGGGAAAATGATATGTAAACATTGTAATTCCATTTGCTAATGATTACATTCAATTTCTATCTCATCCTCCATGAATTGGTTGTTGGTTTGTGCTTGAAATCAATTAGGAATTTAGGGAAATTGATTATATGTGTGAATTTTGGGATTTTCTCCTAGGTCCAATTCTTGGATCCCTAGCTAGCTACCCATCCTCCTACATCTTATTCAATCTTCCTAACCCTAGTTGAGATATCTAAATATCTAGTTTAGATGAAATTGGTGTGTTTAGCATGAAGCTTTCTCAAGGTTAGAATGTGGGTGATGGGAGGTCTAAAACCTCACTTCCACCCCCTTTACTAATCTCAACCTCTAATCATAGGCTTGTATAGACTATAATTGAATTACACCTAATCCCTAACCCAATTGAGCCTTACACGGGTAATAGGGAGTGTTAGTGACTAGTTCTCCTATACACAACCTAGCATATCCATGACCAGTTAGTAGCCTAGGATAATTCATTAGAATCTAACTTGTTGTTTGGTTTGATAATCTAAATGGAATTATAATGCTCATATGACACCCCCAACTTAATTGATAAGTGCATCCCCTAAACAACCCACATCTACCTTAATTGCTTTAAAACCCTAGTTTCTGCCTTGCTTAGCTAGTGTTAGCTTAATTAGCTCTTTTCTTGCTTAGATAGATTCTTGCCCTGTTATTGCCTTGTTCTTGCTAGTTTAGATCCTTAATTTCTCTTTTACTTTGTTTGCTAGTCTAGTGTAGTTTAATTCTCTCTTTGCCTGCCTTAGAGTTGATTATTCCCTTTCTTGCCTTACCCTGTCTTTCTTGCTTAGTAGAACTATTTGTCTAGGGTTAACGTAGGTTTTAATCTTATTTGCTTTCTTTTACTTGCTTTCTTGCTCAACTTAGTGTAATCAATAAAAACAACTTTTAAACCCTTAACCCTAGTCTCCGCAGTAGGAACCTAGCAAAACAAACCTAGCTCTAGTGCCCCCTTTTCTCCCTGTGGATCGACCCTATACTTACCGCCTTATCTATACTACGTCACGACCCCATGCACTTGCAGGATAGCATTTTAGTAGAAGTAGGTGTGTCTGTGTAGGTCATTATAAATTCGAAAGTGAATCCACCCATGTGCCTCCATCCGTGGAGTTGCATCCATTCAAGTCTCAATTGAGTGGCGCGTAACGCCATTAGCGGGAGTGCACCAAGATTTTTGGCACCGTTGCTGGAGAGAAGGACACTTGGCTTAGCTAGTTAGTTTGTCTTTAACTTTTCCTACTGCCCTCATCATTGCTATCATTTATTCTTTATTCTTTGTGTATATTGGTTTACTAACTTGTTCTCTTTTGTTTGGTTGTGCTTTATGCATGTGACAAGCCACTCGGGAGAAGACAAGATGGAAGGCCAAAATGCACCCCACAAGCCACTTCAAGACTACTTCATGCCTGACAAATATAAATCACCAATTGCTAGCAGGGTTGATCAAATGCCAGGGGAGCAATTCTCCATCCCTCCATGTCTTCTTGGGCTCTTGCCCATATTCTACGGCTTGGAGAGTGAGAACCCCTACAAGAACTTGGATTCCTTTCTTGAAGTATGCTCCACCTTCAGGACATCGACGGCTAGTGAGGATACAATCTGGTTGACCTTGTTCTCTTTCTCCCTCAAAGATAGAGCCAAAGATTGGTATGACTTAAGAAGGGACATCATGAGTTGGGAAACAATGAAGAATGCCTTCTTGAGACAATTCTACTCTATAGCAAGGTTAACACAAATGCGGCGTGCTGTGACAAGTTTTAGTCAAATGAGCAATGAATAGTTCCATAATGAATGGGACAGATTTAAGAAGATTTTGAGAGAGTGCCCGCACCATGAGATCCCTTTGTGGAAGCTAGTTTAGTTATTCTGCTCTGATTTATCTCTAAAGGACCAAGATATAATAGATTCTTCTTGTGAATGAGTTTTCATGACTAGGTCACCTGAGGAGATATGGCCTTTGCTTGAGCAGATGGCTGAAGGATTAAGAATTCGAGCTTCTAGCATGATGAATGATGAGGGCTATGCCTTTGGTGTGACACCTCCTACTCATAATGACTCAATCCCGCAAGTGATGAAGATTCTTGGGGACATGGTAAGCTTCACAAAGAACCATGTGACAAATGTTCCTTGCCACCTAATCAATTATTTTGAGTTCTATGGTGAGGAAAAGAAGAAACCTCACTCCTATAGCCACCAAGAGCCACAAACTCCAAAATATAGCTCAAGGTTTGAGGAAGCGGTTTTCTCTAGATTGAAAATATTTGATGATGTTAAAAAAGATGTGGCAAGGCTAGAAGAGAGAATAGAGCAACTATCTTCCATAATTGTTCTCCAAGAAGAAAAGTTGTCTTCAAAACCCATCATGAGCTACCATGAAGGAAATGGACCAATGCCCTCTTCTCAAGTTTTCTACAGTCCACCTCCCATGCAAGTACAACCCATCTACCATTTCCAAGGCAATCCCAAGCCTTATACTCCACCTCCCCCTCCATCACCTCCATTCTCCCAACAATTCTTCCCTCCACCTTAATTTCAACACCAAGTGTCACCTCCACCTCCTCCACAACCACAACTAGATCCCCCTCTCCACCATTAGCAAGGAAGTGTTGTGACAGTTCTAAGGAGTGGGAAATCTCTTGAGCAACCCACAAGTCAAAGAAAGGCTGACAAAGCAAAGCAAAGGAAGCCAAGTGGTGATACTGTGATTGAAATTATCGAAGATGATTTAGTGATACATCCTGTTGATTTTGGGACGCCATATGCTTCACCTCATACTCCATTTGCAACTCCCACCATACCCAATGTTCCACCTCATGTTGATGCAAGCAAGGCCAAATCAAGTGATCCTCCATTCATTGAAGCACTAGATGAGCCACCAGAAATGAAGAGGAAGCAAAAGTACAATGTGGATACTCTTGAGATGTTTTGCCAAGTGAAGGTGAACATTCCATTCTTGGATGCTATAAAGAAAATTCCATCATATGCCAAGTTCCTCAAGAACCTATGCACTGTGAAGAGGAAGTCAACAGGGAGGATACCCAAGAAGGTGAAATTAATTGAACAAGTGAGCTCCATTATACAACATTCACTCCCCATGAAGAGAAAAGACCCAGGGCCCCCATTCATACCTAGCAATATAGGGGACATTGCATAGACATGTCCTTACTTGATTTGGGATCTAGTGTGAATTTGATGCCATATAATGTCTATGTTGAGCTGGGATTAGGCAAGTTGAAGCTGACACATTACACTCTCTAGTTGGCGTATAGATCCAAAAAATGCCTAGGGGGAGAGTGGATGATGTCTTGGTGATGATAGATAAAGAGAAAGGTGCAGTGTTCCCGGCATATTTCATTGTACTTGATATGGAGTCAGAGGATAGGAAGATTCCCATCATCTTGGGGGCCCATTCTTATCTACAGCTAATGCCGAGATTCATGTACGTAGCCACACCAGGACAGTTTCATTCATGGACATGAAGATCAAGATCAACATGTACAAAACCTCAACCCGAAGAGTCCAAGATAGGGATATTGGACATGATCATTTCACAAGTCTGAATGATCATTAGAAAAAAGGAGATCAAGATGGAACAATTGATGATGATTATTGTGATCAAAGGGATGAGGAACACAGAGAGTGCAAATGAGGGATGCATGTTTTGTAAGAATGGACACATGAGAATGCCAAACGGATGAATGAATGAAGAATCACCAAGAAGCCAAGCTGAAGGCAAGACACTCAATTCTTGTGGGAGGCAACCCACCTAGGTTTGGGGAATTTTTCACCCAACTTCTCATTTTTGATACTTTTCTTTATTTTTACACAAACCTAAAAATACACACACGCACCCTTGTACTTGATAGTTTTTATTTTAGTTTTGATGAAATGATAGGTGAAACATGTGCAAGTTGAGAAATGAGGCACATTTAGTGAAAAATGGTAGATATGACATCAAAGGGATCGTTCAAGATAGTTGGATGATGAATGATGAAATCATTCGACGATTTCTAAATTTTTTTGAACTGACAGAGACCAGAACAGACGTGCTGGTGTGGAACAGTCATGCTAGAAGAGATGATTTTCAATAGGGAAAATGCAAGATTTGGCCTCCGGTAACACGGCCGTGCATGGCAGAACGACCGTGCTGGCATCCAACCAGGACGGTGTGCTAACGTGGAACGACCATACTGGCTAAATTAGATTTCAACAAGGAAAACTCGAGTTTTGGATGTGGGCAACACGACCTGCTGACCAGAACGGTCATGCTGGCATCCCACCAGAACGGCCATGCCGTCCAGAATGGTTGTGCTAGCCTAGATCCAACACTTAAGTTGCACGATTATGCCTGAGCGAGCACGACCTAGAACTCATTTTCTGTGACAGAGCACGGCCATTCCGCGCGAGTGGCGACTAGGGCGACCCTCCTTCACCCCCAAATCAACTTCTCTAGCTCCCAAACTCCAGATTTGAGTTCCCCTTGGTCCCCAATCATCTTTCCTAACCTCAAGCTTTGTTTTCCACCCTCCGTCACCATCTATTTCTCCATCTCTAAGGAGAATCCGCCCCTACATCCCAAAAGCACGTTTGGTGTTTTCTTTGTCATTTTTCACTGAAGAACCTTGCAAGATGAAGAGCACGAGCAAGGCAATTAGGAAGGGGGTATAGAAGACAATGGACATGCTCACCGGAGGCAAAAGCCGCTCCAAGTGGGCCTCCTATTTGTCGTAGCAGTCCGAAAGTTCTTCATCACCGTCAAATTCAATTTCCCGATTGTTCAGACGGTCGACATCGATGAGTGCCTCCTGACACCGCTCCTCCTCCAGCAGCCACACTTTGGATCCAAGCTACGACAACCCTGAAGAGGAGGGGGAGGAAGAAGAAGAAGAGCTGGAAAACATAGTGGACTCCGTTAATGCTGATGCACTGGCTCGCGAGAGGAGGGCTAAGAAATCAAATGATGCACCTTCCTCACGCTTACCACCACAGACCAGCTCTGGAAAGACACTCCACTTCCTCAGCTCGACCTAGTGCAAGCTATGAGAGGGTACCCTTGAACTTAGACACAGGTTTAGGGTCACACACTTATGCAGAAGAGGAAGAAGATGATACTGAAAGTGAGGAGATGGTTAGATGAACATGTGGACGTTGTGTCCAAGCTAGAAGAGGACATGTTGAGATGGGTGGGAAAGCAACCATAGGGAACCACCTACGGAAAAGGAATGGAAAGAAAAGCTATGATGAGGCCGCTCCACCACGAGTGCTTGATAAGGAGGGTGATCCACACTAGATATGCATGTATGACTGCGTGCAAGCTCTAGGGATCAACTACACGTTCAAGGGTCAAATGCAACACTGTGAGCTGTACAAGATCTTGACTAAGGTTGAAGAAACCTACTTGGAGTTGACTCGTGAATTCTTTGCAACCTTAGAGAAGGTACAATACCAGGGAGAAGATTCCATCAGGTTCAACCTGAACAGCTCTACACATGTGCTTAAAGTTTCCCAAATCAATGCTATCTTTGCCCCCAATTCAGAAATGACAGAAATTCAATGAAGGAAGACTTGACAAGAATGGTAGAGAAGATTACTCCAAGACATGGAAGACAATTTCTAGTCAAGCTACTAACCTGTAGGAAAATCCAAGACCAACAAGATTTACAACCCCTTCATGAGATACCTACAGAAGGTCCTAGAAAATAGCTTTTTTGGCCGTTATGACAATCAAGGGTGTTGCTCACAAAAATATTTGTTTTTTATGGCCACAATTGCAAGTAGGGGATTTGTAAACACAGGTGCCATGGTGATTGACCACTTGAAGACAATTCCCTCCAAGAGTAAAAATCCATTCAGCATGGGAGGGATTATCACCACAATGGCAAAGGCAGTGGACTGCGATCTAGATGGGTTTACCAAGGTAGAAGGAAGTAAATATGTTGATCTAAACTATCTTGCTAGGTCCCAAATGATCTCCCTCAGATTTAGCAAAATCATTTATGTTCTAAACCCCAGATACCCTGGAATCACCTTGGAGCTCCCATACCACACCACCCCCTACTCATGGATGTGGGGCCACTAGAGAACTTTTCTAAGGTGATAGAACAGTATGAGGAGGAGCACCCAAGAGAGGGGTTCAATGCGCCAAACGTGGACTTACAAGAAGGAGAGACAAATGTGCCAGGGCAACATCACATTTTTGAGCAGCCACACTGCACACGACCGAGAGGGAAGGACTTTGAAGTGCAGCAACCTCCAACAAATGCATATGAAATGTCATCCATTCATGCACAGTTGGAGGCAATTCAACAGACACAACAATCCATGTGGTTAGATTAGCAATAGATGCATCATCATATGAACCACATGTACCACTATCAGCATGCGCAGGTGCAGAGGAACCCCCAATGGGGGGAGGATTTCTAGGGAGGACTTTTTGGTTATCAGGAGACATACACACCTCCATAGGTGGACTACTGGGACATTACTACCAGCACCCACCCAACACTCAGGCCCACTATAGGATTCCACACCACCACAACCATGACTTCTACCCTATCATTCCTAAGATTTAGTTTCATGTTGAGGACAACATGATTCAAAAAGTTGGGGTGGTAGGGTGATAAGCCCTCAGTTTTTAGCTTATTTTGCTGATTTCCTATCTCATCTGATTACTTTTGTTTGTTTACTTTTGCTTGCCTTAGTTTAGAATTTACTTTCTTTGCATACTTGCATGTCATGTAGTTTACTTTCTTGTCATTTTTGCGAAATTTTCAAAAAAATTGCTCTTTTTGTCATGCATTGCATATCATGTAGATATTTGGTAATTTTTGCATGTTTTAGCTAGGATTTGCTTGTTTACTACTTAAAGTTTAATAATATCAACTTAGATGTGATTGAAGGCAACTTGGCATTGTTTTGGCCAATTTTTCCTAAATTTGAGATTTCCTTGCCTAAAAGTGTGTTTCAACCCAATCTCTACCTTTTGGACTAAAAATGATAACCTTTGACAAATGCAAGTGAATTATCATTGTTAATTGCCAAATGGTATCAATTCTTGAATTTTTACATGTGCATCGCCCCTCTTGTGTCTGTGAATGATTTGGTTGAATTGTGACTTGAGAAAGCTATGAGTGTTAGTGCCTATGAAATCACTTGATTGAAGTTTCAATTTTAAGTTGTTCATTCATGTGGTGTGCTATTGTTGGATGAAGTGTTGGATTAATTTTCATGCAGGATACCTTCTGTTGAGAATCACACTAGTGAACCCTCTTTGACCCGACTCTTCACTCACCATCTTCTTACCCCTCCACCACATGAAAGGATACCAAAGTGCACATATTAGCCATGGCCACCTCCAAAAGTTTAAGGCGGCCACATCAACATCTCACCACTTCACTCTCATCACCATATGCCCTATCTACTCCAAGGGCAAAGAAAAAAGAAAAGGAAAAAGTTGCAAAAAGAAAATAAAAGATGCTCCTATTTAAGAGTACCTAAATAAAGAAAAGATGAGTGCTCTATGTAACAACACAAAATCTTACCACAATCCTTTCTTCCATTTTCATACCCATTAAGCTAGGAAACATCAAATCTAGCTCATTTTGCCCTTTCCACAGCCACATAGGTCATTTGATGTGATTTGATACACAAGATTGAAAGCATGAAGGTGAAACAACACTCGTAGTCATCCTTGATTAACACCATCGTGAAACGGTCTACTCAGAACTACATGAAAGAAATATGGATAACTTGTGTGTTTCTTGCACTATATTCGAAGTTCATATGCTTTGTACTCTTTTCATAATTGGTTTGTAAAAGAAGGAGAGGAGAGAGGTGGAATGCATGTACTTAGTCACTATTGATCCCATCCAACAATAATCATCCTTTGCATTGCATTTGTCATTTCTTGACTGTGGAAAAATTGCAGGGAGATTGAGTTGGAGCATACTTGAGGACAAGTATGTTTCAAGTTTGGGGTGGTGATTCATCCCTATTTTAGGGCTTCATCTTGTGTCATTTTACATTTCAATCACATCTATACCTGTTAGATTACATGTTATTTCCCTCAATATGCATATTTGTTTAAAATGCACTTATGGACATTATTTGCATGTTTTTTAGGCATTTGGACCACACTTGATGGAAGAGAGAGAGAGAGAAGAAGTGATACTAGAGTTTTTATACCCTTAGAGAGACCCAAAGTGAAGTCTGGTTCTCCCTCAACCTGCCCCTAGTGGCCAAAGATCCATTGAAGCAAAGATGTCTAAGAAAATCCAAAGAATCAAGTCAAAGTGCTGATCCAGAGACCAGCACGGTCGTGGTACCACAGAGCGGTCGTGCTAAGACACTTGCAAAATCAACAAGTTCATAGCTCAATTTGTGCAGAAATAACCACGGTCGTGGTGCACTGACTCCAAAACGATCATGCTACACAACATGATCGTGGTACATGCAGAGAGAACGGCCATGGAGCTGAGAATGGGCGACTCAATTGGGTTAGGGATTATGTTTAATTCAATTAGAGTCTAATCAAGTCTAGGTTTCTAGATTAGACATTCCTAGGGCAATTAGGGGCCAAGGGTAGTAATGAGAAGGTGAAATTAGAGTTTTGGACCCCAATTTCCCCACATTCTAGCCTTGAGAAGGCTCCATGCTAATTGCACTAGATTCACATAATCTAGCTACTTAGATCTCTCACTTAGGCTTAGACAGATTGGTTAGGATGTAGGAAGATGGCGGGGCAACCTAGGGATCCAAGAATTGGACCTAGGGGCAAATCCCAAAATTCACACATATAAGCAATTTCCCTAAATTCCTAAGTGATTTCACACACAAACCAATAAGCAATTCATGGATAATGAGATAGAAATAGAACATAATCATTAACAAATGGAATTACAAAGTTTACACATCATTTTCCCCCAACATGGTATCAAAGTAACATTTTACACCCCAACACCCCACCCAAGAGGGCCTAGCTACTCATAATAATGCAAAGTACAAAAAGAGAAGAGAAGGAGATAGAAGAAGCCATGGAGCTCAGTGTAGATGAAGATATCCTCCACTTCAACTGCTGCAGGGCATCCTCCTCTCTCTTCCAAGGTGTAGGAGCATGGAATGATGGTGGAAATGGGTGGAAATGGAAGGAAACTAGAGTTTTGATGGTTGAAATGGTGAAATGGAGTAGAATGGAGGTGGAAATGGAGTGGAATGTCTTAGGGGAAAAATGGAGTGGTAGGAGTGAGCTAGGGGTGGCTAACCTCGGCCTCCAGCTACCATCCACATATATATAGGTGGGTGGGGGAAGCAATAGGTCAAGTAGGGGTAGTATGGGAAATGTAGTGGAAAAAGTAGTTAGGCTTTTTGAGTAGCATGGCCGTGGTGGATCACCACAACCGTGGTGGGTAGGGGTGAGCACGATCATGGTGGGGTAGAACGGTCGTGTCAATTAAAATGTGAAGATCACATGTTGATGGTCATTTTTATACTAAAATTGGCACGACCGTGGAGGACACCACGGTTGTGGTGGGGAAAGTGTAGAACGGCCGTGCTGGGTAGCACACCCGTTGTAAGCAAGGTGATGGCGGCCGTGGTGCATTGCCACACTCATTCTTCAGTGATGTAACACGACCGTGGTAGGTAGCATGACCGTGGTGGATCTCCCTTGCACGTCCATTCTTTGTGGCACGACCGTGGTACTGTCGACAACTGCACTTGGGCTTGTTTCTTTGGATTTCCTTAGACATCTTTGCTTCTATTGTTCTTTGGCCACTAGGGGTAGGTTGAGGGAGAATCAGGCTTCACTTTGGGTCTCTCCAAGGGTAGAGAAATCCTAGGATCACACCTTCTCTCTCTTCCATCAAGCATGATCCAAATGCCTGAAAAAATGCAAATAATGTCCATAAGTGCATTTTACACAAATATGCATATTGGGGGAAATAACATGTAATCTAACAGGTATAGATGTGATTTAAATACAAAATGACACAAGATGAATCCCTAACATAGGGCTGAATCACCGCCCCAAACTTAAAACATACTTGTCCTCAAGTATGCTCCAACTCAATCTCTATGCAATTTTTCCACAATCAAGAAATGACAAATGCAATGTAAAGGGTGATTATTGGTGAATGAGATCAATAGTGACTAAGTACATGCCTTCTACCTCTATCCTCTCCTTCTTTCTCTAACCAATCATGAAAAAAGCACAAAGCATATGAATTTCAAATATAGCGCATAAAACACACAAGCTATCCATATTTCTTTCATGTAGTTCCGGCTAAACCATTTCATGATGGAGTTAATCAAGGATGACTAGGAGTGTTGTTTCACCTTAATGCTTTCAACCTTTTGTTTCAAATCACACCAAATGACCCACATGTCTGCGAAAAAGGGAAAAATGAGCTAGGTTTGATGTTTCCTAGCTCAATGGGTATGCAAATGGAAGAAAGGGTTGTGGTAAGATTTTGGAGTGCTATTACATAGAGCACTCATCTTTACTTTACTTAGATGATCTTGACCAGGAGCACCTTTTATTTTCTTTTTGCATATTTTTTTCTTTTCTTTTTCTTTGCCCTTGGAGTAGATAGGGGATATGGTGATGAGAGTGAAACGGTGAGATGTAGATGTGGCCACCCCAAACTTTTAAAGGTGGCCATGGCTAATATGTGCACTTTAGCATCCTTTCATGAGGCAGAGGGGTAAGAAGATGGTGAGTGAATAGTCAGGTCAAAGAGGGGTCATTGGCGTGATTTTTAACATAAGGTCTCCTGCATGAAAATTAATCCAACACTTCATCCAACAATGTCACACCACATGAATGAACAACTTGAAATTGATATTTCAATCAAGTGATTTCATAGGCACTATAGGCTCATAGCTTGCTCAAGTCACAATTCAACCAAATCATTCACGAACACAAGAGAGGTGATGTACATGTAAAAAGTCAAGAATTGATACCATTTAGCAATAAACAATGATAAGTCACTTGCATTTGTCAAAGGTCATCATTTTTAATCCAAAATGTAGAGATTGGGTTGAAACACACTTTTAAACAAGAAATCTCAAATTTGGGTAGAATGCCTAAATGGTGCCAAATTGCCTTCAATCACATCTAAGCCCGTGTTATTGAACTTAAAGAAGTAAACAAGCAAATCCTAGCTAAAACATGCAAAAATACCAAAAATCTACATGGTATGTTATGAATGGCAAAAAGAGCATTTTTTTTGAAAATTATGCAAAAATGACAAGAACACAAACTACATGGCATGCATGTATGCAAAGAAGGTAAACTCTAAGCTAAAGAAAGAAAAAGAAAACAAGAAAAAGTAAATGGCAGGTGAAATGCAAAATAAGAGTGAAAATGAGATAGGGCATACTAGCCTACCACCCCAAACTTTTGAATCATGTTGTCCTCAACATGACACTAAAATATGGGAATGATAGGGTAGATGATCACTGTGGTGGTGGTGGTCCTCCCTGTGGTGGAGGATGCTGGTAGTAGGAACCCTAGTAGTCTGACTGTGGAGGTGGGTAGTTGTCCTGGTATGCTGACAATGAACTCCACCAATCTTCCCCCCACTGGGGGTTCCTCTGTGCCTAGGCATGCTGGAACTAGTATAGGTGGTTGAACTGATAATGCATCTGCTGATGGTCCAACCACAAGGCATCCTAAGTACGCTAAAAACCCTTTTGTGCCTGCAATATCCTATCCTCTGTGGCCTGAATACCCTCTAGCTGTGCATGAATGGTGGCCATGTCATATGCATTCACTGAGAGTTGATGTGGCTCTGACGCTCCTGTCCTTTCCTCTCGATGTCTCACCCATCGTGCCGCTATGTCTTCCACCACCCATATCTGCTCAGCTGCTTGTGAGGGCTCTCCTAAACCCTCTGTCAATCACCTCAGGGAAGTCTTCTCCTCTAGGATTCTCCTCCTCATATCTCCTCAATCTGTCTAGAAAATCCTGAGTAGGTCCATATTGCTCCTTGAGGGGTGGAATATGGTAGGGAAACTCCAAAGAGACTCTTGGGTATGGTGGGTTGACTTGGTAAATGATCTTTTGCTCTATAATGGTGATCATGGAAGAGCGAGCTAAGTAGTGCAAGTCAACCAGTTTCCCTCCATCTACCTCTGTGTATCCTGTTATATCATGTCCTAGGGAAGTGGCTATAGATGTCACAATCCCTCCCATTTCAAATGAATTTGTGCTCTTAGAAGGGATTGTCCTCAGATGTTCAATCATTAATGCTCCAAGGTTCACATGCCCCCCCTTAATCAACCAACCAAGTACAAATAGATCCTTCTTTGTCCTGCTGCCTTAGTTTTCATACCTACCAAAGATTGTGTTCGCCAACACCTTTTAAACATAGCAGAGGAAAGGATTGTGAATGGCGCTGGTCTTTGATTTCCCTACTACAAAAGTGCTTTGGCCAGTGAAGTGTTTCCACATTGCAGGATATGTGGAACTGGAGTCATTCTCTGTGCTCCCTCTGTCAAGGAGGTCTTCCATCTCTTCACTAGGGGCAAATATCCAATTCAAAATCTTTGAGGTTATCACCCACCATTTGTCCCCAATCATCACTCTAATGGCATTTTTGCCATCATCAATCACTTTCTCTAAAGTGACAAAAAATTGTTGTGTCAGTTCAATGTATGACTCCTATTGTAGAGTCAAAATCTCAAATAACCCCATCTTCTCCATCATGCCCTGAAAAAAGGCATAGAAGCCCATAGCTTCCATCGTCACTTGGCATGCATAGCGGGTTGCTATCACTTTGCGTGTCAAGCACGGGGTCTTGGCTTTCTTCACCCTGCTGGTGGTGATCTCAGGCTATGGACTGGGTCGCTTCTATGGTATCTCATTCTACTGTGCATCTGGAATCTCTTCATTCTCTTCTTCATCAAGTAGGAGTTGCCTACGTGCTCGTGGCTGTGGTTCTGGCTATGGTGCCGAAGGAGTAGATGGTCGGGATGCTGAAACTGATGGCTGTACAACAGAAACGGAGGGTTTCTCAGATGAGACGGAGGGCTGGGCAGAAGACGACAATGGCTGTGATGCTCTGGACAATGATGGTGTCCCCCGCCGTGGCTGTGTGGAGGCTCCTTCCACAATTGGATCCACCAATGCATCTAATTCGGCCTCTGTCAACTGGGAGTTGTTGTTCTTTGGTTTTCTTTGGTAGGAGATGACACCCCTTGTCTTCTCCATTGCCTTCTTTGCAAATTGCTTCATCCTTGCTCGAAATCGTAGGAGAAATCAACAAAATTTGAAATTCTCTGAAGAATGGGGCTGTTGGGGTGGAATGGAGAGAAATGTGGGATTTTGTTGATGAAAAAGAGTGGAATCTGGAGATTGAGGTAGTGGAAATGGTAGGGAATTGATTTGGGATGGTTTGGGGGTGATTCGGTGGAGATTCGAGGGTTGGAGAGGGAGCACGAAGTGTAGTATGGTCGCTAGGGAAAGGAGCACGACCGTTATATTCTTCAGAGAAGTGAGCAAGTGATTTTCAAATTTTGCAAAATCTGACTTAAGTTGTTGGAATCAAGCTGCAGCACGACCATCGTAGCTTCAGGCAGCACGATCGTGCTGCTTTGCATGGCCGTGGTGCATCCCTTGTCAATTTTTTTCTCAAACTTTGGCCCTGTTCCCTGTGATTACTTGTGGATTTAATTCACATGACCGTGGTGGATCACCATGGCTGTGGTGGTCTCTGTAGTTGCTATTCCCAACTTGAAGAACATCAAACACTCAAAATCTTGATCCAAAAAGATTTTTCATGGCTCACTTTGCCAATGTCTTATCTAATTTTCCTCATTTCACTCTATTTTCACATGCACATCTTAAAACTAAACAAAAACTATTAAAAATAAGTGTGTGTGTGTGTGTGTGTGTTTTCTTGGAAAAGTGTAAAAACAAAGTAAAAGTATCAAAATAGGAAGGTTGGGTGAAAAATTCCCAAACCTAGGTGGGTTGCCTCCCACAAGCGCTGAGTTTCTTGCCTTCATCTTGGCTTCTTGGCGATTCTTTAGTAGATCATCCATTTGGTATCCTCATGTGCCAATTCTTGCAAAACATGCATCCTTCATTTGCACTCAATCTGTTTTCCTCATCCCTTTGATCACAATAATCACCATCAATTGTTCCATCTTGATCTCCTTTTCTCAAATGATCATTCAGACTTGTGAAGTGATCATGTCCAATATCCCTATCTCGGACCCTCCGGGTTGGGTTTTTTTACATGTTGATCTTGATCTTCATGTCCATGAATAAAACCATCATGGTGCCACTACATACATGAATATCGACATCAGTTGTAGATAAGAACAACCTCCCCAAGATGATGGGAATCTTCCTATCCTTCGACTCCATATCAAGTACAATGAAATCTGCCGGGAACACTGTGCCTTCCTCTTTATCTATCATCACCAAGACATCATCCACTCTACCCCTAGGCACTTTTATGGACCTATCCACCAATTGAAGAGTGTAATGTGCCGACTCCAATTTGCCTAAGCCCAGCTCAACATAGACATTGTATGGCATCAAATTCACACTAGATCCTAAATCAAGTAAGGACCTATCTGTCCCCCTATATAACTAGGTATGAGTGGGGCCCCTGGGTCTTTTCTCTTCACAGGAAGTGAATGTTGTATGATGGAGCTCACTTGCTCAATCAACTTCACTTTCTTTGGAATTCTCCCCATTGACCTTCTCTTCACAATGCATAGGTTCTTGAGGAACTTGGCATATGATGGGATTTGCTTGATAGCATCCATGAGTGAAATGTTCACCTTCACTTGGTGAAACACCTCAAGAATATCAACATTGTGCTTTTGCCTCCTCTTCAATTCCGGTGGCTCTTCTAGTGCTTCAATGAATGGAGGATCACTAGTTTCTTCCGTACTTGCATGAACATGAGACGAAACAGTAGGGATGGTGGGACCTGCAAATGGGACATGAGGTGGATCACATGGAATCCCAAACTCAAAATGCAGCATCACAAAATCATCTTCAACAATATCAATCACGGTATCACCATTTGGCTGCCTTTACTTTGCTTTGTCAACCTTTCTTTGACTTGTGAGCTGCTCAAGAGACTTTCTACTCCTTAGAACTGTCACAACACTACCTTGCTCGTGGTGGAGAGGGGGAGCATGTTGTGGTTGTAGAGGAGGTGGAGGTAAAACTTGGTGTTGAAATTGAGGTGGTGAAGAGAATTTAGGGGGGGGAAGAGAATTGGGGTTGGAAAGTGAAGTTTTGGGAAATCTAAGATGAGGGAGGTGGTGGAGGAGTGTAAGGCTTACGATATCCTTGGAAGGAGTGAATGTGATGTATTTGCATGGGGGTGGACTATAGAAAACTTGGGAAGAAGGCATAGGTCCACTTGCTTCATGGTGGCTCATGATGGGATTTGAAGATAATCTTTCTTCTCAGAGAGCAATTATGGAAGATAGTTGCTCTATTCTCTCTTATAACCTTGCAACATCTCTTTGGACATCATCAAACACTTTCAATCTAGAGAGAACCTCTTCCTCAAACCTTGAGCTATAAATTGGACTTTGCGGTTACTGGTAGCTATAGGAGTGAGGTGTCTTCTTTTCATCACCATAAAACTCAATAGAATTGACCGCATGGCAAGGCACTTTGGTCACATGGTTTCTCATGAAGCTCACCATTTCACCAAACATCTTCATTAATTGGGGGCTTGAATCATTGTGAGTCGGAGATGTCACACCAAAAGATAGGTCACTACCACTAACCATACTAAAGCTCTCATTCTTGAACTTTTTGCCAAATTCTCAAACAAGGGCCATGTCTCCTCAGGTGGTTTAGCCATAAAAACTCCTCCACAAGAAGAATCCAATGTAGCTTGACTTGCATGAGATAGACCGGAATTAAATGACTGAACTAGTTGCCACAAAGGGATCTCATGATGTGGACATTCCCTCAACATTTTTTGGAATCTCTCCCAAGACTCGTGAAATCGTTCATTATCTAGTTGGCTGAAACTTGCTATGGCACACCACATCTGTGTCAACTTTGCTATAGAGTAGAATTTCCTCAAGAAGGCATTTTTCTTCTCTCCCTAACTCATGATGTCTCTTCTTGAATCATACCACTCTTTGGATTTGTCTTTGTCTTTGGGGGAAAAGGAAAACAAAGTCAACCTGATTGTATCATGACTTTCCGTCGACGTCCTGAATGTGGAGCATACTTCAAGATAGGAGTCCAAGTGCTTGTAGGGGTTCTCACTCTCTGAGCCATAGAAGATGGGTAGGATCCCAAGAAGACCTGGAGGGATGGAGAATTGCTCCCCTGGCAGTTGATCAACCCTTCTAGCAATTGGTGATTTGTAGTTGCTAGGCATGAAGTAGTCTTGAAGCGGCTTGTGGGATGCATTTTGGCCTTCCATCTTGTTTCCTCCCAAATGGATTGTCACATGCACATAGCACAACCAAACAAAAGAAAGCAAGTTAGTAATCTAATATACACAATGAAATCTTGGTGCGTCCGTTAGAGGTGCTACACACTAGCCAATTAGACTTGACTAGATGTGCCCCATGAGATCGGAACACACGGTGGATTCACTTTCAAAATTTATAAACCTAACTAACACACCTACTTCTACTAAAACAACTACACCTGCAAGCGCACAGGGTCGTGTCATAGTATATGAGGGCGACAAGTATAGGGTCAATCCATAGGGAGAAGAGGGGGCACTAGAACTAAGTTAGTTTGGCTGGGTTCCTACTGTGGAGACTAGGGTTAAGGGTTTAAAGGTTGTTTTGATTGTTAAACTAGGTGAGTAAGAAAGCAATTAAAGGTGAGAATGAAATCTAAGTTAACCCTAAACTAGATTAAGACTAATTAAGCAAGAAAGGACTAAACTAGGTATAAAAAGGCAAATTACACTAAGGCAAGTAAGAGAAAGGTACAAGAGAAAATAAAGAGCTAAACTAGCAAGAACAAGGAAAAAATAGGGAAAGAGGCTAACTAAACAAGGAAAGAACTAACTAAGCTAACACTAGCTAGGCAAGATGAAAACTAGGGTTTTAAAGCAATTAAGGGAGGTGGGGGCTGTTTAGGGGATGCACTTATCACTTAAGTTGGGGGTGTGACATATGAACATTATGATTCCATTTGAATTATCCAAGCTAAACAACAAGCTAGAGTCTAATGAATTAACCTAAGCTACTAACTGGCCATGGATATGCTAGGTTGTGTATAGGGGAACTAGTCCCTAACACCCCTACTACCCTTGCGAGGCTCAATTGGGTTAGGGATTAGGTTTAATTCAATTAGAGTATAATCAAGTCTAGGTTTCTAGATTAGACATTCGTAGGGCAATTAGGGGCCGAGGGTAGTAATGAGAAGGCGAAATTAGGGTTTTGGACCCCAATTCCGCCACATTTTGGCCTTGAGAAGGCTCCATGCTAATTGCACTAGAGTCACCTAATATAGCTACTTAGATCTCTCACTTAGGCTTAGAGAGATTGATTAGGATGTAGGAAGATGGGGGGCAACCTAGGGATCCAAGAATTGGATCTAGGGGAAAATCCCAAAATTCACAAATATAAGCAATTTCCCTAAATTCCTAAGTGATTTCACACACAAACCAATAAGAAATTCATGGAGAATGAGATATAAATACAACATAATCATTAACAAATAGAATTACAAAGTTTACTCATCATTTCCCCCCAACATGGTATCAAAGTAACATTTTACACCCCAAACAACCCACCCAAGAGGGCCTAGCTACTCATAACAATGCAAAGTACTAAAAGAGAAGAGAAGGAGATAGAAGAAGCCATGGAGATCAGTGTAGATGAAGATATCCTCCACTTCAGCTACTACAGGGCGTCCTCCTCTCTCTTCCAAGGTGTACGGAAATGGAATGATGGTGGAAATGGAAGGAAACTAGGGTTTTGATGGTGGAAATGGTGAAATGGCGTGGAATGGAGGTGGAAATGGAGTGGAATGGATAAAGGGTGAAAATGGAGTGGTAGGAGAGATCTAGGGGTGATAACTTCAACATCCAGCCGTCACCCGCATATATATAGGTAGGGGGAAGCAATTGGTCAAGTAGGGGTAGTATGGGAAATGCAGTGGAAAAAGTAGCTAGGTTTTGTGAGTAGCACGACCATGGTGGATCACCATGGTTGTGGTGGGTAGGGGTGAGCACAGTCATGGTGGGTTAGAATGGTCATGTTAATTAAAATGTGAAGATCACATGTTGATGGTCATTTTTATACTGAAACTGGCACGGCCGTGGTGGTCACCACGACCGTGGTGGGGAAAGGGTAGAACGGTCATGCTGGGTAGCACGACCATGGTGAGCAAGGTGATGGTGGCCGTGGTGCATTGCCACACCCTTTCTTCAGTGATGCAACATGGCCATGGTAGGGTGGTACGACTGTGGTGGCTATCCCTTGCACGTCCATTCTTTGTGGCACGACCGTGGTGCTGTCTGCAGCTGCATTCGGGCTTGCTTATTTAGATTTCCTTAAACATCTTTGCTTTTATTGATCTTTGGCCATTAGGGGTAGGTTGAGGGAGCATCATACTTCACTTTGGGTCTCTCCACGGGTAGAGAAACCCTAGGATTAGTCCTCTCTCTCTCTTCCATCAAGCGTGCCTAAAAAACATGCAAATAATGTCCATAAGTGCATTTTACACAAATGTGCATATTGGGGAAAATAACATGTCATCTAACAGGTATAGATGTGATTGAAATGTAAAATGATACAAGATGAAGCCCTAAAATAGGGATGAATCACCATGGCCAACTAAAGACATCACGACCGTGGCCTCCTACTATGGCCATGCGAATTAATTGCTAAAGTTGGCCAAGATCACAGTAACTTAGGCCACTTTACACCTGAATCACCACGGTCGTTCCCATCCACCCCGATTGTTCTCACCCCTCCCCACCACAGCCGTGGTGGTCACCATGGCCGTGCTACCTATAAAACCCAGCTACTTTTGCAATGTTTTCCCATACTACCCCTACTTGACCTAGTGCTTCCCCCCACCTATATATACCAAGGTGGTGACTCTAACATGAGATTATCTACCTTCTACCACCTCTTAGATCCCCATTTTATCCCCTTAGTCATTCCACTCCATTTCCACCTCCATTTCACTCCATTTCACCATTTCCACCATCAAAACCCTAGTTTCCACCCATTTCCACCATCTTTCCATGCCCCTACACCTTGGAGGATAGAGGAGGATGCCATATAGTAGCTGAAGTGGAGGATTTCTTCATCTACACTAAGTTCCATGGCTTATTCTACCTCCTTCTCCTTTCTTTTTATATTTTGCATTGTTATGAGTTGCTAGGCCCCTTGGGTGGACTGTTTGGGGTGTAAAATGTTACTTTGATACCATGTTGGGGGAAAATGATATGTAAACATTGTAATTCCATTTGCTAATGATTACATTCAATTTCTATCTCATCCTCCATGAATTGGTTGTTGGTTTGTGCTTGAAATCAATTAGGAATTTAGGGAAATTGATTATATGTGTGAATTTTGGGATTTTCTCCTAGGTCCAATTCTTGGATCCCTAGCTAGCTACCCATCCTCCTACATCTTATTCAATCTTCCTAACCCTAGTTGAGATATCTAAATATCTAGTTTAGATGAAATTGGTGTGTTTAGCATGAAGCTTTCTCAAGGTTAGAATGTGGGTGATGGGAGGTCTAAAACCTCACTTCCACCCCCTTTACTAATCTCAACCTCTAATCATAGGCTTGTACAGACTATAATTGAATTACACCTAATCCCTAACCCAATTGAGCCTTACACGGGTAATAGGGAGTGTTAGTGACTAGTTCTCCTATACACAACCTAGCATATCCATGACCAGTTAGTAGCCTAGGATAATTCATTAGAATCTAACTTGTTGTTTGGTTTGATAATCTAAATGGAATTATAATGCTCATATGACACCCCCAACTTAATTGATAAGTGCATCCCCTAAACAACCCACATCTCCCTTAATTGCTTAAAAACCCTAGTTTCTGCCTTGCTTAGCTAGTGTTAGCTTAATTAGCTCTTTTCTTGCTTAGATAGTTTCTTGCCCTATTATTACTTTGTTCTTGCTAGTTTAGATCCTTAATTGCTCTTTTGCTTTGTTTTCTAGTCTAGTGTAGTTTAATTCTCTCTTTATCTGCCTTAGAGTAGATTGTTCCCTTTCTTGCCTTACCCTATCTTTCTTGCTTAATAGAACTAATTGTATAGGGTTAACTTAGGTTTTAATACTATTTTCTTTCCTATACTTGATTTCTTTCTCAACTTAGTGTAATCAATCAAAACATCCTTCAAACCCTTAACCCTAGTCTCCGTAGTAGGAACCTAGCGAAACAAACCTAGCTCTAGTGCCCCCTTTTCTCCCTGTGGATCGACCCTATACTTACCACCTTACCTATACTACGACACGACCCCGTGCGCTTATGGGATAACATTTTAGTAGAAGTAGGTGTGTCTGTGTAGGTCATTATAAATTCAAGAATGAATCCACTCATGTGCCTCCGTACACGGAGTTGCATCCATTCAAGTCTCAATTGAGTGGTGTGTAATGCCATTGGTGGGAGCGCACCACTAACCAATGAGTGGATGACTAATAAGGGCCTTCATTGTTGTTTCATAGAACCTATGACCTTATACTAGGTGGATGACCAACAAGGACCCATATTATATGTAAAATGCATGCATTTGCATCATCAATCACCGTACCTCATCACCTCAGGTCAATAAAAACTAGTTACTAATAATATGAAAGTGTAATATCTTAATATATGGGCTCTTCTAATCAAAAGAAAGAGATAAGAATGGACAAAACCATTCCATGAGGTTAGGCATAGATGTTGTCATATGTGAGAAAGAACCTCATTTTCATATTATTGGGAATTAGAGGTCTGGGAGAAGATATAGGGATGGTAAAAGCATCCGCTATCCACAGAACTGTAACCAATGCCAACCACTTTACTTCATTTGAATATCCATATCCATGGATGTATATAGTTTGGTAGCAAAAATATACACAACGCTTGGTACAAATATTTTGTATAAACCGAACCATTCACCTCAAAAAATCTTCAACACATACTATAAAAAATATTTCCCACAAGCATTGACTTTGTCTCACCCGTCTTCAAAGTATATACACACACAAGAAAGGACATTATTGTCAAAATGTTCTTCTGGTTGCTCTCGACCATGATCCAATTCAAAGCTATATTGAATGTCGGTCGGAGGAGGAACTCGACCCTTGTTTGGTTTGGGACTGAGATTCTATAGTTAGGATTGGGTTAGATAGGGTTAGTCTATAGATCTAGATTGGGTTAGTCTGGATCCAGTCTGATTCTGTTTGGCAATCCAATTTGATTCTAGTCAGTTGGTTAGGATTCAGTTTGATTCTGTTTGGCAAACAAATTAGCTAGGATTTTATTTGGCAAATAAGTCAGGATGAGGCAAGTCATGACTAGATTGTTGTCTGGTTTTATTTTCCAACCAAATCAGGATATGTTTTGATTCGAACTGCTTCTTATATATAATAATTTGAAAGAATTAAGTTCAACATCAAACAAAGGTGTTGATGTATGCAAATGGTGATAACAATCAAGCAATATAAGTTAAATGAAACATGTGCTAGATATACTAGTATGAAAGTATGCATATAAGTACGCAATATTACATAAATAATAATATCAGTACCTGGTTAGAAAATTAAAGTTCATTACATATTTTTAGATAGTCAACAATATATATTCACTTTACTTGTTGCATGCAGCATCAACGCCTCCAACAACATCATTTTTTATTTTTTCTCCCTCATTTGCCATTGTTACACATGGTTGAGAGGTTTCTTTTTGGTCGAGTTGTTGTAGTAGTCCTGGTGAGTAAGTACGAGGACTGGTCCAAAAAGTTCTTGGAACAACATCTATAAGTTTTAACATTTTCCATCTTGGCTTAAATATATCCATCGTTATGTCAGCCCTCCCGATTATTGTGTGGAATTCAACAAAGTCATCACTCTAATCTTGGCATACAAAAGGGCCACATAGTATGTGGAAGTAGTATTGACGACCTAACATTGTTCTTAGTCTGCATCAGACTCGTCATCCCACTAAAAGCGATTGATTGTATCTATTATATAGAATTATAGTTGTAGCATACTTTAATAACCACCAAAGTCAGAAATGTATGTGTTTTATAACAAGTATATAGTTGAGATAGTCTTTCATGTAATATTTCAATTTAGTATATGGGAAATAAGGAATCTAAAAATATTCTATTACATGTCCAATCAACATTGGTAACAAACATAAATTAAGTAGATTTATATAATATTTGATTCAAATTTTCATTCACATTGACGTAGAAGTATTTTTTCAACCAACAACAATACCAAATATAAATCTGGCATTATCCCAATCAAATTATCATTCACATTGGTATAGAAGTAATTGCTCTATACAAATAGAGATTACCTTGTTTAGCTCAAAAATTAAATAGTGCAAAAAAATGATAATAGCTTGATAGATATTGGGCAAATGAGGCATGGCCCAAGGGAGAGCAGACAATAAGGATTGTCGTGACATATGCATTCACCATGAGCTGCTGAATAGTCCCAAAGAAGGCAATTGATCGACTTGGTAGATAGAATTATGTCTTTTCATCCATAATGAAACTAAGGCAGGCTTCACGAGATAGGATTCGTACGGTTCACTATGGTTTGAAAATGAAGAACCTCTATCAATTGTTGTATTCAGCAAAGATGGTAACAAGATATAGTCTGGTCTTGTTTGGAAAAATAAATTGTGCTCAGTTTGCCTGACAAAATCAGACTGCATCTTGTAACCGACCCAGCTAAATTAAGCAAGCGGTAAAAGTTCTTCCTCATCCCACTACAAATTGTATGCCTACTATCAAATGAATCCTGCATCAGCTTTGTCATCGATGAAAGTCAAGCTTATCTCTACCAAAAGTATCATTTGACCCCTTTTAAGCAATGCAACATATCATGGTGGATGCCTAAATCTAGACACCCACATCCAACCTAATCTGGAGACCAAGTGCTATGTTGATCTATTTTTTTGGACGGAAGGCTTATGCTGATCCCAAGACCTAAAACCATGTCAAGTGTTGCATCTAACTCGTCATCCCATTGAAATTGATTCATTTTATTGAGAAGCAACTGGCATAGTTTGAAAAAATATCAATGTTAGTAGTGTATGTGTTTGTTAACAAGAAAATGATTGAATTGAACTAACCACTCAAGAGGACATATTTACAATTACGAGATGGGAAAAAAACAATACAATGATTCATTTACTAGATGGACAACAAACAAAAAACAACATTGACCTACCAGATGTAGAAGAAATAATACCAACAACCTATAGTTTAATAAAATGTACAACAAACAATGAAACACATTTTAAATGAATACATAGACAAGTACTCAATGTTACCAATTTATAATTGTCATTCACATTAACAAAAAACTCGAGTTCCATAAAAATAGATTGTACATAGGTAATTTGAAATAAAAACATGCAAATGCAAAATAATCATGGGTCAACATATACATAGGCAGTATATTCGATATCAACTTCAACAAGTACTAGCTCATAATCATTGTAACAAGTACAATTTGAAATGCATAAAAAAATCAAAAGTACACGCTAAAGTTGGCAAGCAATTTTTTTACTAGGGATTCTTGCAACTTCATTCATTTCCTTCACCACCTACTCCTACAGTTGCATCATTGATGTTTTCAACATTATTCAAGTGTAATGCAACTCATGGGGGGTAAGTGCGACGAGTCGCCACAAATTATATAGAATCACCTATTGTACACTTAAGGGCCGAGTAGCCAATAAATCTCCCAAAATGAAATGATTGCGTCTAATAAAGCTCTCCATAGGTTCTTCTGTCGGGTTTTCACCTCCTTCAAAGATATGTAAAGCAAACCTATTATGTTTCGAAAGTCACACAATGTCTCCCTCCAAGCCTATAAAGTATATACTCCACTGACACATCTCCCCATGTCATATTGGTTTGTCATCACATCAAGTAGGATCTGATCATTCTCCCTACACCATATACCACATGTCCTTGTGCCTTGTCTAACCATATTATAAATTATTCATGTAATATATTTGAATTCATAAGGGTAAATTTCACAAATATGTGGATACAATATGATACTTCAAATATGAATACATAATGTGCAAACAACATACGGTCTCCTACTCTTGTCCAACCATAAACATTTAGCAACATTAGATAATGATAAACATTAAAATAGAAAAAGTCGGCAAGCTTTTAATGTAAATTTAACAACAACTAGACTTAGGGGTCTGAGTGCAAGAATTAAATATCATCCATATATATCTAACTTTTCCATTCAAGCTTATGGAGTCATCAGAGGTGAAGGAATGTCCTAAAGAAGACTACATGTTTCATCCCACTTCTTTACAGCGGTTTCTAGAACTTCAAACTCGTACTTTTTAGAGGTGTAAAGATCAGCGTTGTGATGGATTTCAACAAAGTCCTTCATGTTCATTGTCTGGCCCCACACCAACTTGCATTCATCAGTTAGTAACTTAATCTCAATTGGCAGAGAACCAGTTGTTGGGGGGAGATCGAAAGCCCAATGTAAGTATTTGCACCAGTCTTTTCCCAAAAATGTATTCCCAAGTTTGGGTTAATGACAATGAATGTGTAACTTACTTAGTAGTGCAACCTATTATTTATGGTTTTACTATCGCACATATCTGGTAGTACATATGTAATACATTTTGCATGGATTTCACTAAGAAAGTCAAAGTCATATAACCCCGCATCTTCTATGTTAATCCCCAATTATGCAACTAGACCACAAAGATATAGGGAAATACGACAGCAGATAGGCAGTGGAAAAAATCGAATGACATATATCTATTAACCAGCAGATCACATCAATAATATGCAATAGAAAGGATGATTTCACGAAGAAATAACTGGTCCTGGAGAAAGTACAATGATAATCCTCATCGATGTAGATGTGCACTCTGTCTTGGACAGATCTATGTAGCTCCTAGTTGCACTGAGACTCATGTGACTGCTCCTCCTGAGACAGTAGACTCGAACATCGTCGTCTACAACAGCTCCTATTATTATAGATTGTTGGTTGACATCATCCTCCTTAGCGATGGGCAAAGACCACCTCGCCTCTAGAGAAGTACACACAGACCAACTAGAACTCTTGTCATCCTACTAGAACGGACAAGAAAGATTTGTCCCCCCGTTGGTGTACTAATCATCAATCTGCTCTCTCACAACAATGATCCTTAGTTGTTTCTCCCCCATGCTATCCCTAGTTGGGTAGGACTTGCTTGGGCTCTCTTGGTTACCACAACCAGAGAGGACAACAATTGTCAGAGCAACTGATTCTCAATTGTTTGTGTTGTGCTCTGGGAATCCCCCAATACCCCTCTATTTATAGTAGAGTCTAGGGTCAAGATTCCTAGTCTATGCGGGAGTGGAAGGGACCGGAAGATCTCAGATTTTCACAATAATTCTGGAAACTTCACAACTTGTAGCAACTGAAACGGTTGTATGGCAACCCAGGTGGTCGTCTGGCACGTGAGACATTCATTTCACATTTTCCCAATTTTATACATGTTTCAACAATTCAATTTCAATTATTGCACGTTATAATGTCAGCACCAATCCTGGATGCAATCAAATTGCATCCCCAAACCATCCATTTGGTGTAGACGAGATGGGCATCTTACACCATGCCAAACAACCATCTCATACAAGTGAGACGGGCGTCTCACAGCCCGGGTTAGGCTGAATTCCAACCAATGTACAATACAATCAGCCTGACACTCCAAATGACAGTCTCAACACTTGAACTTATCATTTGACAGTCTAGTCAACTGATTTGTTGTGTGAATTGAACACCTAAACACTTTAGTAATCAATCTAATCATCCTTCAAGATCAAACTCCTTTTCTAGATGAGTTCCTAAGTGTGTGACTATATAGGTCCCATATTACGATGGCAGTGAATGTCCATAACAACTTATGACATCACAAGCAACGAGCGATGTCTAGTCACACATCATTGCTACCCAAGTAAATGGAAAGTTGGAGAACAACTTCAACCTACAATATGTGTATGGTGTTATAGTGTTTGTATAGTTCCTTTGTCATTGATATCCTAATTGAAGTAGAGGAATGGAACAATCATCCTCATTATTATTTAATCTTGTTTCTTGAACCATAGTAGACTTTCTAATATATATGTAAGATCAATATCACATATTGAATCACATGTGCATGGTCACACATTCCTCAGTCTTTCTAATCAAGAGGCCTTGGATATCATACTCCCTTAGGAGGGATAAATCTCATCTCTATCACTCACAGTCAATCCCCATGTGTCACAGTCACTCAATCATCACCTTTATAACAACCCATGTTTCAGGATTGCATTTGATGATATCAAAGCATACTGAACGACATGTGATGAGTGTAGTGACTTCAGGTCTTAAGAACCAAAAACACCACCATCACTATAAGACGTGATTCTGACTTACCACATTAAGGTTTCCATGTATCACTCTTATCGTGGGTCTGTCTGATACAATGTTCTCTAATATGTATCTGTGTTCTTGGTTTGGTACCGCCATATCATGACTAATGAGATTCTATCATAAAACAACTCACACTTTGATCTTATGTGTTATTGTTGTCTATCTACCTTCCAAAATAACAACTGATCAAGGACATAATAAGAATGTATATACTCTTAACATTCATATGATTTCATTCTTCAGGTCCTCAACTTGAAGATGTGCATCATTGAGTGATATCATTCTCTAGACATTTACTATGTTATTTCATTATATCAGAACTGAATAAACAGAATAAATGAGAAGCTTGCCTTTATTAATAATCAAATCATTTACATGTATGCCATTACAATCATCATATGGTTGTCTCTCTGGGCCTACATACCAACAAAAGACACCTCTTAACTTCATATGCATCCATTGACATCTAATTTTTTATTGTGAATTGGTAACATAATGTGGGGTTCATACCATAGATTTCAAATCAAAACTTAGGAATGACAAATGATTGTTCTAACATACAACTAAATTCTATTATTAGGACAAAGTATATTACAACTATGATGTATTGTACCCCTCAAACTCTATTGAAGAGCCACCATATGTTAGTAGGTTATTTCGTTCGAGAAGATATTGGTGTCTCCTCCTGAGAGTCACAATTTTGATCACTAACCTATCAGTTTCTACTTTTGTGGAACATACAATGTCACAACATTCAAACAGGTGATTGCTTTCATTGCGTGCATAAGTAAGTTGTGTTAGTAGTGCATCCCTGATTGTAGTGAGGGTGGTGTAACATACTAGATCTCAGACCCTACCCTGGAAGTTGACATTTTGGACTTAGCCAAATAAGGTTGAAGGTTAGACCTAAATAGATGTTTACTATAAACCCAATGAGATAATGCATGTATAGATCACCTTAATGTAACCTAATGTTCTAACATTAATCTTAGGTTTATAATGGATACATAACATATGCCACATAATTCATTTTGGTGGTAATATGAAGATAATAAACTTAATTGGATGAATAATTTAGATAATGGGCCATTAATGGGCTATATGACATTTCTCATAAAAATAAGTCTCAAAAGTGGAAACAAACTTCAAATTGGAAGTCTACATATCAAAATTAGCCTACATGTCAAATTTCATCTAATTTGGACCACCTTGAAATATTAGGATAGGTTTAGGAGAGAGAAAATGAGCAAAAGACATAAGTAATGAATAATGTGATTATATAACTTCAAATATGTAAATTATGGAAAATTCATATACAACACATCAAAGATAACTTGTGGATGAAGTTTGGTCCAATTTGGATGTTGTTTGTGCAAGTTATGCATTTTTAGGTACATTCAGGACTTTTATGCAATTTACCCAACTGGGAGGTTTTCTTTGCAAATTGTCACATTCATTATAATACTTATATATTCCCTTACCATTCTCGAGTTTTTTAACCATAGGGTGACTAGTTGCACCTTAGTTTGAAGGTGTTTCTTTCCAAGGGCATTTTAGGGATTACCCTCTTTATAAATGAGCTTATCTTTAGTAGCTATCAACCAATGGGATCATTTCTTTGATTGGAGATCGGTTTGGATGGCCTATAAGTGTCCATAAACTTACATTTTATATTCAAGAAGCATCTATGAGTTGTCCTCTTGCATGGCCATGAAATCCCTAGGCTAAGGACACATGGAAAGCTCCATGGACACCTCATGCTTGACTTCTTCCTTATCCATAAAGGTTTTCATGTCCATAGGCACCCTTAGCATTGGACACATGAAAAGTAACTTGACACCTCATTCTTGACTTCTTCCTTATCCATAAAGTCTTTCACGTCCATGGACACCCTTATACATGACACAAGGAAAGTCTCATAGACACCTCATACTTGACCTCTTTCTTTATATAGCCATATCTACCCCTTCCCAACTCCCAATTCAAAAACTCTTGCTCTTATTTATTTCCTCTAGCATAGATCATCATTCCTACTCTGTTTTTCCACAAAGGTGCTGTCCCAAGGTAAAAGGAGGGTGCCTACCTTGGTGAAGAAGGCTCCTAGGGTTCCAAATTTCTCTATTTAGGATTTCTTAAGCTCCTTCTTGGCGATTTCGACCAAAACTAGTAAGTTTTCTCCTTTCCTTTCCTATTTTCATGTTGTTATTCTTCCTTTCACCTTCCTCTAGGTTGGAACCCTGGTCTTCCATGGTGAAACCCCACCAAGATCCCTTAAACACCCCATCTCCATGTTCTTTTGTTAGGGTTTTTCTCCTCTAAAGTGGAGAAGGTGCTTCTTGCTCGAGATAGGAGCTTTGTTGGAGAAACCAACCTCTCTAAGGTTGAGAATCTTACTTATTGGACAAGTCCACATTCCCTAGAGGTTCTTTGGAGGTCTAGGCTTAGATCTGGGACTGACTTGAACTATTTAAACTCTAAAGTTGAGGTATGATGTATCCCCTATTCTTCTATGTTGAGCAATTCACCTATGCTTATTCATTCTCTTTGTCCTATGGACATTAGCCTATACACAATGTCTTTTCTTTTGAAAATCATGGTTCATGTGAACTACCTTATTTGATATTGATCATGTGATCATGGATATTCTTTTGAACTCTTATGTTATGCTTTGTTCATGATGGAACTCTAAAAGATGACATGTGATGCCTTTTGCCCACTAATGAGGTGGATGTATATGTTGGTCACTTATGTGGTGACTAGTTTATATATCTAACTATACTTTCTACTTGCTTCTACATTTAACATGCTATGTGATTCGGTAGCACTAGAGTAGTGCAATTGCATTGGTTCTTATGGTAGATGTGTTATTTCCTTCCGAGCAGATGTGATATTTTCTGCTCTTTTAGGATAGAAAGGAACCTCATACCCAGGGCAAGATGTGTGATTCTTTGCCCATGTTTTATATATTTGGGAGATTGGAAGTATTTCTTTCTCTACCAGGTTTCAAGTTAATGAGACTTGACCGCCTTTATGTTTATAATGTTCTAGGGCTATGTTTATCTCACATGCATGCAAGTTGATTATATGGGGTGTGTGTCCTAATTCTTTACATGTGTTTGTGTGGCACAATCTTTATGTTTTATTACTGGCAAGTATTCTTTTGTTATCATATGATTTCAATTCCTTTTCTCTTGATACCCATTTGGGTGGTCCTTATCCTTTCTATGGGAAGCCTTTTATATTTGATGTCCTTTATTCCATATATTTCTCAATTTCCTATTTAGTATGCACATACCAGCCTTTGCTGATGTCATCTATTTTCTCTTCTTGCTGGGGTATGCTATCAACCCTAGGTGAAGGACTTAGATGATAAGGCATGAAGTTTTGGACTAGCTTAAGGATTTAAAGCTTGGAAACAAAGTTGTTATGGTTTATATTTCCCTCTACTTAGATCCTTATGTTGTATCATACATGTAAACCCTTATGGGATATTATGATGCACTTTTGCAATATTTTGTGAAAATTGAATATAGTCATTATTTTTATTCCGCTTCTATACTTTGGTTGTTTTGAATACCATTTATTGAAGTTTGAAAATTTTGCACCTATTCTAGCATACCTTTGAGTGTGTTTGGAATGGATGTTTTATTCTTCAAATTTTTTTTAGTAGGGAGTGAATCCTGCACACCTTGCAGGTGGTCACGATATATTGTACTCATTGTGCAGGCAGCATCGTATGGCATCTAGTTTGAACAAGACCCCTACCACATGTAAAATATAGCATGTGGGGAGTGTTGTCTTTGAACTGTCCATTAGCCACATTGTGGTATCTGTGTAGACACGTATGGTGCATCAGAGGCCACATGGACACGAGGGCATTCCATTATCCATTGTAAGAAAACCTAAAGAGGCACAATGTGACACTTTTAATTAGGAGGCATAACAAGATTGTACCAAAAAAACCTAAGGATGATATGGGAAGAAGATTATAGCACATGTCAAGTGAGGGATGAGTTTTAAAATAATATAAAAATGATTCCAAGTACAAAGAAAGGTCATTGAGTTTTCCTAATTAAACTAGAAATGCTTTTACGCAATATATTACCCTCCCAAGCATCGACCTGAGATGTTTTTTTGGAGGGATCTCAATTTGACCCCATTGTCTGGGAGACCAGTTGGTGAACTATATTTTGCAAATTCATCCATCATAATGTCACCATCATTTTGGCGTCGTATAAAATTGTGTAAAATACAACATGCTAATATTAGGCAACATTGTGAATGCATGGGATTCTTTGCCCCTTTATTTAGGTAAGAAAACCTCCTCTTCAACACATTGAATGTTCTTTCAACAATATTATGTAATTGTGTGTGTTGGTGGTTGAACATCTCCTTCTTGTTGTTGTATGTGTGTCTGTTTCCCTGATATTCAGCTATATGGTAAATTGTATTGTGATATGGTGCAAGGAACTAACATATGTTGGTGTAACATGCATCAACCAGGTAAAACTTTCTGTTGGAGTGGTCATGGATGATTGTAGGATCATGCGGTCTGCTGTAGAGCTCTCCCACCCCATCATGACATACATAAACTCCATGGACAAGTCTACTGCAGCCATGACATTCAGTGAGGCAAACCCTTTTATATTTTGATAATGGTTTTGCTCATTGTGTTTCAAAAAAAATCGGGATGGGTGTCCTATCAATTGCCCCAATGACATCCTAAAATAAGGCAGTATAGGGTTCATCTTACAAATTAAATTTTGGCATGCATCACAATTTTTGATGATAACTATTACCTTGAAGTAAGGGTAGAACCTTGGGCTCTCCAATATGTGATGGTGTGGTGTTGTGGTTGTGGTTTTCATCACAACATATTCTTAACACAAGGCACACACCCCTTCCAATACTTCATTGAACTTTCTGCTTATGGTCTCACCAGAGTGAATGTAGTCCTCATCTAAAACATGATTTGTATGGCTATGGCCAACCATCTTTAGGAAGTAGCATATGTTCTTGACTCATGAGACACCTCTGCTAATAACCCACAAACCTCAAGCTTGTCCACGAGGGATAAAATGGTATGTGGATGCATTTGATAGGTCATATGCCCTCTGTTCATGCCCAATTATGATTTCTAAAACCTTTTGGTGCCCACTCCTTATACTAATTGAACTAGTTATTAGATGTCATATGTCGTCATCATTGGGATTGTCCAGGATGGCAGTCACTATTGAGTCAGCTATTTCATCAGCAATGCGATTTGCTGGCATAGACATGATATCCAAAATTTGTGTAACTAGGTATGGTGTATGTGTACAGTCACTAGCACCATGATGCCTACAATTAAAATGATGACAAGCCTAGGATAACATGAAATAGGGCACATAAACAAAACTACATCAAAAGTAGATAGGAAAATAAAATTGAAGTGTTCACCACAGAAGTAAATATAACAACAACAATCAAATTACCCAATGTTCCCACACTTAGCAAATAATACAACAAACATTTAACTGGGATATTGAAAATGATTTTAAAACTAACAAGAGATTTTGGAATTTAGCATGCAACAATTTGACTATAGTGTGTGTCCTCTGTCAGTCCCACTTGTACCAACATCATCACTTCTAGTATGTCGCATGGATGCAATAATTGATGAGTTGTTGAATGGACAAGGGGGACTGCAAAGCAAATACCTATTGAGACGGCACAAAATAGGGTGGCATGGAAGATGGCAACATTGAATTAGCTCCGTGGGACCTTTCCCAAAGGTCTTGCAACCATTTCATAACTTTTTGTGGGGAATGTCGAAGGCTGAGGTATATATTGTGATTTGTTGACTCCTTTATGGTATTAACAAGAGTTGTAAAAATAGGGCCAATGGCATCTGAGAAAATTTTAAGGAAATGTTGCAAAATCATTACAAACTTTCCCTTTTCAATGGATCAGGTGGCCACCTCAGTGCCTAAATTGTTCACCTTCGCATACACCTTCATGAATTCATATACCAGATTACTAGTTTACATACGTCACTCAGGTGTCATTGATGCTTGCTTCATGTGCCTGTGGCTAGGAGGAGTCCTTGTTACAACACCTTGGTTATCCATTTCAGAGTTGTCTTCCTCACTCTGGGTGCCAAAATATCCCATGTCTTCTTCAACTCTAGTGTTATGTACATTGATAGGAGTGTTGAATGCATCTAAGTCAACATCAACATCATCCTCAGAGGTGATGTCATATGGCAGTTGTTTGTTCACTAATTACATTGCGTGGTGGCCTCTATAAATGTTCCTCCCCCAATCAACTTGATTTTCTGGTAATGGTATAAGGGTCGGCTAATCAATCTTGCTAGATCCTTATTTCCCTATTGTCAAACACTTTCAGTTAGGAGGTTAAATATAAATACAAAACATGAATGTTATGTCGATGTATTATTCTACACACCATAAGTGTCTCCCTCCACTCTGGGTTGTTAGGCAGTATGGTCTTGTTCCTAGTCTCATTCCATCCTACACCACTCTTGTTGGTCACAAGCTTCAACTTTGCAAATTCCTTACTCAGGTTCTTCCACTGAGTTTTGACATGATCCAATGTACAGTCTGACCTCCCCATCCTATTTTTCCAATCATGGAGTGTCTTCCTCCAAGCCTCCCTAGTAAACTGTCCATATATACACCTACCTATGTCATATTGCCTCCTCAGTGTTACAATTAGATCCTCATTAGACTCCCTCGACCATACAATATGGAGCTTGGGGCCTGCGGAAGACATACTAGTCATGGTGCTGCAATATATCATGATAGTGAGAGTTTTTAAATGAAACATTAGTCAACCATACACGTTAATGTAATACACATTATACTGACTATTCAAACCATCCCCATTGACGAAACAATCTAAAAAATCAACACAATCTAGTTTAAAGACATGTGGAATCTTTATTGTTAACTCACATAAATGACCCCTCATAATGAGGCTATTATACATTGCGTCATGTTAATTATATAGATATATTATAACAATATGTGGATGCATAAACATATATTTCCTATTTTAGAACCCCACCAAACTAACCATATCAACTAGGAGGAGAGGAGAGGCTAGAATGTATTGATAAGAAACAAGTCTGGGCATAGGATTGGAGAAAAGTAGGAATGTGGGTGGGAAGAGGGAACTGATGCTTACTACTTTGATAACCTAAGTCAATTGGGAAAAAATTGGCTAGGTAGCATCTGATTGAGAGAAAAAGTAGAATACTAAATACTGACCATTTAATATTGTTATCAACAACAATATAATTCATGTCACTACTAGTCTCTACATATATGTACAAGTGGGGAAGTTATTATACGAGTAGTCACCCTACATTCAGTAGGAACAGATTCATCAGGGATATTTGTCGATTTTCTGATAATCAAGAATTAATAATCATTGACGTAGTTATCTAGTAAAGCAATCAAACAAGTTACAATAGTTACTTACTAGTTCTATAACAAAGACATTTAACATATTGATGCCAGCATATCTTCATTACATGATTGTGCAATGTCAACTTTGAGACAAGAAAAAAATATTAATGTCATATATCAATAGCAACTACTCGTTTGACATTAGATGATGAAAAACAAGTCCAATATTTCCTTTCATTAGTTGAGATTTTATTGTCACTTGTAGGTGTAGAATACCCAACAATGCAAGATCTAACAACTTTGCATATCATAACTAGAAAATTGTTTTACCATGATGATTGATAAAACACAATTTGGATGAATATAATCAAAATGGGTGAAACACCATTTGAGTGAATACAACCCACATGGGACATTGTATCAGCTTGAGTAAGAGAGGAGAGGCTAGAATGTATTAACAAGATTAAATCTAACGCCATTCAAAGCTAATATCTGGTAGGAAGGATCGAACTTATTATTTGTGCACAATCTGCAAGTGAGAATGGGAATTGATTCTTGTTGACCATGGCCATGATGATCCACACACACAAAATATACATCACATTTTTAGTCCACATCCAAATACCCACAAAAATATAATCCACATAATACAAACAATTCAAACCATCCACGTTCACCAAAAAATTAAAAAAAACACAATGTAGTTCAAAGATAGAGGAATACTTTATGTAGACATCTTGTTTTACATCTAGTGAAATC
This sequence comes from Alisma plantago-aquatica, assembly GCA_963693085.1. Taxonomy (NCBI): domain Eukaryota; kingdom Viridiplantae; phylum Streptophyta; class Magnoliopsida; order Alismatales; family Alismataceae; genus Alisma; species Alisma plantago-aquatica. The sequence continues at coordinate 629,426,883 of OY856413.1, forward strand.
ATATCAAGATTAAATCTAAGGTAGATACATGGAAAACTATATTATTTTGAACTAGCCGCAGGCATGGAAAACTTTGTAGAAGGTTCATGTGGGGTGATAGAGAGGAGTCCAAACTACACACTACCAAAGAAAGAAATATGTTTGGGCAAACACTAGTACATAACCCACCTTTAGTGGCGGTTATTTAAGTCCTTTAGTGTCGATTTCAATGCGACACCTATGTGGGCGCCGCTAAAAGGCAAACTGTTAGGCATCAGTTTCTAAACCGACGCCAGAAACCTTCGTGCGCCACCGAAAACGCGCCAGCAGGGGGTTATAGGCATCAGTTATTACTACAAAAACTGACGCCATAAACCTTCACGCTACAGAAAGGGCCTCACCATCAGTGTCGATTTTTTATTGATAACTGACGCCATATCACCTGCTGCCACGGCCGTGTTGGCCAGCACGGCCGTGGTGTCTGGCCTCATTAGGCATCGGTTTTAGCTACTATCTGACGTTGTAAGCATCCATCAGTGTCGGTTTATTATTGATAACCGACGCCATATCACATGCTGCCACGACCGTGGTGTCTGGCCTCATTAGGCGTCGGTTTTAGCTATTATCTGACGTTGTAAGCATTTGTCGTCAATTTTTTCAAATAACCGACGCCTATTGTATGTTTTTTTATCAGTCTGCAGGCCAGTTGTGGCTGGTCGCAGGATGAGAAACCTGCAGTTCAGTTATGAACTGCAGGTTTTACGACATCCATTGATATCAGCCAACAACAGGCCACAAACCTACAAAATTAACAACATTAATTTTCACACATTTAGCAACCTGCAGTTCCATTTGATTTTCACACATGTAGAAACATTCATGTAGCAATCTGTAGTTCCATTCATTTTCACATTCACACATGTAGAAACATTCATATAGCAACCAGCAGTTTCATTCATTTTCACATTCACACATGTATAAACATTCAGACACATGTAGAAACATTCAGACATGTAGAAACATTCACACATATTACAATTCAGAAATTCATTTACAAAATATCATTATTTAGTCATTATTCGCTATCAACATCCCAATTATATTTTAAAACCCCCACTACTTGTATGGATTTTGCCCATTCTTCTCTTACATCATTTAATTCTTCCGTCGTATAGGGAGCATGTACATCTAGTAATGCCTTTCCTGTAGTAAGGTCAGTTTTAAACACCTGTAAAGAGAATGATCGATGTATATATATAATTAATAATACATAAATAAGATTTATATATTTCATATTATCTAATGAGACTATATATAATACCTCAGGAATGGTATCGATGTCCACTGCGGCATATTTGATAATCATGTGCATAAATCGCATCACATAGTATGCACATGCCCATCCGTTGTCTTGTGTAGCACACTATAAATTGAAACATACAAAATATAAAAAAATACAACTAATTAAGCATTGTTCACATAAATAATATATACATTGGAGTCGGGAACTTACTTCCACATTCTTCCAAATTATTGGCTGGTTCGTTTTCCTGGGGACCTTTCCTCCAGCCTTTTTGAACTCATATAAACCCCTACATGTTAATGTAACACATTACATTGCATAATTAAATAGTAATGTAATAACATATGTTAACAAATATGAAAATGAATTATTTCTCACCGGAATAATGCCATTTTCATTGTGTGTCTATATTTTGAATTCAATTTAGTCCCCTTAGGATCTAGATAATAGATAGTGAACGTCCCGGGGACAATAACTAGTAACTCCCAATGCGTACCCCTAGAGGTAAAAAGTTAAAAATTAATAACTCGAAATCCAAAATAAAAATGTAATTTTCTTAAGTCCAAATTATAAGCAAAGTAAACTTACTCCACATTGAATGGAACTATTATCACTATCTTCTTATTTTGACCAAAATTTGTAAAAGCATCACAACAGTATTGTTGAACTGACGTAGGGCCTTTAGATACTAAACTAATCAAAGATGGAATAAAAAATCCTACATGTTAAAATGAAAAATCTACACATATCTTGTCTAAGTAGCTGCAAAACATGTATTATGTATGCATTAATATATAAGAAACCAGATCACCGGATCCTACACAAGGTATATGGATGTATAAGCAAGATCTCACCTTATCCATAGCTCTATCACATATGTATTCAACCAATCATAGGGAAACAACTCCAAAATATCTTGTATAAATAGTTTGGTTTCGTATGATTGACCTGCAGAATCCACATCTATAGAAACATTTATACGGCAATTTATATCATGTTCGCCTAACCATACTTTCATACCCCTACAATTAGGACCTAACAGGGCATGTAGGTCCTGTGGAACCCAACTTGGTAATGTAGGAGGTGGAGGTGGAGGTGGAGGCCTAGATGCTCTGGGTGTCTTCGTTTTAACCTGTATATATAATTTTAGATCAATTGACCTCATATATACACACGAACAATTTTATGTAATGTAAATTTACCATACAATTTCAGTATAGACAACATCCGCTTTGGGCCACAATATCACTCTACCTTCTGCCTCACCAAGTGTTTCACAATCTGGGTGGGCATATGGCAATTGAAGATCTATCCAATTGGGGAATATACGTAGCGGGCTCACACGAACCCAACCATTTGGTAATGGAGACCCATGAAACATTTCCCCTGGAAGGGATGGGTAAGATGATGTCTCTACAACGACGTATTCGTTACTTTTTAGATGGCATGACTTCAACCCCTACAAATTTACATAAAGAATGTTATATACATATATACATATCATCTTGAAAACATATCATCTTGAAAAGACTATCTACTATGTCATAAAAATACATACAATAGATGTGCTAGGTGGTGGGTCTACAGGATTACTCCCAACCTCTGCAGTAGGAGTAGAGCGGGATGCCATAGGAACTGTCTGAGTGGCACTTTGAGACGCCTGCCACTTCACCATTGCTTCTTGGATTCTCCTTTCAATTAACACATATACCTATACATGGATAAAAGAAAGGTTAGCTTCTGATTATTGAATTCCCTTTTACAGTAACATTCCAAAAAAAGAATAGGTTACCTCTTCTTGTGAAATTCCCACTTTTGGGACATGTTTGCGCTGGGATGGCCCAAAGAATGCTTTGATGCCCACACCAGCGTCTTCATCCCTAACACGTCCAGGATGCTCTGGGTTACCCAGAGAAACTGTCAATTCATCCCTTGTGCCCTCAGGGATTAACTTTCCTTATTTTCTCAGCTCGTGCAGCTCCCGCTAATTTCCAAAACAAAAATTTGTAATTAAGTAAACACCACAAATAATCAATATTCGAACGATTTCTCTAAGAGTTGTATTTTACCATTTTTGCAGCCGCCTCAGCAGTTGCAGGCTTCCTTATTTCTCCCTTCTTATTTTGCCTCCCACCTATCTAGACATCATGGCAAGGCAGAGGTGTGGTATCTATAGTAGAGGACTCCTGAGTAGCAGCAGACTGAGTAGTAGACTCAGCCTGTAGTCTTTGGCGAATGCATGCATACCCCTTTGGACCCATTGTGTGGTCATGCACATTCAGTGCACGCCTTGCTCTTTGCGCCTCACTAAGGGCCTAATTAGTATGCACATTGATTTGGTTAGTAACACTAAATGTGTTTATACAACCGACGCCTTTAAAAGTGACGTTATAAGTCATTTCTGTAGTAGTGAAAGGATTGGAGCAAAACATTAATGTAGGTGGGAAGAGGAACTGATGCTTACTACTTCTAAAAAAATTCTCCTTCATATAATGTTATATTTCATATACATGTGTAGGTAAATTCATATAAAGTTATGATGAATGCAATAATATGCACAAACAAACTAATATTGAAGATATACAATTCTAGTATTGCATATTTGGATGCATTAACATATATGTGATAATATGGGTATATGACAAAAACATATTTGGACGCATATTCGGGTGCATTAACAAAATCAGACATGTGTATTAGGTAGGTGTTCTAAGCCATGTATCCTAAGCCATGTGTCTTACTATGTGTTATTAATTACATACATATTATAAAAACCATTTAGCCTCCTAAGGCATGTGTTTTGTTAATAATATCTCTTTCTAGTTATATAGATATTATAAAAACCAATGAGGCTCCTAAGCCATGTGTCCTGATAAGTATATGTCACGGTAATTATATGTCATGTTAATTATATAGTATAATTCATGTCATTATTAGTATGTACACAAATGTACAAGTGAGGGAAGCTATTTTACATATAATAGTGGATCCCCACTTCATTATATTACAACATTACATCATACCAACATTATATTACAACATTACATTAGATCAACATAATGTCACCAAATTATTACTATCTTGATCATAATCAGGGTTGATCAATAATTGGGGTTGATCAATAATTAGGGTTGATCAATAATTAGAATTGATCAAAATTAGGGTTGATCGACAGTAGCTTTGATCAATAATTAGGGTTGATCAATAATTAGAGTTTGTCAAAATTAGGGTTGATCAAAATTAAGGTTTGTCAGAATTACAATTGTTGAAAATAGGGTTGTCATAACGGGTATTCAATAAGAAACAAGGTGTCATTTGGGCAGATTGGGAGATGATTTGCAGAAGCACTTTCAATGTGTATTGTTCACGACAAACTGATTACATAATAAAACCTAGCAACACCAGGGACATTTATGCAAACACATGGAATAATGAATGCTTACTCGACCTAAGTATATTTTATTTGCTATGCCTCACAAGGAATCAGGTTTTTTGCGAGTAAACTAGACCATCTATTCTCTACACTCATCCTTAATTTGTTTATCTTCTTCCATATTTTCTATTGATGTGGAAAATATGAATTCATGATGAAGTTATTACTACTGCTTCTGTATAACTATTGTTTCCTTGTATTATGGACGTTTAGAGTGTTGGATCTAGGGCTCTATAGGGGGTGAATAGAGCTTCAAAAATTCTCACAAGAATAGTTAGACCTTCAAATTATATCAATTAAAACCAAATGCTTAAGAACAATTTGAAGTCATGTCTAGTCAAGCATAGCAAGGATGAGAGAGATTGAAACATACACTTGAATAAGATGGTTAGAGTGGTTCCAATCTCCAAAATAGGAGACCGTCAATCCACTACCTAGAGAGGTCAACCTATAGGACTTTGCAACCCAAGTATACTTATATTCCATCATAAGAGATACAAGGAGACCACCATACATCCAAGGACATACCTATTTAAGACAAGAATCTTTCACCTACACAAGGACTTACCCACTTGACCAAGATGTCTTCAGTCTTCACCAAGAACTTACTGACACTTGCATCAAGTCTTTGGCCATGAAGGAATTATCCACTCTTCTTGAATATTTGCCTTGCCCTTGTCCTTCACCTGGATAAGATATTCACACGTTCTTCAACCTTGAAGAAGAACAACAACTTCACCTTCACTCAGAGAAGCTCACTTCAACCTTTTCTCTTTGAGAGAGGGGATTGAGAAGATGGAAGGAATGATAGCTTTACAAGATAAAATGGAGATATCTCTCTTGCAACATGCCTAACTCATGCATAATCATGAAATGATTTGTAAATGAGAGAGATAAAGGGGCTCAAAGGGTTGCAACACACTCAACCATAGTAAGGACCAAGGATAGCATGAATGAACAACCTTAGAATGAACTCCAAGAGGTCATATTTATAGTTGGGGTGTTCCTTTGAGTGTGGGATCACACAAGAATGAAAAATAGCCGTTTTACAACTTGCAATGGATCTATTTTCATTTCTAACAACTATCCAACGGTTGGAATCACTTTTTCTGCATTTTCCGTACAGTTATTTGGTCAAGTTTCAAACTATCGATCGAGTTTGTCCTGGGAAACTTGAATGATGCGTCAAAATTAGTTTTGGTTTGTAAAATAGTCAGTTGAGTTCTGTGAGTGTACAACTTGACCTATTGATCCATTTCCAAAAATCCATCACTGATCGGTCAAGATTCAAACTCGACCGAACAAAGTTGTTATGAAAAAAAAAATTCAAAATGGTTTTAGAGTTTAGAATTAAGTGTCCCTACTTTTTTATCGTCTTATTTACAAGTCATATCATCAATACAAGTGATTACAAAAATATTCTAAGGTGATTTGGAGTGATTTTCCAAATTGCACACTTGCATTGCTTTTTACTTGAACTTGGGCAGGCTAGGGCTTGTGTAATTTGATCATTTTCATGCATCAAAACCTTGAAATCAATCTTAATCAAACATATTAGATACATATGAATTTAGTGGTTAAGTCATTATCAAAATATGGACAATGTATAACTCTCAAGTCAACATTCTCCCCCTTTTTGACAATGACAACCCATTCCTCAACATATTGAAAAGGATATGTATAGTTATACCTTAGCCTTGTGAATTGCAAAGGGATTCAGAAATTTAACAATGTGAATTGCTCCCCCTCAATCTATGCTCACTCTTACCTACATAATTAGTCTTTCTACACTAAGCAACATAACATATATATGCTATATGGTCCTTTAGCAAGTCACATTACAAAGCATATATTGAACAAGAAAAGGAACACATTGGCAATAAAAGCAATATGGTTGAGTTTCAAAACATTGGACATCTCTCCCCATTTTGGCATTATCAAAAAGTAAGGGGGTAGAATAGCACAATATAGGTCTTCTCCAAGCACAACCAAAACATTCAATCCACAAGATAGAACATGCAACCTCTTAGCACACAACAAATAGAGACAAGAGAGAGACATGCAAACCAATTCATAATCAAAATATGGGAAACATAACACCAACTCATGAGATACAGTCAATCAAAGAGTAAGTATACATATGATTAAGATTACAACACAGAAAATGTCCTCAAAACAACTATAAGCCTAAACGATGAAAACAACATGATGATAGAAATAGTACATCTCAGATAATGTGCACATATGTTTTTAGTAAAAAATAGTCTAGAAAGATATATATGATCAACATATACAGACTAGAAACTAAAAAATCTAAATGTCTAGTCTATCTTTGTCCACAACATCATCATACTCCTCATCAACATCATCATCAGAAGCTTCAGGCTCATAGTCATCATCTCCATCTGAAGGCGCAACAGAGATAGAAGCTTCACCTTCATCATTAGATGCACCAACAAAGCCAATATCAGAACCAACTGAACCATCCTCGCCATCATCGTCAGATGCCTCCTCATCTGCAGTGGAAATAGCGTGCTCATCAACCTGGTCGGTCATCTCCTCATCGGCAGAATGACCGAAACCATGATCGGGCCACATGGCATTCTGCTTAGCCCAAGACTGAACAAGGTCATATAACTCTTGGGCTTGATAAAAAGTAGGAGCAGAGGTGCCAAGTCCTACAAGAAAAGTAGCTATAGGACCAACAAGGAGAGGTAGCACTCCAGCAGTAGATCCACCAACAATAGAGGGTGTAGCAGCAGAACTAGCAGGTGGAGGGGCTGGGTAAAAGTGATTGTAATCACCTCCTGAGTATGGCTGGTAGGTAGGGTAAGGATGGGCATAAAATAGGTTTGTGGTAGACATGATAGCACAGAGATCCTGATGCATATGCTCCTAAACCTGAAGGTTATATGCCTGCTGATGCATCATGTAACCCATGAGGGTTTCATTTGATATATTAAATGAGGCACAAGTAGGCCAGGATGGATGTGGAGGTGGAGGTGTCTGGGTGGAGGTGGAGGTGGAGGCTCCAGGTGTGGTAGAAGAAGGGGTAGACATGCTTTTCTGAATTGTGGTTTCACTGATGCAGACTTCTTTTTGAGCGGGTTTGTAGTGAAGGTCATGAAAAAGAGATTTGCCAATGGCAGATTAGAAAAGACCACAAATCATGACTGGGTAGGGTGGGTGGGTACCACATGTGTTCTTACCAGAGTCGAAGCAGGTCATATGATGGAGAATATATCGAGAACACTTGACTCCGATGTTCTTTAGGATACAAAACATAATCACGGCGGTATTCTCTACAATTTCTGTTTGATTTTTCTTTGGATGAATATTGCAGTTGACTACCAAGGCGAGAATGTGATTCCTCAGGTCTAAGGAAGAGGAGGGAAGGCGAAAAGGGTAGACTTCTTCTTATAGGGAAACTAAGGCTTGTTCAAAGATACCCATATCTTTCAGGTTTAAGGCGTGTCCTATTGAATCTACGAGGTTCCTGTGTTACTTGAGGAATTTGAGATTCCACAACAATTTGTTAGTCTCCTTGTTCCTCCTATACCTCTTCAGGTTCAATGTTTTCTTGTTGGTCTCGAACCTCTTCGAGTTCCACTTTTCTCTCACTGATTCCTTTGGAAATAAGTTGCCTTTCAAGGAATACAATTGTCCTGGCAACAAACACTTTGTTGTCAGGTGGAGTGTAAAAGTAGTACCCCCTTGTTTCTTTGGGATATCCAACAAAATAACATTTATCAGACTTAGGTCCAAGCTTTTCAGGAATCATTCTCCTAACATAAACTTCACATGCCCAAATCTTCATAAAAGACACACTGAGATGTTTCCCATGTCATATCTCATATGGTGTCTTTTGAACCAATTTAGATGGTACGCGGTTAAGTATAAACACAACAGTTTGAAAAGCATGTCCCCAAAAGGAAGTCAGAAGATTAGTAAAACTCATCATAGATCTCACCATATCCTGTAATGTGTGATTCCTTCTTTCTGACACATCATTATGATGTGGTGTTCCAGGTGGAGTCCACTGGGATATAATCCCATGGGCTCTAAGAAGGTCCTCAAACTCTTGTTTCAAGTATTCTCCACCTTGATCAGACCGAAGTGCCTTTATACTTTTACCAAGATGGTTTTGTACGTCATTCATGAACTCTCTAAACTTTTAAATAGTTTCTGACTTATTTTTCACAAGGTAAACATAGCCATACCTATTGAAATCATTATTAAAGGTAACGAAGTACTGATACCCACCTCTAGCAATTGTTCTAAAAGGTTTGCACACATCTAGAGTGCATGAGTCCTAATATATCACTAGCCCTTTCATTGTTACCAATTAAAGGGGTCATCACCATCTTACCCAACAAACAAGATTCACATGTCTCTATTGATTCAAAATAGAAAGAGTCCAGATAACCATCTTTATGGAGTTTAGATATGTGATTTTCATTTATGTTCCCTAGATGAAAATGCCAAAGGTATGTCTTGTTTGAGTCATTGAGTTTTTGTCTTTTGGTATTTACATCATACACACTTATCTCTAGATATATCAAGTATAGACCATAATACATTGGGGCACTGCCATAAAAGATCCATCTTTACTAATTATACATCTTTCATTCTTTATAAGAAATTAGAATTTGTTCTTATCCAAAAAAGATATAGATATGATGTTCCTATTAATGGCAGGTATGTAATAGCAGTTCTGTAACTATATTACTAGCCCACTTGGTACAGATAACTCATAGGTTTCAACTTTGCTGGCCGCAACTCTTATGCCATTTGCAACTCATAGTTCTACCTCACCTTTATCTAATAATCTACTTCTTTTCATATCCTTCACATTTGACCAAATGTGTCATCCACATCAGGTATTTAGTACCCATGATGAGGATGTAGTAAAGTTAACCTCAATAACATATATACCAGAAGTAGAGATCTCAATCCCCTGCTTCATCTTCCTTGGTTTCCTTATCCTTCTCCTTAGTTTGAGTGTAGAAGACTTGGACTTCAACTTAGCCATAGATGCTTCTTGTCCTTGCCATTATCCTTGGACTCTACTCCACTTATCACCATCACAGATTTGTCCTTCTTCATCTGTGCTTAGACACTTGTCAAAGTGTCAAGCAACTCTGGTAGTGGTCTAGCCATGTTACTCAAGTGATAACACTTGATAATCTGGCTATATGATTTAGGCAAAGAGTTCAAAATCATATATGTGGCGAACTCTTGGGCTAAAGGAAATCTTAATCTTTCTTGATGCTTCATATGCCCAATCATATTGAGGATATGAGGTTATACTGGATCTCCCTCTGTCATTTTGCACTCAAACAACGCCTTAGAGACATTATACCTTTCATGCTTATCATGATATTTATGCAACTCATAGTTCATACATACCAACATAAGGTTCTTGATGTTCACAACATCATTGTCATGCTTCGAATAAGCATCCATGTCAGTCTTAGGCAAATTTGGAGTGGATATTGGCATTGGTGTTTTAGGATCATGCAGAACACTTCTCAAGGTCCTGAACCAGTTATGGAAATAAATCTCATTTAATTCATCTGATTGTGATAATTGAGTGTTTTCCATTTGATTCTATAAGAGAAAATTTGCATTTGTCAAAATCCATTTTGATTTGATTTTGATTTGAAAATTCAATATTAATTAGGTCTTTAATTAACTATCGCTCCCACTATTTTGTTCAAATTGATAGCTCTCACATATCAATTTTGAATATTGCAGCATAGAATATTCTAGTGGGCCAAGATCCAAAATAATTCAACTATTACACGGCCTACACCAGCGTCCATAGTCAATTATCAAGGTAGGCAATCATGTAAATTGCATCATATGCAACTCTTGGATAGATGATATGTGAAACTCCTTGCCATAATCATCTACATGCTTCTGGTCTTAGACTCTCTAAGAATCACCAGTTAAGCCTGACCCAAAATCCGACACAATAATAATGCACCATGCTAGGGTGGAAACTACATTATTACCATCACACTTCCACGAGATAGATGACACACCATGATAGGGTGTAAACGACGCTTGGTCGAACAATCTTTTCATGTGTGTCACTTTTAGAAAGTATCTAAGACTTAATACTTTAATTGAGGGAGTTTGTATAACTTTATCCAATCACCACATATTTAGTACATGTCATATAAATGCTATATCCCACAATGAAAACATGCAATAAACGAAAGTGATGACAATGGCCAACCTAATGTAATTCCTTGGAGCCACAAGGAATTGCATCTCCCTAGATCCACATCACATGTAGAAACCTATTGTTGATGAAGATCCATGCTTGCTAATTTGGGTTGTCTGGTTTGACTTTTGAACTGACCAGCTCGCCTCTTGGCCGTTTGAATGGTCTCCTCCAGCCGGTCATCTGGCTCCTCCAAATGACCAGTTGGTCATCCTGTAGCTGATCATTTGGCTCCTCTAAACGGTCAATTCATATGGTCCTTCAGATTCTTGATTGGCTCTCTAGTCGATCATCTTGGCCCCACCATACGGTCGTCTCGGTCCCGCCATCTATTCGACTCGGACCCTCCAGCCGGCCGGCTCAGCTCCTTTGTGCGTTCGGTTGGCATATATATCTTTGTCAAAATAAGAAAGTAAACTATCCTACTTTTACATAATTATTGAGAAACATTGAGTTACATTCAAGGGGAGAAGAAGTAGAAGATAATAATACTTTTACATTGGGAAGATAAGAGAGAGGCTCGGTTCGCAGACTGAGATAAATATGATTAACCAACCACATGACCATGTACAGATAATAGGGCTTATTGGCCATAACCATGTTACACATCCACCACCAAAACTCACTTTTATGGAAACATGTGTAATTTGAATATATATATATATATATATATATATATATATATATTCTTTTGGGTTGTTGTGTGGTGATTAGTTGGGCGAGCACATCAACCAGTTTAAATATTCACATCGCATGCAATAAATAAACTCGATAAAACCAAAAATCTGATCATATCGATTACCCTAAAACATAATTAAATGATATGGCTTTGACAGCACTGTAGGGAAATATGACATTACATAAGCAGCAGAAACAAAATTTTACTGACATATTTTCCATTAACCAACAGATCGCGTTGATAAATATGCAATGGAAAGGATGATTTGACAAAGATATACCTAGTCCTAGAGCAAGTCCAGTGACAACCCTTGTCGATGTAGACATGCACTCTGCCTTAGATGGTGTCTGTGCAGCTCCTAGTAACAGTGGGACTCGTCTAACTGCTCCTCAACGGACAACAAACCTGAACATCGCCCTCTGCAATAAATACTCATCACAGACTGTTGGTTGACGTCGTCCTCCTTAGTGACGTGCAAAGGCCACTTTGCCTCTAGAGAAGTCCACACAGAACAACTAAAACTCCTATCGTCCTTCTAGAATGGATAGGAAGGAGTTGTCCCTCTAATTGATGTACTAGTCACCAGCCTGCTCTCCAACAACAATGATTGTCAGTTGTTCTCTCCCGTAGCTATCCCTTCCTAGTCAGGTAGGACTTGCTTGGGTTCTCTTAGTTACCACAATCAGAGAATAGAACAATTGTTAGAGAAACTGATTCACAATTGTCTGTGTTGTGCTTTGGGAAGCCCCCAGTACCCCTCTATTTATAGGCGGGATTAGGGCCAGGGTTCCCATTCTATGTGGGAGTGGAAGGGACCAAAAGATCTTGAATTTTCACAACACTTCTGGAAATTTTGTAGCCTTTAGCAGCCAAAATGATCATATCCAAACCAATATGATCATTTCTCTAAGAGAAATAGACATTTTACCATGTTTCCCAATCACAGCTAAATTGCCAATTTGAATACAATTAATGCTCAACATGACGCCAACACTAATCCTTGATGCAATCAAAGTTTTCCACGAGTCAAATCATCTCACGACCATGACACAGTTGTCTTGCAAAAGCAAAGTGGTCATCTCGACCATGATACAGTCGCATCGCATAAGCAAAATGGTCATCTCGCTTCCCAGATCAGGAAGAACTCAGCTAATTCAATTCTAATCAACCTGACACTCCAAACGGTAGTCTCAATACTTGAATTGATTGTTTGGCGGTCCATTCAGCTGATTTGTTGCGTGAATCGAGTACTTAAACACTTTAGTAATCAATTCAATCATCATTCAATATTAAACTCCTCTTCTAGATGAATTCCTATGTGTGTGACCCTATAGGTCCCATATTATGTTGGCAGTGAATGTCCATAACAACTTATGACATCACAAGCAATGAGAAGTACCTAGTCACACATCATTCTACCCAAGTAAATGTAAAGTTGGAGAACAACTTCAACCTACAATCTGTGTATGGTGTTATAGTGTTTGTTTAATTCCTTTGTCTCTGATATCCATATTGAACTTGAGGCATGGATCTATCATCCTCTTCAACATTCAATCTATGTTTCGTGCTATAGCAGACTGTATGTGATATGTGTAAGCTCAATATCATATACATTTCTCAGTTTTGCTAACTCAAGTGTCCATGGATATCATACTCCCAAAGGAGTGACAAATCCCATATGTGTCACTCACAGTCAGTCCCCATGTGTCACAGTCACCCAATCATCACCTTTATAACAACCCATCTTTCTAGATTGTGTTTGATGATGTCAAAGCATACCGAACAACAAGTGATGAGTGCAGTGATTTCAGGTCTAAGAACCATAAACACCACCATCACTATAAGACGTGATTCTGACTTACCTAGTTAAGGTTTCCATGTATCACTCTTATGGTGGGTCTGTCTGATAAACTGTTCTCTAACATGTATCTGTGTGCTTGGTTTGATATTCCCATGTCATGACTAATGAGATTCTGTCATCAACCAACTCATACTCTAATCTGATGTGTTAGTGTTGTCTATTTACCTTCCACAATAACAACCAATCAAGGACATAACAAGAATGCATATACTCTTAACATATGTATGATCTCATTGTTCAGGTCCTCATTCTGAAGACATATGTCATTGAGTAGTATCATTCTCTAGACATTTATTATGTTTTTTCATAATCTCAAAACTGAATAAATAGAATAAATTGGAATCTTGCCCTTATTAATAATCAAATCATTTACAAGTTATATCATTACAATCATCATATGATTGACTCTCTGGGCATACATACCAACAGTTTGACCTCTACTGAGAGGGGTGTCAATCGACTTTTTCCTAGGACAAACTCGACCGAGCATGTTGTAGACTACAATATAATAGTGTAGTATTTGATTTTTACTTATTTATTTGTAACTATTGATGATCTAAAATTTTAACTTGAGCTCTTAAACTCAACGATAGACAACATGTTAACTTCTCATGATTTTTGGAGGAAGTTTGACGTCTTAAGTAAACAATTTAATGTAACATTTTAATGATAGAAAATTCAAATGAAATAAGAGAAACTATAGTGAGGGGCCAATGTGCAAATTAGCCAAACACCTCAGTTGCTCTATATGATAAATCTAACATATAGGAGCTCTCATAATTCGTGATTTAATCCAGAGAAATGAAATCCTAGAGAGTGGGAGAGGGAGAGTTAGGGTCTGAGAGGAGAAAGTGGTGGAATTGCTTATCTAGGATTTTGATATATGACAAATGATGGAATCAAGTAAGTTTAGCTTCTTTGCATAGCCATTCATGGTGATTCTTCTCTCACATGTCAAGATTCCATCCCTGCATTGATTTGATTCAAAATCTGATCAAATCATCCACTTTTCTTACTCTTTCTCTTCTAATCTCCATCTCTAGGGTTTCTGAGGAGGAAGAAATGGATTCAGTTGCTAGAGTTTGACCTACATTTTTAAGGTTCTTGTAACCTTAGGTGAGTGTTTTTCTCCCTCTTAAGCTATGAATTCATCTTGAAAGCCTAATTCTATCTGACTAAAATAATCAGAAACCTTGCTTGTATCTATATGTGTTTGGGTATTAATTTGGTGAGGTATTTAGGAATCAAATTCTACTAAATTTTGATTATTTCTCATTGAATGGAACTTACTAAGTTCCTGATATATTGATCGATGTTCCATTGAAAACTCTATGGATACATGATTATTCTATTTCATGTGAATATTGCCTAAAAATCATCCCAATGTGCACATGCTTGAGAATTGAATTGACATGTCTAGAATCATATTTGAATTGTATTAGAATGAATTATACAAGTGTTTTGTTGAGTCTTACTGAAATTGAATATGATTTATACATAATAATCAGTATGAGGTGGCAATATTCCATGTTTAGGGTTTGTGTTGAAGGATTGAATCAAATGAGTCAATTAACCAATGTATACCTATGATTGATGAATAAAATATGTGAAAATGAAAATTAGGGTTTCCATGTGTGAATAGCTCTAATGAATACCCTTGTGGACCATGATGGAATTATTGACTGATGTGTTTTCTATGATATGTTGAACTAAGGATGACTTCTTGAAAACCCTAGAAGTTTAGTATTAAGACGAGTATGAGTGATAAAGCTAGAGCTTGTATATAATGTTGAAAATGTGATGAAATGTTGAAGTATAAGCTCTAACACTTCAATTGAAGTTGATGATCCTTACTAATATGATCTAATCCTAAACAATCTATTTTAATATACTTTATGGAATAATGGGTAGCCCTCACATGAATGTGGGTCCTTTTGTACAAGCTACATAATAATGAATCATGAAGGATGATTAGAGATTATGGTGTAAGAAGATGTAACCTGAACCATTCTTTTAAGCCAAAGTGAGTAGTATAATAAAGAATGATCATTGTTGATTATGGGAATGACATTAGAAATCAATGACATGGTACACTTATCTAAATATAAGAAATTATATGAAGACAAATGTACTGAATGGTGATGGCAAGTTAAAGATGAAACTAATGAAGTTATTATGATGAAGTCTTTAATATTTTATTTTAATTACATGTGGGCTTAACCCAAAATGAATGAAATATACTAAAACTAGACTTTGATGGATGTCAATGAGAAGAGAAGCATTGTACATCAAGTGAATTAAGAATGATTGGTTCCAATAATGTAATGATCATGACATGAAAGAAGTTGACTTATGAATGTGAAATGAAGGAAAAAGATGAGAACTAGTAGACAAAACTAAGAACCCAACTCTAACTCTAAAATGATGAGTTAGATGATGGTAATGAATCTCAAATGAGGGATTAAGGACTGCACATAACTGTAGTTGAATTCAATTAAAAGATGAGGTTCAAGCATTTGAATCGATTTAAAAGAATGAATTATGTATTGTGATTGTTTTATAGAATAGTTTTACTCTGAGTAAGGAATATTTTGATGGACTTCAAATGATATTCAACATGTTTTGATGAGTAAACCTAACTGAAGAATGTGAAATAAAAGAAGAAGAGAACTAAGTGTGTTATGCATGTATATTCATGATATTTATTTGCATCTATTGAAATTGGATCGAATAAGTAAATGTTGTATGATAAATCTATTCTGAGTATGATGAATGATACAAGATATATATGTGCTTTTACTATTGCAGTTCTAATGCCTCTGTGAATATTTCTTAAGAACTAGACATAGAATGAACTAATAAGAAATATGATAAAATTGAATTTAATACACACTGCTTACATTTGAGCAACCCTGATGAGGGTAAATGTTGCACAATGAGATTATGTCTCAGTCTGAAATCCCACTAATGATGATAAAACCTTGATGGGGTAAATGCTAGACAATCAGATTATGTCTTGGGTTGAAAGCCCATTGATGATGCTTATTATGAGACGTTGTAGAAAATGGAAAGAATCGTATGTGTTGCAAACTATAGACTTGTTGTGCTTGTTGCTTTAATCATTGTATTTTTGTTAAGACTAATATGTTTCATTTTATTCTAGTTATGTGAGAATACACATATATGATACATGATGTCTAGGGCTGGAAGCCCATTGACGATGATAAAATCTTAATGGGGTAAATGTTGGACAATGAGATTATGTCTTAGATTGAATGCCCACACTAATGATGACTGCTATGAGATGATGTGGAAATGTAAATAATTGTATGTGTTGTATATTACACATTGTTGTTCTTCTTATTTTAGTCATTGTGTTTCTTGGTAAGCTTAATCTGTTTCACGTTATTCCAGTTATGCGAGAGTACACACATATGATATATGATGTTTTGAATTCTTTTAAGATGAGTAAAAGAGAGATTAATAACAAGTGAAATGATGAAACATCTAGTTATGTGTCTTGAAAACCGTGAGTTTCCCCTAAGGACCACACCGGGGAAACAAAACGGACCTCATTGTAGTAATCGATGCATTATGAGAAGGATTTCCAGAGTGTGGATCGAGACCTTAAAGGTTAGACCACCAGGACTTAGGAATGAGTCATCTGGAGTGGCTCTGGTCCTAAATCCTTGTTGTGGAAGTCTATGTCCATGAGGAATAGGCTTTGATGAAATGTGAAAACATGTGAAATGTCATGAAATGTGATATATTGTTTTGCTGGTTCCTATCTCATGTACTCGAGATGAGGACGTGAGCCTCTTTAGGCAACACTAAGGTGGTAAGGGTTTGTTGTTGATATATTAGGGTGGCCGACTAAACCCTATATAGTGACGGTGAGTCATGGACATGAGAATCAGGCATGGCGACTTCTACTTGGTGAAGTATAAGTCAAGTAGTTTCAGGGCAAATGAATAAAAGATGACAAACTGTTTAGAACGTGATTTGAATGTTTGTTACATTCCTTGTACTGCTAGCTGATGATTCATCATTATTGATTAAGTTTTTAGTTATGGAAAATAATCATGTTGTTATAGAGATTAGCTGTAACATATTCTGGTCTATCTTGTTGACAAGTAGTAAATGTTGGGATTTAAATGTCCACTATGAATATGATTTGGATTTCTTTCTATTTGATAAGTACTATTTGTTAGACATTTCTTACGTGTACATCAACTTCAGGACTGCAAGATGTGTTCCTGGTCCGTCTGGTAGAGTGTCACAAAGATAATGTTATTGTTATGTATTGACTCAAAATGCTTAGAACTTGACTTATTACTCATGCAGAAGGATTGCTAATCTGAATTAAGAAGTATCTGTTGATTTGTTCATATACATGCTCTAAAAGATGTTTCAAAGTTATAATTGTATCAAGTGATTATATTATCTGCTTGATTAGATTACCATTATAAACTAGATTTGACTTATGATAGAACTATCTTCTAGACTTTTTAATAGTTGCATGTTTCTTTTAAGTTTATTACACTTAATCTGATGTTGATGCATGTACCTAGATTGAGTGGAGGTATCCTCTCATTAGGCTCTATATGAGTCTCATGAGGTTGTTTCAGATGTTTTTAGGTATAATTCTATACAATGGAGAGGTTGTGATAAAGAAGATGAAAATAAAATAATCTAGATAGATTAGATTGTCCTTGTACACTCCCTTTCCCCAGATGGGTAGTATACAAAGTTTGTTTATTCATGTACTTGTATCTATTATAAACTGAATTGCATATGAGCCATAAGATTTGATTCTGGTTTTGATGGAGCTGAATAAGATTTGTGTTATCTTATTGTGAGGTCCTTGACGTGACATTGGTTTGTGAAAATTGTGAAGAAAGAAAAAGGAAAAATTTATCTGTGTTTTATGTGTATTGTGTTTATTATCTCTGTTGACAATAAAGTGTTTTGTTGCTTAATTGGGGTTTATATTTAAGGGATTCTCTCTAATGGTTGGCATTTATTCTGATTAAAAGAGAGGGTCCCAACTTGCATATGAGAAGAAGCACTGATTCCTAAATTATAATATTGATGGGGTGTCGCACATATTAGACATCATGCATTAGGAGTAATTGAAAGTGTAACCATCATAGGAAACATTATCTTTATCATTCTAAAAAGTTTACACAACAAGAAAATTAAAACAAACTAGAGACATTATTCTAATAAACTACACATAAGCAACAAATCTTAAATCATGGAAGGAAGCTAAGATGGATAATGGCACCCCACCAAGGCATTCCTAGTATTTCATTAGGTCCTTCATGTCCTTAGCTCGATGCCTTAATCCTCTTCTTCTCTTCACCTACATACATCTCTTCCCCATCCATGCATTGAAAAAATGATAAATAATAAGTGGCATTAGTATTCTAGATATATGAAATACTGAAAAAATGACTGTACACTATTCTTAAACATGATGCATGAAAGCTAACATAAAAACTAAAGGAAGCTTGGACATGAATATATGATCTTCCTTTAAGCTTAGTTCTTATCTTTTTATGTAAATAATGTTGGAGACCTATACTCTGGTACATGGGTCTCATGACCTGCACTCTGGCCCGGGTCATCTTATCTGAATCGGCATGCGTCAAGGGTCTGAGCCTCATGACCTGCACTAAGGGCATGGGTCGTGTCTCTTGAGTTGACATGCACTAAGGCATGGGTCTAACTCCATAACCTGATGTCAACTTAATTCTTATCTCAACTTAAATCTTGTTGCATGAAAATATCGTGAAATATGAGTACTTAACATGATTAACATGATTACTTGAAGACTTAAGTAAATGGACATGATTACATGAAAACTATGCATTTTATCTTGAGTTAATATAGTCCATCTCGTACTGCACCATAGTGCTCCTAAGGTCAATTAAGGCTCACATAAGGCCCACAAAGCTCATAAGGCCAGTTAAGTTTCACTTAACATGATTGAGAAGACAATATTAACCTTACATGACTTCTTAATCTTAAGCATGATTTCCATAAATTCTTAATTCATTAAACATAATTATCATTATCCATTGATTCATTAGCATGGCATTGATACATAATATTTCATTTGAAATAATAAACATGAGCATGATATAAAATGTAAGTTCTTAGAATGAACGTGATTTTCCATAAGCATATAAATCATGAATATCTCACTTAACAACATAGACATGTGAACATGCTAAGAATAATAAATATTAAATACTTATGGGCATGGACCACTTACTTGTATCACTAGGAGCATTGCTCCTAATATTTCCCTGATGCTATCCCTTAATCAACATGTTATAATAGTATAAGTTTTCTTAATTAGGATATCTAACCCTAATTATGATAAGTCTAACACATCACAAAAACTCCATCAAAATATGTTATGTGACCTACCCATTGGCTAGATCTCAAAAAATCGATCAAGATTCA
Organism: Alisma plantago-aquatica; assembly: GCA_963693085.1. Taxonomy (NCBI): domain Eukaryota; kingdom Viridiplantae; phylum Streptophyta; class Magnoliopsida; order Alismatales; family Alismataceae; genus Alisma; species Alisma plantago-aquatica. The sequence goes on from OY856413.1 coordinate 629,446,844, forward strand.
TACATGAATCATGATCAAATGAGGCATGTAGCACTTTCTAGGAATTCCTAAAGCTCAGTCTACAGTCGGCCAATAAGAAAAGAGATACACACTTGAAAGGATTTCTTTAAAATCAAAGAAAACTCGACCATTAAAAAAAGGTGGATGGACTAATATGCCATGCCGTCATTTTTCTCTATTAGGCATGACAAAGGCATACATGGTCAAAACTCATTTTAAACCAACACCCGCTTGTTGACCAGATAAACATTTACTATATTTTCCCTAGGTGAGACATCACACACATGCTCAAAATGTGAGAGCAGAAAGGCCATCTCAAGACCTAGCTTCTTCCTCAGTGAACCATGGTGGGAGCAGCATGCCTGGAGCTTCTGACCTCTGATCAAAAGGGGAGGCCATGGTTCAACTTTGCAAAACACCTCTCCCCAGATCCTCCCCAAACTATGTCAAACTCAGGGCCTTATTATGAGGCTCATTGGAGCCAAGGTTCTCCGTCCTTTCCATGTCGCCATGGTCGAAGGAACTGAGGAAGGAGATTGGAGATTAATGCTTATCAATGCAAATCTAAAACCTGAATTAAGATTGTGGAAGCCAATTGAAAATGAGTAGATACTCAATAATGTAAGGACATGTTGTAAACCCAATAAAACTACTACAAGTTGCCATAAATAGAGTCTTAGAGCTCGAAGTCGAACTGGCTACTAGAGCCAACAATTGTGGATATTGAGAAATGGTAAAGCTTATCCAAGATCCATAAGACCTTCTCGACATCTTTTCTCAACCAGAAGGCCACTGGAGGAGCCAGGGGTTTAACAATGGAGGTGGCCATGAATGTACTCAAGGGGTGAGCAAACATGATCAACAAGAGGCAAACTGGTATCGAGAAAATGAATTAAATGAGGTAAGAAAGCTTACTGGAAGATTGATTGAAAGATGGTGGCCTGAGTTCCTTGGTCAAGATCGTCGTCATCGAGGAAGAAGGTCCACTCCACGGTGTTGGCTCAAAGATCTTCAACTAAAATTGATGGTGGAGGAGGTTTCCCTAAAGATTGATGAGGCTTTGTGGATCAGTCTGCACCACTTTGGTGGTCTAATCCTTGCTCTGCAACTCACACCATCAGAGGGGGAGGGGCAACTATTTGGGCGATTTACTAGGATAAGATGTAGATCTAAAATTATGGCTTTTAGAGATTAGAACCATCTCCTAAAGGTGTTGGTGGTGAGAAACTGGGAAATCATGGACTAGAGAGAGATAGGGGGCCAATGGGTAGCAGTGAACTGTATCCTCCTTAATGTAGAAAACACGCAAGGTAGGAGACGAAGTCCCTGCCCTCATATATTCATCGCGCGGTCAACAGTGAACCCCATATAGTTCTAGCATCTCACCAGTGTGTGACAAATAGATTTAGCTATATAGTGTGAACTTAGGTATTGTCATGTTAATTGATTGTATAAATGGATATCTTGGTCAAAATATGTGTAATTATCCCCTTCTTCCTCATTACATCAACTAATGTATCTAGGGTCATCCTATTTACATGAAACTTGGTGCGCTTGCTAAATCAAACATGAGGAATTTGAAAATCAACTCAAATCTCACATTTGAGATAGGTAAAACATGTATTATGTGATTTATGCTTTTAGGGCAACTAATACATATTCACAAGGTGTTACACTAACAAATTTAGGAGATTATATCCGATGTGTCATAAAGTACTCCAATACCAAAATAAGTGCATAATATGGATGAAAGACATGTCAATTTCTATTAAAACCCTCATTATTCACCATTGCACATTTAGAGATAAGTTGTGTACAATTATTAAACTTAAATGTGATAAAAGCCTCAATCATCACGTGTTGCCCTTATTTAAGGAATTTACATCATTATAAGAAATTAAATTGGTTACATAACATTATTGGTTATGTTTATTCCACACTAAAGCTCTAGGGATGTTACAGTCCTTCTACACACATTATATTAGACAAGACATTACTATGACTCCCCTTTGCTCAGGAATAAAAAAAAGGATATTATTTGGTCCTTCCTATCCTCTCATGATGAAAGAGACCTATGATAATCTATTTTTATGATTTGATTTTAAGTGATGGCACTTGTCCCTAGCTTGGGCAAGATGGATGAGTTATTAATATTAGGCGAGACGTGCTTTCCAATGCCATGGAGAAGAAAAATAAAGATGGTGGATAATGGGACAATATGTTGTGGTGTTAGTGGAGTAGGACGCTCCTCAGGTAGGTGTGAAATTAAGGTAGTCCTTCCCATGCTAGAAACTATGCTGAATCTATCACTTTTCTACCTAGGGTGTCCTCTTCCAGTAGGGTTCCTAAACTGAAATCCTTGGTAGCATCCATGACTCCCTATCTTCCTCCTAATATGAGGAGTTTATCCTGATGATTCTTGCCCTTGGAAGTGGTGAGTGGTCAATAGTGAGGGATCTTTGACTTGGCATCTCCAAATTTATCATGAAATCATGTATATGTGGTGGTCTAGTTTTGTGTCATAGTCAAATCCTATAAATATAGGCATGAAAGGCACAAGATGGTCTATTTTTAGGTCATAGTCCATGACCATATATGTAAGTGTGGAAGGATCTAGATGGTCTAGTTTCAATTTGTAGTAGGACCGTGATGATGGGTGAACCAAAAATTGACAAATGACGTCTTAGTCAAATGTAAAGAACCATATGGCTCGACGAGGCTTTGAAGTAGTATACATGAAAAGAACATAATTTAATTTTTTAGATATCGTTCAAAAGGTTTTGGAGAGGATGGATTAGTTTTTAAAAGATTATTAATCTTAGGAGAAATGATCAATTTTTTGGAAAGACAGTCTTTTCAAAACAAACAATCTTTTTAAATATTAACCATCTTTTCTAAACCATACAATACCTTTAAGGATTAATCATCTATTCTGAAATCAAATAATCTTTAAAAGATGGACGCTCTCTTTAAAGTTTCATGATCTTTCCAAAAATCTTTTTTTTTGTGACCGAGAGAACCCACCACGGGTAAGCCTGACATGGTAAACTCTCGAGGCATGAGAGGGTGTGGTCTGGTCACCGCCCTCTTGCTCCTAATCTTTTAAAAAAATGTTTGGCTTTAAAAAGATTCTCGATAATTTAAAAAGATTGCTTTATTTGAACAAATTGTTAATCTTTGAAAACATTTTTTAATTTTTGAAAAGGTTGTTAATATTTTAAAGATTTCCTAATTTTATAAGTTTTTTTGATATTGAAAGTATTGTTAATATTTAAAAAGCATTTTTGTGTAAATCTTTAAAAAGATTATTTGATTTGAAACATTTTTAATCTTTAAAATGATTGTTTGGTTTGAAAGGATTGTTAATCTTTAAAAAGATTGTTTGATTTGAAAAGGTTGTTTAATTCTAAAAAGATTATTTGATTTGAAAAGATTGTTAACATGTACACAAAGGAGTTAGAAATATATTCCAAATTTTAAATAACCAACACAAGATGTATGCATAGGAAGAAAATAATCCCCCCCCTTTATCTCTTTGAGTTCATATCCAATTTAGGTCCTCACCCAACTGTGACCTTCATAGGAGGGGTTGGTCGTTAAACTCTTTATAAAAGAGATGGCACTCATCGAGGGGGTAATCCAGGTTCAACATACATGGGTACTTCTCCCAATACACCTCCTGACTACAACAACTGCATCAGTCATGAGTGCTTGGAGAGGGGGTGTTCTCAAGGCCGTGATATGTCTAGCTCAATATTGTGATGATACCTTTACTAACACTCCACATCATATTCACTGATCCATTGTGAGGTTAATACTCATTCCATAATGTTAGCACTCATTCCATAATGGATATTTTTATAGTGTTGAGGGTCCAAGTGCAAACTTTATAACGTTTTCCAAAGCAAGCCCACCAAGCGTGAAGAACATACACAGATAACAAGCAATTCCACTATTATTCAAGAAAAAAAATCTTGTTTCCAATTCATATCTTCTATTCATCCTTCTGTGATTTTTTTTATATTTAAGAAAAAGAAAAAGAAAAGAAAAAATAGTGCAAGGGAACCGAATCCAAAACCCTAAAAAGGGAAGCGTACTCGAAACCCTAAAATGATAAGGAAAGAGCAACCTTGTAAATAACAAGGGAAAGAGGGACCTTCCAGAACTACCCAAAGGCAACATACTAGGGGAGGCCCAACATATCACCTCGATCACATGCCAGCGGCCTGCAGGTCCCAACAATGCACGACCCATCCCCCCAAACCAAACAGAAGAGGTAAGAAAAGAGAAGAAAAATAGGGGAAAATAGAAAGAAAAAAAACTAAAGGCACTTAATATTTGGTTAAAAATATAGATTCAATTCAAATAATCTTGGTTGTCCCTAGCGGAGTTGCTAGTATGTCACACCTTGTCCAAAAAAAAATGCTTTCGACATGTGCCCTTGGTAATCAAACTTAGTTTGGTAGTCATATGAACAATGAAGAAAAATGGATGTTTGAAGTCACCACTAAGTTTTATACAGATAACTAGGAAAATTAGAATAAAAATTCATGCATCCATGGTGGAAAAATGATCTGGCAACCTAATCAGATAAATTAGATAAAAAAATAAACAACTAGAAATTCATGACTTACAATCTTGTTATGAGTGGGGAATGTTTGACACCTCATCTCAATCAATAAAATCTATATCGAGCTATTTTAAAGAAATTTTGGAGAAAAAAGCAAGTTCAGGTGGATTAAAAAGAAATGAAAAAAAAAAGAAATGAAAAAAATAAAAAATAAAAAAAATAGTTTTATGTGTGGATGGGCTTTTAGAATTGAAGATGCTTGCATCCTTCTTATCATTTCCCTAAAAATCCTAACTTTAGGTAGATTAGGGTCATAATCACTTCAAGACCTCCCACGGCTGATATCTCCCACGTGTGATTAGGACTAATGTGTACGGTGTTCTAGAGGATGATAAGCAGATATAGATTATAAGTAAGATCTAATCTTTTCCCTTAGATCAGATAAGCAAGGAATATGTAAAACAATCACGTATGTGATTACAAGTAGATATAAGCAGTTATTTGCAATTAAATTGTATATAAGAAACTATATGCAGTTAGAGCAGTTTAAGTAGATTAGCAGTTAGGAGCATGGTCAAATTAGAATTTTCATAGCCTAATAGTGTTTTAGAAGCATGTGGTGTCAAAGGAAGGATCATATGATCACCAATAATGCAAAAAATAAAGGGAGAGGTAGTTTGATTCTCTGGCTTTAGTAGGTTCGAAAGGGTTCCATAATATGATGGATATGAGAGGGTATTTATGGGATAGAATTAGGATTCAGGATTCTGGACACAACCTTCTGGAAGAGATAGACGATTTCCATAATGTGTCATGAGGCATGGCCCTCGTCTCGAGGCAATCTGCCATGTGGAACACGGTGGATGGCATTGATCTATCGGATCGCTCTAGCTAGATATAACTCGTTCTAATTTTTAGTTGTTTTAGGAATGTTTTGGAGAAAATAGTGGAGAATTGAGTATTTCAAATAAAATAATGAAAGAAAGAGATAATTCATGCTTATCCCTTAGGAAAATGCATTGAATATCTGTACTAAAAAATTTTAATATTCTATTATGGATAATTCAACTGGGAAATATATGGATAAGACTTATAAAAACACCATTAATGAGCAAATTACACTTTGAATGTGAAAAAAAAAATCTTCATAGAAAGCCACAAACTATGTAAAAGTGGTTGAAATTAATGGATTAAACATGTTGACAAATGTGGGGAAAAGTGGATAAATGTAGAAAAATGATAAAGTTTGTGGAATGTGAAATGGACTACATCATTATCTTGAAAATAACATTAATCATGAGTTTATGCTAAGTGATAAATAAATAAGGTTTTAACATATTGGATTACTATAATATAGTGTAGGGGCCTTGTTAAAATTTAAATTATCTAATCAAAGAGTTGACTTACGACACATTTATTGTATTCACGACGTGAGACATTTTTGGACTATTTCTTTAAGATTTTTCATATATAATTTTAGAACCAAAATACACTACTCTCATTTAAGATTTTATAATAACACATAATGCAATGTCAATTACCTACAAAGTTTTAACTAACACATAGAGATAGTAAAAATGTTTGGAAACATGCATGCAAATTGAAATTTTTTTTGCAAATTTGATGCCAAAAAATTTAGTTGTGACAGTATAAAATGGGACCATAATAGATAATAACACAATAACTATAAATTTTTATACTTTGTAAAAGTATCAATTAATAACTATATTGTTGTCTTTATGCAAGGAATTAATAATTTAAGAAAATTAATAATCCAGTTTCACATGCAAAATATCTTTAACAAAATTTATAATATAAATTTAATTAGTTTAATTTTTACATGCTTAACACATGTGGTTGACTAGTTATAATGTCTGACTCCAAATTAACTAGCCGACCAATCAGTTAAATCAGCTAAGGGTAATAGATGGAGTCACATAATTGGAGCCCACCTCTTTGCATACTTCCAAATCATAATAGTCTCAACTGCCTCTTGAAAATAAAACTATTGTATTTGAAAAAAGTCTCTAACTTCAATTTAAGAAACCCTTCCCATTTCTCCTCCTACATCCACCATTACATTTTAGCTTAATCGTCAACCATGCCAAGCGGTGTTTGTATCCTACCTCCCACCCCTACAATAGCAACCTCCTTCTCTGGCTAGACTTCTACCTCCTCATTCCCCCAATTAAACTTTTGTTCCTTCCTCCTACTTGTACTTTATAGCATTTGAGTGTGTAGCGGTGAAGTGAAGATGAGAACTTTAGAAGAACCTCTAGTATGAAACCATGAGGGTCCAAACTAGACTGAGTATGTCAAGCTTAGGATATTTGTGATTCCAGGGCTTTGTTCATTTTTTCTGCAACAATAGTTGTGTGTTGATTTTGTTTGTTATGTATGTAGTTTCCTACAAGGCCTAGGGTATCACAATCAATTGTTCATGTATAATGCTTTAGCTCCATCTCTATCCACACCCATCAGTGTTTGTATCCTAGCTCCAACCTCCTTCTCCAACTAGACTTCTGCCTCCTCCTTCCCTGATTAAACTTCTACTCCTTCATCCTACTTGTACTTTTTATCATTAGAGTGTGCAGTGATAAGTGAAGACAAGAACTTCATAAGAAGCTTTGGTATGAAACTGTGACATGACAAACTAGACAGAGCATGACACAGTGATGATCATTTGTGATTCTAGGCTGGATTTGTTCATTCGTGCCGCAACAGTAGTTGCATGTTAGTTTGGTGTGTGATATATATAGTTACCTACAAGGCCTTGGGTACCAGAGTCAACTGTTCACCTATTATGATTTGGCTCCATCTCCATTCATGCCCACCAGCGTCTGTATTCAACCTTCCACCCCTAAGATGGTAACCTCTTTCTCTAACTAGACTTTTGCCTCCTCCTTCCCCTATGAAATCATGTTCCTTCCTCCTACTTGTACTTTTTAGCATTAGAGTGTGTAGCGTTGAAGTGAAGATGAGAACTTCAGAAGAACCTATGGTATGAAACCATGAGAGGTCAAACTAGATTGAGTGTGTCATGTGGAGGATCATTTGTTATTCCAGGTTGTCTTTATTCATCACTATCGCGACAATAGTTGCATGTTAATTTTGTTCCTGATATATATAGTTGCCTACTTGGCCTAGGGTACTGGTGTCAACTATTGACTCATTACGCCTTAGCTCTATCTCTAGCATGCCCATTGGTGTTTGTTTCCTACCTCCAACCCCTATGATAGCAACCTCCTTCTCTGGCTATATTTCTACCTCTGCATTCCCCAATTAAATTTCTACTCCTTACTCATACTTGTAATTTTTAACATTAGAGTGTGTAGCATCGAAGTGAAGATGAGAATTTCAGAAGAACCTCTGGAATTAAACCATAGGAGGCCAAACTAGATAGAGAGTGTCATGTTGAGTATCATTTGGGATTCTAGGTTGGCTTTGTTCGTCTGTGTCACAACAGTAGTTGCATGTTAATTTTGTTTGTGATGTGTATAGTTGCCTGCAAGGCCTTTAGTACCAGAGTCCACTGTTCACTTATTATGATTTAGCTCCATCACTAGCCATGACCTCCAGTGTTTGTATCCTACCTCCCACCCCTACATTAGAAACCTCCTTCTCTAGATAGACTTCTACCTCCTCCTTCCCCGATTAAACTTCTGCTCCTTCCTCGTACTTGTACTTTTTCGCATTAGAGTGCGTAGCGCTGAAGTGAAGATGAGAACTTCAGAAGAACCTCTGGTATGAAACCATATGAGGATGAACTAGTTGGAGTGTGTCACATTGAGGAGCATTTGAAATTCTAGGTTGTATTTGTTCACTCCCGTTGTGGCAGAAGTTGCATGTTAATTTTGTTTGTGATGTATATAGTTTCCTGAAGGCATAGGATATCAGAGTCACCTATTCACTCATTATGCTTGAGCACCATCTCCAGCCATGACCACTGGTATCTGTATCCTATCTCCCACCTCTATGATAGAAAGCTCCTTCTCTATCTAGACTTCACATCCTCCTTCCCCGATTAAACTTCTGCTCCATTTTCCTAGTTGTACTTTTTAGCATTAGAGTGTGTAGCGATGAAGTGAAGATGAGAACTTCAAATAAACCTCATGTATGAAACAATAAGTGTCCAAACTATATGGAGGTGACACACTAAGGATCATCTGTGATCCTAGGTTGGATGTGTTCATTCTTGTCGTAGCAGTAGTTGCATTTTTTAATTTCGTTTGTGATGTATATAGTTACCAAAAGGCTTTGGGTATCGAAGTCAACTATCCACTCATTATGCTTCAGCTCCATCTCTAGCCACACCTATCGGTGTGTGTAACCTATCTCCCACTTCTATGATAGCAACCTCTTAACCATCTAGACTTCTACCTCTTCCTTCCCCAATTAATTTTTTTTGTGATGTATATAGTTACCAAAAGTCCTTGGGTATCAAAGTCAACTGTCCACTCATTATGCTTCATCTCCATATCTAGCCATGCTTATTGGTGTGTGTAACCTATCTCCCACTGCTATGATAGAAACCTCTTAACCATCTAGACTTCTACCTCTTCCTTCCCCAATTAAATTTATGCTCTTTCTTCCTACTTGTACCTTTTAGCATTAGAGTGTGTAGAGCTAAAGTGAAGATGAGACATTCAGAGAATCTCCGATATTAAACCATGAAAGGTCAAACTAGATGGAGTGTCACACTGAGGATCATTTGTGATTCTAGGTTGTGTTTGTTCATTCCCTCTGTGACAACATTTCCATGTTAATTTTGTTTGTGATGTATATAGTTGCCTACAAGGCCTTAAGTACCGTAGTCAACTATTCACTCATTATGCTTTAGCACCATCTCCATCCTTTCCCACCAATGTTTGTATCCTACCTCACACCCCTAAGATAGCAACCTCCTTCTCTAGATAGACATCTTCCTCCTTCCCCAATTCAACTTATGTTCCTTCCTCCTACTTGTACTTTTTAGCATTAGAGTGTGTAGAGTTTAAGTGAACACAAAAACTTCAAAAGAACCTCTTGTATTTTTTTTTGGAGAAGCCAGGAGTTGATTTCATGAATCCCACACTCCTCATTGTGGGCTAAAAAGCATTGAAATTATTACAATATTTATCAATCAACCTACTCATCCATGTTATACTTCCCTCCATAGAGGTATCTATGGAACAAAAAAAAGGATACATGTATCTCTAACCTCTACATATCTTTCCACCTATGTATCAAGTATGGTATTTTTTCTCTCCATCATCATCATTCACCTCCGGATCTATATTGGAAGAGTGCAGGGCTCGTGTGATATCCGTATCTCCTCGTGCACCCTTCTAATAGACCAAGATTGTTAGTAGTAATGTTACCCTCACTCGATACAAGGATGTTGAACATCATCCTTTCCTCCACCTCCTTCTGTACAACCTCATGGATTGATGCTACTAGCCATGGTGTTGTCTTTGTGCCCCATATATAAACAAAGAACCTCTCATATGAAACCATGAGAGTCTGAACTAAATGGAGTGTGTCATGCTAAGGGTCATTTGTGATTCCAGGTTGGCTTTGTTCATTCCCGCCACAATAATAGTTGCATGTTAATTTTGTTTGTGATGTATATAGCTTCCTATAAGGCCTAGAGTAGTCGATTCATTTGCTCACTCATTATGCTTTAGGTCCATCTCTAGCCATTCCCATCAGTGTTTGTATCCTACCTCCCACTCATATGATAGAAACCTTCTTCTCGGGCTAAACTTATACTTCCTCCTTCCTTGATTAAACTTTTGTCCCTTCCTCGTACTTGTGCTTTTTAGCATTAGAGTGCATAGATAAAGTGAAGATGAGAACTTCAGAAGAATCTTTGGTATGAAACCATAAGTGACTGAACTAGATAGAGTGTGATATGCTCAAGATCATTTGCTATTCTAGGTTGGCTTTGTTCATCACCCCAAGGCAGTAGTTGCATTATAGTTTCATTTGTGATGTATATAGTATCCTACAAGGCCTTGGGTTCCAGAGTCAACTGTTCACTCATTATGCTTTAGCTCCATTTCCAGCCACACACGTTGGTGATTGTATCCTAACCCCACCTCTACTATAGCAACCTCATTCTCCAGTTAGACTTATGTATCCTCCTCCCTAGATTAAACTTCAACTCCTTCTCCCTACTTGTATTTCTTAGCATTAGAGTGTGTACTGTTAAAGTGAAGATGAGAACTTTAGAAGAACCTATGGTATGAAACAATGATAGGCTGATCTAGATGGAGTGTGTCACTCTGTTGTTAATTTGTGATTCCATGTTGGATTTGTTCATTCCCATTGTGGCAGTGTTGCATGTTAATTTCTTTTGTGATGTATATAGTTGCCTACAAGGCCTTGGGTATGAGAGTCAAATGTTCAATGATTATGCTTTATCTCAATCCCCAGCCATGCCCATCAATATCTCTACCTACCTCCCACCCTTACATTAGTAACCTCCATCTGCGGCTACTTCTACCTCCTCCTTCCTTGATTAAACTTCTACTCCTTCCTCCTACTTGTACCTTTTAGCATTAGAGTATGTAATGCTAAAGTGAATAGGACAACTTCAGACAAACCTATGGTATGAAACCATGAGAGGTTGAACTAGATGGAGCATGTCACGTTGAGGATCATTTGCAATTGTAGATTCTCTTTTTTCTATCCTCTATGGCACTAGTTGCAAGTTAATCTCTTTTATGATGTATATAGTTGCCTATAAGGCCTTGGGCACCATAGTCAACTATTCACTCATTATGCTTTAGCTCCATCTACGACCACACCCACCAGTGTCTGCATCCTACCTCCCACCTCTACTATAGCAACTTCCTTCTCTAGCTAGACTTTTGCCTCCTCCTTCCCCATTTAAACTTCTGTTCCTTCATCCTACTTCTTAGAATTAGAGTGTGTAGAGCTAAAGTGAAAATGAGAAATTTGGAAGAACCTCTTGTATGAAACCATGAGAGGTCGAACTAGATGGAGTTTGTCATGTTGAGGATCATTTGCAATTCTAGATTGTCTTTATTCATTCTAGCCATGGCTGTTGTTGCATGTTAGTTTCATGTATATTGTATATAGTTACCTGCAATGTCATCGGTACCAGATTCAACTATTCACCTATTATGCTTCAGCTCCATCTCCAGCCACACATACTAGTGTCTACATCCTACCTCCCACCCCTATAATCCAACCTTCTTCCCCAGCTAGACTTCTCCCTCCTCCTTCCCCGATTAAACTTCTTCTCCTTTGTGCTACTTGTACCTTTTCACATTAGAGTAGGTAGCTCTGAAGTGAAGACGAGAACTTGAGAATAACCTCTAGTATGAAACCATGAGAGGGCTAAACCAAATGGAGTGTGTCATGTTGAGGGTCATTTTGATTCCAGACTGGCTTTATTCATTCCAACTGCAGTAGTAGTTATTTGTTAATTTTGTTTGTGATGTATATAGTTGCGTACAAGGCCTTAGGTACCGTAGTCAACTATTCACTCATTATGCTTTATCTCCATATCCAATCATGCCCACCGGTATATGTGTCCTACCTCCTAGCCCTAAGATAGAAACCTCCTTCTTTGGCTAGACTTATGCCTCCTCCTTCCCTGATTAAACTTATGCTCCTTCCTCCTACTCGTACTTTTTAGCATCAGAGTGTGTAGCATTGAAGTGAAGATAAGAAAATTAGAAGAACCTCTAATTTTTTTTGATAAAGTAGAAAAACCTCTAATATGAAACCATGAGAGGCTGAATTAGATGGAGCTTGTCATGCTAAGGATAATTTACATTTCTAGCTTGGATTTGTTAATCCCTGTTGCAACAGTAGTTGCATGTTAATTTCATTTGTGATGTATATAGTTGCCTACAATGCCTAGGGTACCCAGAGTCAATTGTTCACTCATTATGCTTTAACTCCATCTCCATCCACATCTATCAGTGTATGTATCCTACCTCCCACTCCTACAATAGTAACCTCCTTCTTTGGCTAGAATTATGCCTCCTCCTTTCCCGATTAAACTTTTGTTCCTTCCGTCTACTTGTACTTTTTTGCATTAGAGTGTGCAGCATTCAAGTGAAGATGAGAACTTTAGAAGAACCTTAGTTATGAAATCATGAGAGGATGAACTAACAAAGCTTGAGACGTTGAGGATCATTTACGATTCTATATTGGCTTTGTTCATTCCTATCACGACAGTTATTGCATGTTAATTTTGTTTATGATGTATACAGTTGCCTACAGGTGTTCAGAAATACAGTCATAGAGAAAGGTAGTGGAAACAAAAAAAATATCTATATGTATTCCCATAACAACAAGATCACGTCAATTACTATGAAATAGGAAAGATGGTTTAATGATTTTATCATAGTCTTCGAGCAAGTCTAGTGACTACAACTCATTGTAGTGTAACTATCTTATAGTTTATCTTGGACGGTGTCTGTGCAACTCTTGGTAATCACCACGAATAGTAGACTTGAAAGGTGTGTGCAATAGGTCCTGGTCTTACCACAGACTGTAGGCTGACATTGTCTCTTTGTGACAGACAATAGCCTCCTCACATCTAGAGAAGTCCACACGGACCAACTAGAACTCATGTCGTTCTAGTAGAACAGAAATGAAGGAGTTGTTCCTCCTATTGGTGTACTAGTCACCAACTTGCTCTCCCACAAATATTTTCCCTTGCTATCCTTCCATATAGCGGGTAGGACTTGATCAGTCTCTATATTGGTTACCACAACCAGAGAGGACAAAAATTGTCAGAGCCAATTGATATGTGTTCTGGGAAGACTCCAGTACCCATTATTAATAGGAGGGGTTAGGGTCTAGGTTCCCAATTTGTGTGGGAGTGGAAGGGACTAGAAGATCATGAAATTCCACAACATGTAAATCATAAAATGGTCAGTTGGCAATCAAACCGATTGGTCTGTGGCTAAAACGTGTCATTTCTCATGTTTCCTAATCGCACATGAAGTTGACAAAATTGTTTCCAATTAATGCAAAACATTAATTCTTGTACCAATCGATTTGAACAAGTGAAACAAGCAATCTTTCTCACAAGTTTTGGAAAGATACTAGAACCTTCAGTCAGCACCGTTGAGCCAATCAGTTCACTAGGTGAACTAGTCGTCTCATTCATCCTGAGCCGATTAGTTCACCCAATGAGCAGATTGGTTGGGGACCCATTTTGTGTAGCACTTTAGCCAATTTAGATCCAATCATCCTGACACTCCAATCAACCTACTCACCGCGTGAGCCAATTAGTTGGTAGTCCAGTCAATTGATTTGTTTCTTGAATTGAATACCTAAACACTTTAATAATTAGTCCAATCACCATTCATGATTAAACTCCTCTTCTAGATGAGTTCCTATATGTGCAACCCTACAAGTCCCATATCACGTTGGTAGTGAATGTCCATAACTAACTTATAACATTACAAGCAGTGAGTGGTGCCAATTCGCACATCAGTGCTACCCAAGTGAATGAAAAGTTGGAGAACAACTTCAACCTACAATCCCGATAAGTTGGTGCAGTGATTTTATAATTCCTTTGTCTCTGATATCCAGAATGAACTCGAAGCATGGAATTGTCATCCTATCAACCTTCAATCCATCATCCTTGAACCAAGAGTAGACTATATGAGATATATGTGACCTCAATATCATATATTGATTCACATGTGCATGTGTTTGCATTGTCAGTCTCGCTTATCAAGTGGCCATGATATCAAACTCTAGTAGGAGGGACAAATCCAATCTACATCACTCACAGTTAGTCCCCATGTGTCACAGCTACCCAATCATCACCTTTATGGCAATCCTTATTTTAGGATTACGTTTGATGATGTCAAAATATACCGAACAACATGTGATGAGTGTAGTGACTTCAGGTCTAAGAACCACAATCACCATCTTCACTATGAGAGATGACTATGACAACCAATTATGGTTTCTATATGTCACTCTCAAGGTAGGTCTGTCCGACACATTGTTTCATAACATGTATCTGCATGCTTGGTTTGATATGCCATATCATGACTAATGGATTTTGTCATCAACCAACCCACACTCTAGTCTTATGTGTTACTGGTGTCTATCTGCCTTCCACAATAACAACCGACTAGGGACAAAACAAGAATGTACATACTCTTAGCATTCATATGATCTCATTGTTCAATTCTTGTACTTGAAGACATACGTCATTGAGTATTGTCATTCTTTAGACATTCATAATGTTTTCTCATTATCTCATAACTGAGTGAAACCATAATGAATTGGAAGGTTGCCTTTATGATTATTATTAATCAAATCCTTTATGTTATATGCCATGTAAATCATCATATGATTGGCTCTCTGAGCATAATTTATCAACAAACTCCCACTTGCACTTTGAGTCAATCACCCACGAAGCTCATTCTTAGTGATCTAAACATGTCTACCATGTTTCTGCTGCGCAAGTGCTAATCCAGTGGGTTAGCAAAGTTTTGCTATTAGTCGGTATATTGCATGTTTCTTATCTCTATGCCATGAGATGAAACTTCCATAATATGGTATCTAATATTCCTTACCTAACAAGTAGCTCCATTGTTGTCACAATATCACCATTGAGAAATCAATGGTTGTAACATCTATGAGTTCATCATATGAACTTCTAGATCCATACGGTATCCACCCTGTCTTCATAACACAAGCATACTCGGTTTCCATTGTAGAATAGAATTAATGGCTATTAGTTAGGAACCCTTCCAACTAACAACATTTTCCTTTAAATCAAACATATTTTATTGTGGCCACTATTATCATTTTGTAAGCTTGCATCGATGTAACCCTTTACACCCAACTCTTCCTTTGTTTCTATTTCTATTTACTAGCAATCTATCTATAAGTACTTCATAAGTACTAATGAATATCTTTAATGACATTCCAATAACCCTTATTGGACTTTAATATCATCTTATCATGTCCAATACACACAAGATTATATGGGATAAGTATATCTGTAGCATTCATGATAGATCCATTATTATTGTATATGGCAACTCATTCATGATATTTCCATTCTTCATGAGAATTGGAATATATGGTTCATGAGAGACCAATCAAGATGCTCTCTCATTGAATCCAGCGTGTTGAACTCTTTCAACATCTTTTATTGCATGTGCTCAAACTAATGTTGTGAAACTTTCAAGAATTATCTCTATAGGTCTTGACCCCCATCATATAGGATGTTTCATCTAATCCTTCATTGCTAAAGGTGTTTTCATACTAGTTCTCAATATTCACAATATTGAGGTGTTATTCCTCATCATATATGAAATTTTTGTAATCATAGATTTCATCTTTTATCTTGGTATAAGTCAAACTCTTTGACTACGTTGTCAAGTCAAAAGATCCTATCTCTGAGATGCTTGTTTCAATCCCAGATTGAACTTTTTAGTTTATAGATTTTATTTGCATTCATGAAGTTATAAAACATGTAGGTTGTGTCGTGTACACATCCTCTCATTTATTTCTTTTAAGGAATCCAATATCAATCTTCGTATACCAAATCTCACAGTCTATTTTAACTACAACAACAAGCATGACAATTAGTAAAGATATTTCTATCATGTTCAACAACTTGAACTGATTAGAAAACTCTTCAACCAATTTCCCTATTTTATGTTATCCATGTAGGTCTTTTCCACAAGACCCTATTGCACCGTTTAGGTATTACCCCTTTAGGTGGCACTACCAAGGTCCTACCTTTCTAGCTTACCTAAACTCCAAAATGGCTTTAAGCCATTACTCAGATTATGGTTCTCAATAGCTTCTGGTTGATTAGTTGGGCCATCTTGTTATGACCAACATGTCTGAGTTGTTGGATTCACAATCCTCCAATGTCAGATGTGTTCCACTATACTGTTTTGTTCTATGTCATATGACGAACTTGAGATTCCACAACAACTTGTGATTATATTAGTTCTCATTGTACCTCTTTGTTGACCTCGGACATTTCAAGTTCTACTTTACTCCCACTGATTCTTTAGGAACTCAGTTATCCTATCAACAACACATTTTTGTTATTGGATTGGGATTAATAGTAACATTCAACAATTATTGTATGTGGATAAACCTTTTCAAGAAACTTTTTTCTAAATGTAGGTTTCAATCCTTCAGACATATTGGGACATTCCCACATCATATCATATAAGATGTCTTTTAAAAAATTCATATGATACATCATTTAGTGATAGGTATATATATTTATGAAGACATAAGAAGATTAGATTAATTGATAACCATATCATGAATCATTATGGTATGATTCCTTCATTCTAACACATCATCATGCTCAGATGGATTTGACTTGTGATACACTATCACGGTTCTTCCTTTTAAGGTTCTCAAGGTATTTATGTAAAGTATCTCGATGTTTGATCTCATAAAAGTTTCCTAATACTTTCATCAAAGTTATATTTCATTTATAATCTTCTTGAACTCTTCAAGATATTTATGTTTCAGTTTTACTGAGTACATATCATCATATTACCAGTAAATGAAATGAAGTGTAAGTACTATCCATAGAATTCATTCCATAAGATCTTCATTCATCATATGTATGAGGTCCAGTGGAAAGCTTATCCTCCTACTACATTTATTAAGGATGTTATGTCACGTTGTGTGTAAGTAAAACTTGCATATTTCCTTGGGTTCAATAACTAAGGGAGTCTACATTGACATCAATATGTATTCTAGATATGCATTTCTTATATATATGTCCAAGATGACTACTGCTAATGATTTTTATGAGTTATCAATTATAATACTTTGGTGTTAACGTTATAAACATTTATATCAAGATTCTTTCATTTAAATACCATTAGATGTTTGGGCATTGCCATACAATATCATATCTTTTTAAATAGAAACATCAACAATTCACTTTATTGATTTACCATCCTTGTCATACAAGATGCTTAAAGTAAAATTTTCTATTTGTTGGCATAATGAAATAGAAGCTCAACTAACTCTATTACATGTCCATTGGGCTAAGATAAATTTAATTATAGACTAAAGCTTCAACAACTCTTGCTCCACCTTGTCCATCTTTGTCCTTTCATTAAGGTTTTCACTTCTTATCAGATCCTACACATCAAGTATGTCATATCTTTATATCGTATCATATACCAAGAAGTAATCAAAATTTATCTATAATGTTTATGCCTAAAGCGGAGTCCTCAGTGCCTTCCTTCTTCTTCTTTAGTTCTTCTAACCAGAGTGGGCAATTTCTTTTCTAATATCCAAACTGGTGACAATGGTGACAATCTCCTCTTTTTTTTACTCATCCCTTTGCCTTGATATTTGGGACTTGGGCTTCTGACCAGCTTTAGAACTCTTCTTAGCTTTGCCCTTGCCTTTCGACTTCCCCTTTGTATTGATGATTATTATCACATACTTGGGCTTTTCTTTCTTCATTTGTGCCTGTTAATTCTCAACATGCCCAACGACTCTGTCAACGGCTTGTCAAAGTCATTCATGTTGTAGTTCATGACAAACTAACTATATGACTCTGGCAGGGACTGCAGAATCATGTTAGTGGCCAAATATTGACCCAAGGGGAATCCCATTCCAGCTAGGTTCTCCACATACCCAAGAATCTTAGGCACATGCGGATCCATCAGATCTCCTTCTACAATGTTGCACTTTAACAATGCCTTGGAGACACCATATCTCTCTTGTCTTTCCAGATCTTCGAACATGTTCTTGAGATGTGTGACCATCTCAATAACATCCATGTTCTCATGTTGCCTCTGCAGCTCATAGTTCATGGAGCATAGCATCAGACACTTGACATCCATAGCATCTTCACTGTGCTTCTTGTAAGCATCCCTGTCATCCCTTGGTGCATTTGGAAGGAGTTCATTTGGTTATGGCATCTCCAGGACATAGAGTTTGTGCTCCTATGTGAGAACGGTTCTCAATATCTTGAACCAGTCATGGAAGTTTTTCCCATTTAGCTTGTCCATCTCAAGGACCGATCGTAGAGAAAAGTGATTGTTGTTAGTTGCCATTTGATTCTGCAAAAGAATTTGCAATTTTGTCAAAAACTCATTTTGGTTTGATTTTTTTAAAATTTGATGATATTGATTAGGTCTTCAATTAACTACCTCTCTTGTTATTTTGATCAAAATGACAACCCTCAATTATCAATTTGGAAAATTGCAGCAAACAATTTTCTAATGAGCCAAGATAAAAAATGATTCAATTATTACCCGACCAACGACAACATAAATAATCAACCATTAAGGTAGGCAACAGTTTGCCAATTGCATCGCATGCAATTCTTGGATAGATAATATGTGCAACTCCTTGCCATAATTATCTATATGCCTCTGGGCTTAGATGCTTTGAGAATCACTAGTTAAGATTGACCCAAAAGCCGACACAATAATAATGCACCCCGCTAGGGTGGAACCTACATTATTACCATCACACTTTCACAAGAGAGATGGTGCACCACACTAGGGCATAACCTACACTTGGTTGATCAAGCTTTTCATGTTTGCCACTGATGGAAAGCATCTTAGACTTAATATGTTTGATTGAGGGATTTATATATATCATACATACATTGTATCCAATCACCACATATATAGTATGTATCATATACATGTTATATCCCACAATGTAAACATGAAATATAAAACAAAAAGTGATGGTTATGACCATATCTATTGTAATTCCTTAGAGCCATAAGGAATTACTGCCACCTAGGTCAATCATTACATCACATGCATGAACCTTGTTGTTAGTGTAGATTTTTGCTTGCCAATCTGGGTTGGTTGGTTCAATCCTTGAACCGATCATCTCGCATCATGGCCGGTTGATTGGTCTCCTGAAACGTTCATTTAGTATCTTTTTCAACCAATGCATGGACACCACCAGATGGTCAGTTGGGTCCATAAACCAGTCGACATGCTCCTACAGTTTGTCTTCCCTGGTCCTCCAGTTGATTGGCTCGTCATGTGAAACGGTCGGCTCGCCTGATGTTGATTGTCATCTTCATTGTTGCAAGAAAGGAAACTATCATATTACTACCAAACTTATTACATTGTAAAGAGGAACCTCGAGTTACATTTGAGGGGAGCATGGTAAGAAAGAATTAACTTTACATTGGGAATAAGGTGATATAGGCTTGGTATGCAAATCGAGATAAAAAAAGGAATAAAATCAAACCATCCAACCATACATAGATATTTGGGTTATTGGACATAACTGTGATACACATCCACCATCAAAACCGATTTTAGGACGACACGTGTAAATTGCATATATATACATAAATATATACATATATATAGGCTATTCATTCATTACACGCGTGGGTAACCAGATTTTCGCTACCCCCTGGAGTAACTCGGGGTCAAAAGAGTAACTATATGGTACACTAGATTAACTCTTCTGAATCAAAAGAGTAACTATATGGTACGCTGGAGTAACTCTGAGAGCAAAAGAGTAATTTCACAAAAATATACAGTCAGTAAATATATGGACGGGTTTTTTATTTGGGGGGGGGGGCAAATGATATTATTTTTGGATCAATTTTTTTGGAGAGCTAGATAAAATGCTCCTCTACAATTGTGAATTTAAAAAATAACAGGAAGGGTGTGCGGATAGCTACCCGCATGGGTATTAAAGATAATCCCATATATATTAGTTTGGGATTATGTGGTCTATGATCGGATACGCATATGAGACAGTTTAAATATACACATTGTATGCAATAAATAAACTATGAAAACCAAAAATCCTATCATATCGATTATCCCAAAACATAGTAAATTGACCTGGATCTGATACCACTATTGGGAAATACGAGCACCGATAAAGGCAACAGAAACAAAATTTTATCTATATGTATTCGCATAACAACAAGATCTCATCAATTACTATGAAATAGGAAAGATGGTTTAATGAGTTTATACATGGTCCCAGCACAAGTCCAGCAACTACAACTCATTACAGTGCAACTATCTTCTAGTTGATCTTAGATAGTGTTTGTGCAGCTCCTGGTCTTCACCCTGAACAGTAGACTCGAACGGAGTGTGCATCAGCTCTTGGTCTTTCCACAGACTGTAGGCTGACATTTTCTTTCTAGAGGCAGACAACAACCTCCTCACCTCTAGAGAAGTCCACATGGACCAACTAGAACTCTTTTCATTCTAGTAGAACATACATGAAGGAGTTGTCTCTCCCGTTGGTGTACTAGTCACCAACTTGCTCTCCCACAATTGTTTCTCCCTTACTATCCCTCTCTTTAGCGGGTAGGAGTTGCTCGGGCTCTTTATTAGTTACCAACCCTAGAGAGGACAACAATTGTCAGATGCAATTAGTCATGTCCTGGGAAGCCCCCACTACCCCACTATTTATGGGAGGGGTTAGGGTCTAGGTTCCCAATCTATGTGGGAGTGGAAGGGATTAGAAGATCATGATTTTTTACAACCTGTGAATCTTAAAATGGTCAGTTGGAAATTGAACCGATGGTTCACAAGTGATATGATTGGTTTGCATACCAAAATAGTTGTTTTGATTGTTTCCTAATTGCACATGAATTTGGAAAAAAAATGCTTCCAATTAATGCAAAATATTAATTCTTCTACCAATTGAGTTGAACAAGTGAAACAAACAATCTTTCTCACAAATTTGGGAAAGCTACTAGTGTTGGTATATATGCCCATAGAGCCATCCCAAGTGATTGTATGGAGTCAGATATTAATTAATCAATTAATGTGATTATATGGTTAATAAGTGAATTCCAGAATATTCTAATTAATCCATGAGCATTTTAATTAACACAGTGTTTTTGTTTACCGATGGGTTTAGGAAACCCTACTTTCTTTCGTCTCCTATTTAAAAGAGCTTGACGGCTGATATCTACATAAGATATTGAGAGAGGCTTTTCAGTTTACGCTCATGTACGTAAACCCTAGCTGTCACCGTCCTCAAGAGAGAAAGGAGAGCACCGCGATGCTAGCACGCCGCTGCACAGAGACGACTCCTTCCCGCCAGCTTAGGAAGCATGACGTGGAGTTCCAGTCCATCCGCGTAGACAAAGTAGAGATACAGACGCTGATACGCCTACGTTCAGAGGATATCTATGACCATTCATACACGCTACGAGCAGTGTACATCACCGCATGAAAGGAGCACCGCCGGATATTCCTACGATGCACTTAACGAATGGGAGATAAGTTCCGTCCGTGTAGGCCAGCATTGTTGCACACCATCATGCAGAGGGACATCATCAGACTTGCTCTGTGATAAGGTATATCCCGCAAACACTCTTTCTGAATATGTTGTTGTCGACGAGATCCTATTTTGGGTTGTGTGGAATTTTTGTTGCTTCCGCCACGCATGTTTTCTCCACAAAACCCAACAACTAGAACCTTTGACCAACACAGCGGAGCCGATTGGTTCACCAGGTGAACCGGTCATCTAGCTCATCCTGAGCTGATCGGTCCACCCAGTGAGTCAATGGTTTGGTGCCCCGTTTCATGCATAACTTTAGCCAGTTCAGTTCCAATCAACCTGACACTCCAAATGACTGTCTCATTGGGTGAGCCGATCGGTTGGCAGTCCAGTCGGTTTTATTTGTTGATTGAATTGAATTCCTAAACACTTTAATAACCAATCCAATCACCATTCATGATTAAACTCCTCTTCTAGATGAGTTCCTATGAGTGTGGCCCTACAGGTCCCATATCACGATGGAAGTGAATGTCCATAACTAACTTATGACATCACAAGCAGAGAGTGGTGCCTAGTCACACATCAGTGCTACCCAAGTGAATGGAAAGTTGGAGAATAGCTTCAACCAACAATTTGTATAAGGTGTTGCAATGATTGCATAATTCTTTCATCTCTGATATCTAGAATGAATTCGAGGCATGGAATCGTCATTCTCTAAACGTTCAATCCATGTTCCTTGTTTAAAAAGAGTAGACATTCTGAGATATATGTGACCTCAATATAATATATTGATTCACATGTGCATGTGTAACGAACTAAAATCCATGCATATTTTAGTTTAGCCTTTACCTAAGCTTTTGCTTTCATTTCTGTCCTTGATGTTGAACTGGTGGAAACTATAAAGGTTCGGTGTACATTTCCTTCCTGATATTTGACATAATAAGGATTTATGCACAAATACCTCAGTAAAGGTTTACTAATAGGTTTATTTTGCAAAATATCCACTTAAGAGGGATGCAAATAAAATAAAATTGATCTAGAAGTTTCTATGGCTTTTTGTATGAGAGAAAGAAAAGAAAATCCTAAAAGTAAGCTAATGTGACATTAAATGAATTAATTTTTCAATTAGCTGAAAATAAGAATAAATTGCCTCAAATCCATAAAAGAGGAACCCAAAAGATAATTCTAAATCCAAAATCTTTTTTAGTACAAGTTTTCTGGGGTGGCAAGTTTCACAACTTTTGGGAAGTTAGTGATTATAATTTCATTAATTGAATGGGAAAATAGGAGATAACTCAAAAATATAAAATAAAATCATTAATGTCTCCAAAAGTAACAACTAATACAAAATTCGTGATCTACACATTAAAATATGCCTTTGAGTGAATTTTTACTCAACTTGGAGAATATTTTATTAAAAGGTGAAATTGGGAGAGAGAAAGTGTGTAGAACCTCCAAAATATTAAATGAATGTAAAAACAACTTCAACATGTAAAATTGATGGCAAATTCGTATCCAAGGCACTTATTGTGACTTGTGGATGAAGTTTCAACAAATTTGGAGAATCTTATAACCATTAATGATGGAGGAAAAAGAAAAGAAGATTTGATTTATTTAACACATTAAAAGTTCTCAAAAGACAAATCTAATTGCATATTCAAATTCTGCATATCCAAAATAGGCTAGGTGTCAATTTTCATCTAATTTGGAGCATCTTTTCCCCCTCAAATGAGGAGAGAAAAAAAGAGAAATTAATGTATATACACTATATTCCAATTTGATTAAGATTTGATTTATTTGTCAAGCAGTTGACTTTGACCCACGCGATCACAACCATTGCATCTGTGACCCAATGGCTCACGAGTCGTCTTTAAGAACTCTCTGATTAGGAAACATGCGTCGAATAGTTGATTTTTTTTGTCGATTGTTCTCTCATTTCTCCACTGAATCGCACGAAATTTCCTCCAAACGTTTCCAAATAAGAAACCACATCATTAGATCTCCTATTTTCGTGTTTTTATTGAGAAATTTGGAAAGCCCCAAACCTTTCTCTTCAAGCAAGTTTGGGCATTATACATCTCACTTTATTTCTCAACCTCGCCTATAAATACCTATGCCCGGGTCTTCCTAGCCCTCCTACAACTACTCTCCCCATCCAATTGCTTGTGTTCTCGCATCCTTGCTTGCCGGTGTTCGAGTTTTGATCCAGGATTTTCAGTGGGTGGTTCTTCCTCTCCTCGATGCCTTAGTTCAAATTGTTTAGTTCATCAGGTTTGTGCTACTCCCCTCTTTCTTTTCGTGTTCTTGTTTTTGAGTTTGATCAAGTGTCGTGAATTTTCCCAAAATCGATGCTTTCTTTTATGCTGAAACTCCAGCCATGACTCACGAGCAAGGTAGGGGACAATCCTCCTAGTCAAATGACCGCTTTGCCCTAACCGTTTTCCTTCTTTGCTCTTTGGGTTCTCGCGAGGTCATTTCTGTCTTTTGGTTCTATCCCTGCCCGCGTTGACATGAGATTGATTCAGCATGGACTACTGACTTGGAACCCCACGATTGGGCCAAGTCACATGGCCCACCTCACTCTCTCTCCATCTCTCTTGCCTTGTTCTATTTACGTGACATTTTCTGATTGGCCGATATTAGAAAAATCATATCTTTTTATTCCTTTGTCCAAAAAATAAAAGAAAATATGTTTTGGAATCATAAAAATGTAAGCTTGCTAAAAAAATACTTTTGAGATTTGGTTTTGAGTTTTGTCGAAAGGTGTTTTCTAAAAATGATTTTAATACATAAAAATCACCAAAATTACACTTTAATCATCATAACTCCAAAATTGATAAAATTTCATGTTTTCTTAATAAGAAGAACCTAATAAGATTAATGGTTATGATTTCATAGTCTAAATTGAGGTTTTGTTCAAAAAGTCCAAAAGTTAGTGTTTCTTTACCATTAATGCATATGTAAAACCCTAATACATTATTATAGATTGAAAATAGGAAAAGTGGACTTTGGACTCAATTAAAGTGGTGAAAGTGAGTAATCGAATTCATTAAGAGAGGTATGCGCATCCTTACACCTTAGTTGGGAATATTTGCAAACCCTAACCTAGTTTCCCTAATGAGCCACTTATGAAACCCTAATTTCTCTTGTGTTAATACTTTTTCTATTCTTTCCTCAAAATTAGTTTTGCTATTTATTTCTTGGCTCTTGTAGCCCACTACCATGTTCCTATTATTTGATGCTTATACTTGCCATAGTTATTAGCATGTTGATTTTATTAGACTATTTAACTAGTGTAGTGGTACTTTTGTACGACTACCCATAGATATGGCGTGTGTAAATTTGCCCAGGGGAATGTTTCTATGCCCAATATAAAATATTTGATAGGTGATTGGAATGTGCTACTCTCCCTCACCTATTTTATTGAGTCCCGGTAGGTGCCTCAACCCTACCTAGTTAAGGTAGTCAGTATTAATCATGCATGCAAACCTTTTACTATTTTTCTTGTTATGTCAAGCATCTATTTGATTATACCTCATACTTTTGACCATCTTCATCTTATGTTGAAATCTTAGCCTTTATTTCCATGTTATTCCTTATCTTTTGTCCTTGTTCATTATCTCTGAGACATACCTTATTTCTTTCTTTTGTTGGATGCTTTCCCAACCACCCAGGGCTGGATCAAGGTGTTGAACAAGGTCAAGGAGATCAAGTTTAGGAGTAAATTCTAGTTTTTCTATCAAGGATGACTAGGTTGCTTATTGCTATACCCCATTAGTTTCTTTTCAGTTTTCCTTTTTAAGAAATTCATTGAGTGAACTGAATTCAAAAAGCAATGTAATAACTTAGTTTTCTTTCTGCTGCTATTGACATTTTACATGTACATGCATTCTACAATGTATATTATTCTTGGGAAAAGTGGATGTTTTGTATTTCCTTTAAAATTTTAGTAAGGAAGTGATCTCACCTCTTTACAACATGGTATTAGAACTTGTTGGGCAACTACTAGGGCATAAGTTTAAAGCAAGGGTGTCTAGAAGGGATCGAAATCTGGGGGCTGGCAATATTTTCCTTCGTGCCACTATCTTGGTTTATGAGGACTCCCAGATTTGTATATACCTACCTGGCATGTGCTGATACTAATTGTTCGAAATAATATTCCCATAGGAAATAGTATCCTTGTTTTCTACTCCTGGTTATCTTATGTTATACCATTATCTTTCAGGAAGGGAGATTTGTTTGGAAACATGAACAACTTCTCTTCAGGAGCCACCTCCAGCAACACCGACACCCGGGATACTCCAGTGACTCCCTCAAACATCGGAATGGTCCCTACTATTCCTCTGGGCACACCTCTTCTGACTCCTAAGCATGAGTTGACCATGTTGCACCATCTGCTCTCGACTACCCTGGTGGTACAACTTTCCAATGTTGTAGCCGCTACAGCTAAGCCAAAGGAGTTCACCCTTACAGACTTCATCAAGATGCAACCACCGTACTTCAAGGATGAGAGTGAGACAAACATGGTAGATAAAGTTGATGACTGGGTTTTGGCCTTAGAGAATACCTTCGAGGGCATGGCGTGTCCTCGGTTTTCTTTGCATCATATGTGTTGGATGGGCCAGCATGGGTCTAGTGGATGGGTATGTCTTGTACCTACAATACTTCAAGCATGACCTGGGAACAGTTCCTCAAACTATTTTGCAAGAAGTATATCTGTCTTGCCTATGTGAAGAGGAAGGAAGCAGAGTTCTATAGTCTGCGATAGGGAAGCATGAGCATCTCTGAGTACATGCAACGTTTCTTCCTTCGAGCGCTATGCTATGGACCTTGGAGCTAAAAGAAGATCAATCATGTTCCTTAAGGGTTTAAGCTACAATGTTAGATGCAACCTTGTTCCCCAACTATCTCTGACATTCTAATAAATTGTGGACAAGTCTTTGGTGATAGAGTCTTACCCTAGGCTCCAGCCTTCCAAACACAACAACAACAACAAAAGGAAGAAAGCATGTGGAAACTAAGGGCACGACAAGTGCAACCGTTGCTCCCATTCTCACCCGCCAGGAAGATGCCATGTTGGCAATGGTCAACCCCATAGAGATGATCAACCTGCACCCATCTGCCACGAGTGAGGCCAAGTTGTACACATCCGACCTAATTGTCCTAAGCTTGGGCGTGGTCAAGCTCTAGCTCAACAACCTGCTCAACAGCCACAACAACGACAAAATATGCCTCCAAGAAACAACAACAATCAGAACTGGCAAGGCCGTCAACCACCTATGGAGAGGCAGAATGGTAGGGTGTTTTCCCTTAATGCTGAAGAAGCTAAAGAGGATAATGAAGTCATCAAAAGTACTTTACATCTTAATATGTGTCATGTTAAAGCACTCTTCAATTCTAGTTCATCAAATATATTCATATCAACTGAGCTTGTTGCCATGTTAGAGATAGAATCAGAATATATGGATCATGTGTTAGATGTTAAAACTCCTAGTGGTAGGATCTCCTCTTCTTATCTCAAACTCCCAACCTTAGGAATCTCTAGAAGGATGCTTCCCTCAAATTTCATCTTACTTGACATGATGGCCTTTGATGTCATCCTGGGGATGGATTGGTTGAAGAAGTATAAGGCAGTTTTGTTTTATGAAGAATTGAAGGTTAGTTTGTTACATCTTGATGAGGGAAGGATGTGTGTCAAGGGTAGGAAGTGAAAGGATCGACAATTTATCTTCTCCACTATTAAAGTTGAAAAACTTGTGTTGCATGGGTGTACAATATTTTTATCTTCTATCGTCCTCGATGTCGCAACTCCTGCTCTCGATCACATAGAAGTGGTGAAGGAATTCCCTGATGTCTTTCCTGAGGAGTTTCATGGGTTGCCCCCAACTCACGAGGTGGATTTTTCCATTGAGCTGGCACCAGGAACTTCACCTATCTCAAAGTTGCCTTATTGATTGACCCCTACAGAACTTGTTGAGCTTAAGAAGCAACTTCAAGATCTTCTCGACATGGGCTTTGTGCACCCTAGTGTGTCACTTTGGGGAGCCCTTGTTTTGTTCGTGAAGAAGAAGGATGGTTCGTTGCGTATGTGCATGTATTATCGTATGCTCAATCAAGTGACGATAAAGAACTATTATCTATTGCCTCACATCGATGATCTATTCGACCAGTTGAAATTAGCCACTATGTTCTCAAAGATGGATATGTGAAGTGGCTACTACTAGATGTGAGTGAAAGATGAAGATGTCCCAAAGTCAGCTTTGAGAACACGTTACGAACATTATGAGTTTCTGGTCATGCCTTTCAGCTTGACTAATGCCCCTTCTTCTTTCATGGACTTGATGAGTTGAATGTTTTGTCCTTACCTTGATCAGCTCGTTGTGGTGTTAATTAATGATGCTTTGGTCTACTCTGAGTCTAAAGAACAACATCATAAATGTATGTGCATCGTGCTGAACACACTGAGAGAAAATCAACTATATGCTAAATTCCCAAAGTGTGAATTTTGGATCAAGGAAGTGACATTTCGGGGTCATATGCGTTTTTTCAGACATATTGTTGTTGATCCTGCAAAGGTAGAAGCTGTGACCAAGTGGAAATCTCTGAAGACTCTGTCTGAGATCCATAGTTTCCTTGGTTTAGTAGGTTACTATCGGAGGTTTATATAGAGTTTTTTCGAGTTATCTCTCCCTCTGACAAAATTGGCAAGAAAAGAAGTCAAGTTTGTGTGGACACCGGAATGTGAGGACAATTTTCAGAAGCTGAAAGGATGTTTGACATATGCTCCTATTTTTGCGCTACATGTTGAAGGCAAACCCTACATCATTTTCATTGATGCTTCTAAGCAAGGATTGGGGTGGGTCTTGATGCAAGAAGATCGAGTTATCGCCTATGTTTTGCACTAGTTGAAACCTAATGAAGAGAACTGGCCTACACATGATTCAGAGTTAGCCGTTATCGTGCATGCTTTAAAATTTTGGTGACACTATCTGTACAGAGTAAAAAGTTTTCTCAGATCGTAAAAGCTTGAGGTATTTGTTGACGCAGAAGGATCTGAATCTAAGATAGTGAAGATGGATGGAGTATCTCAAGGACTACAATTTTACCATAACGTATCATCCCGATAAAGCGAACATAGTTACAGATGCTTTGAGTCAGAAGAAGGATGTAGTTTGTGCTGCTATGAATCTAGAGTATGTTTCATGTTGGAACCGCAGCTTGATGATAAATAAGATGTCAAGAAATTGTGTGTTCACAGGGCTAGTTTGTACATTACACCATCTTGGATCTTGAAAGTCATTGGTGCACATCTTGAAAGTTCTGAGCTTGAAGATTTTGAGCGAAGCTCATGGGTCTAAGTACACTATACACCCTGGTACTACCAAGATGTACAAGGACCTGCAATGAAGTTTTTGGTGGAAGAACATGAAGAAGGATATCGCTTTATTTGTTGCAAAGTGTTTGACTTGTCAGCAAGTCAAGATCGAGCATCAACGACCTGCTGGTCTTTTGCACCCGCTTGAAATTCCAAAATGGAAATGGGAGAAGATTACTATGGACTTCATCACTGGTTTTCCTAAGACCAGGAAAGGTTATGATGCAGTGTGGGTAGTGATTGATCGACTTACAAAGTCTGCCCACTTTTTGCCTTTCAAGTCCACTTACAAGGTTGGTGCGATTTCTCAGTTGTATGTGGATTAGATCGTTCGTCTGCATGGAGTTCCTAAAGTGATAGTATCAGATTGTGACCCAAATTTTACCTCTCATTTTTGGAGTCATATTCAAGAAGAGATGGTATCGAATTATGTTTTAGTACTGCTTATCATCCACAAACAGACAGTCAATCTGAAAGAACGGCAAATTTTGGATGATTTGCTTCGTGCATGTGTTATGGATTGGGGACGTGCATGGGATAAGTACCTTCCATTAGCTAGTTTGCTTACAATAATAGCTACCAAGCCAGTTTTGGTATGCCACCTTATGAAACTTTATATGTAAGACCTTTTCATTCTCCGTTACACTGGGATGATGTGGGAGAACGTGCTCTAGTGAAGACTGATGATACACAAATGATGATAGAGAAGGTTCAGTTGATCAAGAAGTGTATGAAAGTTGCACAAGATCGATAGAAGATGTATGCAGATAAGATAAGGTTTGATGTGATTTTCCTAGTAGGTGACTATGCCTTCTTAAAGGTCAATCCTATACATCATATTGCAAGATCTAAAGTTAAAGGCAAGCTTAGTCCCCGCTGTTTTGGACCATTTGAGATCTTGTATAAGTTTGGAGGTTGTGCTTACCGTTTAGCTCTTCCTCTGGCCTATGACAAGATTCATAATGTGTTTCATGTCTCTGTACTAAGAAAGTATGTGAAGGACCCTTCTCATGTATTCACAATCGAGCCTTTGGAGATTCAAGAGAATCAGACTTATGAGGAGTTACCTGTGAAGATTCTTGACTCTTGAGTTAAGCAGTTGAAGAACAAGGAGATTGAGTTGGTGAAAGTCTTATGGCAGTATCATGGTTTGGAAGAAACAACTTGGGAACTTAGAGATGAGATGTTGCATACTCACCCTTCTCTTTTTGTATGAGATTTCAAGGATGAAATCCTTTTTAACGGGTGGAGTGTTGTAACGAACTGAAATCCATGCACAATATTAGTTTAGCCTTTACCTAAGATTTTCCTTTCATTTCTATCCTTGATGTTGAATTAGTGGAAACTATAAAGGTTTGGTGTACATTTGTTCCCTATATTTGACATAATACGAATCTATGCACAAATACCTCGGTAAAAGTTTACTGATAGGTTTATTTTGCAAAATATCCACTTAAGAGGGATAAGAATAAAATAAAATTGATCTATAAGTTTCTATGGCTTTTTGTATGAGAGAAAGAAAAGAAAATACTAAACTAAGATAATGTGACATTAAATGAATTAATTTTTCAATTAGGGGAAATAAGAGTAAATTGCCTAGAATCCATACAAGAGGAACCCAAAAGATAATTCTAAGTCCAAAATCACTTTCTTTGAGTACAAGTTTGCTTGGGTGGTAAGTTTCACAACTTTTGGGAAGTTAGTGATTAGAATTGCATTAATTGAATGGGAAAATAGGAGATAACTCAAATATATAAAATAAAACCATTAATGTCTCCAAAAGTAACAACTAATACCAAATTCGTGATCTACACATTAAAATATGCCTTTGGATGATTTTTCACTCAATTTGGAGAATATTTGATTAAAAGGTGAAATCAGGAGAGAGAAAGTGTGTAGAACCTTTAAAATATTAAATGAATGTACAAACAACTTTAACATGTAAAACTGACGGCAAATTCGTATCCAAGGCACTTAATGTGACTTGTGGGTGAAGTTTCATCAAATTTGGAGAATCTTATAACCATTAATGATGGAGCAAAGAGAAAATAATATTTGATTTGTTTAACACATTAAATGTCTCAAAAGATAAATCTAATTGCATATTTGGATTCCTCATATAAAAAATAGGCTAGATTCCAATTTTCATCTAATTTGGAGCATGTTTGCCCCCTCGAACGAGGAGAGAGAGAAAGAGAAATTAAAGTATATATACACTATATTCCAATTTTATTAGGATTTGATTTTTTGTCATGCGGTTGACTTTGACACGTGGTATCACAGTCGTTGGATCCGTGATCCAATGGCTCACGAGTCATCTTCAAGAACTCGCCGACTAGGAAATAGGTGTCGAGAATAGTTGATTTTATTTTGTCGATTGCTCTCTCGTTTCTCCACCAAATTGCACGAAATTTCCTCTAGATGTTTCCAAATAAGAAACAACACTAGTAGATCCCCTGTTTTTGTGTTTTAGTGGAGAAATTTGGAAAGCCTCAAACCTTACTCTCCTAGCAAGTTCGGGCATTATACATCTCACTTTATTTCTCAACCTCGCCTATAAATACCTATGAATGAGTCTTCCCTAGCCCTCTTGCAACTACTCTCTCTCTCTCTTTTTAATTGCTCGTGTTCTTGCATCCTTGGTTGATAGTTTTTGAGTTTTGATCTAGGATTTGTGGCGGGTGGTTCTTCCTCTCCTCGACGCCTCGGTTCGAATTATTTGGTTCATCAGGTTCGTGTTATTCCCCTCTTTCTTTTTGTGTTCTTATTTTTGAGTTTGCTCAAGTGTCGTGAATTCACCCAAAATTGGTGTTTTTGGTTGTGCTTGAATGCCAACAATGGCTCGCGAGCAAGGTAGAGGACAATCCCCCCGATCAAATGACCACTTTGCCCTTTCCGTTTTTCTTATTTCCTCTCTAGGTTCTCACGAGGTCATTTTCGTCTTTTGGTTCTATCCCTGCCTGCGTTGACACGAGATTGAGTCAGTGTGGACCGCTGACTTGGCGCCCCACGATTGGGCCAAGTCACACAGCCACCTCTCTCCCCGTCTCTCTTGCCTTGTTTTATTGATGTGGCATTTTCTGATTGGCCCATATTGGAAAAACCATATCTTTTTATTCCTTTGTCCAAAAATTAAAGAAAATATGTTTTGGAATAAAAAAATGTAAGCTTTCTAATAAAAATCTTTTTGAGGTTTGGTTTTGTGTTTTGTCGAAAGGTGTTTTCTAAAAATGCTTTTAATATGTAAAAATCACCAAAAATACACTTTAATCATCATAACTCCAATATTGATAAAATTATATGTTTTCTTATTCAAGAGAACCTAATAAGATCAATGGCAATGATTTTAGAGTCTAAATTGAGGTTTTGTTCAAAAAGTCCAAAAATTAGGGTTTCTTTACCATTAATGCATATGTAAAACCCTAATACACGATTATACATTGAAAATAGAAAAAGTGGACTTTGGACTCAATTAAAGTGGTGAAAGTGATTAATTGAATTTAGACCTGTCAAACTGGGTCAAAATCCGCGGGCGCCCATGGGTCGACCCGTTTAAGTTGGGTTTGGGTGGTGAAATTTGCCACCCGCTAGAAATCACCCAAACCCATACCCACCCGTTTATTTAGTGGGTTTCACGGGTGATCCGCGGGCACCCGCGGGCACCCATTTAACTAAATAATATATTAATATAAATATATTATCTATATGACTCTTAAGACATGCAACACATGTAAATTTATCAATCAACTAAATTGATGACGTGTAATGTATACAACATAAAGAGTTAAAGTCTAACTTTCTTTATTGATATCCTTTGTTAATTGTTTACACTAGTGGAAACAAATTCGTTAACTTCTATATTACTTTTATGTTAATGAATATATAGTGTAATGCATGTTTTATATTCAATCATAACAATTATATTCTCTTTCTGTTCACTTTATGTATTGGACAATCATAAGAACATGAAACATCAAGAACTTTTAACATAAGATGACAAAATATAGTGTTGTTATGGTAATATGTTATGTTATTTATAACATCTATATCATTTAGTTTTTTTATTGTACATTGCATAAATGGTTGTTTTTCATTTTGTCTCTTAAATTTTATTTCAAAACATCATAATAGATATTACATTGTGTTTGACACAAAAAGTAGTGGAAGGTTGCCCTCATTTTGTTATGCTTACACTGAAATTATTAATGAATCATTCTACTCTTTGTCGTAGTGTAGAAACTAGCAATATCTTTTCACTGTGCACATATTATATGGGCACCCGCGGGCGACCTGCAACCCGCTGGGTCGGGTTTGGGTGTGCGACTTCTCCACCCGTTTAACATTGGGTCTTTTTGACCCGCACCCGCGAGACCCAAACCTACAATGACCCAACCCAAACCCAACCCACCCACCCATTTGACAGGTCTAATTGAATTCATTAAGAGAGGTATGTGCATCTTTACACCTTAGTTGGGAATATTTGCAAACCCTAACCTACTTTCCCTAATGAGGCACTTATGAAACCCTAATTTCTATTATGTTAATTCTTTTGCTATTCTTGCCTCAAAATTAGTTTTTTTATTTATTTCTTGGCTTTTGTATCCCACTGCCATGTTCCTACTATTTGATGTGTATACTTGCCATAGTTCTTAGCATGTTGATTTTATTAGACTATTTAACTAGTGTAGTGGTACTTTTATACAACCACCCATAGATAGGTCATGTGTAAATTCGCCTAGGGGAATGTGTTACTCTCCCTGGTATAAAATATTTGATAGGTGATTGGAATGTGTTACTCTCCCTCACCTATTTGATTGAGGTATGGTAGGTGCCTCGACCCTACTTAGTTAAGGTAGTTAATATTAATTAGACATGCAAACCTTTTACTATTTTTCTTATTATGGGAATCATCTATTTGATTATGCCTCATACTTTTAACCATCTTCATCTTATGATGAAATCTTAGCCTTTATTTCATGTTATTCCTTATCTTTTGTCCTTGTTCATTATATGTGACACATACCTTGTTTCTTTCTTTTGTTGGGTGCTTTCCCAACCACCCAGGGTTGGATCAAGGTGTTGAACAAGGTCAAGGAAATCAAGTTCATGAGTAGATTCTAGTTTTATATCATGATGACTAGGTTTCTTATTGCTAGATCCCATTAGTTTCTTTTCAGTTTTCCCTTTTTAAGAAAATCATGTCGTGAACTGAGTTCGAAAAGCAATGTAATAACTTAGGTTTCTTTCCGCTGCTATTGACATTTTATATGTATCTAAAACATGCTTATTTACTTGGATTATTATACATGCATTCCACAATGTCTACTATTCTTGGAAAAAGTGGATGCTTTGTATTTCCTTTAAATTTTAGTAAGGAGGTGATCTCACCTCTTTACAAAATGCATGTGCATTTCTTAGTCTCGCTTATCAAGTGGACAGGATATCAAACTCGAGTAGGAGGGATAAATCCCACTCGGTCCCCGTGTGTCACAACTACCCAATCATAACCTTTATGGCAATCCTTATTTCAGGGTTATGTTTGATGATGTCAAATTATACCAAATGATGTGTGATGAGTGTAGTGACTTTAGGTCTAAGAACCACAATTACCACTTTCACTATGAGAGATGACTATGACCACCAATGATGGTTTCCATGTGTCACTCTCGAGGTGGGTTTGTCTAATGCATTGTTTCATAACATGCATATGTGTGCTTGGTTTGATGTGCCATATCATGACTAATGAGATTCTATCATCAACCAACCCACATTCTAGTCTTATGTGTTACTGGTGTCTATATCCCTTATACAATAACAACCGACTAGGGATAAAATAAGAATGTACATACTCTTAGCATTCATATGATCTCATTGTTCAAGTCATGTACTTGACGACATACGTCATTGAGTATGGTCATTCTTTAGTCATTCATAATGTTTTCTCATTATCTCATAACTGAGTCAAACCATAATGAATTAGAAGCTTGCCTTTATGATTATTACTTAATCAAATCCTTTATATTATATGTCATGTCAATCATCATATGATTGGCTCTCTAGGAATACTTTACCAACAATAGGGCCTTGGGAACCAGAGTCAACTATTCACTCGTTATGTTTTAGCTCACATCTCCAGTCATGCCCACCGATGTTTGTATCCTACCCATGTCCCTATGATAGCAACCTCCTTATCTAGTTAGACTTCTACCTCCTCCCTCCCCCAATTAAATTTCTTCTCTTTCCTCCTACTTGTAGTTTTTAGCATTAGAGTGTGTAGCGTTCAAGTGAAGATGAGAACTTCAGAAGAACATCTGATGTGAAACCATAAGAAAAAAAATAGATGGAGTGTGTCACGTTGAGAATCATTTGTGATTTTAGGTTGGCTTTGTTCATTCTTGTTGCGGCAATAGTTGCATGTTAATTTTGTTCATGATGTATATAGTTTCCTATAAGGCCTTGGGTACCAGAGGCAACTGTTCATGCATTATACTTTAGATCCATATACAACAACACCCACCAGTGTCTGTATCCTACTTACCACCTCTATGATAGAAACTTCATTCCCCAACTAGACTTCTACCTCCTCCTTCCCTGATTAAACTTCTGCTCCTTCCTCCTACTTGAACTTCTTAGCATTAGAGTGTGTAGCGCTAAAGTGAAAATGAGAACTTCGGAAGAACCTCTGGTATGAAACCATGAGAGGACAAACTAGACAGAGTGTGCCACGTAGAGGATTATTTGTGATTCTAGGTTGGCTTTATTCATTCCCATTGTAATAGTAGTTGCATGTTAGTTTCACATGTATTGTATATAGTTGCCTACAAGGCCTTGGGGTACCAGAATCAACTATTCACCTATTATGCTTTAGGTCCATCTCCAGCCACACCCACTGGTGTATGTATCCTACCTCCCACCCCTATGATAGCAACCTCATTCTCCTATTGGACTTCTACCTCCTCCTTTCACGAATATACTTCTGCTCCTTCCTCCTACGTGTACTTTTTAGCATTAGAGTGTGTAGCGCTGAAGTGAAGACCAAAACTTGAGAAGAACCTCTGGTATGAAACCATGAGAGGTAGAACTAAGCAGAGTGTGTCACGTTGAGGATCATTTCGATTCTAGGTTCGCTTTATTCATTCTCGCCAAAGATTGTTAATCCTTAAAATATTATTTTATAAAGATTATTTGCTTTTTGAATAGATTGTTAATTCTTAAAATAGTGTATGTTTTAAAAATATGGTTAATCTTTAAAAATATTATTTGATTTGAAGAGACAGCTAATCTTTTAAAAATATTATTTAGCTTTGAAAAGATCATTAATATTTAAAAATATTGTTTTATTTGAACAAGTTGTTAGTCTTTAAAAACATTGTTTGATTTTGAAAAGATTTTTAATTTTTAAAAGATTGTTTGATTTGAAAAGTTTGTTTTATTTTGAAAGTATTCTTAATATTTAAAAATATTTTTTGATTTGAACATATTGTAAATCTTTAAAAATATTGTTTGATTTGAAAAGATTGTTAGTCTTTAGAAAGATTGTTTGGTTTGAACAATGCTTTGAAAAGATTGTTCAATTCTAAAAGGAATGTTCAAATTGAAAATATTATTAAACTTTGCACAAAGGAGTTAGAAATAAAATTCTAGATTCTAGATAACTAACAAAAGATGCATGCATAGTAAGAAAATAACTCTCCCCCTTTTAGCCCTTGAATTTATATCCAATTTAGGTCCTCACTCAACCATGACCTGCATAGGAGGGTTTGGTCCTTAAACTCTTTATAGAACAAATGACACTCATCATGGGGGTAATCCAGGTTCGATGGACATGGGTATTGCTCTAAATACACCTCTTGACTATGGCGGTTGTGTGACGCCCATCGCCACAACAAATGAGATTACTTAAAACAAAGTGTGTGATTAACTACTAACCATCCACATTACCAAAAGAACATATTAATTTAAATGGATTTTATATTACCATCACTATGCAAAAACATATTACAACAAGGTCCACAAGGTAGTAACATATCACATACCATATCCAGTATTAACATCTGCATAGTGGCCATCTGCCACACACCTGCTACAAAGATCGATTCACATATATGAGACACTTATATAAGCCATATGAACAATCAAGGCATACTGCCAAAACATGTATCAAGATACAACATCCTACAAAACACACCCCATCCAGGACCGAAGAGTACATAGACAACACACAAGACTCTACTACAAAACACTAGCAACATGTTCAACCTTCAAGGGCTACAGATCTCCTTGTTGCTCTTCCTCAACACCACTATCTCTACCATGTCACCGACGACTGCCTAAAAATATGTGGAAACCCATGGGGTGAGACCAATGTCCCAGTGAGAGATATAACTCTCAGCCACCAACTATTGTTTCACAAGATATGTTATATCACAGATTAAGCATTATGAGCAGATTCAGCTAAATGGATAATTAAAACTAATTACACAAGTTAGACAGATTAAGCAGTTATAACTGATAAGTAGAAAATCTTATATTCTTGGAAGGAATATGAAGAACATGTATAATAGTAAACTTCATTTATTGCATTATATGACAACTGAGCAGTATAAGAAATAAGTAATGATAAACATCCAATGTGAATCGTATTTAATCCTAAGAAGATATAATACATAATTGTATTACATCTTTCATTTTCCCTAAGGATCTGAGTCGTACCTCTCAAATCCAACTAACCACTGCTAAGTCAAAATTAGTGTCATACAAGATCTAGGAAGAGTCAGACCCCAAGATATTAGTCAAAATGCCACCGGTGGCATATAGTCAAGCTGAAAACACCTTGTCTGCCTTGGTACAGGTTGTAACATTAGAAACCGGGTTGTACACACCTATATCACTGAGGCACTATCACAGTTGTTCTCATTGTTGCCTCACATAATTACATATAATCACCAAGACACAACCACAGTTGTTCTCAAAATGAGGACTGAGTATGACTGCAGCCATCCTCCCTAAAAACACTTGAGGTTAGGATGACAACGATGTACTCTCCAAGCACCCTACATACTCAACAATATGCGCTTTGAGTTTCCTTTAGGAAGACTCATTTCACCATCCAGCAAGTTGTGACTCTAGAATGGATCTATGGCATAGGGCACTACATGATCAGGGTTTCACTTGATTAGTTAAAGTCAATTGGGCATCTTTTAACTACATCAATCAAGTTACAAACAAACCCTAAAAAGATTCTACAGAGATAAAGGTAGATTAAATTGATCACATCACCACATGATACGGTTTCACTGCCATGCACAAGGACATCACCATTATCTCATTACCATGGGATGTAAATCCCTCATCTCACCAGAGGATATTGGTGTGTCCCGCCAGAGGTGCGCACACTAATCAATTAGATTTGACTAGATGTGCCCCATGAGCTTGAAATACACTTGGTATCTTTCAAAATTTATAAGGGACCTACACTGACACACTCACTTAAACTAACACACTACAACTGCAAGCTCACAAGGTCGTGTCATATTATAGGCAAGCGGAAAGTATAGGGTCGATCCACAGGGAGAAATGGGGGCACTAGAGCTATGTTAGTTTTGGGCTAGATTCCTATTGTGGAGTCTAGGGTTGAAGGGTTTAAATGTTGTTTTGATTGATTACACTAAGGTTGAGCAAACAAGCAATTAAAGGAGAGCAAACAAGAACAGAACCTAAGTTAAGCCTAGACTATTACTTATAATGAGCAAGAAAAGACAAAGAAGGCAAGGAAAAGAGCAGGATATACTAAGTCTAGCAAGCTAAGGACAAGAGTGATTGAAGACCTAGACTAGCAAGAGCAAAGTAAGAACAAGTAAGGAGCTAACTAAGCAAATAAAGAGCTAACTAAGCTAACACTAGCTAAGCAAGAAGGAAATTAGGGTTTTAAAGCAATAAAGGAAAATGCGAGTTATTTGGGGGATGCACTTATCAATTAGGTTGAGGGTGATGAAATGTGAACATTATGCTTTCATTTAGATTGCCAAACCAAAGAACAAGCTAGATACTAATGAACTACCTATACTACTAACTGGCCATGGATAGGACAGGTTGTGTATTGGGCAACTAGTCCCTAACACCTCCTACTACCGTTATGAAGATCAATTGAGTTAGGGTTTAGGTGAAAATCAATTAGAGTCTAATCAAGCCTAGGTTTCTAGGTTAGAGGATCTTATGGTGATTAGGAGTTGAGGTTAGTGATGGGAATGGAAGTGAGGTTTTAGGCCTCCCATCACTCACATTCTAGCCTTGAGAAAGCTCCAAGCTCATCAAACTAAATATATCTAAACTAGCTACTTAGATCTCTCACATATAGTTAGGAGAAATGATTATCATGTAGGAGGATGGGTAGCTACTAGGGATCCATGAATTGGACCTAGGAGCAACTCCCAAAATCCACACATATAACCAATTTCCCAAAATTCCTAGGTGATTCAAGCACAGACCAACAAGAAATTCATAAAGAATGAAATTGAAATAGAACATAATCAATAGCAAACGAAATCATAATGTTTACATATCATTTCACCAAGCATGGTATCAAAATAACATTTTTGGCCCCAAAAAGCCCACCTAAGGGGCCTAACTACTCATAGAAATGGAAAATACAAAAAGAGAAGAGAAAGAGGGAGAAGTAGCCATGGAGCTCAGTGTAGATGGAGTGATCCTCCTCTCCTGTTGCTGCAAGGTTGCCCTTCTCCTTCCTCTGAGGTGCAAGGGCATGGAATGAAGTTGGAAAGTGGCCAAAACACTAAGAAACTTGGGTTTTGGTGGTGGAAATGATGAAATGGAAGTGGAATGCGGTGGAGAAGTAAATGAATGGATGGAATGCAAAAATGGGGAGCTAGGAGGGGGTAGAACATAGCTAACCTTGTGCCCCAACTACCACTTATGTATATATAGGTGGTGGGGAAGAACTAGGTCAAGTGGGGGTAGTGGGAAATGCAATGGAAAAATTTTATGTAGCACGACTGTGTTGGTTAGCACGACCGTGGTGATTAGGGATGACAACAGTCATGGTGGAGTGGAACGACTGTGGTAAGAAAATGGCAAAAATCACAGTAATAGTTGGGATTTTGAACTGATGGTGGCAGCCATGGTGGTCAACACGGTTGTGGTGAGGCAAGGGTAGCACGGTCGTGGTGGTCACCACGGCCGTGGTGTCTTGGAGAAGTGTCGGCCGTTCTGAGTGCCACAGTCATTTTGACGGAGCTGCAACACGGTTGTGCAAGGTGGAACGACCGTTCTGGGTGAATGTGGCACAACCATTCTTTATGGCATGACCGTTCTGATGACTTCAATTCTTCAATGCGTCTTATGTTGATTTGAGTGAACCAGCATGGCTATTCTGGTGTACCACGACCGTGTTGCTATATCCAACAACACTTTGAGCTTGTACTTGGTTCATTCTTGGACATTTTTTCTTAAATTGATCTTTGGCCACTAGGGGTAGGTTTAGGGAGCCTTAGAGTTCACTTTGGGCCTTTCTAAGGGTAGAGTAACCCTAGGATCACTTCTCTCTCTTCCATCCAAGCGTGGTCCAATACCTAAAAAAATGCAAATAATGTCCATAAGTGCATTTTACACAAATATGTATATTAGGGAAAATAACATGTAATCTAATAGGTATATATGTGATTGAAGCGCAATACGATACAAGATGAAGCCCTAAAATAGGGCTACATAAGATATCACCTCAATTAGGCAGAAAGCCATTGCTAAGGTCATAAGACCATTCACATTATTTCCTGCAAGAACATCATCATCTCTCTATGCCTTGTGAGGCTCATTATCACCACACATGAATCTCGTAAGTGATACCAAAATCAATCATTAGCTATTATGTTAATTCAAGAACAATTGAGGGTTACAATATTATGAGAGAGAAAATATTTTATCAATGTGCTAATTTCTCAAGCAAGCTAGGCAACATTAGTATGTACTTGCAGTCAAGCTAAGGGTTTCATCATAGCTAACCAACATTAGGGTTTGAAAACAACAATTAACATTTAACCCTAGGTATCACCACCCCCAACTTTCTAGGAACATATTAGGTCAACCATCACCATCACCAGGCAACAACACAAAGTAACACATGTCTAGGGATTCTCATAAACTGAAGGGAAATCTAGGTCACATATCTCTATGATCAAAGAGAAGCAAAACCATAGAGACCAAAGACAAACATCCAACCCTAGAGATTTAAGAGAACATGATCATACCTTTGACCAAAGAGGTTAGGTTGAAGACAACTTGGTGACCGAAGACAACATAACACTCTCTTCGATCAAAGAGAATAGCACCATCAACATTCCCATGAATCCAACACTTGGCGACTAAGGGATATAAGGAGAATTCTCATCGACCAAATAACATAGGTCATCTCTTCGACCACTCAAGGAATCCAACCTTAACAACCTAAAAGCCATCAAAAACTCAATGACCGTACAAGATCACCACTTAAACACATCAACATATAGGAAAACATCACAATCACTACATCAACAAGTTGATCAACATCAAGAAACTGAAACCATGAAGGAGTGAAGAACATGAAGGAAATCATCCTAAAAAACCATAAAATATGACCATCAATCATAAAGGAAAACCAAACCATGATTCAAGGTAGAAAGAACCAACATTTCAATCATCATGTGTATCCAAAACCTCCATCATCAAGAGAGAAAATAGACCATGATCATGAGGGGAAAATCAATGTTTAACATGTGCATGCAAGAGTCAACACATCCATCATGAACAAGATCATGGGTACAAGAAATAGGGTTCATGAAAAAGAGTTAATATACACTAGATCACCACATAATCATAAACCCTAGCTCAAGATATCATCACTATACAACTTAGAACCACATTTTAGAGATAGATTGCTTTGTGTAAGATTAAGTGCAACCATACTTAAGGGGAAAGTTATATAACTCACCTTGGATGTGAAGAACAACTGCAAAAGCAAGGAATCTCCAAAGAAGAGAGAAAAATGCTAGCTTTTTCAACTTCATGGACAAGATCGAACCACCTAAAAGGAATAAGAACAACCCTAGGTTAAAGAAAGCTCAAGAAAGAGTGCACAAACCCTAGGCCAAAAAGAAGGGAAAGAGAGAAGGTCTTCATCTCAACTTAGGCATTACTATGGAGAACTATGGATTCAGCCAAGAAGAGAAAAGTTACTAAGAAGCACTACCATGGAGAACCATGGATTCAGACAAGACAAAGAAGATAGGTAGGGTTGCAAGAAAATGAAGATCAAGATAGCTAGATCACTTACCAAGATCAAGAACACCAAAGGATCACCAAAGAAGAGTTGCTTCAACCCTAGATCAACACATATAAGGGGGTTCGGTCACTTCTCCAAGATTAAGCACCACCTTCTCCGCC
The DNA here is from genome assembly GCA_963693085.1 of Alisma plantago-aquatica. Classification (NCBI taxonomy): domain Eukaryota; kingdom Viridiplantae; phylum Streptophyta; class Magnoliopsida; order Alismatales; family Alismataceae; genus Alisma; species Alisma plantago-aquatica. The sequence goes on from OY856413.1 coordinate 629,489,452, forward strand.
AAGAAAACGAGGGAAAGTTCCAAGGAGAAGATAGATGGAAGAGAAAGCAAAAGGATCACTTACATGAAAAGAGAGGGGTATATATACCCAAGGGTAGAGAGATGTAAAGGAGGTTAGGTGTCATGCACATAAGTGCCACTTGTCCACCATATATCATTCATGCAAGAACTAACATCATGCATGCAACAATGGTTGTTGAAACCAAGGACAACCATTGACCTATATGTCTAGGAAAACCCATCGATCGCATGGATTCTCTACAACCAAAACACAACAAAACTCAAATGGTCGCACAACATCAAAACCCTAGGTTTTCATCGACCAAAGAGAGGAGTAAAGGCTCTTCGATCAAAGAGAACATATGGAACACCTCAAAACCTCTTCGACCATAGAAAAATTCTCAGAGAACATCAAAGTGGTCGCTAAAAACCAAAAACTCAACAGTCAACACACATACTAGGGCATCCAATCAAACCCTAGAAACATCAACACTCATGATGACACCACATCTCTCCTCATCAATCCAAGGTAGCACAAAGTTCCCAAGGGCACCACTCTATCCAACATGATGCCAAAACATGTGAGGCACAACAAGCATGTGATAAATTTCAATATAAACCCCAAACATGGGTAAATTGCAATTAAGTCCACAACAAACACATAAGGCATAACAAGCTCAAACGACATCCAAATTGGACCAAACTGAAAACATAAACATGTCACATGTTATTAAGGCACATCACATGATTATATTAAGGTTTTAAGCATATTATTATGTCAAGCAAGTAAGATTAAGCATAAGGCTAGGTTAGGGGCCTTAAAGGTTGTATCAATCGTGAGTGCTAGTAGAGGGGGTGTTCTCATGGCATTTGGATGTCCAACTCAACATTGTATCGATATCGTTATTACTACTACACATCACATTCATTGATCCAATGTGAGGTTAGAACTCGTTCCATGATGCATAGGTTAATAGGACTGAGGGTGCAAGTGCAAACTTTTAAAGTTTTTTGAAGCAAGCCCACAAAGTGTGAAGAACATATACAGATAACAAGAAACCACACTATTATTAAAGAAAGAAAAATATCTTGTTCCAACTCATATCTTCTATTCATCCTTCCTAGTTTTTTATATTTTTTAAGAAAAAGAAAAAAGAAAGAAAAAAAATGGTGCAAGGGAAGTGAATCCAAATCCCTAAATAGGGAAGTGTACTCAAAACCCTAAAACAATGAGGAAAAAGAAACCTTGAAAACAACAGGGGAAAGGCGAACCTTCCAAAACTTACCAAAGATAACATGACAAGGGAGCCCCAACAAATCACCTCGATGCATGTCAGGGGCCTGTGGATCCCAACGACGCACAGTCCATACCCCTAACCAAACAAAAAAAGTAAGAAAAGAGAAGAAAAATAGGGACAAAATCAGAACCCCCGCTAAAAGTGCTCAATCTTTTATAAAAAGATAGAGATTCACTCATATCATCTTGGCGGTCCCCAGTAGAGTCACTGGTCTATCACACTTTGTCCAAAAAATATGATTTCAACGTGCCCTTAGTAATCAAACTAAGTTCAGCGGTCCTATGAAAAATTAAGAAAAATGGATGTTCAGAGTCACCACCAAGTTTTATATGCATAGCTAGAAAAAATAGAATAAAATGTCACGAATCGTGGAGGAAAACTGGTCTAACATCCAACTTAGATAAATAAGATAAAAAAAATAGCAAACTAGAAATTCTGAGAATCTTGTTACGTGTGGGGAATGTTTAACACTCCATCTCGCTTGGTAAAATGTTTAACAAGTTGTTTAAAGTGATTTTGAGAAAAAATGCATTTTGGGTTGATTAAAACAAAATGAACAAATGAAAGGAAAAAAGGAATGAAAATATAATAGTTTTATGTGTGAATGGGCTTTTAGGACTGGAGATGCCCACGTCCTTCCCATCATTTCCCTAAAAATCTTATCTCTAGGTAGATTAGCGTCATAATCACTTCAGGACCTCCCACATCTAAGATCCCTCACATGTGATTAGCACAAATGTGTACAATGTTCTAGAGGATGATAAGTTGATATAGATTGTAAACAAGATCTATTTTTTTCACCATGATCAGATAAGCAAGGAATATCTAAACAGATCACATATGTAATTCTAAGTAGATATAAGCAATTACTTGCAACTTAATTAGATATAAGAAACTATATGCTATTAGAGTAGTTTAAGAAGATTAGCGGTTAGGAGCATGGTCAGATTACCATTTTTATAGTCTAATAGTGATTTACAAGCATGTGATGTCAAAGAAAGGATCATCTAATCACCAATAATGCAGAAAATAAAGGGACAGGTAGTTTGACTCTCTGGCTTTAGGAGTTTTGTAAGAGGTCCATAATATGGTGGATATGGGAGGATATTTGTAGGATTGAATTAGGATTTAGGATTCTGGACACAACCTTCCGAAAGAGGTAGCAGATTGCCACAATGTATCGTGAGGTATGGCCCCCGTCTCGAGGCAATCTGCCATGTGGAACATGGCACATGGCATTGATATGCAAGGTGCCCCTTACTGGATTAACCTATTTTTTTATTTCTTATTGTTTTAGGAATGTTTTGGATAAAGTCATAGAGAACTAAGTATTCTGAATAAAATAATGATAGAAAGAGATAATTCAGGCCTATCCATCAAGAAGATGCAACTGAATATATGTAGTAAACATGAATATTTTATTCTAGATGATTCAATTGGGCGACATATGGAAAATACTTATAAAACACCATTAATGAGCAAATTACACTTTGAGTGTGAAAAGGAGTTCTTCACATAAAGTCCCAAACTGTGTAAAAGTGGCTGAAATTAATAAATGAAACATGTTTACAAATGTGACAAAAAGTGGATAAATACAACAAAATGATAAAGTTTGTGGAATGTGACATGAACTGCATCATTATCCTGAAAATTACAGTAATCATGAATTTCTACTAAGTGAGAAAAATGAGGTTTTAACATATTGGATTATTATAATATGGTGGAGGCCTTGTTAAAATTCAAACTGTCTAGTCTAAGAGTTGAATTATGCATGATTTATTATATTCACAATGCAAAACATTTTTAGAAATGTTTGTTTAATATTTTTCAGTTATAATTTTAGAACCCAAATACATAAGTCTCATTTAAGATTTTATAATAACACATAATGCAATGTCAATTACCTACAAAGTATCAACATACACGTAGAGATATAAAAATATTTGAAAACATGCATGCAAATTGTAGTTTTGATTTGCAAAGCTGATGTTATTAAATTTAGTTGTGACAGTATTAAATACGACCATAATAGATAATAATATAATAACTTCAATTTTTTATACTTTGTAAACCTAAAGTGTGAACTGATAAGCATTATTCTCTCTTTATATAAGGAATTGATAATTTAAGAAAATGAATGGTCCCATTTTACACCTAAAAAAATCTTTAAAAACCTTTATAATATATTTTTTATTTTTCATGTGCATAACACGTGTGGTTGACTAGTTCACAATATTGTCTGACTTCAACTTAAATAAATGACCAATCAGTAAAATCTTCTAACGGTAGCATAACAAGTCACATGATTGGAACCCACCTCTTTGCATACTCACAAATCACAATAGGCTTGGTTGCCTCTTGAAAATAAAACTATATATAGAAAAAAAATCTCTGAATTCAGTCTAAGAAACCCTTTCCCTTTCTCCTCCCGCATCCAACATTACACTTTAGCTCCATATCTAGCCATGCCCGGTGGTGTCTGTATCCTACCTCCCACCCCTATGATAGCAACATCCTTCTTGAGCTAGACTTCTCCCTCCCCCTTCCCCGATTAAACTTTTGTTCCTTCCTTCTACTTGTACTTTTTAGCATTAGAGTGTGTAGCATTGATATAAAATCCCTGACCTGTGTTTTGGGCTGTTACAACCCCAATTTTTGGGTTCTTTGGGTGAGAAATGTAATTTCTCCTATTAAAGATATTTGAACGAATAATGATATAATTTGTTTTGAATAAAATGATTTCATTTACAATAGCCTTCCTGGTTGTTTTGAGGGATTTATTGGCTATTGGGCCCAATAACAAGGAAAAGACAAAGGAAACTCCATTATTAAATGAGTAAATAAGAAAATGCAGAAAAGAAAGATGTAGAAACCTCTAGAAGGCAAAGGAATGTTATCCAAAGTTGGATTTCATGCCTCTTGGGTTCCTTGAGTTCCAAGGAGTCCAAAGTTGCAAAAATAATGCAATAAGAAAAGAAAAGATCAATTAAATATTTCTTTATTAAGAAAGAAATTGAAAACAAGGATAAAATGTGGGAAATAAGTGGAAAGAGGTATAATTGAGTAATCTTTGGTGGATTTTTGTATCCATAAGGTTTCTAATGTTAAAAGGAATTCTAATAAGGAAAATAAAAAGAGAGATAAAGAGATATCCTCAAAAAGAGATATTTTAATAAAGAAATAAGTAAGATAATGGGAGATTATGGATATAGATGCATCTAGAAGGATAATGAATGTGGCATCCAACTTATAAAACACAAAATTAACTAAGCAGAAGCGAATCATTTGTAGTGGATTACTGAAAATCACTAAAAATTAAAACTTTTTGCAAAGAGATCCACACATAGGAAATCTTTTTCATCAAGAACCAAAATATAATATTTACATTCTATTCCATAAGTACACAACCTGTACTATCTCTTCTCGAGGATTACAACATCAGCTGTCCTATTCAACATTATGTGCAGACAGCATAAAACCTCGAGGCATCAAGCCAAAATCTCGAGTCGATGATGAAAGCACTATCTATAAATCCCCATACCTGAGAGTACAGAGATGACACATAGGAGTACTATCTATACAACTAGATAGGTAGTATCTCCACCTGAGATATTACTGTTGTCCTCAATGTTGCTATTGTTCCTTCTCTGCTAAAGGTTTCCTGCCTCTTTGTCTGCGTCCACCTAAAAACATTGGATCCCACGGGGGTGAGACATTTGTAAATTGCCTCAGCGCGAGATATAACTCTCCTCCAAAACATTGTATTGCAATTTAAAGATATGAAACTGAGTATAGGTTAAGCAGTTTAAAGCATTCTCAACTTTGTAAGCATTGCAACTATTTATGATAGAGCAATATATCATCTATTCTTTTAATAAGGAATAGGAATGACATGTATATCATTTATCCAACATGTTATACCATCATATCAAACTTTTCTTGTGACACTCATCATCTTGTTATGTTACCCATGAAACATTCTTGTTTCATTCTGTTGGCCTTAGCCAACCTGTTAAACAAATAAAGAGATATATCTACCATGTACTCATTTATCATCAATACAGGAATTGGATTAATATCAATCCTAAATCATCATTATAGGAATTTAGCCTCTGCCAGGTATTGGACTCTTCCAAACCTAATTACACCGCCAGGCATTGGACATTACCAATCCTGATTTCACAGCCAGGCATTGGACTTTAGCCAACCCTGATTACAGGCATTACACCTCTGCCAGGTATTGGATTCCAGCCAAACCTGATTACACAGCCAGGCATTGGACTCTAACCAATCCTGATTTCACAGCCACGCATTGGACTCTAACCAATTCTGATTTCACAGCCAGGCATTGGACTCTAACCAATCCTGATTTCACACCCAGACATTGGACTCTAACCAATCCTAATTTCACAGCCAGGCATTGGACTCTAACCAATCATGATTTCACAGCCAGACATTGGACTTTAACCAATCTTAATTACAGACATTACACCTCTTCTAGGTATTGGACTCCAACCAAACCTGATTACACAGTTCATGGAATTTAATTCCTTTAACTCATCATTGATCATCACATACTACTTTAGGCTCTGAACCCTGAGGTTAGCCTGCATATCTTTACACATTCTTTATTGAATATAATTGTTCCTCTTATTAAGTTTATTAAAACATTATCCTTTCTTATAATAAACTTTTATAATCATTTTGGTACCTCTCACTATGCCATAATTGCTCGCATGGCTCATAAGGCCCATAAAGCATCTTGTCACCTTTCACCAGGCAACATCTAACCATATGGCTCACAAGGCCATTAAACATCTTGTCACCTCTCACTAGGCAACGATTACATATTACTTCATGTAATACAATAGTAACACCTCTATTCCCTCAATAGGGTTAGGGCTTACTATTCATATCATATTATGATTTCTCATGTCCCATTACCCAATTTAGGGTTAGGGTTTCCCATCTCACATTAGGATTTCATAGTTATCAAAGTATATCAACTTTGAGATGCTAACTGTGAAGTCTTTAATATCTTGATGTATCACTTTCCTCATCACTTCCAACTTTATTAAGTTATCAGGTTATCTTGGATTAAGGTATTTCCCATCTTAATCCTTTCATCCACTAACCTATCACTCTTACCAAGAAGTGCATAGGTTACACATAAGAATGGTCCAACTATCTTTAATGATATGGACTCATCTCAGGTTAAGGCATTGCTTACAATAAGCTTGCCTATAATCAACCATTTATGATATTTCACCTTTATAAGGTTTTACCCACTGTTTTATTATTAGGGTTCTGGGTTGTCATCATGTTGCCCCAAATTAAAGCTTCATGTATTATAACTTCAATTAGGGTTTCACATACCTTTGCCCTTTAATAGGGCTTTGGGTTTTCACATACTATCATACTTCATTAGAGTTAGGGTTTCACATGGAATCAATCTCAATTAGGGATTCTCATGGAATCAACCTCAATTAGGGATTCTCATGGAATCAACCTTAACTAGGACTTCCATTATGGTTACCCACAACTTGGGTCTACTATTCATCTCCATTAGGGTTTTACATCTCATTTCCCTAAATTGGAGTTTCATATATTGTTACCCTGGATTAGGGTTACATCCTCACCCTAGATTAGGGTTTCATTTAGAATTGCCCTCAATTAGGGTTAGAGTTCAATAGCCATGTCAAGTAGGGTTTATGTTCCTGATTAAGGTTTCATGATCTCTTTACTTAAGGATCATACCCTTAATCACCTCATGAATCATATTCATGTATGAATCTCATGCTATCATCTTCTTAACTTGATTAGGCTACATCAACCCTCAATCAAGTACGTACAAATATGATTAACATAGTGTACCAAGTCATTGTTCTTATAAGCAATTAGGGTTCATCCCTTAATTGTCACTAATCACTTAGGTACTATTAGGGTTTCAACCTTGTACCTTCATTGATTGTCATTACTAATCATCATTGGGTCAATGGATCATTCATCATCTTAATTCTCAAGAGATTCAATCACATTGGACCTCCATTACATAAGGTATCCAATTGATTTGACCAATTGAATCTTCAATTACAATAGGTTTCCAAGTGGATTAACCAATTGAGTCCTCAATTAATTTTGACTACTTGAGCCCCAAACAGTCTTGGTCTTTCAAAGTTCAACGGTTTGAAACCGTTTGGTAAAGGTGGTCACTTGAAACTGTTTGCTAAAGCAAGTATTTGAAACTATTTGCTAAAGCACTCTTAAGATCGATTGGGCCTCAAACGGTCTTGAGACTGTTTGGTCCAAACCTCCTCAAAACCACATGGACCAATTATGGTCTCAACCTATCAAATCGATTTGGGGTTCTCAATGTTGATTCCTTCAATCATTGAATTCATGTAACCAAACTTCAATTGGACCCATTACCATACTTCAATTGAGTTAATGAGGTCATCCTTCAACTGATTTGACCCTCAATTGACCTTCAATCAATCATCAATTAGGGTTTGAATCAACTAAATTAGGGTTTGGAATCGATGATCCTTCAACATTAACCAATGTGAGTCTAGTTGCTTTAAAACTATTGAACCATCATCCAAATTGAACATGTCTTGACCCCAAACGGTCTTGAGGTCGTTTGTATGACCTCCAAACGGTCTTGAGACCGTTTGCCCATCATATCATCATTAACCATGTCATTCAATTAGGGTTTGGATCCTACGATTGGTCACCAAATCAACACTTATTTGTATTTGAATTTGGTATCTTTGGACCTTCAAACACTTGACCATACTTAAACCTAGACCTCCAAATGGTCTTGGGTGACCCCCAAATGGTCTTGAGACCGTTTGGGTGATCCCCAAACGGTTTTGAAACCGTTTGGGTCAATCAACCCAAAGCATCAACTCATTCAATTGCAAAATCAGCACTTAGCCGATTAGGGTTTATACCATATGTTTGAATCTTCACATACATAACCATACTCAACCCTAGACCTCCAAACGGTCTTGGTTGACCTCCAAACGGTCTTGAGACCGTTTGGGTGATTCACAAACGGTTTTGAAACCGTTTGGGTCAATCAACCCAAGTTTCAAACTCAATCACTTATGAAATCAGCATTCAACCCGATTAGGGTTTAGGTGATTGATGGACCTTCAACTCATGAACCAATTGGAGTTAATCAATAATAATTGATGGGTCATTAACCTAGATAATTATGAACAAGTCCCCAAATGGTAAACCCTGGTCAACATCACCAAATGGTCTTAAACTATTTGCTTCTATGCGGTTTAGTGAAACCGTTTCATTCCAAACGGTTTGAAACCGTTTGCTCCCAAACGGTTTGTGAAACCGTTTGGACATTTGATTGAAACCGTTTGGTCTAGATATTTGGGGAGGTGTGTTCTTATGATGATTTCATCATAATCAAGCTCTAGACCCACGAAACCTTCTGTGATTTCCATGGAAATTGCATCAATCAACCAAATCAATAATTGTAAATAGAGAAATGATCATTATTTGATGGGGAATTGAATGCAATAACAAAGTTAGGGTTTCAAGTTATAAAACCCACCTCCAATTGATCTCCAAAGATCTAATCTCACGGAAACAATGGTGGATGAAGCTCTTGCAACTCCCCCTAGGCTCGTCCTCAAGCTTTTGGTTGAAAAGATTGGCTAGGGTTGAAGATGGAGTGAAGAAAAGAAGAAATCAATGATTTATTTTCGATTTCCACCATGGAATCAAGGATAACGAAGGTCAAGGACTTACCAACAGGTTGGGGGTCGTTCTATGCTTGCTCCCAAGCTCCCAAGGTCGTTTTCCAAGCAAAGGGTGGAAGTAAATCCAAAATTCCCTTTCATTCTATGGATAATTGAGCTTATATGTGAATTTTATTAAAAATTCAATTAGGAGACAGAAAGTAGGAATTATCCCCTCAATTCCCTTGCCACTTAACCCCTCTCCTTCCTTAGTGACGAGGCTATCCTCTTGGCCTCTTATTCCCTTCAATTATCCACATTTTAAAGAAAAGCAAATTAAGCACCTTAACCCTTTTTATATTAATATCCATGACTTAGTGGATATTTCTTTTCCTTATAATAAGGTGAGTGGAAATTTCACCTCCTTGATATATTTCGTGGCTCTTGCAAAGAAAAAATACGACCACATATATCTGAACTCAACCATTTTAATTTTTGTTGAAATCCCTTTAATTAATACATTCATTTTCGCCCTAAATTGAATTAGGGTTTCAATTAGGATTAAATCTTGATTATTTTAATATCAAGATTCTCTCTCCTCCAAATTAATTCAAATGAGGCGCCCCTCTCATTTTCTTTACTCTACATTATGCCCAGAAACATTAAGGACCTTATTGAAGTGGTAATTTGCATATTGAACCCTAGGTTTTGGGTAAATTGCACTTTACACCAAAACTAGGTTTTAATGCACAAGCATTGCTTTATGAGCTCTTCCTTGGTACTCAAGCTACCACAAGCCATACCTCTGCATCATCTTCATTATCACGATTCTTCAACATATGAGGAACATCTTATCATGCAACATTTGCAATTTAACCCCTCAACTTGGGTAATTTGCACTTTAGTCCAAAATAAGCAAACATTGCTTCAACATTGTTCAAACAGGACCAAAATTGAAACATAAGTTTCTCATGAGCCCTAATTACTTTTCACAAGATAAGATTAAGCATATAATTATCTTTCTTAATCAAAACACCTAGGGTAAAGTATAACCCAGGTCAGGGATGTTACAATGACTATCCACTAAAAAGGATTTCAAAATATTAGAGTTCCCTGGGGTCCAAGGAGCCCCAATGGAGAAAAAGAAAGAGAAAATACCAATAAATGTAAAATAAGAAGATAATGTGATACATAATTACTGGATTTTGTGGGATTGTTAAAAAGGAGGTATTTTCTACTAAAAGGAAATATAAATTTGTGTCAATGGATTAAAAGCCAAGCATAAAGAGAATAAGAGAGATAATTTTCGAATTCCTAAATATCCAAAGAATATAGTTTATCAAGGAGATAAATAGGAGAGAGAAGATTGCTTCTCAATGAAGAAATAGGATTCCTATTGCGAAAAGGCTTTGTTTCTTTGTGGGAAAGCATGCTAGGGCATGGCTACCCTCCTCTATAAAAGGATAGAGCCCATGGCTAAGCCCAAGGAGAGATCCATGCATCTCTCTTCTTCTTCTCCTTCTTCTTCTTCACTCAAACCCTAGCTTATGGAATAGCTCTAACCCTAGAACCACGAGGGGCTATGGATTCATCATGATGGAGGCCTGATCTTCCTTTGACGACCTGTGGATTATCGACCATCGTCTCCTTGATCCCGCCTATGCGCAGCACCTTTCGGAGGTCTGCAGCAGGGCTGCGGGTTGCAGGCCCAGCACCCTCAAACCCGGCCATCCTGGTTGTGGGTCAAGGCTTGGAGGGCGTGATGGAGGGCGGCGGAGGCAGGGCCGCAGTTGCAGGTGCCCCTCGAGTCCTGGGGAGGAAGGGGGAGGCCCGCGATCAGCTGTTGCGGCAGAAGTAGAGGGTTTCTACGAGGTTGAAGACGGGAAGAGGCGTTGGACGGTTTTTCCCTCTGGGCATTGCAGAGCCAAGCGGCCGCGCAGGGGTAAATGTGTCATTTGATTATGTTTCTGATCAGCCGGGTTATGTTGCATGGAAAGGAACACGTGGCGCACGATGATTGGTCCAAGTAAGTGAAATATTGTGAAATTCATATCTTTTTATTGGTAGCTCGGATCAATACATGTAAAATATGAATCTTGCTCAGAAAAATGTGAGGAATCCATAAAATATATATTTAAAAGCTAATTCCCCTTGCAATTCGAAAAGTAGTGGAAGTTATCAACTTTAATGCTTTAATGATTAAGAAACCCTAATTTGAGATGATTAATGTGTTTAAAAGGGTTTTATGAATGATTAAAGTTGATATTAACCTATTAATCATAAAAAGGTACATTAAGAACAAAAAGGATGAACTTTGCACGTAATTGGTTTAATTTAGAATTCCATGTACATAAACGAGCTTTAATGGGCCTTGAAACCCTAATGTTAGTCATTGTGACTCTTAATGGCTTTAATTGTTAAAATTCATGAATAAAGCTGAGATACGACAGTTCAAAGCTATTTTGAGTATAAAAGTTCCTAGTTGTGGATAAATACCCTTAATATGATAATTACCGTTTTTCTAATGGATAAAGGTGGAATTAATGATAAATAGAGTTCATTTGTGAATTAGACCCTAATGAACTAAGTATTGTTAATTTGAAGGGAACCAAAGGTGATAATTGGGCCTAATGATCTTGTCATGAATTAAAAGGATAAAATGGTATTTTTAATGTAAAAGAGGCATAATGGGCTTAATTGATGGTTAATTGTGCCTTTAATATGAAATTAAGGTTATATGTTGTTAAAAGGTAACCTTAATATCTTTCATGAAGAGTAGATGAGATAATTAGGGTTCGTGAGTAATTGTATAAAATTGGGGTTTAAAATAGTAAAAATGAAGAGAAACCCTAATTGCAATGGAAACCCTAAAAGTGGACTAGAAACCCTAGGAAGCGAGCTAGGTTTAATAGATCTTGATGGCATGATCAATGATAGGAAATTGTATGCATATTTCAGGATCTCTTTGTGTGCTTGCTTGCCTATTGGATTTCTTGCATTGATTGGATTAATTCTGTCTCAAATCAGCCTGACAGGTATGTGGTTAATTATGGTTAATCGCATTAGTTTCCCGAAGAGTTTCCCAGGTGATTCATCGCGTTGAATGCAACCTATCAGTTTGGATGTTCATACTTGCAAATTATAAAGTCACTATGGTTATCACAATTACAAATGAGTGTGTATTCTCGCACCTACATGCCACCCTGATGGATGATGCAAAAAGGTCAAGCCCAGGAGGGAAGACCAATGGGCACCATGAGTGGTGACCCCAGACACCAAGCTCGGGAATGAGAAGGTGGTATATGTTGCATGACTAATGGGCACCATGAGAGGTGACCCCAGGCACCAAGCTCGGGATTGAGAAGGTGGCCTTAAGTCAATGGAAAAAGAGAAACCCTAGAGGGGGTATTCCAGGGTTAGGACAAAAGCAGTGGAGAATGACACACTGAAAGCGTAATTTGGCTTGTTAATTAACTTGATTGTGATAATTAGATTGTTAGCCATATTTGTGAAATTTTGGTTGTCCCCACATACCGGCATATTCTTATATGCTGACCGACGTTTTGTTTGTCGGCGTTTTAGGTACAACCCTAAAAAGCACAAACAGTAAAGTGGCATATGTGGAAATAAATAAGAATTAAAGAACACATGAGGATTAGTTATAATAGACCCCAGACGTGGATAGCAGTAGATATCCAAGTTTTTGAAAAAGGTATGCAAAGTTTTATTTTATACCAGATTTCAGTTTAGTTTGGTAGAATTTCATAATTATTACTGATTATTTGTCGAACCTTTGATTTTGTTAACTGGGATAATGGCTCTAACCTTCGGGTCTCCCTTAATTGGGGGTTACCGGGAGGCGGGGTCATTACATTTGGTATCAGAGCATTGGTTCCTCATTTAATCCTTAATAATTATTAAATTATACAAACTTTGTAGAACCCAAGGGAGTTATTATAGGATTTTCTGAAAGACAAAGGTGTCTAGAAAAGGATCACGTTCGGGGGCTGGTAAGATTTTCCTCCGGACCGCTAGTCGGAATACAAGGACTCCCGGATCTATGTGACTGTCTAGCTGATGTCTTAGGATCTGACTCGAAATAAGATACCTTTAGGACTCTCTCATCTTGTTCATCCCTTCTCAACTCTAATGGTGTTAAGGATTAGGGTTTTCTCTATCTTCCTCACCCTCTTGAGGTAGGGGTAAAGTTGATAAGGTTTAAGGAATCCTCCACCAAATTAATGAAAAGCATGTAAATAAGATGTCATGGACATAAGCTTAATAGTTTAAGTGTAAAATAAAGAATAGATACATGCTTAGGTCATATGACATATGTTGTCATGCCCTCAGGAGAGACCTGAGGCTAGACCTCCTTGTCAGGAGGATGAGTGGAGAGAGTTGGTCATGAAGGTAGAGATATCCATTATAGGTAGAGACCTAGTACATCCTCTGAGGATGATGCTACCCCCTAACCCTAAGTGGTGGTTAGAGAGATAGATGACACGATGAGTTAGATGTCATGATAAACCAGGTGTGTGGGTGGACATGCTTTTGGATGCCCATGACGATATGAGCCATGTGAGGTTGGATGACCTAGTACCTTTGGCGACCCAACCCTGGAAAGGGCCGTGCATGTTACAGAAAAAGATAACTCCTTCAATGATGAGGTTAGTGAAGAACCTATAGAAACCCTATGGGCTTATGCGAGTAGGGCATGACATGCACCCAGAGTACGTTAGTAGTGCGGGCAGTAGGTTGAAACCCTGGCCAGGAGAGTATGTTGGATGGCTTATGAGATAAGCATAAAGATAATCCTGAGCGAACATAAGTTTGAACATAGGTTTCACCCATGTAGGGTTATGCGTGTGAGCTAGATCCACCTTCATGGAGGGAGGACCTCTAGTAGTAAGGATGGCTGTGGAGTTAGCTCTAGAGAAAGAGAGCGAGACCCAAGCAAGAAGGTTGGAAGCTTAGACTCTGAGATATGCAAAACAGTGGGAGTTGAGGATGATGCGACCTAAGTGGATGATTGTGGTTGCCTCATGCATGATCCCTGGAGGCTGATGGTATCTCGGTTGCCTTCAGAGGAACCAAACCCTAGACAGAGGATGAGGCTGCTGGTATCTATGAGCCTATGGTATAGATGTTCACCTTCTAGGGTTAGGAAGAAGAGTTCCTTAGACCCTGAAGAGGTTTAAGTAACAGGTTGTGAGGCCTTATACCTAGTTGGTTGTCCTTGAGAAGGACTCCACTATGAAGTGTTTCTCAAATAGAAGGATGACAAGAAGTGCATGTCATACCTTGTACATGCTTGGTCCATGGTTAAAAGGTTGAGCATGCAGTTGGACATCCAAAAAGTGAACCTAGGGTTCCTAGGCCTAAGAAGGGAAGTGGTGTACCTGATGCTCATGATGAGATTTGAGTTTCTATAGAGTTGAGCATGGAACTTTTCATGGTGATAGGAAAGGGGAAACCCCTCAAGTCTAAGGTATGTTTGATGAACCCCTCACAGCTAAGTTGGTGACATGGGAAGGTATGTTCTTGGTCCAATGTTGAGGAATGAGAACAAGTATGACCTAGCATGGTTTAGTAGGTGGTCTACTTGTGTCTTAGTAGCTTGCTAGGGTTAAGCATGATGTAAACCCTAGACATAAGGACGTTGTGACCTTTGTTATCAAAGGTGTAGTTTCCTCCCATCCTGGGAGAGGGACCCCTTTGTAGGGTGTATACCAGTTTTTGTTGGTTTTGAGGTAACCTAAAGAGGTCTCAATAGGATCTTGAGAAGCTAAGTGAAAATTACATAGTAAGAGAATGAACCTGTAGACCCATAGATAACCATCTCTAAGTGCATGTGGATGTGTTACCATGGAGGTAACCGGTATGGGACCAAGGTAGGCAGGTCACCATGACCCCTATGAAAGGATGAAAGTCAGTCCAGGAATGCAGAGAGAGATGATGAAGGCTTGGGTAAGGTTCTAAGTTGGACATGTACTATGTTAGAATCCTAAGTCTTTCCTAGGGTCAGGTAGGGATAAGACTGATGGAAGTAGGAGTTGCCTAATCCCTAGTTGCACATGACCGTAGGGTCGGGAGGTAACAACTATCATTGTCTGAGGGCCATGGGTTAGAAGAGTGATCACCTTCATGAACTCGTGGGACCCAAAGGGCAGATGAGGAGGGCACTCTCTAGATGCATAAGGGAAGAGGGATGACCCCAAAAGTGTCGGCACCCTACAGACCTAGTGGAGATGACCAGGGATTGTGTGGTGACCCAAGTAGGTTCGAGACCAGTTTTTCATGGAAGTAACTTTGATAACGAGATGTTTGTGATGTAGAGACATAAGTTGCATGTTTCAACTTAGATTTGAAGGTGTACTGGCAATGTGGGATGTACCATCTCTACTCTTAGAACATGAAGAACTTTGTGTTTGGACAGCCGCCAAATGCTTATTTCTTCTTGTTATGGGAGTAAGAGATAGGACAGTACCCATGCCATACACCAAGGATAAAGATGATGTGAGTTGGAATGTTGCTACCAGATATGAGGACAGAGATGATAATATACCCTTGTAGAGTAAATGATATGTGGATGGTTTACAAACATCAAGAGAACTAAGGTAGTCCTCTTATGAGGATGCTTGTATCATGAGCTATGTGGAATTTGCGAGTCATACAAGCTTAAGTTTGATAACCAAGAAGATGAGCTCTAAGTTTTCTTGTTGAGTCTGAGATGAGATGATAAGTGTGATACATGGAGGTATGTGTCTTCAACATTACCTAACACCTAAGGATGTGAGGTAGTAATGGATGCTCTGGTTGAGATACAGCTGCCTAGTTTAGTTAGAGACTATAAGAGGTTGCTAGGTTAGCCCTAAGTTTGAGAAAGAAGATGAGTTTGGCTAACACTCAGATGTAACGATATATGTTGTACAAGTTAGTAGTTGTTTGGTTAGCCATCCTAGGCCTTGATGCAATAAAAGGATGGTTATAGAACCTCAGATGCACTTCTCTGGAAAGGAAGTTGATGAAACCCTGAATAAGTGGTTTAGGGTTTCTGAGGAATCAATCTTGAGGAATCATAACATACAGGATATAATGATTTTAAGTTCATCATACACCATGGTACTGCTAAGATAATAAGTGGTAGCAGTACTTTGATGCCTAAGTTGAAAGGTGTACAAAGATGCATGTGGCTTGTCGCCATGCATGTCAGGAGGTGAAGGACGAACACCAATAACCCACTGAGTTGGTATAGGGGATGAAGAGTCCCCAAGAGGGAATGGGATTTCATCACTATGGATGTTGTGGCAAGTCTCCCCTAGACCAAGGAAGGTCAAGATACAATATGGGTTATGGTAGATTGTCTTACCTAGATGACATGAGAAAGAAAGAATATTATCAAGGGATGGATCCGGTTGAACTACATATGAGAGAGAGATGGTTCAACTACACCATGATGCAAGTTCAAAAGTTCTTGAGTATAACCTACAGGTACACTTCCATGCGATGGAAATAGGTACATGAAGAACTCGATGTTAGTACAGTTTATCACCCCTAACTAATGGTTAGTATGATCCAGACTAGAGGGTCTGATAAGAGCATGTGTGCTTATTTAGGGTGATACATAGAGACAGTTCTTGTCCTCTGTAAGATGTGATGATAACCACCATAGCCAGTATCAGGATGTAAAGAAGCTATGCAAGGGAGGTTGTGTCGGTCACCACTTCATTGAGATGATGTTGGTGAAGGGGCCTCGCGAAGGTCAGAAAAGAACCACAGTGTGTGCAGATGAAGTCCCTTTGATCGTGCAATGGCTGGTAGAGAGCCCAAGGGCGACATGAGTCGTGAGTTGATGCAAAGCAGACTGACATGCAGTTCACTTTGGGAGAGTATGTGATGTGAAAATCTGACCCCTCTAAGTTATAACTAAGAGAGATGAGTCCCAGTTGCATAGTCCATTTGAGATGGACTAGTGGAGATGGTTGTATTTAGCCTTACCCCTCAGGATAACATGATGAAAAATGTGTTCCATGAGTCTGATCTAGGGCACTATGTGAGGTACCCAAGCCATGTGTTGAGCCCTAAACCTATTCAGCTTTAGGAAAGGCTGAAATGTCCTGAGTCACCTATGAGGGTACGATATACCAAGGTGAGAGAGAACTCAGATGAAAGAATATGAGATGATGAAGGTTCTTGGGAAGCACCATGGAAAGGGTGAGGCCACATGGGAGCCATGATGGACATAAGAAAGGCTTATCCTATTTGTTTATTTGCTTGATGGAATTTTGAGGACAAAATTCCTATAAGAGGGGAAGGATGTTACAACCCCAATTTTTGGGTTCTTTTGGTGAGAAATGTAATTTCTCCTATTAAAGATATTTGAACAAATAATGATATAATTTGTTTTGAATAAAAGGATTTCATTTACAATAGCCTTGTTGGTTTGTTTGAGAGCTTTATTGGCTATTGGGCCCAATAACAAGGAAAAGACAAAGGAAACTCCATTATTAAATGAGTAAATAAGAAAATGGAGAAAAGAAAGATGTAGAAACCTCTAGAAGGCAAAGGAATGTTACCCAAAGTTGGATTTCATGCCTCTTGGGTTCCTTGAGTTCCAAGGAGTCCAAAGTTGCAAAAATAATGCAATAAGAAAAGAAAAGATCAATTAAATATTTCTTTATTAAGAAAGAAATTAAAAACAAGGATAAAATGTGGAAAATAAGTGGAAAGATGTATAATTGAGTAATCTTTGGTGGATTTTCGTATCCATAAGGTTTCTAATGTTAAAAGGAATTCCAATAAGGAAAATATTAAAAAGAGAGATAAAGAGAAATCCTCAAAAAGAGATATTTTAATAAAGAAATAAGTAAGATAATGGGAGATTATGGATATAGATGCATCTAGAAGGATAATGAGTATCCACTAAAAAGGATTTCAAAATATTAGAGTTCCCTGGGGTCCAAGGAGCCCCAATGGAGAAAAAGAAAGAGAAAATACCAATAAATGCAAAATAAGAAGATAATGTGATACATAATTACTAGATTTTGTGGCATTGTTAAAAAGGAGGTATTTTCTACTAAAAAGAAATATAAATTTGTGCCAATGGATTAAAAGCCAAGCATAAAGAGAATAAGAGAGAGAGTTTTCGAATTCCTAAATATCCAAAGAATATAGTTTATCAAGGAGATAAATAGGAGAGACAAGCTTGCTTCTCAATGAAGAAATAGGATTCCTATTGGGAAAAGGCTTTGTTTCTTTGTGGGCAAGCATGCTGGGGTATGGCTACCCTCCTCTATAAAAGGATAGAGCCCATGGCTAAGCCCAAGGAGAGATCCATGGGAATAGCTCTAACCCTAGAACCATGAGGGGCCATGGAATCGTCATGATGGAGGCTTGATGTTCCTTTGACGACCTGTGGATTATCGACCATCGTCTCCTATCTCCCACCTACGCGCAGCACCTACCGAAGGTCTACAGCAGGGCTGTGAGTTGCAGGCCCAGTTCCCTCGCACCCAGCCATCCTGGCCATGGGTCGAGGCTTGGAGGGTGCGACGGAAGGCGGCGGAGGCAGGGCCGCAATTGCAGGTGCCCCTCGAGTCTTGGGGAGGAAGGGGGAGGCCCGCGATCAGCTACTGTGGCAGAAGCGGAGGGTTTCTGCGAGGTTGAAGACAGGTAGAGGCATTGAACAGTTTTTCCCTCTGGGCATTGCAGAGCCAAGTGGCCACACAGGGGTAAATGTGTCATTCGATTATGTTTCTGATCAGTCGGGTCACGTTGCATGGAAAGGAACACGTGGCGCTCGATGATTGGTCCAAGTAAGTGAAATATTGCAAAATTCATATCTTTTTATTGGTAGCTCGGATCAATACATGTAAAATATGAATCTTGCTCAGAAAAATGCGTGGAATCCATTAAAATATATTTAGAAGCTAATTCCTCTTGCAATTCAAAAAGTAGTGGAAGTTATCAACTTTAATGCTTTAATGATTAAGAAACACTAATTTGAGATTATTAATGTGTTTAAAAGGGTTTTATGGATGATTAAAGTTGATATTAACATGTTAATCATAAAAAGGTACATTAATAACAAAAAGGATGAACTTTGCATGTAATTTGTTTAATTTATAATTCCATGTACATAAACGAGCTTTAATGGGCCTTGAAACCCTAATGTTAG
Organism: Alisma plantago-aquatica; assembly: GCA_963693085.1. NCBI lineage: Eukaryota > Viridiplantae > Streptophyta > Magnoliopsida > Alismatales > Alismataceae > Alisma > Alisma plantago-aquatica. Next base: position 629,508,629 of record OY856413.1, read on the forward strand.
TCATTGTGACTCTTAATGGCTTTAATTGTTCAAATTCATGAATAAAGCTGAGATACGATAGTTCAAAGCTATTTTGAGTATAAAAGTTCTTAATTGTGGATAAATACCCTTAATATGATAATTAGGGTTTTTCTAATGGATAAAGGTGGAATTAATGATAAATAGAGTTCATATGTGAATTAGACCCTAATGAACTAAGAATTGTTAATTTGAAGGGAACCAAAGGTGATAATTGGGCCTAATGATCTTATCATGGATTAAAAGGATAAAAATGGTAGTTTTAATGTAAAAGAGGCATAATGAGCTTAATTGATGGTTAATTCTGCCTTTAATCCGAAATTAAGGTTATATGTTGTTAAAAGGTGACCTTAATATCTTTCGTGAAGAGTAGATGAGATAATTAGGGTTTGTGAGTAATTGTATAAAATTGGGGTTTAAAATAGTAAAAATGAAGAGAAACCCTAATTGCAATGGAAACCCTAAAAGTGGACTAGAAACCCTAGGAAGCGAGCTAGGTTTAATAGATCTTGATGGCAGGATCAATGATAAGAAATTGTATGCATATTTCAGGATCTCTTTGTGTGCTTTCTTGCCTATTGGATTTCTTGCATTTATTGGATTAATTCTGTCTCAAATCAGCCTGATAGGTATGTGGTTAATTATGGTTAATCGCATTAGTTTCCCGAAGAGTTTCTCGAATGATTCATCACATTGAATGCAACCTATCAGTTTGGATTTTCATGCTTGCAAATTATAAAGTCACTATGGTTATCATGATTATAAATGAGTGTGTATTCTCGCATCTACATGCCACCCTGATGGGTGATGCAAAAAGGTCAAGCCCATGAGGGAAGACCAATGGGCACCATGAGTGATGACCCCAGATACCAAGCTCAGGAATGAGAAGGTGGTCTATGTTGCATGACTAATGGGCACCATGAGAGGTGATCCCAGGCACCAAGCTCGGGATTGAGAAGGTGGCCTTAAGTCAATGGCAAAAGAGAAACCCTAGAGGGGGTATTCTAGGGTTAGGGCAAAAGCGGTGGAGAATGACACACTGAAAGCGTAATTTGGCTTGTTAATTAACTTGATTGTGATAATTAGATTGTTAGACATATTTGTGAAATTTTGGTTGTCCCCACATACCAGCATGTTCTTATATGCTGACCGATGTTTTGTTTGTTAGCGTTTTAGGTACAACCCTGAAAAGCAAAAATAGTAAAGTGGCATATGTGGAATTAAATAAGAATTAAAGAACACAGGAGGATTAGTTAGAATAGACTCCAGATGTGGATAGCAGTAGATATCCAAGTTTTTGAAAAAGGTATGCAAAGTTTTATTTTATACCATATTTCAGTTTAGTTCAGTAGAATTTCATAATTATTACTGATTATTTGTCAAACCTTTGATCTTGTTAATTGGGATAACGACTCTGCCCTTCGGGTCTCCCTTAATTGGGGGTTATCGGGAGGTGGGGTCGTTACATGGGCTAACCCTACTTGTTTGGATTTATTAAGTGCTTAGAACCTTGCTCTAATCCTTTGAGATGCTTCTAAAGCTTGAGGAAAGCTTTAGTTTCCAGTTTGATTTTGTTTAGATGATGTTTGCGCTTTTTGTGCTTGTTTTGGTTCAAACTACAATTTACCCAGTTAAGAAGGCTATCTTGCAATTTACCACACCTAGAGTGTACCTTCCCTTCATTGGCCTCATTATAGAGAATGTGGTGCTTTGGGGTGCCTTGTTTGAGCTTTGGATGAGGGGTCACATCACCAGAGGTGATTAGGGTTTCTAGGGTTTGCTTGACGTCGACCCTATGAACTTGGTTGAAGTGTAGTGGACCCTTGTCTCAACCTTGTGGGTATGATTTGGGTGTGTCTCGCCCAAGACACCTACCTTGGCTTAGTTTTGCCTCGACCATGATGGTCTTGGTGGAGTTGGGTCGAGACAGTGGTCTTCTTGAGGTGTGTCTCAACCTGGGTGTGGTGGTGACTTTTTGTCTCGACCTAGACATGTGCTTTGATGTTGTTTCGACCCCTTTGGAGTGTCTCGACCGAAACCAATGTGTTGGGGAACCTAACTGGTCGATACCCAACATTGGTTGTATCAACATCTCGTGTATGCATCCATATAGTGGTTGCATGTTGGTTACTTTTGTGGACAAGTCCCCTTTGGTGCCTTTAGGTGTTGACACCTCATCTCCACCCTACTTCTCTCCTCCTTGAGTATATAACCTCTTTATTCTCCTTGTGGGTGAACCATTCGGCCCTCCTTCTTCCCCCTCTTGCTTTTGGCTGACCTTGTAGCATGGTGGAGCAAAGAAGGGCTGACTTCAGAGCTTTGGTGGTTGAGCAACCTTGCATGTGGTGTTCTTGAGCTCAATCACCTTCCTTGTGGTTATTCTTGGTGGTTTCTTTTCTTGGTAATTGATTCTACCTTCTTGATCACGTATTTCCCTTTGGAACCCTAACTCCCTTCTTCCTCTATCTTGTCCTTATACTATGGACTATCCATGGTGTACATCATGAGAGAAAACTCCTCATCACAAGGGTCGCATACCATGTTTTGACAAGATGGTATCCAAGTGTGAGGAAGTTTCTTCTCTTTCTCTCTTCTTCTTTTTGGTTTGGCCCAGGGTTTGTTACCCTATTTTCTTGAGCCATCTTTGACCATGGTGTCTTATTCTTCTTGAGGTGCTCTTGTAGCTGAGAGTTGAGCTTTTGGTGGAGCTTCATCTTCCTCCTTGGTGATCGAGAGCTTGGAGCTTGTTCCTCCTCTTAAGAGGGTTATATAACACTCTACCCTCTATATTATTGCACTTTTCTTTACATGCATGTTGTTGTTTCCTCTCTAAAACATGCCCTTAACATGCTAGTAGACAATACCATGCTCTATAACTTGAATGATGAGGGTTATTATGCTTGGTTTGTTTATAATCTGAAACCCTAATTTATGGTACCTGATTTTGAGATGGTGATACAATGGACGGTTTTCTCCTATCTTTTGACCTTGATCTTGAACACATGCATAAGATTCTGGGACCTTAGTGTAACATGGATTTTAGGTTCTCTTTTGGAGGTGTTGAACGTGAGTTTACCTCTCTTTTACATGAGATTCTACATGGGAATTTTCATAGCACATGTTATAAGGGTTTTTTGTGACCCTTTTATGGAAGTTTTCCTCCTTAATGATGGTGGTTTTCTTTTATGTTTATCTTTTTTTATGGTCGTGATAATCTTCTATTTTTACCTCTAAATTCTATGATAATATGTTAGGTGAAGCTATCATGATTTAAGGTTTAAGATTTCAAAATATTCTCATGTAGATTACTCTCTTTCTTAAACCTTAAATTCTTGTGTCTGACTTAGTATGGGTTGGATTTGGTGGTTTTGATACATGCAACATGATTCTTGGTTTCATCATCATGTTTTGGTCCGGTCTTTATGTTTTCTTCAGGTTTATAGTTTGTTACTTTGAGTTTGAAGCTTGTTCTTCTTCCAACTAGTTGGTTTCTTGAAGATTAAGTTGAATTCGGATTTTTAAGGTTTTAATGCCCTTGTTGAATGAAGAATTCCCCCCTATTCATGATGATCTTACATGCACCATGAGCTTTGGTTTTATCAACATGCTAGGTTTTTGGCCAACATGTTTTCCTTGAAGTTTTGAGTGGTCTTCATAGGTGTTGAGGTTTGGTTTTCTCTCTTCTAATGTGGTCTAGTTGTTGATCTTCATGGTGTTTGTTATAGGGTTTGATGATCATGAACATATGTGTGACACCCCGCCATCACCTTAAAAATGAGATGACACGCAAAAATGTGCGGAACCATATATTACTGAAAACACGGGTTAATTAAAACCGATTGCAGAAAACATACATGAGAGAACTTTTGCATCCAGATCCTGCAGAGAAACATGTTATATAAACATTCACAAGCCTTGTTATAGGTACACAGCCTATCAGAACCAGCAGTATTGTCAGCACCAGAGTTCAACACATGTTTATACATACATAACGAGCCACGTACGGCTAGCAGCGGGATATACAAAAAAAATTACAACAGCTAGTCATTGTGAAACGTCATCAAACACCTCCGAGGACCTGAGAGTACAGGGATGACTCTAGGACTCTACTATAAAACCACAAAATAGCAGCATGACCATCTCTTGCCTTCTAATGCTCTTCTTACTGCTCGGCCACAACCTCACGACCACCACCACATATAGAGCGATCACCTAAAAAGGGTGTAAACCAACAGGGTGAGACACACAGTCCCAGCGAGAAACATAACTCCCCGCCGAAACTATAAAACTTCAGAAAGAATTAATGCAATAACAGCAGATAACTGATAAAGCGTATAACAAAAGCAGCATACTGAGCAAGGCTATCATTATCATCAAGCTTACCAAGATATCTGGGAGGCATATAACCAAGTATTTCTTTATAGAACATGATTGACAAGATAAGCTTTATAAGAACTTATCACAAATATAAGGATCGTACACACAACTGCATAGCTCAACTAGATCAGCTATATAAGCAAGGCCTCAATCAAGGTTACATATTTTGCTCTAAGCAAGATATACTTATTCGGATGGATTACATTTTATTATGCCCTGAGGAAGTGAGCCTTCCCTACTCAAATCCAACCATTGGCTGCGAAGCCCAATCCAATGCCATACAAGGTTTAAAGAGATCCGGACTCCATGACCTCACCTCCCCGTGGTCAGTACATGAATCATCAAGCAAGACCGTAGTCTTATGCTTATAGGGCCTCAGCCTCTAGGTTAGCTCTGCAAGCTACCCATATATACATCCGAGCCATGAACGCATCATGCTCATCATCACATATCCTGAGCCATGGGTATGTTCACCATGCTCCATATATCCTGAGTTTGCAACGACAGTTGCACTCAAACCATCCTATTTTAGGCTAGGGGAAATCTCGCATATTCAACAATACGCGCTCCAGGTAATCCCGTGGGATAAACCTATTTCACCATCACCAAATACTAACGATGATGGTTCTATGGCCAGGGAAAACTACATGATATATTCATCTATAATTAATTAGTATATTTTAAGCCAATTGTTGAGGCAATCAAAGTATAAACATAGCCTTATAGGATTACATCATTATTGCCATCATCATACTGTCCTGGGACCTCAATCCCTCATTATATCAACCACTGCCTCTCAAGGCATCATAAGCATGCATCAGCATTCTGGGAATGCATCCCTTATCACATCATCAGAGGATAACATCTCAACTAGGCACTCAGCCTTATATTAGGTCCTCAGACCTATCAACTTGTTGCCTCATTACCATATGGTGCTATTCCAGCACATACATCTCATAGCTCTTACCAGGCCATGAATCCACATGAAATACCTGCATGGTTAGTATACACATTCATAGAGATAATTGAAGCCATCATGGATTAACAGAGTTATCATGCTATCATGTATAAAGCAACATCCATGTAGAAGTCATAGTTTTATCATTAATCATAAACATATATCATGCCATGTACTTGTGATCATAGGCATGTGTCACACCATCATGTGGAGCAACATCATATGCTTCCAAGCTTCCTGGTTTACAACCTATCATTTTAACTCATCATCATATATACAGGATTCAAGGTGATTACATCATATCACTAGTGTTATCATTATAAGCCATATACATTCTGAGTTATCAGAACCCTCACAAAAACTCTTGTAACCCTTACTATAGGTAGTATCGGGAAGGGTGACTACCCTCACCCAAGCCTATCGGCCAAACACAATGGCCAACCCTTACCATCTGCAATGCCTCAGCGTAATGTTGTGTCGGGCAAACACCTACCCGGGCAACGTGCAACCCGTGACGCTCAGCGTCCTTAGGCGAGCAACGATGCATCATGCAACCAGGGCTAGTGCTATATCGTGCACGCCACTACAGGGTGGTATCACCCAAGACCCAATCGCCTACTTAGGGTTAGGCAACTACCATCATTACAATGCCCGAGGCCACCAAACCAGAACGTCTATGGGCAGGGCGACTATAAGGATTCATATCGGCTAACTCAACCGAGGGTGTGTCGTGCTAACACAAACCACAAGCCCGACACAGGGTTACCCATCTTACCCATAACGTTCAAGGGAGGGCTAGGGTGTCGCCCACTTCATAACAAACAAGACCTAAGCACCACAAGAAGGCCTATCGTCCAACTAGGTCAAGCATCTTATATCGGCAACCACGAAGGCATCATCTAGGGTTCTTTGTACAACCATCATATCGGGCACTACTCCATAACGCTCAACACCTCATATCTCGGCCAAGGTATATCGGGCACCAAGCCACCAAGCCCATCATAGCATATCGGCCAAGATCATCACAAGATATAAGGTGTGTCGCCCAAGTTCTATCTCAAGCCAAGAGAACCATACTGGGCGTCAAACCAACCATCTCAACTAGGTGTAATGTTCAAGGGTACAACCCAAGACAAGGCTATCGGGAAGCACTACTTCAAGGTCATATCGTGCAAGGCACAACCCCACAAGGTCATCTTCAACCTCAAACACAAGGGCACCAAACCCTAACTGATCAAGAAGATCGGCTCACCTCTCAACAACCAAGAGAGAGGGGTTTTGCACAACCTCTATCACAAATCGGGCAACCAAAAGGTTCCACCTCAACATAGGTCATCATCTATTCAAAAGCTCACCTCTCAAATCCATGGTGAGAGGAGGGTGTCACCCAAGCAACTAGAATGTAGACTCACCTCTCAACTAAAATGAGAGAGGGGGTATTGCCTACATCACTAGAGCTCAAACTCACTTTTCTAGACCAAGGAGAGAAAGGGGTATTGCTCAACAAGGAAACTCCAAACCATGGTTCGGCCAACTAGGTGTAAAGGCATATAAATCATCAACAACATCAACAACGTCATGCTCACTATATCCATAAGATCAACAACATGTACTAGAGCAAGAAACATAACATGCAAGGGTCGATCATCAACATATATGAAACATGCAACATAGAGAAGGTAGTATAGCTAGGGTTATAAGTTATGTAACCCACCTTAAGAAAAACTCATCAAGCTCCAAAGCTCCAAGCTCTAGTTCCTAGCTCACCACTTCGGCCACCTCAAGAAAAGGAACAAGGATCATAACCACCATGGCCGAAGGGTAGGCAAGATGGAGAAGAAGATGCTAAGGAGAGAGGGAAGATGCTTACCAAGGAACAAGACCCACCTAGGGTTTAGCCAACAAGCTAAAGGAAGAAGAAGAGATCTCCACCAAGGGAAAGAATCGGCCACCAACTTCTCCAAGGAAGGTGTGTCGTGCACACAAGGAGGGGAGAGCAACAAAAGAGCTAAAGGGCTCCCAAGGAAGAGAAAGGCAAGGCATATATAGATGAGGGTCAAGGTTAAACCAAAGCAAGGTGTCACCTTACCAAGGGACACTTGTCCACACGTTTACCACCTTGCAAAACACATGCACATGCCATGCCACCACTCAACCAAGGTTCGGCCACATGTCCAAGCTAGGGTGACACAACCAAAGCAAGGAGGTCAAACAAGGTCAAAGGTCGACACACTCCATCCATGGCTGACACACCCCCATGGGTGATACCCCATGGCCGACACAAAGCATCCTTGCCTGATACAGGGCTCAACCAAGCAAGGCAAGGCCCAAACAAGAAAAAACAAGGCCCAAAAGAGCTCAACCAAGCCCAAGACAACTCAAGGCACGAGCCCAAACCTTCCTCTCAACTCTAGAGGAAGCAAAGAGAGAAAGACATCTCTCAAGGTGACAAACTTTCTCTTCAACCCTAACTCAGGTTATTTTGCAAGTAGCACCTCCAGCTTCTCAACTAAGCAAACCCTAATCACCACTAAAGGTGATTAGCAAGCAACCAAACACAAGGTTTAGGCAAAACAAACAGGGTAAGCCCAAAATGAAGGTTTGGGTCCTTACAAGCCATAAACCTCTACAAAGGGATTTCATCCCCAAAATCTGAAGAGAAAAGTGAGGGATACTTCCGCCTCATCTCTTCCTCAAGCTCCCACATGGCTTCCTCAACACCACGATGATGCCAAGAACCTTCACAAGAACCAGGTCCTTCCTCTTCAGCTTCTTTACTCTTCTATCAAGGATCGCCACCGGACCCTCCTCATAGGTCATGTCTTCATCAAGCTCAACCTCAACTAGTTGTATCACTGTCCCTGTGTCTGGATGACTTTTCTTCAACATGCTGACATGGAAAACCGGATGTAACCTGTGTAACTCTGGTGGCAACTCTAACTTGTAAGCTACCCTACCAACATGTTCTATTACCGGGTATGGCCCCATATACCTGGGTGCCAGTTTGCCTTTCTGACCAAACCTCAGCATGCCTTTCCAAGGTGAGACCTTGAGATACACTTTGTCTCCCACTTGAAACTCTAAAGGTCATTGGTGATTGTCTGCATAAGACTTTTGTCTGTCTGGTGTTGCTTTCAACTGTTGTTGTATCACTCTGATCTTCTCTGTTGTCTGCTGCACTAACTCGGGACCCAAAACCTGATATTCACTAGACTCATACCAGCATAAAGGGGATCTGCACTTCCTTCCATATAGAGCCTCATAAGGAGCCATGTCAATGCTCCGCTGATAACTATTATTGTAAGCAAACTCTATCAAACTGAGATGTATGTCCCAACTACCTAGGAACTGCAAAACACAAGCGCAGAGAAGATCTTCCAAAGTCTGAATAGTCCTTTCAGACTGTCCATCTGTCTATGGGTGGAAGGCAGTACTGAACCTCAACTGCATTCCCAACGCTTTGTGTAACTGTTCTCAGAAACGACTTGTGAATTGGGGACCTCTGTCGGAGACTATCGTTGTCGGTACACCGTGCAAATGCACTATCTCGTCTACATACACCTGAGCAAGCTTCTCTGTTGTATATGTCGTGTTTACCGGTATGAAATGAGCAGATTTTGTCAACCTGTCCACTATTACCCAAATGGAATCATGATTCCTAGCTGTCTTTGGTAGACCAACTATGAAGTCCATGGTTATATGATCTCATTTCCATTATGGTATCGGCATAGGTTGCAACGTACCTGCTAGCTTCTGATGCTCAACTTTAACTTGCTGACATACTGCACACTTAGCCACAAACTCAGCTACATCCTTCTTCAAGCCAGACAACCAATACAAGTCCTTCATATTATGATACATCTTGGTGACTCCTGGATTCATAGCATACATCGACGTGTGTGCTTCCTTGAGCACTAGCTTTCTTAAATTATCACCATCGGGGACCACCATTCTACCATGATAGAAAACTAGTCCATCCTCAGACTCATTGAACCCATCATGCTTTTCGCTGCCAAGCTCTGACCTGATCAACTACACTGTATCATCTGCTTAATGTGCGTCTTTGATCTGCTGTCTCAGTGTAGGCTTGACTTGCATCTGTGCCAACAGTCCTGCCAATAAGGAAACTTCCAACTGCACATTCATCTGCGGCAAGGAGACAAACATATCTCGCCTATGACATACCAAGGAACTCAACTGTGCCTTCTTTGTGGAGAGAGAAGAAGACTTTCTGTTAAGCACATCAGCTACCACATTTTCCTTACCATGATGATACTTAATAGTGCAATCATAATCGTTGATTAGCTCCATCCAATGACGTTGTCGCATATTCAACTCACTCTGTGAAAAGATATACTTCAAGTTCTTGTGATCTGTAAAGATCTGACACACCTCCCCATAGAGATAGTGTCTCCAAATCTTTAACGCATGGACCATCGCAGCCAACTCCAAATCATGTGTCAGATAGTTCTCCTCATGTTTCTTAAGCTGTCGCGAAGCAAAAGAAACCACATGATCCTCCTGCATCAACACGCAACCTAAGCCTTTCTTGGAAGCATCGCAGAAAACAACATAGCCCTTCCCAGGCTCTAGAAGCACTAGCACTGGAGTACTAGTCAGCTTCTCCTTCAAACTTTGGAAAGTTTGCTAACAATGATCATCCCAGACAAAAGGTACATCCTTCCTGGTCAACTTTGTCATCGGCAACGCGATCACACTTAAGTCCTTTATAAACCTCCGGTAGTATCCTACCAAACCCAGAAAACTACAAACTTCTGTCGGCGTCTTTGGTTGCTCCCAATCTGCAACCGACTCCACCTTCTTAGGGTCCACTCTGACTCCTTCTGTAGATATCACGTGACCCAGGAATGTCACTTCCTTCAACCAGAACTCACATTTGCTGAACTTGGCATACAAGTGATGTTGGCGAAGAAGATTCAACGCTTGTCGAAGATGTTGTTCATGCTCTTGACTGTCCCGACTGTAGATCAAGATGTCATCTATGAAGACTACAACAAACTAATCTAGAAATGGACGGAACACTCAGTTCATCAGATCCATGAAAGCAGCAGGTGCATTAGTTAGCCCAAATGGCATAACCACAAACTCAAAGTGACCATACCTCATCCTAAACGCTGACTTAGGTATGTCATCCGCCTTAATCCTCAACTAATGATATCCAGACCATAGATCGATCTTTGAGAACACTGTAGCACCACGCAACTGATCGAACAGATCGTCTATCCTCGGCAATGGGTACTTATTCTTGATCGTGACTTTGTTCAACTACTGGTAATCTATACATAGCCACATCGATATGTCCTTCTTCTTAACAAATAGCACTAGAGCACCCCAAGGTGACGTGCTTGGTCGGATTAAACCTTTCTCCAACAACTCTTGTAACTGCTTCTTCAGTTCTGCCATCTCTGCTGGAGCCATCCTATACGGTGTCTGTGCAACTGGCTGCGTTCCTGGTACCAGATTGATCTCAAAATCAATCTCTCATGGTGGGGGAACAGTGAGGAACTTATTAGGAAACAAATCCGCAAACTCTCGGACAACCGTCACCTCTTCAAGGCTAGGACCTTTCGCCTTGGTATCCATAACGTGAGCTAAGAACGCTCTACAACCTTACCACAACAACTTCTCTGCTACCATAGCTGACACTAAACAGGTCGGAAGAATCTTCCTGTCTCCTTGGAAGATCCACTTCTCACCTCCGTCATCAAACACTGCCTGCTTGGAACCACAGTCCAACACAACCTTATACTTTTATAAGGTATCCATCCCAAGGATCACATCGAATCCATGCATATCAAGTGGTATAAGATCCACTTGTATATTGTGTCCCGAAAAAGATAAGACACAAGATAGACACTCCTCTCGAAGCATCGAGGAACCATCGAGTGGGGTTTCTAACAATAGGCTATCTTTCTTACAACTAACAGGTAAAGGACAACTATCAAGCAGACTATGTGCGATAAAAGAGTGTGTAGCACTGGGGTCAACCAAAACAGATACAAAGCAAGAAGAAGACAAATCAGAATGAAATAACTACATCTGACCTGTCACCACTCACGGGTTGACTATCGCCTCCAGCTGACTCATAGCATAGAATCGAGTTGTTGCTTGTTGTCCACGTCCTCTGCTTCCTTGAGCAGACGATCCCACTTGCGACGCTTGACCGCGTCCTCTCCCTCTGCTACCACTGGGTTGTTGTCTGTCTGACCCTTGTTGACTCTGTCTTGGTTGTTGTGTTACTTCAGCGTCTCTTCTTGGGCAATTTGATTTTAAATGCCCAGTTTGTCCACAGTGATAACATGACCTGCCTTCTTCCTGCAACCTAGATGGCCATGTTACTGCCACAGAAGTTGTACTATGTGCCTTCGACGGTGAAGAAACATAACATCTTCCCTTACTAGGAGACCACTGAGATGGTGCATGAGAACTCTGCATCACAGAAGGTGTCGAAAACCTTGGCTTCTTGAAGCCGCCAGATCTCTGTCCTTGGAACTGAGCAGGCCTTTTCCTAGTCATGGATTCCTTTTTCTCCCTGATAGACCGTTCAATCCTGCGGACGGACTCCACGAACGTGGCAAACCGCTCTCAATTTTCCAAAGCAGCTGCAGGTGTCGAAAACTCTGCACTCAAACCTTTCTCAAACTGCCTGATCCTCTCATCATCTGTTACTGCCATGTGAGGACAAAACCTCAGCAAATCCATGAACTTGGCTTCATACTCGGTGATGCTCATCGATCCTTGGCGTAGACGCTCAAACTGGTTGATCTTCTCGTCCATATACATCTTTGGGAAGTATCTGCTGACGAACTCTCGCCGGAAAACCTCCCAATCGATCTCCTCACCGGGTCGCTTCTCCTCCTCGATGGCCCACCATTGTCCAGCACTACCCTTCAGAAGGTAGACAGCGTGCTTGACTTTGTCTGCTTCGGGGATATCAAGGATCCAGAAGGCCTTCTCGAGACCTGTCTGCCACAGATCTACATCTGATGGATCAGTCATTCCAGCATAATCCGAAGCTCTGACTCGGCGAAGCCGCTCAAAGGTCTTCCCAATACCCGATGTTTCACCATGGGGAGCATGTGCTCTTGGCTGAGGCATTGGCAACCTTTCCACCATGTGGTTCATCGTAGCCATCAACTGCCCCATAAGCTGTTGGTAGGCAGGATTTTCGAGAATGGCTGGGTCAAGTTGGGGGACCTCAGGCACCCAATCTTCATGTGCATGCCCTCCTGCTCCATCAACTAATGCAACATCGCTGCTCTCGGCAGCATGTTCTTCATGGTTTCCAGACATCTTTAAGCTTTATCTTATGTTGAGGGTAGAAGGTTATTGTAAGAAAATATAGAAAAACTCACCATAACAGACGCAAATCTAGTCCTAGATCCCTGTAGACTCAGTGAACCTAGAGCTCTGATACCAAACCAACTATGACACCCCGCCATCACCTTGACAATGGGATGACACGCGAAAACGTGCAGAACCATATATTACTGAAAACACGAGTTAATTAAAACCGATTGTAGAAAACATACATGAGAGAACTTTTGCATCCAGATCCTGCAGAGAAACATGTTATATAAACATTAACAAGCCTTGCTATAGGTACACAGCTTATCGGAACCAGCAGTACTGTCAGCACCAGAGTTCAACACTTATTTATACATACATAACGAGCCACGTACGGCCAGCAGCAGGATATACAAAAAAAATTACAACAACTAGTCATCGTGAAACATCGTCAAACACCTCCGAGGACCTGAGAGTACAGGTATGACTCTAGGACTCTACTACAAAACCATAAAACAGCAACATGACCATCTCTTGCCTTCTAATGCTCTTCTTGCTGCTCGGCCGCAACCTCACGACCACCACCACGTCTAGAGCGATCACCTAAAAAGGGTGTAAACCAGCGGGGTGAGACACACAGTCTCAGTGAGAAACATAACTCCCTGCCAAACTATAAAACTTCATAAAGACTTAATGCAATAATAACAGATAATTGATAAAGTGTATAACAAAAGCAGCATACTGAGCAAGGCTATCATTATCATCAAGCTTACCAAGATATCCGGGAGGCATATAACCAAGTATTTCTTTATGGAACATGATTGACAAGATAAGCTTTATAAGAACTTATCACAAATATAAGGATCGTACACACAACTGCATAGCTCAACTAGATCAGCTATATAAGTAAGGCCTCAATCAAGGTTCCGTATTTTGCTCTAAGCAAGATATACTTATTCGGCTAGATTACATTTTATTATGCCCTGCGGAAGTGAGCCTTCCCTGCTCAAATCCAACCATTGGCTGTGAAACCTAATCTGATGCCATACAAGGTCTAAAGAGATCCGGACTCCATGACCTCACCTCCCCATGGTCAGTACACGAATCATCAAGCAAGACCGCAGTCTTATGCTTATAGGGCCTCAGCCTCTGGGTTAGCTCTGCAGGCTACCCATATATACATCTGAGCCATGAACGCATCATGCTCATCATCACATATCCTGAGCCATGGGTCTGTTCACCATGATCCATATATCCTAAGTATGCAACCACAGTTACACTCAAACCCTCTTATTTTAGGCTAGGGGAAACCTCGCATATTAAACAATATGCGCTCCAGGTAATCCCGCAAGATAAACCTATTTCACCATCACCAAATACTGATAATGATGGTTCTATGGCCAGGGCAAACTACATGATATATTCCTCTATAATTAATTAGTATATTTTAAGCCAATTGTTGAGGCAATCAAAGTATAAACATAGCCTTATAGGATTACATCATTATTGCCATCATCATACTGTCCTGGGACCTCAATCCCTCATTATATCAACCACTGCCTCTCAAGGCATCATAAACATGCATCAACATTCTGGGAATGCATCCCTTATCTCATCATCAGAGGATAACATCTCAACTAGGCACTCAGTCTTATATCAGGTCCTTAGACCTATCAACTTGTTGCCTCATTACCATATGGTGCTATTCCAGCACATACATCTTGTAGCTCTTACCAGGCCATGAATCCACATGAAATACATGCATGGTTAGTATACACATTCATAGAGATAACTGAAGCCATCATGGATTAATAGAGTTATCATGCTATCATGTATAAAGCAACATCCATGTAGAAGTCATAGTTTTATCATTAATCATAAACATATATCATGCCTCATACTTGTGATCATAGGCATGTGTCACACCATCATGTGGAGCAACATCATATGCTTCCAAGCTTCTTGGTTTACAACCTATCATTTTAACTCATCATCATATATATAGGATTCAAGATTATTACATCATATCACTAGTGTTATCATTATAAGCCATATACATTCCGAGTTATCAGAACCCTCACAAAAACTCTTGTAACCCTTACTATAGGTAGTATCGGGCAGGGTGACTACCCTCACCCAAGCCTATCGGCCAAGCACAACGGCCAACCCTTACCATCTACAATGCCTCAGCGTAACGCTGTGTCGGGCAACACCTACCCAGGCAACGCGCAACCCGTGATGCTCAGCGTCCTTAGGCGAGTGACGATGTGTCGTGCAACTAGGGCTGGTGTTATATCGTGCACGCCACTACAGGGTGGTATCACCCAAGACCCAATCGCCTACTTAGGGTTAGGCAACTACCATCATCACAACGCCCGAGGCCACCAAACCATAACATCCATGGGCAGGGCGACTATAAGGATTCATATCAGCTAACTCAACTGAGGGTGTGTCGTGCTAACACAAACCACAAGCCCGACACAGGGTTACCCATCTTACCCATAACATTCAAGGGAGGGCTAGGGTGTCGCCCACTTCATAACAAATAAGACCTAAGCACCACAAGAAGGCCTATCATCCAACTAGGTCAAGCATCTTATATCGGCCACCACTAAGGCATCATCTAGGGTTCTTTGTACAACCATCATATCGGGCACTACTCCATAATGCTCAACACCTCATATCTCGGCCAAGGTATATCGAGCACCAAGCCACCAAGCCCATCATATCATATCGGCCAAGATCATCACAAGATATAAGGTGTGTCTCCTAAGTTCTAATTCAAGCCAAGAGAACAATATTAGGCGTCAAACCAACCATCTCAACTAGGTGTAATGGTCAAGGGTACAACCCAAGACAAGGCTATCGGGCAGCACTACTTTAAGGTCATATCATGCAAGGCACAACCCCACAAGGTCATCTTCAACCTCAAGCACAAGGGCACCAAACCCTAACTGATCAAGAAGATCGGCTCACCTCTCAACAACCAAGAGAGAGGGGTTTTGCACAACCTCTATCAAAAATTGGGCAACCACAAGGATCCACCTCAACATAGGTCATCATCTATTCAAAAGCTCACCTCTCAAATCCATGGTGAGAGGAGGGTGTCACCCAAGCAACTAGAATGTAGACTCACCTCTCAACTAAAATGAGAGAAGGGTATTGCCTACATCACTAAAGCTCAAACTCACTTTTCTAGACCAAGGAGAGAAAGGGGTATTGCTCAACAAGGAAACTCCAAACCATGGTTCGGCCAACTAGGTGTAAAGGCATATAAACCATCAACAACATCATGCTCACTATATCCATAAGATCAACAACATGTACTAGAGCAAGAAACATAACATGCAAGGGTCGATCATCAACATATATGAAACATGCAACATAGAGAAGGTAGTATAGCTAGTGTTAGAAGTTATGTAACCCACCTTAAGCAAAATTCTTCAAGCTCCAAAGCTCCAAGCTCTAGCTCCTAGCTCCTAGCTCCTAGCTCACCACTTCGGCCACCTCAAGAAAAGGAACAAGGATCATAACCACCATGGACGAAGGGTAGGCAAGATGGAGAAGAAGATGCTAAGGAGAGAGGGAAGATGCTTACCAAGGAATAAGACCCACCTAGGGTTCAGCCAACAAGCTAAAGGAAGAAGAAGAGATCTCCATCAAGGGAAAGGATCGGCCACCAACTTCTCCAAGGAAGGTGTGTCATGCACACAAGGAGGGGAGAGCAACAAAAGAGCGAAAGGGCTCCCAAGGAAGAGAAAGGCAAGGCATATATAGATGAGGGTCAAGGTTAAACCAAGGCAAGGCGTCACCTTACCAAGGGACACTTGTCCACACGTTTACCACCTTGCAAAACACATGCACATGCCATGCCACCACTCAACCAATGTTCAGCCACATGTCCAAGCTAGGGTGACACAACCAAAGCAAGGAGGTCAAACAAGGTCAAAGGCTGACACACTCCATCCATGGCCGACACACCCCCATGGGTGATACCCCATGGCCGACACAAAGCATCCTTGCCCGATACAGGGCTCAACCAAGCAAGGCAAGGCCCAAACAAGGGAAAACAAGGCCCAAAAGAGCTCAACCAAGCCCAAGACAACTCAAGGCACGAGCCCAAACCTTCCTTTCAACTCTAGAGGAAGCAAAGAGAGAGAAAGACATCTCTCAAGGTGACAAACTTGCTCTTCAACCCTAACTCAGGTTGTTTTGCAAGTAGAACCTCTAGCTTCTCAACTAAGCAAACCCTAATCACCACTAAAGGTGATTAGCAAGTAACCAAACACAAGGTTTAGGCAAAACAAACAGGGTAAGCCCAAAATGAAGGTCAGGGTCCTTACAAGCCATAAACCTCTACAAAGGGATTTCATCCCCGAAATCTGAAGAGAAAAGTGAGGGATACTTCCACCTCATCTCTTCCTCAAGATCCCATGTGGCTTCCTCAACACCACGATGATGCCAAAGAACCTTCACAAGAACCAGGTCCTTCCTCTTTAGCTTCTTTACTCTTCTGTCAAGGATCGCCACCGGACCCTCCTCATAGGTCACGTCTTCATCAAGCTCAACCTCAACTGGTTGTATCATTGTCCCTGTGTCTGGATGACTTTTCTTCAACATGCTGACATGGAACATCGGATGTAACTTGTGTAACTCTGGTGGAAGCTCTAACTTGTAAGCTACCCTGCCAACACGTGCTATTACCGGGTATGGCCCCATATACCTGGGTGCCAGTTTGCCTTTCTGACCAAACCTCAGCATGCCTTTCCAAGGTGAGACCTTGAGATACACTTTGTCTCCCACTTGGAACTCTAAAGGTCGTCGGAGATTGTCTGCATAAGACTTCTGTCTGTCCGGTGCCGCTTTCAACTATTGTTGTATCACTCTGATCTTCTCTATTGTCTGCTACACTAACTCAGGACCCAAAAGTTGATATTCACCAGACTCATACCAGCATAAAGGGGATCTGCACTTCCTTCCATATAGAGCCTCATAAGGAGCCATGTCAATACTCCTCTGATAACTATTATTGTAAGCGAACTCTATCAAACTAAGATGTATGTCCCAACTGCCTAGGAACTGCAAAACACAAGCTCAGAGAAGATCTTCCAAAGTCTAAATAGTCCTTTCAGACTGTCCATCTGTCTGTGGGTGGAAGGCAGTACTGAACCTCAACTGCGTTCCCAACACTTTGTGCAACTGTTCCCAGAAACGACTTATGAACTGGGGACCTCTGTCGGAGACTATCGTTGATGGTACACTGTGAAAATGCACTATCTCGTCTACATACACTTGAGCAAGCTTCTATGTTGTATATGTCGTGTTTACCGGTATGAAATGAGCAGATTTTGTCAACCTGTCCACTATTACCCAAATGGAATCATGATTCCTAGCTATCTTTGGTAGACCAACTACGAAGTACATGTTTATATGATCCCATTTCCATTGTGGTATCGACATAGGTTGCAACGTACCTACTGGCTTCTGATGCTCAACTTTAACTTGCTGACATGCTGCACACTTAGCCACAAACTCAGCTACATCCTTCTTCAAGCCAGACCACCAATACAAGTCCTTCAGATTATGATACATCTTGGTGACTCCTGGATGCATAGCATACATCAACGCGTGTGCTTCATCGAGCACTAGCTTTCTTAAATTATCACCATCGGGGACCACCATTCTACCATGATAGCAAACTAGTCCATCCTCGAACTCATTGAACCCATTACGCTTTTCGCTGCCAAGCTCTGATCTGATAAATTGTACTATATCATCTGCTTGTTGTGCATCTTTGATCTGCTGTCTTAGCGTAGGCTTGACTTGCATCTGTGCCAACAGTCCTGCCAACAAGGAAACTTCCAACTGCACATTCATCTTCCGTAAGGAGACAAACATATCTCGCCTATAACATACCAAGGAACTCAATTGTGACTTCTTTGTGGAGAGAGAAGAAGACTTTCTGCTAAGCGCATCAGCTACCACATTTGCCTTACTAGGATGATACTTAATGGTGCAATCATAATCATTGATTAGCTCCATCCAACGACATTGTCGCATATTCGTCTCACTCTGCGAAAAGATATACTTCAAGTTCTTGTGATCTGTAAAGATCTGACACACCTCCCCATAGAGATAGTGTCTCCAAATCTTTAACGCATGGACCACTGCTGCCAACTCCAAATCATGTGTCAGATAGTTCTCCTCATGTTTCTTAAGCTATCACGAAGCAATAGAAACCACATGATCCTCCTGCATCAACACGCAACCTAAGCCTTTCTTGGAAGCATCGCAGAAAACAACATAGCCCTTCCCAGGCTTTGGAAGCACTAGCACTGGAGCACTAGTCAGCTTCTCCTTCAAACTTTGGAAATTTTGCTGACAATGATCATCCCAGATAAAAGGTACATCCTTCCAGGTCAACTTTGTCATCGGCAATGCGATCACACTGAAGTCCTTTATAAACCTCCGGTAGTATCCTGCCAAACCCAGAAAACTATGAACTTATGTCAACGTCTTTGGTTTCTCCCAATCTGCAACCGACTCCACCTTCTTAGGGTCCACTCTGACTCCTTCTGCAGATATCACATGACCCAGGAATACCACTTCCTTCAACCAGAACTCACATTTGCTGAACTTGGCATACAACTGATGTTGGCGAAGAAGATTCAACGGTTATCGAAGATGTTGTTCATGCTCTTGACTGTCCTGACTATAGATCAAGATGTCATCTATGAAGACTACAACAAACTGATCTAGAAACGGACAGAACACTCGGTTCATCAGATCCATGAAAGCAGCATGTGCATTTGTTAGCCCAAATGACATAACCACAAACTCAAAGTGACCATACCTTGTCCTAAACGCTTACTTAGGTATGTCATCCACCTTAATCCTCAACTGATGATATCCAGACCATAGATCGGTCTTTGAGAACACTGTAGCGCCATGCAACTGATCGAACAGATCGTCTATCCTCGGCAACAGGTACTTATTCTTGTTCGTGACTTTGTTCAACTGTCGGTAATCTATACATAGACGCATCGATCTGTCCTTCTTCTTAACAAACAGCACTGGAGCACCCCAAGTTGACGTGCTTGGTCGGATGAAACCTTTCTCCAACAACTCTTATAACTGCTTCTTCAGTTTGGCCATCTCTTCTGGAGTCATCCTATACGGTGTCTGTGCAACTGGATGCATTCCTGGTACCAGATTGATCTCAAAATGAATCTCTCGGGGTGGGGGAACACCAAGGAACTTATTAGGAAACACATCCGCAAACTCTCGGACAACCGTCACCTCTTCAAGGCTAGGACCTTTCGCCTTGGTATCCATAACGTGAGCTAAGAACTCTCGACAACCTTGCCGTAACAACTTCTCCGCTACCATAGCTGACACTAAACAGGTCAGAAGAATCTTCCTATCTCCTTGGAAGATCCACTTGTCACCTCTGTCATCAAACACTTCCTGCTTGGAACCACAATCCAAAACAACCTTATACTTTTCTAAGGTATCCATCCCAAGGATCACATCGAATCCATGCATATCAAGGGCTCTCAAGGAAGAGAAAGGCAAGGCATATATAGATGAGGGTCAAGGTTAAACCAAGGCAAGGTGTCACTTTACCAAGGGACACTTGTCCACCTGTTTACCACCTTGCAAAACACATGCACATGCCATGCCACCACTCAACCAAGGTTCGGCCACATGTCCAAGCTAGGGTGACACAACCAAAGCAAGGAGGTCAAACAAGGTCAAAGTCCGACACACTCCATCCATGGCCGACACACCCCCATGGGTGATACCCCATGGCCGACACAAAGCATCCTTGCCTGACACAGGGGTCAACCAAGCAAGGCAAGGCCCAAACAAGGGAAAACAAGGCCCAAAAGAGCTCAAACAAGCCCAAGACAACTCAAGGCACGAGCCCAAACCTTCCTCTCAACTCTAGAGGAAGCAAAGAGAGAGAAAGACATCTCTCAAGGTGACAAACTTTCTCTTCAACCCTAACTCAGGTTATTTTGCAAGTAGCACATCCAGCTTCTCAACTAAGCAAACCCTAATCACCACTAAAGGTGATTAGCAAGCAACCAAACACAAGGTTTAGGCAAAACAAATAGGGTAAGCCCAAAACGAAGGTCAGGGTCCTTGCAATATGACTTTTGAGCAGAGTGATGCTTGGTTTTCCTACTGTCTAACCTTTGTTTTGGTTGACACATCTATCCTCCTTGATGTTTTGGTTGTGACCATGTGTTGGTCTTGGTCGAGACACCTTTGTGTTGTTTGGGTTGAGACATATGTGTAGGTTGATGCTTTGGTCGAGACATACTTTGATGTTGCTCATGACATGTTTGAAGCTTTGGCTTGGTCGTGACACTTGCTTGGGCTTTTGGGGTGTCAGTCGTGATGACTAGATAGTCTCAGTCGAAATGTCTCAATGGCCTTTGGGCATGAGGTTGCTTGTAAGGCTTTTGTTTTGGTTGTAACATATGTTTTGGGTGTTGGTCGAGACACCTGCCTCGTTGTGGTCGAGACATATTTGGATGAGTGAGTCAAGACACTTAGTTTGTTTCGGTCGTGATAGTATTGTGTGTCCCGGTGAGACACCTGTTTTGAGGTGGTCTAGACATCTGTTGTGAGGATAGTCGAGATGCCTGTTGTGAGGTGGTCGAGACATCCACTGTGTGAGTTCCATGGTCATGACACCATGTTTGTTGTGTGGTCGATACACTCACTTGAGTGCAAGGTGATGACACATACATAACACAATGAGATGGTACACATACGCATGTACATAATGTTGATAGTTAGGTATGTTGATACTTAGTGTTGTTGACATAATACCTTGATCAGGTTTAATTGATGATGTCCTTACCCTAGTATGCTCCAAGAAATTAGGAAGTGACATATCTAGGGTTTGTTGATTGATTTATGATATGAAACCCTAATCAGCCATACATGTAACCCTAAGCCTAATGTTAGTAAATATGATGTGTTTGCATGTCTCATATGAAGAGGTTACCACATCATGATATTCCCTCTCCTACTTGTATGATTCTAACCTTGCATGTTGAATGTGTGCCATGGCTTTTGTATGCTATGGTGGTGATTATATGACACAAGGTGATGGCTATGAGCCTTGATGAGACATGATGAGATCTTATGGATGTAATGGTCTTATGACATGGTGAAGGCTTAATGCCTATTGTGAGGTGATATCCTCTAGTGATAAGATTGAGAGATTGATATCCCGTAGTGATGTGACATGAGTGATAGCTTTGTATGGTTGTGTGACATTGGTCATGGCCTTGTGAATGACAGTGCTACATGTATCATGTGGTGCTGATGTAACTAGTTCACACCTTATACATTTTATATCTTTTGATGTTGCTTTATGCCCTTATCTTTATAGAGTTTGTTTGGAATTTGTACATTATAACTTGATTGATGCTAAAAGACACTCAATATGCATAATTAATAAAGTGAAACCCTTATCATGTATGTGCCATGTGCCATAGATCCATTCTAGTGTCAGTCCTAGTATTGGATGGTGAAACGAGTCATTCCTATAGGAAACTCAGAGTGCATATTTTTGAATATGTGGGGGTGCAAGTCGAATATCTCCTTGCATCCACAACTATAGGTTGTGTGAGACAGCCATGCATGGGTTGTTCTCCTAGTTATTGATGGCCATGCGTGAGTCAATCCTTTCTTTTAAGAATGCCCATGTGTGAGCATGTTCTTCTAGTGTCGTGACCTATACCAAGCGGGCTTGGTTATTTATATAGATGGCCATGCGTGAGCCAATCCTTCAGTTTGACTATATGTCATTGTTAAGAACAAAAAGGATGAACTTTGCATGTAATTAGTTTAATTTAGAATTCCATGTACATAAACGAGCTTTAATGGGCCTTGAAACCCTAATGTTAGTCATTATGACTCTTAATGGCTTTAATTGTTCAAATTCATGAATAAAGATGAGATACAATAGTTCAAAGCTATTTTGAGTATAAAAGTTCCTAATTGTAGATAAATACCCTTAATATGATAATTAGGGTTTTTCTAATGGATAAAGGTGGAATTAATGATAAATAGAGTTCATATGTGAATTAGACCCTAATGAACTAAGATTTGTTAATTTGAAGGAAACCAAAGGTGATAATTGGGCCTAATGATCTTGTCATGAATTAAAAGGATAAAAATGGTAGTTTTAATGTAAAAGAGGCATAATAGGCTTAATTGATGGTTAATTGTGCCTTTAATCTGAAATTAAGGTTATATGTTGTTAAAAGGTAACCTTAATATCTTTCATGAAGAGTAGATGAGATAATTAGGGTTCGTGAGTAATTGTATAAATTTGGGGTTTAAAATAGTAAAATGAAGAGAAACCCTAATTGCAATGGAAACCCTAAAAGTGGACTAGAAACCCTAGGAAGCGAGCTAGGTTTAATAGATCTTGATGGCATGATCAATGATAGGAAATTGTATGCATATTTCAGGATCTCTTTGTGTGCTTGCTTGCCTATTGGATTTCTTGCATTGATTGGATTACTTCTGTCTCAAATCAGCCTGATAGGTATGTGGTTAATTATGGTTAATCGCATTAGTTTCCCGAAGAGTTTCTCGGATGATTCATCACATTGAATGCAACCTATCAGTTTGGATGTTCATACTTGCAAATTATGAAGTCACTATGGTTATCACGATTATAAATGAGTGTGTATTCTCTCACCTATATGCCACCTTGATGGATGATGCAAAAAGGTCAAGCCCAGGAGGGAAGACCAATGGGCACCATGAGTGGTGACCCCAGACACCAAGCTCAGGAATGAGAAGGTGGTCTATGTTGCATGAGTAATGGGCACCATGAGAGGTGACCCCAGGCACCAAGCTCGGGATTGAGAAGGTGGCCTTAAGTCAATGGCAAAAGAGAAACCCTAGAGGGGGTATTCTAGGGTTAGGGCAGAAGCGGTGGAGAATGACACACTAAAAGCGTAATTTGGCTTGTTAATTAACTTGATTGTGATAATTAGATTGTTAGCCATATTTGTGAAATTTTGGTTGTCCCCACATACCGACATGTTCTTATATGCTGACCGGTGTTTTGTTTGTTAGCGTTTTAGGTACAACCCTGAAAAGCACAAATAGTAAAGTGGCATTTGTGGAATTAAATAAGAATTAAAGAACACAGGAGGATTAGTTAGAATAGACTCCAGATGTGGATAGAAGTAGAGATCCAAGTTTTTGAAAAAGGTATGCAAAGTTTTATTTTATACCAGATTTCAGTTTCATTCGGTAGAATTTCATAAT
The DNA here is from genome assembly GCA_963693085.1 of Alisma plantago-aquatica. Classification (NCBI taxonomy): domain Eukaryota; kingdom Viridiplantae; phylum Streptophyta; class Magnoliopsida; order Alismatales; family Alismataceae; genus Alisma; species Alisma plantago-aquatica. The sequence goes on from OY856413.1 coordinate 629,532,600, forward strand.
TATTACTGATTATTTGTTGAACCTTTGATCCTGTTAATTGGGATAACGGCTCTAACCTTCGGGTCTCCCTTAATTGGGGGTTATCGGGAGGTGGGGTAGTTACATGGGCCAACCCTACTTGTTTGGCTTTATTATGTGCTTAGAACCTTTCTCTAATCCTTTGAGATGCTTCTAAATCTTGAGGAAAGCTTAAGTTTCCAGTTTGATTTTGTTTAGATGATGTTTGCGCTTTTTGTGCTTGTTTTGATTCAAACTACAATTTACCCAATTAAGAAGGCTATCTTGCAATTTACCACACCTAGAGTGTACCTTCCCTTCATTGGCCTCATTATAGAGAATTTGGTGCTTTGGGGTGCCTTGTTTGAGCCTTGGATGAGTGGTGACATCACCAGAGGTGATTAGGGTTTCTAGGGTTTGCTTGACGTCGACCCTATGAACTTGGTTGAAGTGTAGTGGACCCTTGTCTCGACCTTGTGGGTATGATTTGGGTGTGTCTCGCCCAAGACACCTACCTTGGCTTAGTTTTGCCTCGACCATGATGGTCTTGGTGGAGTTGGGTCGAGACAGTGGTCTTCTTGAGGTGTGTCTCAACCTGGATGTGGTGGTGACCTTTTGTCTCGACCTAGACATGTGCTTTGATGTTGTTTCGACCCCTTTAGAGTGTCTCGATCGAAACCAATGTGTTGGGGAACCTAACTGGTCGATACCCAACATTGGTTGTATCAACATCTCGTACATGCATCCATATAGTGGTTGCATGTTGGTTACTTTTTTGGACAAGTCCCCTTTGGTGCCTTTATGTGTTGACACCTCATCTCCACCCTACTTCTCTCCTCCTTGAGTATATAACCTCTTTATTCTCCTTGTGGGTGAACCATTCAACCCTCCTTCTTCCCACTCTTGCTTTTGGCTGACCTTGTAGCATGGTGGAGCAAAGAAGGGCTAACTTCGGAGCTTTGGTGGTCGAGCAACCTTGCATGTGGTGTTCTTGAGCTCAATCACCTTCCTTGTGGTTATTCTTGGTGGTTTCTTTTCTTGGTAACTGATTCTACCTTCTTGATCACGTATTTCCCTTTGGAACCCTACCTCCCTTCTTCCTCTATCTTGGCCTTAGACTATGGACTATCCATGGTGTACATCATGAGAGAAAACTCCTCATCAAAAGGGTCGCATACCATGTTTTGACAAGATGGTATCCAAGTGCGAGGAAGTTTCTTCTCTTTCTCTCTTCTTCTTTTTGGTTTGGCCCAGGGTTTGTTACCCTCTTTTCTTGAGCCATCTTTGACCGTGGTATCTTATTCTTCTTGAGGTGCTCTTGTAGCTGAGAGTTGAGCTTTTGGTGGAGCTTCATCTTCCTCCTTGGTGATCGAGAGCTTGGAGCTTATTCCTCCTCTTAAGAGGGTTATATAACACTCTACCCTCTATATTATTGCACTTTTCTTTACATGCATGTTGTTGTTTCCTCTCTAAAACATGCCCTTAACATGCTAGTATATAATACCATGCTCTATAACTTGAATGATGAGGGTTATTATGCTTGGTTTGTTTATAATCTGAAACCCTAATTTATGGTACCTGATTTTGAGATGGTGATACAATGGACAGTTTTCTCCCATCTTTTGACCTTGATCTTGAACACATGCATAAGATTCTGGGACCTTAGTGTAACATGGATTTTAGGTTCTCTTTTGGAGGTGTTGAACGTGAGTTTGCCTCTCTTTTACATGAGATTTTACATGGGAATTTTCATAGCACATGTTATAAGGGTTTTGTGTGACCCTTTTTATGGAAGTTTTCCTCCTTAATGATGGTGGTTTTCTTTGATGTTTATCTTTTGTTATGGTCATGATAATCGTTTGTTTTTACCTCTAAATTCTATGATAATATGTTAGGTGAAGCTATAATGATTTAAGCTTTAAGATTTCAAAATATTCTCATGTAGATTACTCTCTTTCTTAAACCTTAAATTCTTGTGTCTGACTTGGTATGGGTTGGATTTGGTGGTTTTGATACATGCAACATGATTCTTGGTTTCATCATCATGTTTTGGTCTTGTCTTTATGTTTTCTTCAGATTTGTAGTTTGTTACTTTGAGGTTGAAGCTTGTTCTTCTTCCACCTAGTTGGTTTCTTGAAGATTAAGTTGAATTCGGATTTTTAAGGTTTTAATGCCCTTGTTGAATGAATAATTCCCCCTATTGATGATGGTTATTCTTAATGATGATCTTACATGCACCATGAGCTTTGGTTTTATCAACATGCTAGGTTTTCGGCCAACATGTTTTCCATGAAGTTTTGAGTGGTCTTCATAGGTGTTGAGGTTTGGTTTTCTCTCTTCTAATGTGGTCTAGTTGTTGATCTTCATGGTGTTTGTTATAGGGTTTGATGATCATGAACATATGAGTTTTGAGCAAAGTGATGCTTGGTTTTCCTATTGTCTAACCTTTGTTTTGGTTGACACATCTATCCTCCTTGATGTTTTGGCTGTGACCATGTGTTGGTCTTGGTCGAGACACCTTTGTGTTGGTTGGGTTGAGACATATGTGTAGGTTGATGCTTTGGTCGAGACATACTTTGATGTTGGTCATGACATGTTTGAAGCTTTGGCTTGGTCGTGACACTTGCTTGGGCTTTTGGGGTGTCGTTCTTGATGGCTAGATAGTCTCGGTCGAAATGTCTCAATGGCCTTTGGGCGTGAGGTTGCTTGGAAGGCTTTTGTTTTGGTTGTAACATATGTTTTGGGTGTTGGTCGAGACACCTGCCTCGTTGTGGTCAAGACATATTTGGATGAGTGAGTCGAAATACTTAGTTTGTTTCAGTCATGATAGTATTGTGTGTCTCGGTGAGACACCTATTTTGAGGTGGTCCAGACGTCTGTTGTGAGGATGGTTGAGATGCCTGTTGTGAGGTGGTTGAGACGTCCACTGTGTGAGTGCCATGGTCGTGACACCATGTTTGGTGTGTGGTCGATACACTCACTTGAGTGCAAGGTGATAACACATACATAACATAATGAGATGGTACACATACGCATGTACATAATGTTGATAGTTAGGTCTGTTGATACTTAGTGTTGTTGACATAATACTTTGATCAGGTTTAATTGATGATGTCCTTACCCTAGTATGCTCCAAGAAAGTAGGAAGTGACATATCTAGGGTTTGTTGATTGATTTATGATATGAAACCCTAATCGGCCATACATGTAACCCTAAGCCTAATGTTAGTAAATATGATGTGTTTGCATGTCTCATATGAAGAGGTTACCACATTATGATGTTCCATCTCCTACTTGTGTGATTCTAACCTTGCATATTGAATGTGTGCCATGGCTTTTGTATGCTATGGTGGTGATTATATGACACAAGGTGATGGCTATGAGCCTTGATGAGACATGATGAGATCTTATGGATGTAATGGTCTTATGACATGGTGAAGGCTTAATGCCTATTGTGAGGTGATATCCTCTAGTGATAAGATTGAGATATTAACATCCCATAGTGATGTGACGTGAGTGATAGCTTTGTATGGTTGTGTGACATTGGTCATGGCCTTGTGAATGACAGTGCTACATGTATCATGTGGTGCTGATGTAACTAGTTCACACCTTATACATTTATATCTTTTGATGTTGCTTTATGCCCTTATCTTTGTAGAGTTTGTTTGGAATTTGTACATTATAATTTGACTGATGCTAAAAGACACTCAATATGCATAACCAATAAAGTGAAACCCTAATCATGTATGTGCCATGTGCCATAGATCCATTCTAGTGTCAGTCTTAGTATTGGATGGTGAAATGAGTCATTCCTATAGGAAACTCAGAGTGCATATTTTTTAATATGTGAGGGTTCAAGTCGAATATCTCCTTGCGTCCACAACTATAGGTTGTGTGAGACAGCCATGCGTGGGTTGTTCTCCTAGTTATTGATGGCCATGCGTGATTCAATCCTTTCTTTTAAGAACACCCATGCGTGAGCCTGTTCTTCTAGTGTCGTGACCTATACCAAGTGGGCTTGGTTATTTATATGTATGGCCATGCGTGAGCCAATCCTTCAGTTTGACTATATGTCATTGTTACTCTAGTACTGACCAAGAGGTGTTGGGGAGGTCACGAAATTTGGCTCTTCCCTTGACCTTGTATGGCACTGATTTCGACTTAGCAATGGTCAGTTGGATTTGAGTGGTATGACTCAAATCCTCAGGGCAATAATATAATACATAACCCATTCGTGTAGTATATTTGCTTAAGGTCAAATATGGATAACATTAGTTGAGTCCTTTTCCTTATTTTTGTATTGAATTCTTGAATTGTAATGAGGTGAGAGAGGTCAGTTTTTATACATGTTCTTCATATTCCTTCCTATAATATTATTTGTTCTACTGCTAAGTAGTAACTTCCTGGTTCGTTTAATTTTCTTTATCTATTGGATACATATCATTTAGTTCAATCTGCTCAACCTGATAAGTATCTTACCTACCTGCTTAATTATTTGTGCTTTAATAGATGTTGGCAGAGAGTTATATCTCTCGCTGGTACGTTTGGTCTCACCCTATGAGTTTCCACATCTTTTAGATGAATGTGAACCTTGTGATAGAGATCATGTTGTTGAAGCTGAAAATAATAGGAGTTGTAACCATTGGGCCATGAACATGCAAATAGTGTCTAGTAATAGAGTCCTACGTGTCATCCTTGTACTCTCAAGTCCTTGGGGATGTCTTATGGATGTTGTACATCGGTTTGAGTTTTTGGATCTATACGATGGTGGTACATACATAATTTGTATACGTAAACCAAGTACCATATGTAACAGTTTGTGGCTTGTTAGCCAGTGAACAATGATACATAACATCTTTTGGAATGAAAGAAATATAAGTGACACAAGTTCTATGTCTTTAAATATGATTCATTCAGCTTGAGTGTCTATATGTGATCGGTTTTAATTTACCATGTTATGTGGTAATGTGGTTATTAGTGTTAATTCTGCATTTTGTTTTGATTAATCTCGCTTGTGTGGCAATTGGTGTCACATTGTGTGGTATCAGAGCTCTAGGTTTGTTGAGTCTACAGGGATACTAGGACTTAGGACTAGGATGATGTCTAATTTGAGCACATGACATAAAACATGGTGCAGACTACCTAATCTTAGTACTTGAATGCCCTGGACAAGTATTCAACTATTGAAGAAGAGGTAAGTATAGAACTCTTAGATTTTTATCTTTTTGACTATCTGATCAAGTAGACATTCTGAAACAATCTAAAGAGCATAACAAATTAGGAATCATGGTAATAATACCTTCATCTTGCTCAAAAGAAGAAGAGAACTACATCATAACTTGTCGAAACTAGAATGTTTGATAATTGTAAGAGATAGATATAACACCATAAAAGCTAAACCTAGACACAAATAAGATATGAGAGGTCCTCGAAGCTATAATTTCAAGAAGTTTATGAGGTAAAAGATGGGTAAATCTTTGTTGATAAAATAAGCCAAGAGTAAAATTCACATAAGATGAAGAGAATTCCTGAGATAAGTATGACAAGAGGAGACAAATGAGAACAATGATGAATGAATAAAATGGAATCTGAGATAACCTCATACCAACCTATGTGGTAAGGAAGTTGTAAAATAAAAAACATTCATTACATATGAAAAGTTAAAGAGAGGCGACCCCTGTTTAATGAAGGAAATGTGAAATATGATGGTCTGTCTCTTGATGAGGGGTTGGGAAACATGATAAAACAAGAAAACATACATGAGAATAATGAACAATAACTAGAAAAAAGTAATGAGATGTTTTAATCTTGATAATTCCTATGATGATGGCAAGGAAACTAAGGTGAAAAAGGTAAAACGACACATAAGAAGTTGTAAATTTGTATAACAATGAAAGAGAGTCAGTAACCCCTTCCCCTTGTTAACAACCCTGGACAGTGTTGTGGTGCCAAGGGGGTGTGTTCCCTTGTGTTTCTTCTTCTTTGGAATGCAGCATTCAAGTGAATCGTATAACAATTGATATGCACGATATCGACGTAATCCTTAGATGGATACTTGGGATATAACCATGTGGTGTTTGGCTGTATATCCAAGGTGACTACGTTTAGGGAGTTTCGTGAGTCTCCCAAGGTGGTAGGAAGACCCTCTTGACATGTTTGGTATCAACAATGGTGGCAAGAAAGATGATGAGGAAAGGTTGTGAAACATTTTGGCACATGTGATGGACACTGAGGTAGGGAATCCTAGTATCCAGGAAGTGCTAGTTGTTTGGAAGTTCGAGGATGTGTTCCTTGATAAGTTTCTAGGTGTTCCGCCTCCTGAAGAGTTTGACTTTTTGAGATCAATCTGGTCGTCAATACCCAATCTATAGTATAGACTTTATGTAGAATGATGCCAGCTGAGATGCAAGAGTTGAAGAGACAATTGCAAGATCTGATTGGGTAAGGGTTCTATCAGGTCGAGCACATCCCCTTAAAATGACCCCATTTTGTTTGTATAGAAGAAATATGGACCAGTAAGGTCATTCTTTGGCTTCCAACTGTTGGACAAGGTAACAATTAAGAACGATACCCTTTTCTATGTATAGACAGTCTGTTTGACCAGTTATGAGGTGCCACAGTCTTCTCCAAGACAGACTTTGAGTTGGAACAACATCAATTGTGCATCAAGATGGGCGACATATTAATCTATTCGAGAGGTAGCTTTCTGTGGTTATGTGGAATCTGCTTGTGAAGTTTGTGTACGACTAGAAGAAGGTGGAGCTAGTGGTAGGGTGGGAATGGCACCAGATATCTACAAGAGGTTATTGAGGACTTTTATGCAGTGTCATTACCCTAACAGAGTTGATAAGGAAAGGTGTGATGTTTATTTGGGATTATAGGTGTCCTTGTTAGCAGGACTGTTGATATAATCACCAGTAAGATCAACGTTGAGTTAGCATATCAGAGTAGCACAATGAGAGTGTGGCTACTTCCATAAGTCAGAGGATGATGCATGTATACTACTATAATGAGATAATTTTTCTAGAGGAGAGCACCTGGAGACGTTGGCTCTGGTAGGGGATCGCTCTTCTATGTACACCATGTATTCCAGTAGCATCAAGATGTATCAGAATCCAAAGATTCTTTTTAGTGGCCAGATTTGAAAATGAAGAAGATGGGGTAGTAATTAAATGTGTCAGTGCAGCAACAGGTTAAGATAGGATATTAGAAACATCTATGAACCTTATAATCGATACATGTACCGTTGACAAACAGATAGTCTATGAGGATGATACAAACCTTGGGAACCTATTTGAGAGACAATGTAGATCTACGTTGTGTTTGTATGAGACTGGTGAGCATCCAATAAATTGAGTTTCCACTTGAGTTACCTATGTTGCGTCTAGTGTTCCATGTGCCCATGTTGAGGAAGTGCCACCTTGATACTGAGTTAGTTTTGTAGCCAATAGAGGATGAGCTTGATGAGAACATATCCCATGTGGAGGGTCCTATGTTGATCATGGATAGGAAGATCAAGAAGTTGAAGGAAAAGGATATCCTTAGGTTAAGTATCTATGGCATCACTGTGGTACAGAGGAAGCCACATGGGAGCGTGAGGTAGAGGTGCGTAGGGAGTACCTGTCTCTTTTTGCGTGGGATTTTGGGGGCGAAGTCCTTGTTATGGGTTTATGGCTTATAAGACCCCTGACCTGTGTTTTGGGCTAACCCTATTTGCTTGACTTTATTTAGTACTTAGAACCTTTCTCTAATTGTTTGAGATGCTTCTAAATCTTGAGGAAAGCTTAAGTTTCCAGTTTGATCTTGTTTAGATGATGTTCGCACTTTCTGTGCTTGTTTTGAGTTAAATTGCAATTTACTCAATTGAGAGTGATATCTTGCAATTTGCCACACCTATAGAGTACCTTCCCTTGCTTGTCCTCATGAGAGAGAATGTGGTGCTTTGGGGCACCTTGGTTGAGCCTTAGATAAGTGGTGACATCATTAATGGTGATTAGGGTATCTAGGGTTTGCTTAGTGTTGACCCTATGAGCTTGGTTGAAGTGTAGTGACCCTTGTCTCAACCTTGTGGGTATGTTTTGGGTGTGTCTCGACCAAGACACCTACATTGGCTTACTTTTGTCTTGACCATTATGGTATTGGTGGAGTTGGGTCGAGATAGTTGTCTTTTTGAGGTGCATCTCGACCTGGATGTGGTGGTGACCTTTTTTCTCGACCTAGACATGTGCTTCGATGTTGTTTCAACCCCTTTGGAGTGCCTCAACCGAAACCAATGTGTTCGGGACCTAAGTGGTCAATACCCAACATTGGTTGTATCACCATATCATGCATGCATGCATATAGTGGTTCCATGTTGGTTTCTTTTATGAACAAGTGTCCCTTTGGTGCCTTTAGGTGTTGACACCTCATCTCCACCCTACTTCTCTCCTCCTTTAGTGTATAACTTCTTTCTTCTCCTTGTGGGGGGACCTTTCAGCCTTCCTTCTTCTCCATCTTGCTTGTGGCCAACTTGGAGCATGATGGAACAAAGAAGGGCTGACTTTGGAGCTTTGGTGACCGAGCAACCTTGCATGTGGTGTCCTTGAGCTCAATCACCTTCCTTGTGATGGTTTTGGTGGTTTCTCTTCTTAGTAAGTGACTCTACCTTCTTGATCACATTTTTCCCTTTGGAACCCTACCTCCCTTCTTCCTCTTCTTGGCCTTAGAATATGGACTATCCATGGTTGCCATCTTGAGAGAAAACTCCTCATCACAAGGGTCGTAGACCATGTTTTGACAAGGTGGTACCCAAGTACGAGGAAGTTTTCTTATCTTTCTCTCTTCTTTTTTTTTTGTTCGGCCTATGGTTTCTTGCCCTCTTTTCTTGAGCCATCTTTGACCCTAGAGTCTTATTCTTCTTGAGGTGCTCTTGTGTCTGAGAGTTGAGATTTTGGTGGAGCTTCATCTTCTTCCTTGGTGATCGAGAGCTTGGAGCTTTTTCCTCCTCTTAAGGGGGTTATATAACACTCTACCCTCTCTATTATTGCACTTTTCTTTACATGCATGATGTTGTTTCTCTCTCTCAAACGTACCCTTAACATTCTAGTAGAAAATACCATGCTCTAGAACTTGAATGATGACGGTTATTATGCTTGATTTGTTTAGAATATGAAACCCTAATTTATGGTACCCAGTTTTGAGATGGTGATAAAACGGATGATTGTCACCTATCTTTTGACCTTGATCTAGAACACATGCATAATATTCGTGGACCTTAATGTAACATGGATTTTAGGTTCTATTTTGGAGGTGTTGAACATGAGTTTACCTCTCTTTTACATGAGGTTCTACATGGGGATTTTCATAGCACATGTTGTAGGTTTTTTGGTGACCGTTTTTATGGAAGTTTTCCTACCTAATGATGGTGGTTTTCTTTGATGTTTATCTTTTGCTCTAGCCATGATAATATTCTATTTTGACCTCTGAATTCTATGATAATATGTTAGGTGAAGTTTTCATGATTTAAGGTTTAAGACTTTGAAGTATTCTCATGTACATTACTCTCTTTCTTAATCCTTAAACTCTTATGTCCGACTTGGTATGCATTGGATGTGGTGGTTTTGATACATGCAACATTATTCTTACTATCATCATCATGTTTGGTTCGACCTTTGTGTTTTCTTGAGGTTTGGAGTTGGTTACTTTGAGGTTGAATCTTGGTATTCTTCCACCTAGTTGGTGTGTTAAAGGTTAAGTTGAATTTGGATTTTAAGGTTTTGATACCCTTCTTGCATGGAGAATTCCCCCTTGTTGATGATGGTTATTCTTAATGATGATCTTACATGCACCATGAGCTTTGGTTTTATCACCGTGCTAGGTTTTCAGCTAACACGTTTTCCTTGAATTTTTTAGTGGTCTTCATAGGTGTTGAGGTTTGGTTTTCTCTCTCCTAATGTGATCTAGTTATTGATCTTCACGGTGTTTATTCTAGAGTTTGATGATCATGAACATATGAGTTTTGAGCAGAGTGACACTGTAACATCCCTGACCTGGGTTATGAATTAACCCTAGAGGTTTTGCCTAATAAGGTTGAGTATATTCTTAATCTTACCTTGGGAAAAGTAATTAGGGCTCATGAGGAACTTATGTTTCAATTTTGGTCCTATTTGGACAATGTTGAAGCAATGTTTGCTTATTTTGGACTAAAGTGCAAATTGCCCAAATTGGAGGGGTTAAATTGCAAATGTTGCATGATAAGATGTTCATATGATGTTGTGACATCATAAGAATGAATATGATGTAGTGGTAAGGTTTCTACAAGTCTGGACACCAAGATAGAGCTTGTTGGACAATGTTGTGCATTAAAACCCAGTTTTGGTGTAAAGTGCAATTTACCCAAAACCTAGGGTTCAATATGCAAATTACCACTTCAATAAGGTCCCTAATGTTTCTTTGAATCATTTATAGCAAATAAAATGAGAGGTACTCCTCATTTGAATTAAGTTGGAGGAGAGAGAATCTTGATATTAAAATAATCAAGATTTAATCTTAAGTGAAACCCTAATTCAATTTAGGGCAAAAATGAATGTATTAATTAAAGGGACTTCAACCAAAATGTTTTGGGTTGATTTTGAATAAGGATGGACGTTCCTTTGACAAGATAAGGAACGAAAATATCTTAAGTAGGTGAAATTCCACTCACCTTATTATAAGGAAAAGAATTTCCACTCAAAAAGATATATTAATATTATAATGGATTAAGGTGCTTATTTTCTTTTCCCTTAATCCATGGATAATGGAAGGGAGTTCGGTGGCTTTGAGTTGCCTTTGTATGCAATCAAACCAAGGAGGAAGATGTGGTACTATTTTTGGAATTAAATGCATTTTAATAAGGCATTTTCTCTCTCATCAATTTCCTTATAAAAGTGCCATTTCCAAGCCCAAACCAAGGCCTTTTTCGGATTTTCTTCTTCCCCTTACTTGAAAAACCGACCAAGGAGCTAGGGAGGAGCAGGGAGCACGTCCCCAACCTGTGGGTAAGCCCTTGACCTTCGTTCTCCTTGATTTCATGGTGGAAATTTAAAATAAATTATGGATTCCTTCTTAGTTCGATCTCCTCTTCAACCCTAGCCAACTTTTGCAATCAAAAGCTTAAGGACGAGCCTAGGGGGAGTTTCTATAGCTTCATCCACCATTAATGGAGTGAGCTTGGAGCTTTGGAGCTCAATTGGATGCGGGTTTTATAACTCAAACCCTTAAACATTGCTATTGCATCAATTCTCTATGCTTTGTTGATTGATTTCTTCAATTTGATACACACTTGTTTCTTTGCTGCAATTTCCATCAAGAACGGTTGCTGTTCTTGGTTGTTCGAAGGAAGGGGATTATGAACTCATCCTAGATTCTTATCCAAAGAAAATTACCAAGCAAAACCGTTTTTATAGCTACTCCAAATCGTTTTAATTTGATTGGCTATGCGGTTTCAGCAAACCGTTTAAGGGCAAACGGTTTGAAACCGTTTGGGAGAAAACGGTTTCAAGACCGTTTGAGATGGTTGACCAAGCGTTTACCGTTTGGGAATTTTGTTCCTAATTATGTAGGCTGATAACCCTCCAAATTTGAGGGATTAACTCAAAAGGAATCGAGAGTTGAAGGCCAATCAATTAGGCAATCGGATTGAATTATGTGCTGATTTTCAACCTGATTAACTTTACCTGGTTGAGAAAACGGTTTCAAGACCGTTTGAGATGGTTGACCAAGCGTTGACCGTTTGGGATTCCTGTTCATAATTATGTTTATTAATAAACCTCCAAATTTGAGGGATTAAATTCAAAGGAATCGTGAGTTGAAGCCTAATCAATTAGGGAAACCTAATTGGATTAAGTGCTGATTTTCAATCTGATTTAATTGAACTTTTTGGGCAAACGGTCTCAAGACCGTTTGAGTGTGTTGACCAAGCGTTGACCGTTGGGATTACTGTTACTAATGATGTGATCTAATGACTCACCGAATTTGAGGGATTAACTCCCAAGGAATCATGAGTTGAAGGCTATTGAATTAGGCAAACCCTAATTGAAAACAGTGCTGAAAGTCCAATGAGTTAAGTTGAGATTTTGGGTTGATTAGCCCAAACGGTTTCAAGACCGTTTGGGGATCACCCAAACGGTCTCAAGACCATTTGGGGATCACCCCAAGACCGTTTGGAGGTCTGGGGTCAAGTATAGTTGACAGATTGAAGGTCCAAAGGTACTAATCATATTGCAACGTAGTGCTGATTTGTTGATCAACTCGATAGACCAATCCTTGATGATTTTTCACTAGAATCCAAAGGATGTATGGGCCAAACGGTCTCAAGACCGTTTGGTGGTCACCCAAGACCGTTTTGAGGTCTAGGTTTGAGTATGGTTAGGTGTTTGAAGGCCTAAAGGTACCAAGTTGATCTGCAATAAATTGCTGAATTGGTGAGCACTTCAATGATCCAAACCCTACTTGGATGGCTTGGTTTTGAGTGATTTGATGGGAAAACGGTCTCAAGACCGTTTGTAGGTCATCCAAACGACCTCAAGACCGTTTGGGGTCAGGTCATACCCAATTTGGATGATGGTTCAATGGTTTCAAAGTAACTAGTCTTACATTGATTAGTGTTGTTGAATTATCAATTCTAAACCCTAATTCAATTGAATCAAACCCTAATTGATGACCAATTGAGGGTCAAATCAGTTGAAGGTTGACCTATTAAACTCAATTGAAGTATGAGGGTAGGTCCAATTGATGACTGGTTCCATGAATCCAATGATTGAAGGAATCAACATTGGAAACCCTAATTCAATTGGATGCCTTATGTAATGAAGGTCCAATGTGATTGAATCTTTTGAGAATCAAGATGATGAATGATCCATTGATCCAATGTTGATTAGTAATTATAATCAAAGAAGGTACAAAGGTTGAAACCCGAATAGTACCTAAGGTATTAGTGCCAATTAAGGGATGAACCCTAATTGCTTATAGAGTCAATGACTTGGTACACTATGTTAGTCATAGTTGTATGTACTTGATTGAAGGGTTGATATGACCTAATCAAGTTGAGATGATGATATCATGAATTCATATAAGAATATGATTCATGTGGTGATTAAGGGTATGATCCTTAAGTAGAGAGATCATGAAACCCTAATCATGAACATAAACCCTAATCGACAGGGTTATTGAGTTATAACCCTGGTTGAGGGTGTATTCTTGTGAAACCCTAGTTGAGGGTGTATCCTTATCAACCCTGGTTGAGGGTGTATTCTTGTGAAACCCTAGTTGAGGGTGTATCATTGTGATTGTTTATAGGCAACTTTATAATAAAGTTATGCCTTAAACTAAGATAAGTCCATATCATGTGAGATAGCTGGACAATTCTAATGTGTGGCCTATGCATTATATGCTAAGGGTGAGTATTCTATGATGGAATGTATTAAGAGGGGAAATACCTTAATACAAGATAAAGTTGGTTAACTCAAGAAGGTCTGAATTAATGAGAAATAGGGAACCCTAACCCTAATTTGGGGAAAAGGGAATGATAAGCCCTGTTTGATAATGAACCCTAATTCCTGGTTAAGGAATGATGGTGTTACTATTGTATCACATGATGTGATGAATATCTTGTATGACTGTTATCATGCCTAATAACCATGCAGGTATGATGAGATGATGAATATAGCCAAGTTTGGGCTGTGACATTTATATAATAAATGTTGATTGGCTTTTTGTGCGTTGATGTTGTTGTTGCTTAATAAAAGTAACAATGTGTACGGATTTTATGAGCCATGTGAATAAGTTGTTGCCTAGTGAGAGGTGACAAGATGTGAATGGCCTTGTGAGCCATGTGAATAAGTTGTTGCCTAGTGAGAGGTGACAAGATGTGAATGGCCTTGTGAGCCATGTGAATAAGTTGTTGCCTAGTGAGAGGTGACAAGATGTGAATGGCCTTGTGAGTCATGTGAATAAATTGTTGCCTAGTGAGAGGTGACCAGATATGAATGGCCTTGTGAGCCATGTGTGATGCTTGGGTAACAAGTATCATGTTTCTTTGTAGTATTTGTGTTAATAAGTTATGCTAGAGAACTTGGCTGATGTTACATTTCTGTTATATATCTATAGTTCATTGATGATTATTCATATCTTTTGTATTCATTACAAGTAGATGGATGAACTATGAGTCTACCATGGGTAGATGCAATGCTCTTATTGAAAATGGAGATTATCTTATTCTGTTCTATGAAGAATAATTCTGCCTATTAATGTAAAAGTAACCCCTGCTCAGTTTAATTTCATAATCTGCTATAACAATGTTTCTGGTGGAGAGTTATATCTCTCGCTGGGGCAATTTACAATCGTCTCACCCCCGTGGGAAACATTTTTTAGGTATGCATGAAAGGCAGAGCAGAAACCCCAGAACAGGGAAAGAGCAGCAACAACTGCAACAACAGGGACAGCAATAAGATCTCAGGTGGAGATATTGTCTGTCTAGTCATATAGATAGTAGTCCTATGTGTCGTCTCTGTACTCTCAGGTCCTCAGAGTTTTTAGTCAGTGTTTTTGATATATCAGTCTGAGGTTTTGGCTTGATGCCTCGAGATTTGTATGCTGCCTATATATATGTTTATAAGGCAGCTGATGATGTAGTCTCTGGAAAGAGATGGTACAGGATATGTACGATTGAAACAGGATGTATATGATATACAATGGCATTTGTTGGAAAAGATTTCCTATGTGTGGATCTCTTTGCAAAAAGTTTTAGTGATTTTCGCTAATCCGCTGCTTGATGAACGCTTACGCATTAGTTAATCATGTTTTCGCGAGACGGTCGTTGCAATTTAGTGGTATCAGAGCTCTAGGTTCGCTGAGTCTACAGAGACATAAGACTAAGGTAGTAGAGTCTGTTCTGGTGTCATCCAGTGTATCTGAAAGTGCCTTCTGCTCGTATAAGAGAAGAAGAACTTAAAGATGACTAGGTCACATGAGGAGGTTGTTGCAGGAAGAAGTAATGTTGCACTAGGAAAAGGTGCATGGGAGCAGGCAAGAGAGAGATATAGAAATGATGCCTGAAGAAAATCTAGAGATGGAAAATCCTGTGTGTATAATGGTATGAAAAGTGGGGAATATGATAGTAAATAAAGTGCATACTACCTAATCTCAATACTTGTATACCCTGGCCAGGTATATGATTATTGTAGATAAGGCAAGTATGAAACTCTTAGATTGTTATCTTTTTTATTACTATGATCAAGTAGTCATTCTAAAACAATCTAGAGAGTATAATGAAATTAAATAGGAAGAGCTAAGTGAAATATTTTCAAAAAAAAAACTTAGTGAACTTGCTCCGTGAATACTTAGTGAACTTGCTCCGTGAATACTTAGTGAACTTGCTTCGTGAATACTTAGTGAACTTGCTTCGTGAATACTTAGTGAACTTGCTCCGTGAATACTTAGTGAACTTGCTCCGTGAATACTTAGTGAACTTGCTTCGTGAATACTTAGTGAACTTGCTTCGTGAATACTTAGTGAACTTGCTTCGTGAATACTTAGTGAACTTTCTCCGTGAATACTTAGTGAAATTGCTCTGTGAATACTTAGTGAACTTGCTCCGTGAATACTTAGTGAACTTGCTCCGTGAATACTTAGTGAACTTGCTCCGTGAATACTTAGTGAACTTGCTTCGTGAATACTTAGTGAACTTGCTTCGTGAATACTTAGTGAACTTGCTCCGTGAATACTTAGTGAACTTGCTCCGTGAATACTTAGTGAACTTGCTCCGTGAATACTTAGTGAACTTTCTCCGTGAATACTTAGTGAAATTTCTCCGTGAATACTTAGTGAACTTGCTCCGTGAATACTTAGTGAACTTGCTCCGTGAATACTTAGTGAACTTGCTCCGTGAATACCTAGTGAACTTGCTCCGTGAATACTTAATGAACTTGCTCTGTGGATACTTAGTGAACTTACTCAGTGGATTACCGAATGAATTATCTCTATTAGATATATATGTTTCTCTTTTAGTAAATATTCCTGGGTGATGATAGAAGTATGCTCTTTTATGCTTCTTCTTTTCAATGATATGAACATCATATGTTAGGAGTTTATGCCTTGCATAAACAATAAACATTGATGAGGTTGAATTAATGAAAGGAGCTTTGTATGGAATCACAGAGTTCATGATATCTCCATGATATTAAGATGATATGTGGAGACTTGAGGGCATGATTAATGAACAATCTGTCTCTCCTTTCCCTGGGATTTTGAGGACGAAATCCTTGTTAGGGGTTTATAATTTGTAACATCCCTGACCTTGGTTATGAATTAACCCTAGCGGTTTTGCCTAATACGGTTGAGTAGATTCTTAATCTTACCTTGGGAAAAGTAATTAGGGCTCGTGAGGAACTTATGTTTCAATTTTGGTCATGTTTGGACAATGTTGAAGCAATGTTTGCTTATTTTGGACTAAAGTGCAAATTGCCCAAATTGGAGGTGTTAAATTGCAAATGTTGCATGATAAGATGTTCCTCTGATGTTGTGACATCATAAGAATGAATATGATGTAGTGGTAAGGTTTCTACAAGTCTGGACAACAAGATAGAGCTTGTTGGACAATGTTGTGCATTAAAACCCAGTTTTGGTGTAAAGTGCAATTTACCCAAAACCTAGGGTTCAATATGCAAATTACCACTTCAATAAGGTCCCTAATGTTTCTTGGAATCATTTATAGCAAAGAAAATGAGAGGTACTCCTCATTTGAATTAAGTTGGAGGAGAGAGAATCTTGATATTAAAATAATCAAGATTTAATCTTAAGTGAAACCCTAATTCAATTTAGGGCAAAAATGAATGTATTAATTAAAGGGCCTTCAACCAAAATGTTTTGGGTTGATTTTGAATAAGGATGTACGTTCCTTTGACAAGATAAGGAACGAAAATATCTTAAGTAGGTGAAATTCCACTCACCTTATTATAAGGAAAAGAATTTCCACTCAAAAAGATATATTAATATTATAATGGATTAAGGTGCTTATTTTCTTTTCCCTTAATCCATGGATAATGGAAGGGAGTTCGGTGGATTTGAGTTGCCTTTGTATGCAAGCAAACCAAGGAGGAAGAGGTGGTACTATTTTTGGAATTAAATGCATTTTAATAAGGCATTTTCTCTCTCATCAATTTCCTTATAAAAGTGTCATTTCCAAGCCCAAACCAAGGCCTTTTTCGGATTTTCTTCTTCCCCTTGCTTGCAAAACCGACCAAGGAGCTAGGGAGGAGCAGGGAGCACGTCCCCAACCTGTGTGTAAGCCCTTGACCTTCGTTCTCCTTGATTTCATGGTGGAAATCGAAAATAAATTATGGATTCCTTCTTATTTCGATCTCCTCTTCAACCCTAGCCAACTTTTGCAATCAAAAGCTTGAGGACGAGCCTAGGGGGAGTTGCTAGAGCTTCATCCACCATTAATTGCGTGATCTTGGAGATTTGGAGCTCAATTGGAGGCGGTTTTTATAACTCAAACCCTTAAACATTGCTATTGCATCAATTCTCTATGCTTTGTTGATTGATTTCTTCAATTTGATACACACTTGTTTCTTTGCTGCAATTTCCATCAAGAACGGTTGCTGTTCTTGGTTGTTCGAAGGAAGGGGATGATGACATCATCCTAGATTCTTATCCAAAGAAAATTACCAAGCAAAACCGTTTTGATAGCTACTCAAAATCGTTTTAATTTGATTGGCTATGCGGTTTCAGCAAACCGTTTAAGGGCAAACGGTTTGAAACCGTTTGGGAGAAAACGGTTTCAAGACCGTTTGATATGGTTGACCAAGTGTTGAACGTTTGGGAATTTTGTTCCTAATTATGTAGGCTGATAACCCTCCAAATTTTAGGGATTAACTCCAAAGGAATCGAGAGTTGAAGGCCAATCAATTAGGCAATCGGATTGAATTATGTGCTGATTTTCAACCTGATTAACTTGACCTGGTTGAGAAAACGGTTTCAAGACCGTTTGAGATGGTTGACCAAGCGTTGACCGTTTGGGATTACTGTTCATAATTATTTTTATTAATAACCCTCCAAATTTTAGGGATTAACTCCAAAGTAATCGTGAGTTGAAGCCTAATCAATTAGGGAAACCTAATTGGATTAAGTGCTGATTTTCAATCTGATTTAATTGAACTTTTTGGGCAAACGGTCTCAAGACCATTTTCGTGCGTTGACCAAGTGTTGAACGTTTGGGATTACTGTTCCTAATGATGTGTTATAATGACTCACCGAATTTGAGGGATTAACTCCCAAGGAATCATGAGTTGAAGGCTATTCAATTAGGCAAACCCTAATTGAAAACAGTGCTGAAATTCCAATAAGTTAAGTTGCGATTTTGGGTTGATTAGCCCAAACGGTTTCAAGACCGTTTGGGGATCACCCAAACGGTCTCAAGACCGTTTGGGGATCACCCCAAGACCGTTTGGAGGTCTGGGGTCAAGTATAGTTGACCGATTGAAGGTCCAAAGGTACTAATCATATTGCAACGTAGTGCTGATTTGTTGATCAACTCGAT
This sequence comes from Alisma plantago-aquatica, assembly GCA_963693085.1. NCBI lineage: Eukaryota > Viridiplantae > Streptophyta > Magnoliopsida > Alismatales > Alismataceae > Alisma > Alisma plantago-aquatica. The sequence continues at coordinate 629,551,152 of OY856413.1, forward strand.
AGACCAATCCTTGATGATTTTTCACTAGAATCCAAAGGATGGATGGGCCAAACGGTCTCAAGACCGTTTGGAGCTCATCCAAACGGTATCAAGACCGTTTGGTGGTCACCCAAGACCGTTTGGAGGTCTAGGGTTGAGTATGGTTAGGTGTTTGAAGGCCTAAAGGTACCAAGTTGATCTGCAATAAATTGCTGAATTGGTGAGCACTTCAATGATCCAAACCCTACTTGGATGGCTTGGTTTTGAGTGATTTGATGGGAAAACGGTCTCAAGACCGTTTGGAGGTCATCCAAACGACCTCAAGACCGTTTGGGGTCAGGTCATACCCAATTTGGATGATGGTTCAATGGTTTCAAAGTAACTAGTCTTACATTGATTAGTGTTGTTGAATCATCAATTATAAACCCTAATTCAATTGAATCAAACCCTAATTGATGACCAATTGAGGGTCAATTGAGGGTCAAATAAGTTGAAGGTTGACCTATTAAACTCAATTGAAGTATGAGGGTAGGTCCAATTGATGACTGGTTCCATGAATCCAATGATTGAAGGAATCAACATTGGAAACCCTAATTCAATTGGATGCCTTATGTAATGAAGGTCCAATGTGATTGAATCTTTTGAGAATCAAGATGATGAATGATCCATTGATCCAATGTTGATTAGTAATGATAATCAAAGAAGATACAAAGGTTGAAACCCGAATAGTACCTAAGGGATTAGTGCCAATTAAGGGATGAACCCTAATTGCTTATAGAGTCAATGACTTGGTACACTATGTTAGTCATAGTTGTATGTACTTGATTGAAGGGTTGATATGACCTAATCAAGTTGAGATGATGATAGCATGAATTCATATAAGAATATGATTCATGTGGTGATTAAGGGTATGATCCTTAAGTAGAGAGATCATGAAACCCTAATCATGAACATAAACCCTAATCGACAGGGTTATTGAGTTATAACCCTGGTTGAGGGTGTATTCTTGTGAAACCCTAGTTGAGGGTGTATCCTTATGAACCCTGGTTTAGGGTGTATTCTTGTGAAACCCTAGTTGAGGGTGTATCATTGTGATTGTTTATAAGCAACTTTATAATAAAGTTATGCCTTAAACTAAGATAAGTCCATATCATGTGAGATAGCTGGACAATTCTAATGTGTGGCCTATGCATTATATGCTAAGGGTGAGTATTTTGTGATGGAATGTATTAAGAGGGGAAATACCTTAATACAAGATAAAGTTGGTTAACTCAAGAAGGTCTGAATTAATGAGAAATAGGGAATCCTAACCCTAATTTGGGGAAAAGGGAATGATAAGCCCTGTTTGATAATGAACCCTAATTCCTGGTTAAGGAATGATGGTGTTACTATTGTATCACATGATGTGATGAATATCTTGTATGACTGTTATCATGCCTAATAACCATGCAGGTATGATGAGATGGTGAATATAGCCAAGTTTGGGCTGTGACATTTATATAATAAATGTTGATTGGCTTTTTGTGTGTTGATGTTGTTGTTGCTTAATAAAAGTAACAATGTGTACGGATTTTATGAGCCATGTGAATAAGTTGTTGCCTAGTGAGAGGTGACAAGATGTGAATGGCCTTGTGAGCCATGTGAATAAGTTGTTGCCTAGTGAGAGGTGACAAGATGTGAATGGCCTTGTGAGCCATGTGAATAAGTTGTTGCCTAGTGAGAGGTGACAAGATGTGAATGGCCTTGTGAGCCATGTGAATAAGTTTTTGCCTAGTGAGAGGTGACAAGATATGAATGGCCTTGTGAGCCATGTGTGATGCTTGGGTAACAAGTATCATGTTTCTTTGTAGCATTTGTGTTAATAAGTTATGCTAGAGAACTTGGCTGATGTTACATTTCTGTTATATATCTATAGTTCATTGATGATTATTCATATCTTTTGTATTCATTACAAGTAGATGGATGAACTATGAGTCTACCATGGGTAGATGCAATGCTCTTATTGAAAATGGAGATTATCTTATTCTGTTCTATGAAGAATAATTCTGCCTATTAATGTAAAAGTAACCCCTGCTCAGTTTAATTTCATAATCTGCTATAACAATGTTTCTGGTGGAGAGTTATATCTCTCGCTGGGGCAATTTACAATTGTCTCACCCCCGTGGGAAACATTTTTTAGGTATGCATGAAAGGCAGAGCAGAAACCCTAGAACAGGGAAAGAGCAGCAACAACAGCAACAACAGGGACAGCAATAAGATCTCAGGTGGAGATATTGTCTGTCTAGTCATATAGATAGTAATCCTATGTGTCGTCTCTGTACTCTCAGGTCCTCGGAGTTTTTAGTCAGTGTTTTTGATATATCAGTCTGAGGTTTTGGCTTGATGCCTCGAGATTTGTTGTGGGCTCCGATCTCCAAACCACGAATTAATCCCGATTTAATCATGTGCGGAAGCAATCGGTAAACAGCGGAAGACAAAAATCACGGGAAATTAAAACTTTTCGAGACAAGAGCCTGAAACCACAAACCTTTTCCATAGAAAAAGGATTTAACTGTTTACATCACTGACAATTACTTCTTGAGTAATTATATACAACATGATACCAAAACTCTCAAGAATTCATACTCCAAAACACTCCAGGACCTGAGAGTACAGAGGACACATAGGACTTGACTCTAACTACACCATGAAGCAGGCTAGATCTCCACCTGAGATATTTACTGCTCCTGATGCTGCTGTTGCTGGGATTGTTCACCTGAGTTCTTGTTCCTTCGTCTTCGACGACCACCTAAAAAGTAGAAGTCTACGGGGTGAGACAATTATACATAATTGCCCCAGCGAGAGTTATAACTCTCCACTAGGCTTTATAAGCAAAGCAAGGAATAACTAAAGCAATAAGAGCCTTCAAGATATTCACTGGCAGTTCTGATGATAAGCAAGAGTTCAATCAATATTAAAATATGAGAACATCTATGCTATTCAAGGTAACATCAATCAAATAACTCGTAATTAACTCTAACAGATATACTACGCTGTTGTTTATGTTTTTCAAACATTATTATGCCCTGTGGAGATGAGGCATACTACTCATACTCCAACTGATCGCTAAGAAGTCACATCAGTATCATACATAGGTCATTAAGAGAGCCGGATTCTTATGACCTCATCTTCCTCAGTCAGTTAGAGGATTGATTGTTTGACATCTGGCGGGATGTCTTTATAATAGCTCACCAGGGTACTCTGGTTCTTCGCTATTTTTAGAGTTACAGTGGCATTCTGTACTCTCTTCACTATCGGAAGATTTCTTGTTTATCTTTCACCGATACGGTATTTGTGTCTTTAAGGGAGTGTAGATATACATCTCACCTTTAGGACTTTATGGTGGGGTCTGATGGACTACTAGAATCTACATCATCCTCTCACCTTTTCTTTTATAGTGAAGGTATGATGGACTACAAGAATCTACATCAAATACCAACACTAGGATGTAAGGTTCTACACATCCATGTACCCCACATACTCAAAAGTATGTGATCCAGGAGTTCCCTGAGGAAAACCTGTTTCACCATCATTTAGACTCTGACAATGATGGATCTATGATCAGGGCTCTACATTTCACTTGATTAGTTAGGTACATTCAGTATTCATATCATCATACAAAAACATTAGCATCACAGCTATATATGAGAATACTAAAATGTAGCAGGCCTAACTCATTTCAATTACCAGTTCTCAATTATCTCATCACAAGTCATCTGTCAAGCATGACCTTGATGGTGTTTATGGCTCTTACAGCCCATAAATCACAAAAGATGTCACTTAGCAGTGCATCAAGATGATTCACTATTCATAAAGCTTAAGACATGCTTTCAATGAATATAACATGGTATTTCATACCTGGGTATGACCATTATCTCATAATAACCTGCATAGTTAGTTCAACAGATAATAGTAAACAATTCAACAATTTAGGGTTTACTATTCATCTTTCAAGTCATCACCCTAAAATTAGGGTTTACTATTCACACCATGGTGAATGGTACTCATTACATCATCATGTAAGAGAAACATCATCATTAAGACTCTTAATTAAGATTAAGATCCATTAGATATCATATTTAGGGTTTCCATGACCTCACATAGGTGGGTCATTCCCTAATCATGCACACTCATGTGTATTTGAAGTATCTCACTTGAGTTTCCACCTTAAAAAGGGTACTTTCTCTCTCTAGGATACTTTCTCTCTCCACTCACTAGTAGATGGTGATGACACCACTCTAGATTAGGTTGGGTTAAATCCTCATTGACTTACATAAGCCAAAACATCATCATCATCATGTGATTAGGGTTTGATTAGAACAAGGTTTTACCTCTTTAGACCCCTCAAGGGTATTTTGGTAATTTGCCTCATGATCACCATCATGGGTCAACTCACTAATCACTTAGTCCCTTAATGACCTAGGTTACCATTAGGGTTTAGATTAGATCACCATTGAACTAATTACACCATCAATTGATTAAGTACAAACCACCATGTACACCTTCAAACGGTTTCAACCACCAAACGGTCTTGAGACCGTTTGGTCTCAAACGGTCTTGAGACCGTTTGCTCCAAACGGTCTTGAGACCGTTTGGATGTGTTGACCGTTTGGAAGAGTTGACCTTCCAAACCGTTTGGAGTTCAATCGGTTTGAAACCGTTTGATCAAATCAACTTGAGATCGATTGGACCAAACGACCCTGAGATCGTTTGAGCCCAAACGGTCTTGAGACCGTTTGGCCTCAAACGGTCTTGAGACCGTTTGGTCCAAATGGGCTCAAACCGTTTGGACCTCCAAAGTGGTTCAAAAGTTACAATTGGTCATGGATATGTATGTTGAACCCCTCAATTAACCAAATCCATGATAACCACTTATAAATTGAGTTAATTAGGATGAACCTTAATCACTTGGACACCAATTTGACCCTCAATTGAAAGCCAATTAGGGTTGAATCCTTCTCAATTAGGGTTTCAAATCGGATGGTCATCAATATTCAACAATGTGAATCAATTCAAGGTTGAACCTATCAATTGACCTCCAATTGGGCTCAAACTTGGACCAAACGGTCTTGAGGTCGTTTGGATATCCTCCAAACGGTCTTGAGACCGTTTGCCCAAAGTTTGACCAAAACCCAAGTCGTTTGGACTAGGGTTGAACTCCAATTAGGTCTAAAATCAGTATTTGTATCAATTCATCAACTTATTGCAATTGGACCTTCAAACCATTAGATTATCTCAACCCTAGACCTACAAACGGTCTTGGGTTGTGCCCAAACGGTCTTGAGACCGTTTGGATGAGTTCCAAACGGTCTTGAGACCGTTTGCCCATCCATCCTTTGGACTCTAGTGAAAATTCATCAAGGTTTGATCTATAGAGTTGATCATCACATCAATACTTAATTGCAATATGGTTTGGTGCCTTTGGACCTTCAATTGATCAACTATACTTGACCCCAGACCTCAAAACGGTCTTGGGGTGACCCCCAAACGGTCTTGAGACCGTTTGGGTGATTCCCAAACGGTCTTGAAACCGTTTGGGCTAATCAACCCAAAATCTCAACTTAACTCATTGGAATTTCAGCACTGTTTTCAATTAGGGTTTGCCTAATTGAATAGCCTTCAACTCATGATTCCTTGGGAGTTAATCCCTCAAATTCGGTGAGTCATTATATCACATCATTAGGAACAGTAATCCCAAACGGTCAACGCTTGGTCAACGCACTCAAACGGTCTTGAGACCGTTTGCCCAAAAAGTTCAATTAAATCAGATTGAAAATCAGCACTTAATCCAATTAGGTTTCCCTAATTGATTAGGCTTCAACTCATGATTCCTTTGGAGTTAATCCCTCAAATTCGGAGGGTTATTAATAAACATAATTATGAACGGGAATACCAAACGGTCAACGCTTGGTCAACCATCTCAAACGGTCTTGAAACCGTTTGCTCAACCAGGTCAAGTTAATCAGGTTGAAAATCAGCACATAATTCAATTGGTTTTGCTAATTGACTTGCTCATAACTCACGATTCTTTTGGAGTTAACCTCTCAAATTTTGTGGGTGATTAACCTACATAATTATGAACAAGATTCCTAAACGGTCTTTGCTTGGTCAACGGGACCAAACGGTCTTGAAGACCGTTTGCCCTCAAACGACCCTGAAACCGTTTGCCCACCAAACGGTTTGAAACCGTTTTGAGCAATAGGTGGAGGTCGTTTGATAAAGTGAAAAACCGTGGATAAGCATAGAAATTAACGCCCTTATCTTCTACCTTGAGAACAGTAGCAGTTCTTCACGATTTTGCTTGCAAGGATGCAAGGAAAGATAGGGAAGAAGAAGAACTAGCAACTATATGCATAGAAAAGGATGTATAATCAAGCATGAAGTTTAGAGTTATAAAACCCGCCTAAAGGTTGATCTTAGAGCTCCAAGCCTTCAAGCTCCAAGCTTTAATGGCATCCTTGAGCTTCCACAACTTGGTCAGAGGTGAATTCTCCAAGGAAACGTTGCTTTGGTCGGCTAGAACAAGAAGACTAAGTAAGCTAACCATAAAACCAACCTTAGAAAGTGAATTCCTCCATGAATTCGAGCTTAGAAGGTGGGGTTCTCTTACCTAGAACAGGTTGGGCGTCCCCCCTGAGCTCCAGAGCTGTCCTTGGTCGTTTGAGAAAGAAAGGAAAAGAAGTGAAGGAAAGAAAATTCGTTCACTTAATTACAAGGGAAAAGGGCTTATATACTTTAGCCTCTTTTACACCCTAAGGACCTCTCAAGATTGGAAATCACATCTAGGTCCCTCCTTGCTCAAGGGCACGACCAAACCTACCTATCCTTATGCAAATCTCATGAAATCTCAAGATCTAAGGGTAAAGGAATCCAACCTTCAACTAGGGTACACTCATGAAAGGGTTTTAGGCCCATTTTAGGTGATTTCTTTCACAAAGATCATTTTTCCCATCTGATTATTAAATGATGTATCCCTTTCATCATTTTTACTCTAAATGATGACAAGAGTCATAAAAGATGTTCTAGATGGTGAAAATTACAAGTTGGACCCCTCAATTTGGGTAAATTGCACTTTACCCCAAATTAGGGTTTCTAAGCATGGGAATTGCTTCCACAGCTGCACCTTGGTGCTCAAGCTTGGGAAATCCCTCAAACTTTACCATAACCATTCTCATGATGTTTCAACATCAAAGGAACATCTTATCTTGTGAATTTTGCAAGTTCAACCCTTAAACTGGGTAATTTGCACATAGGTCCCTGCATACAACACAATGCTACAACTTTATACAAAAAGGAGCAAAATTGAAAGTAAATGTTCCTGAGGAACTTAATTACATGCCAGGGAGTGTTCACAAGTATATTAATTACATATTTAGGCAAAACTTCCAGGGTTAGGTCATAACCCAGGTCAGGGGTGTTACAAATTCTTTACCCCTTCAAAAGGATTTCGTCCCCGAAATCGATAAAGCATATTATAAGAAAAGAGCAGGATATTTTCTTCTCATTTCACCTTCTAGTTCCCAGGTGGCTTCTTCAACACCACGATGGTTCCAGAGGACTTTTACAAGGCTTATATCCTTCTTCTTTAACTTTTTAGTTCTGTTATCGAGGATTGACACTGGTCCCTCTTCATACGTTATATCTTCATTCAATTCTACCTCCATAGGTTGTAGAACTGACTCGGTATCTGGATGACATTTCCTCAGCATGGAAATGTGAAACACAGGGTGTAGCTTCTGCAACTCTAGAGGTAACTCTAGTCTATAGGCCACCTTTCCAACTTTTTCAACAATTGGATAAGGTCCCAAAAATCTAGGAGCTAACTTTCCTTTCTTCCCAAAACGAAGGACTCCTTTCCAAGGTGAGACCTTGAGATACACTCTGTCTCCATCCTGGAATTCTAGGGGTCTACGACGTTTATCGACATATGATTTCTGTCTATCTTGTGCAGTCTTAAGCTGTTGTTGTATAACTTTAATCTTTTCTGTAGTTTGCTGCACAAGATCAGGGCCTAATAACTGGTGCTCACCAGTTTCATACCAACACAAGGGTGATATACAACGTCTGCCATATAAGGCTTCATATGGTGCCATATCAATGCTATGTTGATAGCTATTGTTATAGGCAAACTCTATCAAGCTTAGATGTAGATCCCAACTCCCGGTAAACTGGAGAACACATGCTCTCAACAGATCTTCTAAGGTCTGTATAGTCCTTTCTGACTGTCCATCAGTTTGAGGATGAAAGGCTGTACTAAACCTTAACTTGGTGCCTAGGGCTCTGTGTAACTGTTCCCAAAAGCGACTTGTAAACTGGGGACCTCTGTCAGAAACTATAGTGACAGGAACTCCGTGCAAACGCACTATCTCTTGGACATATATCTGGGATAACCTTTCAGCAGTATAGGTTGTTTTTACAGGTAAGAAATGCGCTGTCTTTGTCAACCTATCAACAACTACCCAAATGGAATCATGTCCTTTGTTTGTCCTGGGTAGGCCAACAACAAAGTCCATGGTTACATGGTCCCACTTCCACTGTGGTATGGGTAAGGGTTGCATTGTCCCTGCAGGTTTCTGGTGTTCAGCCTTGACCTGCTGACACACAGGACACCTCAGAACAAACTCAGCTACATCCTTCTTCATCCCAGGCCACCAATACATGTCTTTCAAGTTTCGATACATCTTGGTGCTCCCTGGATGCATAGCATACATCGAAGAATGAGCTTCTTCCAGGACTAACTTCCTCAGGTCGTCCACATCTGGCACTATCATCCTTCCATGATAGCATGCCACCTGGTCATCTGACTCATGAAAACCTTCTCGCTTCTCATTTCCAAACTCAAATCTAATCTGCTGTACAGAAACATCTACTTGTTGTGCCTCCTTTATCTGCTCTCTTAAGGTAGGTTTAATCTGCATCTCAGCTAACAGACCAGCTAACAATGATGCCTTCAACTGCACATTGTCATGCCTTAAAGAGATAAGCAGATCTCTTCTAGAGCATACTAAGGAACTTAGTTGTGCCCTATCCATGGTTGATGTTGCTGATTTCCTACTCAAGGCATCTGCAACCACATTGGCCTTGCCCGGATGGTAATCAATCGTACAATCGTAGTCCTTGATTAACTCCATCCAGCGACGTTGCCTCATATTAAGCTCATGCTGAGTGAAGATGTACTTAAGGTTCTTGTGGTCTGTGAAAATCTGGAAAGTTTCTCCGTAGAGATAATGTCTCCAGATTTTCAAAGCATGGACCACAGCAGCTAACTCCAGATCGTGTGTCGGATAATTCTCTTCGTGTTTCTTAAGCTGTCGGGAAGCAAAAGAAATCACTTGGTTATCCTGCATCAACACACATCCAAGTCCATTCTTGGAGGCATCACAAAAGATTATATATTCCTTTCCTTGCTCAGGTAACACAAGCACAGGTGCACTTGTCAACCTCTCCTTCAACAGCTGAAAAGACTGTTGACACTTATCACTCCAAGCAAAAGGAACATCCTTCCGGGTTAACTTGGTCAAAGGTAAGGCTATAGAACTGAAATTTTTAATAAACCTTCGATAATAACCAGTTAACCCCAAGAAACTTCTAATCTCCGTCGGTGTCTTCGGTTGTTCCCACTGCAGAACAGACTCTATCTTTGCAGGGTCAACACGAATTCCCGAGGCAGATACCACATGTCCAAGGAAGGATACTTCAGATAACCAAAACTCACACTTGCTAAACTTAGCGTATAGCTTATGCTCTCTTAGCAAGGTCAAAGTCTGGTGAAGGTGTTGCTCATGTTGCTGAGCATTCTTACTATAAATCAGTATGTCATCTATGAAGACGACAACACACTGATCAAGGAAAGGTCGAAAGACTCTATTCATGAGTTCCATGAATGCAGCCGGTGCATTGGTTAGTCCAAACGACATGACCGTGAACTCATAGTGACCATATCTTGTCCTAAAGGCAGACTTAGATATGTCACTGTCCTTAATGCGGAGTTGATGATATCCAGACCTTAAGTCTATCTTAGAAAAGACTGTTGCACCACGCAACTGGTCGAAAAGATCATCAATCCTCGGCAAAGGATATTTATTCTTTATCGTTACTTTATTGAGTTGTCTATAATCAATGCACAACCGCATCGATCCATCTTTCTTTTTAACAAACAAAACCGGAGCACCCCAAGGTGAGGTACTCGGTCGGATGAAACCCTTCTCAAGTAACTCTTGAAGCTGTTTCTTGAGTTCTGCCATCTCAGCAGGCGCCATCCTATACGGAGTCTGGGCTATGGGTTTCGTATCTGGGACCAAATTGATCTCAAAATCAATTTCCCAGGGTGGTGGTATACCAGGAAGTTCTTCGGGAAACACATCCTCGAATTCCCTGACTATCGAAACTTCAGCAGGGTTGGAACTCTCCTTGGTAACATCTACCACATGGGCTAAGAATGCGTAGCATCCTTGCCTCATCAACTTATCAGCAACCATAGCTGATACAAGACATGTGGGCAGAATCTTTCTTTCACCTTGAAAGATCCATGTGTTGCTTTCATCAGCAAACACTGCCAGCTTGGATTCACAATCCAAGACAACTCGATACTTTTCCAAGTTATCCATCCCTAGGATTATATCAAATCCTTGCATATCAAGCGGTATGAGATCCACTTGAATGCGATGCTTAGAAAAGAAAAGTATGCAAGGAGAGCATACTTCTTGCAGAACAGCAGACCCACTCAACGGAGTCTCCAACAACAACTTATCTGCCCTATGACTAGTTGTCATATTGCAGTTACGAATCACTCTTCGAGTGATGAAAGAGTGTGTAGCACCCGGGTCAATCAGAACAGATACTACACAAGATTTAGACATATCAGAATATAAAAGTTCCATCTGACCTGTCACCACTTGTGGATTGACCACTGCTTCTGGTGGGTTCATAGCATAGAACCTTGCTGTAGCCTGTTGTTGAGGTGGTGCTGATGATCCAGCTTGAGACGCTTGTCCACGTCCTCGAGCTGCTCCTTGATGTTGTCTATTCTGAGATCCCTGTCGATTCTGTCTCGGGGTTTGTTGTGTCACACCGACAGCCCTAGAACGACAATCCTTCATCAAGTGTCCCACCTTACCACAGTTGTAGCAACTCTTTTCCTGTTGCTGTGGTCTGGGTGGTCCAGTAACTGACACAGATGCAGAACTGTGCGTCCCTTGAAGCGGTTGACTTCGTCCTCTACCTCTGCTTGGTGTCCATTGAGTTTGAAAACTCGATCTGGGTGGCGGAGGGTTAGGTGCAGAGAATCTAGGTTTCTTGGAATCCCTAGATGAAGAACCCTGGAACTGTGGATATCTTTTATGGATTTGTCTTTTCTCAACTACAGATCTCTCTATCCTTCGGACTGACTCAACGAAGGTAGAGAATCTCTCTCGGTTCTCTAAGGCAGACACTGGGGTAGACATGTCAGCATTCAACCCCTTCTCAAACCTTCTGATTCTTTCTTCTTCTGTGGCAGCCATGTGCGGACAAAATCGCAACAGCTCCATGAACTTAGCTTCGTACTCGCTAATGTTCATAATACCCTGTCTCAGTCTCTCAAACTGAGAGATCTTCTCGTCTAGGAAGGTCTTGGGAAAATATCTATTGATAAATTCTCGACGAAACTCTTCCCATGAGAACTCTACCCCAGGTCTCTTCTGCTCTTCCATGTTCCACCAGTGACCAGCACTTCCTTTGAGAAGATAGACAGCATGTCTAACCTTCTCAGCTTCAGGGATGTTGAGGATCCTGAAGGCCTTCTCCAGCTCTGTCAACCACAGATCAGCATCTGCGGGGTCAGCAGTCCCATGGTACTCGGTAGCTCCGACACGACGTAGTCGCTCGAACGTCTTCCCGATACCTTGCCCCTCAGGCTGGGCAGGTACCCTAGGTGCAGGCATAGGCAACCTGTCGGTTATGTGTGTCATGGCAGTCATAAACTGCCCAAACATTGTCTGGACTGCTGGGTTACCCATGTCATCTGGATCAAACTGGGGTGGCTCTCTAGGTTGTTCTGGTATAGGCTGTTCCAATCCTGGTACTCCTGCACCACCTTGAGGTGCACTAGCACTACTTTCTTCCACATTCTCATCATGTGGCTCTGACATCTTAAGTATCTTCTTCTCCTGAGGAGTAGAAGATTCTATTAGATAAGGAAGGAATACTAAAGATAGACTCGACTTCCTAAGTCCTATGCCTCTGTAGACTCGAATGAACCTGGAGCTCTGATACCACTTAATTGTGGGCTCCGATCTCCAAACCACGAATTAATCCCGATTTAATCATGTGCGGAAGCAATCGGTAAACAGCGGAAGACAAAAATCACGGGAAATTAAAACTTTTCGAGACAAGAGCCTGAAACCACAAACCTTTTCCATAGAAAAAGGATTTAACTGTTTACATCACTGACAATTACTTCTTGAGTAATTATATACAACATGATACCAAAACTCTCAAGAATTCATACTCCAAAACACTCCAGGACCTGAGAGTACAGAGGACACATAGGACTTGACTCTAACTACACCATGAAGCAGGCTAGATCTCCACCTGAGATATTTACTGCTCCTGATGCTGCTGTTGCTGGGATTGTTCACCTGAGTTCTTGTTCCTTCATCTTCGACGACCACCTAAAAAGTAGAAGTCTACGGGGTGAGACAATTATACATAATTGCCCCAGCGAGAGTTATAACTCTCCACTAGGCTTTATAAGCAAAGCAAGGAATAACTAAAGCAATAAGAGCCTTCAAGATATTCACTGGCAGTTCTGATGATAAGCAAGAGTTCAATCAATATTAAAATATGAGAACATCTATGCTATTCAAGGTAACATCAATCAAATAACTCGTAATTAACTCTAACAGATATACTACGCTGTTGTTTATGTTTTTCAAACATTATTATGCCCTGTGGAGATGAGGCATACCACTCATACTCCAACTGATCGCTAAGAAGTCACATCAGTATCATACATAGGTCATTAAGAGAGCCGGATTCTTATGACCTCATCTTCCTCAGTCAGTTAGAGGATTGATTGTTTGACATCTGGCGGGATGTCTTTATAATAGCTCACCAGGGTACTCTGGTTCTTTGCTATTTTTAGAGTTACAGTGGCATTCTGTACTCTCTTCACTATCGGAAGATTTCTTGTTTATCTTTCACCGATACGGTATTTGTGTCTTTAAGGGAGTGTAGATATACATCTCACCTTTAGGACTTTATGGTGGGGTCTGATGGACTACTAGAATCTACATCATCCTCTCACCTTTTCTTTTATAGTGAAGGTATGACGGACTACAAGAATCTACATCAAATACCAACACTAGGATGTAAGGTTCTACACATCCATGTACCCCACATACTCAAAAGTATGTGATCCAGGAGTTCCCTGAGGAAAACCTGTTTCACCATCATTTAGACTCTGACAATGATGGATCTATGATCAGGGCTCTACATTTCACTTGATTAGTTAGGTACATTCAGTATTCATATCATCATACAAAAACATTAGCATCACAGCTATATATGAGAATACTAAAATGTAGCAGGCCTAACTCATTTCAATTACCAGTTCTCAATTATCTCATCACAAGTCATCTGTCAAGCATGACCTTGATGGTGTTTATGGCTCTTACAGCCCATAAATCACAAAAGATGTCACTTAGCAGTGCATCAAGATGATTCACTATTCATAAAGCTTAAGACATGCTTTCAATGAATATAACATGGTATTTCATACCTGGGTATGACCATTATCTCATAATAACCTGCATAGTTAGTTCAACAGATAATAGTAAACAATTCAACAATTTAGGGTTTACTATTCATCTTTCAAGTCATCACCCTAAAATTAGGGTTTACTATTCACACCATGGTGAATGGTACTCATTACATCATCATGTAAGAGAAACATCATCATTAAGACTCTTAATTAAGATTAAGATCCATTAGATATCATATTTAGGGTTTCCATGACCTCACATAGGTGGGTCATTCCCTAATCATGCACACTCATGTGTATTTGAAGTATCTCACTTGAGTTTCCACCTTAAAAAGGGTACTTTCTCTCTCTAGGATACTTTCTCTCTCCACTCACTAGTAGATGGTGATGACACCACTCTAGATTAGGTTGGGTTAAATCCTCATTGACTTACATAAGCCAAAACATCATCATCATGTGATTAGGGTTTGATTAGAACAAGGTTTTACCTCTTTAGACCCCTCAAGGGTATTTTGGTAATTTGCCTCATGATCACCATCATGGGTCAACTCACTAATCACTTAGTCCCTTAATGACCTAGGTTACCATTAGGGTTTAGATTAGATCACCATTGAACTAATTACACCATCAATTGATTAAGTACAAACCACCATGTACACCTTCAAACGGTTTCAACCACCAAACGGTCTTGAGACCGTTTGCTCCAAACGGTCTTGAGACCGTTTGGATGTGTTGACCGTTTGGAAGAGTTGACCTTCCAAACCGTTTGGAGTTCAATCGGTTTGAAACCGTTTGATCAAATCAACTTGAGATCGATTGGACCAAACGACCCTGAGATCGTTTGAGCCCAAACGGTCTTGAGACCGTTTGGCCTCAAACGGTCTTGAGACCGTTTGGCCTCAAACGGTCTTGAGACCGTTTGGATCCAAACGGTCTTGAGACCGTTTGGTCCAAATGGGCTCAAACCGTTTGGACCTCCAAAGTGGTTCAAAAGTTACAATTGGTCATGGATATGTATGTTGAACCCCTCAATTAACCAAATCCATGATAACCACTTATAAATTGAGTTAATTAGGATGAACCTTAATCACTTGGACACCAAGTTGACCCTCAATTGAAAGCCAATTAGGGTTGAATCCTTCTCAATTAGGGTTTCAAATCGGATGGTCATCAATATTCAACAATGTGAATCAATTCAAGGTTGAAGCTATCAATTGACCTCCAATTGGGCTCAAACTTGGACCAAACGGTCTTGAGGTCGTTTGGATATCCTCCAAACGGTCTTGAGACCGTTTGCCCAAAGTTTGACCAAAAACCAAGTCGTTTGGACTAGGGTTGAAGTCCAATTAGGTCTAAAATCAGTATTTGTATCAATTCATCAACTTATTGCAATTGGACCTTCAAACCATTAGATTATCTCAACCCTAGACCTCCAAACGGTCTTGGGTTGTGCCCAAACGGTCTTGAGACCGTTTGGATGAGTTCCAAACGGTCTTGAGACCGTTTGCCCATCCATCCTTTGGACTCTAGTGAAAATTCATCAAGGTTTGATCTATAGAGTTGATCATCACATCAATACTTAATTGCAATATGGTTTGGTGCCTTTGGACCTTCAATTGATCAACTATACTTGACCCCAGACCTCCAAACGGTCTTGGGGTGACCCCCAAACGGTCTTGAGACCGTTTGGGTGATTCCCAAACGGTCTTGAAACCGTTTGGGCTAATCAACCCAAAATCTCAACTTAACTCATTGGAATTTCAGCACTGTTTTCAATTAGGGTTTGCCTAATTGAATAGCCTTCAACTCATGATTCCTTGGGAGTTAATCCCTCAAATTCGGTGAGTCATTATATCACATCATTAGTAACAGTAATCCCAAACGGTCAACGCTTGGTCAACGCACTCAAACGGTCTTGAGACCGTTTGCCCAAAAAGTTCAATTAAATCAGATTGAAAATCAGCACTTAATCCAATTAGGTTTCCCTAATTGATTAGGCTTCAACTCATGATTCCTTTGGAGTTAATCCCTCAAATTCGGAGGGTTATTAATAAACATAATTATGAACGGGAATACCAAACGGTCAACGCTTGGTCAACCATCTCAAACGGTCTTGAAACCGTTTGCTCAACCAGGTCAAGTTAATCAGGTTGAAAATCAGCACATAATTCAATTGGTTTTGCTAATTGACTTGCTCATAACTCACGATTCTTTTGGAGTTAACCTCTCAAATTTTGTGGGTGATTAACCTACATAATTATGAACAAGATTCCCAAACGGTCTTTGCTTGGTCAACGGGACCAAACGGTCTTGAAGACCGTTTGCCCTCAAACGACCCTGAAACCGTTTGCCCACCAAACGGTTTGAAACCGTTTTGAGCAATAGGTGGAGGTCGTTTGATAAAGTGAAAAACCGTGGATAAGCATAGAAATTAACGCCCTTATCTTCTACCTTGAGAACAGTAGCAGTTCTTCACGATTTTGCTTGCAAGGATGCAAGGAAAGATAGGGAAGAAGAAGAACTAGCAACTATATGCATAGAAAAGGATGTATAATCAAGCATGAAGTTTAGAGTTATAAAACCCGCCTAAAGGTTGATCTTAGAGCTCCAAGCCTTCAAGCTCCAAGCTTTAATGGCGTCCTTGAGCTTCCACAACTTGGTCAGAGGTGAATTCTCCAAGGAAACGTTGCTTTGGTCGGCTAGAACAAGAAGACTAAGTAAGCTAACCATAAAACCAACCTTAGAAAGTGAATTCCTCCATGAATTCGAGCTTAGAAGGTGGGGTTCTCTTACCTAGAACAGGTTGGTCGTCCCCCCTGAGCTCCATAGCTGTCCTTGGTCGTTTGAGAAAGAAAGGAAAAGAAGTGAAGGAAAGAAAATTCGTTCACTTAATTACAAGGGAAAAGGGCTTATATACTTTAGCCTCTTTTACACCCTAAGGACCTCTCAAGATTGGAAATCACATCTAGGTCCCTCCTTGCTCAAGGGCACGACCAAACCTACCTATCCTTATGCAAATCTCATGAAATCTCAAGATCTAAGGGTAAAGGAATCCAACCTTCAACTAGGGTACACTCATGAAAGGGTTTTAGGCCCATTTTAGGTGATTTCTTTCACAAAGATCATTTTTCCCATCTGATTATTAAATGATGTATCCCTTTCATCATTTTTACTCTAAATGATGACAAGAGTCATAAAAGATGTTCTAGATGGTGAAAATTACAAGTTGGACCCCTCAATTTGGGTAAATTGCACTTTACCCCAAATTAGGGTTTCTAAGCATGGGAATTGCTTCCACAGCTGCACCTTGGTGCTCAAGCTTGGGAAATCCCTCAAACTTTACCATAACCATTCTCATGATGTTTCAACATCAAAGGAACATCTTATCTTGTGAATTTTGCAAGTTCAACCCTTAAACTGGGTAATTTGCACATAGGTCCCTGCATACAACACAATGCTACAACTTTATACAAAAAGGAGCAAAATTGAAAGTAAATGTTCCTGAGGAACTTAATTACATGCCAGGGAGTGTTCACAAGTATATTAATTACATATTTAGGCAAAACTTCCAGGGTTAGGTCATAACCCAGGTCAGGGGTGTTACATTTGTATGCTGCCTATATATATGTTTATAAGGCAGCTGATGATGTAGTCTCTGGAAAGAGATGGTACAGGATATGTACGATTGAAATAGGATGTATATGATATACAATGGCATTTGTTGGAAAAGATTTCCTATGTGTGGATCTCTTTGCAAAAAGTTTTAATTTTTAGTGATTTTTGCTAATCTGCTGCTTGATGAACGCTTCCGCATTAGTTAATCATGTTTTCGCGAGACGGTCGTTGCAGACACTTGGTTTTCCTATTGTCTAACCTTTGTTTTAGTCGACACATCTATCTTCCTTGATGTTTTGGTCATGACCATGTGTTGGTCTTCATCAAGACACTTTTGTGTTGCTTGGGTCGATATATATGTGTAAATTGATGCTTTGGTCGAGACATACTTTGATGTTGGTCGTGACATGTTTGCACTTTGTCTTGGCCGTGACGCTTGTTTGGGCTTTTGGGGTGTTGGTTGTGATGGCTAGATTGCCTCAGCCAAAATGTTGTGATGGCCCTTGGGCGTGAGATTGCTTGAACAACTTCTGTTTTGGTTGTAGCATATGTTTTGGGTGTTGGTCGAGACACTTGCCTCATTGTGATCGAGACATATGTGGTTGTGTGGGTTGAGATGCTTAGTTTGTTTCGGTCATGACATTGATGTGTGGTCGGGCGAGACACCTGTTGTGAGGTGGTCGAGACGTCTGTTGTGAGGATGGTCGAGACGCCTGTTGTGAGGTGGTTAATATGTCCTTTGTGTGAGTGTCATGGTCACGACACTATGTTTGGTGTTGTCGATACACTCACTTAAGAGCAAGGTGATAACATGTACATAATACAATGAGATGCTACACATACACACGTACATAATGTTGATACTTAGGGTTGTTGATACTTAGTGTTGTTGACATAATGCTCTAATCAAGTTTAATTGATGATGTCCTTACCCTAGTATGTTCCAAGAAAGTAGGAAGTGACATATCTAGGGTTTTGGTGATTGATTGATGATGTGAAACCCTAATAGGCTATACATGTAACCCTAACCATAATGTTGGGAAATATGATGTGTTTGCATGTCTCATATAAAGAGGTTACCATATTATGATGTTCTATGTCCTACTTGTATGATTCTAACCTTACAGGTTGAATGAGTGCCATGGCTTGTGTATGCTATTGTGGTGATTATATGACATAGGGTGATGGCTATGAGCCTTGATGATACATGATGAGATATTATGGATGTAATGGTCTTATGACCTTGTCAAGGATCAATGCTTATTGTGAGGTGATATCCTCTAGTGATAAGATTGAGGGATTGGTATCCCATAGTGATGTGACATGAGTGATAGCCTTGTATGGTTGTGTGAATTGGTGATGGCCTTGTGAATGGCAGTGCTACAAGTGTCATGTGGCGGTGATGTAACTAGTTCACACCTTATACATTTTACATCTTCTGAAGTTGCTTTCTGCCCTTATCTTTGTAGAGTTTGTTTGGAATTTATACATAACTTGATTGATGCTAAAAGACACTCTATTGATAGAACTAATAAAGTGAAACCCTAATCATGAAGGTGACATGTGCCATAGATCCATTCCAGTGTCAGACTTAATACTGGATGGTGAAATGAGTCATTCCTACGGGAAACTTGGAGCACATATTTTTGAATATGTGGGGGTGCAATTCGACTATCTCCTTGCGTCTACAATTACAGGTTGTGTGAGACGACCATGTGTGGGTCGTTCTCCTTGTTATATGAGTGGCCATGCATGAGCCAATCCTTTCTTTTAAGAGTGGCCATGTGTGAGCCTGTTCATCTAGCATTGTGACTTGTACCAAGGCGAGCTAGGTGTTTTATATGGATGGTCATGCATGAGCCAGTCCTTCAGCTTGACTATATGTCACTATTACTCTTGTACTGACCAAGAGGTGTTAGGGAGGTCGTGGAATCCAACTCTTTCATTGACCTTGTATGGCAACAATTTTGACTTAGCAGTAGTCGGTTGGATTTGAGTCGTACGACTCAAATCCTTAGGGCAATAATATAAGACGTAACCCAACCATGTAGCATATTTGCTTAGGGTCATATACAGATAACATTGGTTGAGCATGTTGCCTTATCTTTGTACTAATTCTTGAATTATAATGTGGTAAGAGAAGTCAACTATTATACATGTTCTTCATATTCCTTCCTATAATATTAATTGTTCTACTGCTTAGTAGTAACTGCCTAGTTCATTTAATTTGCCTTATATGTTGGATACATATCATTTAGTTGAATCTTCTCAACCTGATAATATCTTATCTACCTGCTTAATTATGTGTGCTTTAATAGACGTTGAAGGAGAGTTATATCTCTTGTTGGGACGGTTGGTCTCACCCCGTGGGTTTCCACATCTTTTAGGTGGACGTGAACGTTGCTATATAGATTGTGCTATTGAAGCTGACTATAAGAGGAGATATAATTGTTGGACCATGGACATTCAATTAGTGTCTAGTTATAGAGTCCTACATGTCGTCCCTATACTCTCTGGTCCTTAGGGGTGTTTTAGAGAAGTTGTACATCGGTTTGAGTTTTTGGGTCTATACGGGGGTGGTACAGACATAATTTGTATATATAAATAAATTACCATATGAAACATGTTGTGGTTTGTTAGCCAGTGAACAATGAAGTGTAACATCTTTTGGTATGAAATAAATATAAGTGACACAAGTTCTATGGCTTTAATTATGATGCATTCAGCTTGAGATGTCTATATGTGATTGGTTTTAATTTACCTTGTTTTGTGGTAATGTGGTTATTAGTGTTAATTATGTGTTTTGTTTTGATTAATCTCGCCTATGTAGCAATGGGTGTCATAGTTAAAGTGAATACGAGAACTTTAGAAGGACCTTTAGTATGAAAACATGAGGGGTCAAACTAGACGGAGTGTGTCACACTTAGGATCGTGTTTTTTTCCAAGGATTTGTTCATTTCCTCTTGGACAATAGTTGTGTGTTAATTTCATTTGTGATGTATAGTTGCTTACAAGGCCTAGGGTTTCAGAGTCAACTGTTCACTCATGATGCTTTATCTCCATCTCCAGCCACACCCATTGGTATTGGTATCCTACCTCCCACCCCTACAATATCAACCTCTTTCTCTAGATAGACTTTTTCCTCCTCTTTCCTCGATTAAACTGATGTTCCTTCCTCCTACTTTTACTTTTTAGCATTAGAGTGTGTAGTGTTGAAGTGAAGGGAAGAACTTCATAAGAAACTCTGGTATGAAACTGTGACAGTCCAAACTAGATGGACCGTGACACGCTGAGGATCATTTGTGATTCCAGGTTGGCTTTATTCATTCCCGCTTTGGCAGTAGTTGCATGATAGTTTTGTGTATAGTTACCTATAAGGCCTTAGGTACCAGATTCAATTGTTCACCTATTATGCTTTAGCTCCATATCCATCCATTCCCACCAATGTCTGTATCCTACCTCCCACCCCTAATATCAACCTCCTTCTCCGGTTAGACTTCTTCCTGCACCTCCCCAATTAAACTTTTGCTCCTTCCTCCTACTTATACTTTTTAGAATTGGAGTGTGTAGAGCTGAAGTGAAGATGAGAACTTCAGATAACCTCTGGTATAAAACCATGATAGGTTGAACTAGATGGAGTGTGTCACGTTGAGGATCATCTACAATTCCATGTAGGTTTTTTTCATTCTTGATGTGACAATAGTTTCATGTTAATTTCATTCGTGATGTATATAGATGCCTATAAGGCCTAGGGTACCAGAGTCATCTGTTCACTCATTATGTGTTAGCTCTCATCTCCACCCATTCCCACTATTCTTTGTATCCTACATCCCACCCCTATGATAGCAACCTCCTTCTTTGGCTAGAATTTTGCCTCCTCTTTCCCTGATTAAATTTATGTTCCTTACTTCTACTTGTACTTTTCTTATCATTAGAGTGTGTAGCACTGAAGTGAAGATGAGAGTTTTAGAGGAACCTCTAATATAAAACAATGAGAGAGGTTGAACTAGACAGGAGGTTGAACTAGACATAGAGTGTCACGTTGAGGACCATTTGTGATTCTAGGTTGGCTTTGTTCATTCCCGATGCGACAGTAGTTGCATGTTAATTGTGTTTCTGGTGTATATAGTTGCCTACAAGGCCTTTGGTACCTGAGTCAACTGTTCACTAATTATGATTTATCTCCATCTCCAACCATGACCGGCGGTGTCTATATCCTACCTCCCCCCCCCACAATAGCAACCTCCTTCTCTAGGTACACTTTTGCCTCCTCCTTCCCAATTTTTTTACTCCTTCCTCCTACTTGTACTTTTTAGCATTAGAGTGTGTAACGCTGAAGTGAAGACTAGAACTTCAGAAGAACCTCTGGTTTGAAACCATGAGAGGATGAATTAAATGGAGCGTTCCATGCTGAGGATCATTTGAGATTCCATGGTGTCTTTGTTCATTTTCACCGTGGCAATAGTTGCATGTTAATTTCATTTGTGATGTATATAGTTGCCTAAAGGCCTAGGATACATGAGTCAACTATTCACTCATTATGCTTTGGCTCCATCTCCAACAACACTCGCATGTGTTAGTGTCCCACCTCCCACCCTGATAATAGCAACCTACTTCTCTGGCTAGACTTCACCTCCTCCTTCCTCGATTAAACTTTTGCTCATTCTTCCTACTTCTACTTTTTAGCATAAGAGTGTGTAGAGATGAAGTGAAGACGAGAACTTCAAATGAACCTCTGGTATGAAACCATGAGACCAAACTAGAAGGAGCTGGCATGCTGAGGATTATTTATGATTCTAGGTTGGCTTTGTTTGTTCTTACCGCGATAGTAGTTGCATTTTAATTTTGTTTGTGATGTATATAGTTGTCAGAAGGCCTTGGGTACCAGAGTCAACTGCCACTCATTATGATTCGACTCCATATCCACTCTTGTTGTCCAGTGTGTGTATCCTACCTCCCACCCTATGATAAAAACCTCCTTCTACAGCTAAACTTATGCCTCCTTCCACGATTAAACTAACGCTCCTTCCTCCTACTTGTACTTTTTTGCATTAGAGTGTGTAGCGCTGAAGTGAATATGAGAACTTCAGAAGAATCTTTAGTATTAAACCATGAAAGGTCAAACTAGATAAAGAGTGTCACATTGAGGATCATTTGTCATTCTAGGTTGTCCTTGTTCATTCCCTCCGCTATAGTAGTTGTGTGTTAATATTGTATGTAATGTATATATTTGCCGACAAGGCCTTGGGTGTCGTAGTCAATTGTTAACTCATTAAGCTTTAGCAACATCTCCAGCCATGCCCAGCGATGTCTATATCTTTCCCCACACCATTATAATAGCAACCTCCTTCTTTGGGTAGACTTCTGCCTCCTTCCCCGATTAAGCTTATGCTCCTTCCTCCTATTTGTAATTTTTAGCATTAGAGTGTGCAACGCTGAAGTGAATTCAAGAACTTTAGAAGAACCTCTGGTATAAAACCATGAGAGGCTGAACTAGATGGAGTGTGTCACGCTAAGGATCATTTGTGATTCTAGGTAGGCTTTTTTTTATTCCCGACGTGACTGTAGTTTCATGTTAATTTTGTTTGTGATGTATATAGTTGCATACAAGGCCTAGGATAGCAGAGTCAACTATTCATTCATTATTCTTTAGCTCCATCTCCAGCCACACCCATTGGTGTTTGTATCCTACATATGACCCCTACGATAGAAACCTTCTTCTTCGGCTAGACTCCTGCCTCCTCCTTCCCTGATTAAACTTCTGACCCTTTCTCCTACTTGTACTTTTTAGCATTAGAGTGTGAAGCTAAAGTGAAGATGAGAACTTTAGAAGAACCTCTGGTATGAAACAATGAGAGGCCAAACTAGACAGAGTGTGATACACTGAGGATCATTTTCTATTCCAGGTTTGGCTTGGTTCATTCCCACCACGACAATAGTAGCATGTTAGTTTCGCATGTGATGTGTATACTTGCCTACATGGCCTTAGGTACCAGAGTCAACTATTCACCTATTATGCTTTAGCTTCATCTCCAACCATGCCTATTGATGTTTGTATGCTACCTCCCACCCATACGAAAATAACCTCATTCTCTGGGTAGACTTCTATCTCAACTTTTCCCTATTACACTTATGATCCTTCCTCCTACTTGTACTTTTTAGCATTAGAGTGTGTAGCGTTCAAGTGAAGATGAGAATTTTAGAAAAACATATGGTATTAAACCATGAGAGGCCAAAGTAGATAGAGCATGTCACAATGAGGATCATTTGCAAATCCATGTTGTCTTTGTTCATTCCCACCACGGTAGTAGTTGTGTGTTAGTTGTGTTTCTAATGTATATAGTTGCCTACAATGCCTCATGTATCAAAGTCAAATGTTCACTCATTTTGCTTTACCTCCATCTCCAACCATGCCCGACGTTGTTTGTATCCTACCTCCCACCTATAAAATAGCAGCCGTCTTCCTTGGATAGAATTCTACCTCCTCCTTCCCCGATCAAACTTCTGCTCCTTCCTCCTACTTGTACTTCTTAGCATTAGAGTGTGTCGTGCTAAAGTGAAGATGAGAAATTCAGAAGAACCTCTGGTGTGAAACCATGAGAGGCCAAACTACACAAAGTGTGTCACACTAAGGATCATTTGTGATTCTAGGTTGGCTTTGTTCATTCCCGCTGCAACTGCAGTTGCTGTTAGTTTCATGCGTGATGTATATAGTTTCCTACATGGCTTTGGGTACTAGAGTCAACTATGCACCTATTATGATTTAGATCCATATGAAGATACACCTGTTGGTTTTTGTATCCTACCTCCCACCCCTATTATAGCAACCTCCTTCTCTGACTAGACTTTTGCCTCCTCCTTCCCCAATTAAACTTCTACTCCTTCCTCCTACTTATACTTTTTATCATTAGAGTGTGTAGCATTAAAGTGAAGATGAGAACTTTAGAAGAACCTATGGTATTACACCATGAGAGGCTGAAATAGATAGAGCATGTCAAGTTGAGAATCAATTGTGATTCTAGGTTGACTTTGTTCATTCCCACCGCAACAATAATTATGTCTTAATATGTTTATTATTTATGTAGTTTCCTATAAGGCCTTCGATATCAGAGTCAATTGTTCACTCATTATGCTTCAGATCCATATCCATCCATGCTCGTCGATGTCGGTATCCTACCTCCCGACCCTATGATATCAACCTCCTTCTCCTACTAGACTTTTACCTCCTTTCCTGATTAAACTTCAAATCCTTCCTCCTACTTGTATTTCTTAGCATTAAAGTGTGTAGTGCAAAAGTTAAGACGAGAACTTCATAATAACCACTGTATGAAATTGTGATATGTTGAAGTAGATGGAGAATTTCATGTTGAGGATCATTTGTGATTCCATGTTGGCTTTGTTCATTCCCGTTGTGGCAATAGTTGCATGTTAATTTTTTTGTGATGTATACAGTTGCCTATAAGGCCTTGGGTACCAGAGTCAATTGTTCACTCATTATGCTTTGACTCCTTATCAAATCATACCCATCGATGTCTCTATCCTACCTCCCACCCCTATGATAGCAAACTTTTTCTACGGTTAGACTTCTACCTCCTCCTTCCCCCATTAAACTTTTTCTCCCTCCTTCTACTTGTACTTTTTAGCATTCGAGTTGCATCGTCTGATGTGAAGATGAGAACTTTAGAAGAATCTCTAGTATGAAACCATGAGAGGCTAAACTAGACAGAGGGTATCACTAGGATCGTTTGTAGTTCTAGGTTGTTTTTGTTTAGTCTGTCACAACTGTAGTTGCATATTTATCTCGTTTGTGATGTATATAGTTGCCTACATGGCTTTGGGTACCGAAGTCAATGGTTCAACTCATTATGCTATAGATCCATCTACAGATACACCAACCAGTGTCTACATCCTGCCTCTCACCACTATGTTAGAAACTTCCTTCTTCAGCTAGACTTCTGCCTTCTCCTTTCACAAATAAACTTGTGATCCTTCCTCCTATTTATACTTTTTAGCATTAGAGTGGGTAGCACTGAAGTGAAGATGATAACTTGAGGAGAACCTATGGTATGAAACCATGAGAGGTTGAACTAGATGGAGAATTGAGAATCATTATGATTCTGGATTGGCTTTGTTCATTCCCATCGCGATAGTAGTTGCTTGTTAGTTTTGTGTGTACTTTATATAGTTGCCTACAAAGCCTTGGGTATCGGAATCAACTATTCACCTATTATGCTTTAGCCCCATCTCAGTCATGCCCACTGGTGTTTGTATCCTAGCTCCCAATTTTGTGATAGCAATCACCTTCTCCATATAGAGTTCTGCCTTCTCCTTCCCCAATTAAACTTGTGCTCCTTCCTCCTATTTATACTTTTTTGCATTAGAGTGTGTAGCGTTGAAGTGAAGATGATAACTTGAGGAGGAACTCTGGTATGAAACCATGAGAGGCTGAACTAGACAGAGCATGTCATGTTGAGGATCATTATGATTCCAGGTTGGCTTTGTTCATTCCTGCTGCGAAAGTAGTTGCTTGTTAGTTTCGTGTGTACTTTATATAGTTACCTACAAAGCCTTAGGTACCCAAATCAACTATTCACCTATTATGCTTTAGCTCCATCCCAATGGTGTTTGTATCCTACCTCCCAATCCTATGATAGCAACCTCTTTCTCCGGCTAGACTTATGGCTCCTCCTTCCCCAATTAAACTTTTGCTCCTTCCTCCTATTTATAGTTTTTAGCATTAGAGTGTGTAGTGCTGAAGTGAAGATAAGAACTTGAGGAGAACCTCTAGTATGAAACCATGATAAGCCAAACTAGACAGAGCATGTCACACTGAAAACCTTTTGATTCCATGTTGGCTTTGTTCATTCCCGCTGGGACAGTAGTTGCGTGTTATCTTTTTTTTGTGTGATGTATATAGTTGCCTACAAGGCCTTTGGTACCAGAGTGAACCGTTCACTCATTATGGTTTTCCTCCATCTCTCACCATTCCTACTGGTATATGTATCCTACCTCCCAATCCTACAATAGCAACCTCCTTCTTCAACTAGACTTTTGCCTCCTCCTTACCCGATTAAACTTATGCTCCTTCCTCCTACTTGTACTTTTTAGCATTAGAGTGTGTAGCACGGAAGTGAAGACAATAACATCAAAATAACCTCTTATATGTAACCATTAGAGGCCGAACTAGATGTATCATGTCATGCTAAGGATAATTTGCAACTCTAGATTGGTTTTGTTCATTCCCCGATGCAATAGTAGTTGCATGTTAATTTTGTTTGTGATGTATATAGTTGCCTACAAGGCCTAGGGTACTAGAGTCAATTGTTCACTCATGATTTAGCTCCATCTTTATCCATGCCCACTAGTTTTTGTATCCTACCTCCCACCCCTATGATAGAAACTTATTCTCTGGATAAACTTTTGCCTCCTCAACCTCTGATTAAATTTCTGCTCCTTCCTCCTACTTGTACTTTTTAGCATTAGAGTGTGTAGCGCTGGAGTGGAGATGAGAACTTTAGAAGAACCTCTAGTAAGAAACCATGAGAGGTCGAACTAGTTGGAGCGTGACACACTGAGGTTCATTTGTGATTCCAGGTTGGATTTGTTTATTCCCATTGTGGTAGTATTTGCATGTTAATTTTGTCTATGATGTATATAGTTGCCTACAAGACCTTGGGTACCAGAGTCAACTATTCACTCATTATGTGTTAGCTCCATTTCCATATATGCCCACTGATTTATGTATGTTACCTCCCACCCCTACGATTGCAACCTCCTTCTGCGGCTAGACTTATGCCTCCTCTTGCTCTGATTAAATTTCCGCTCCTTCCTCCTACTTTTTCTTTTTAGCATTAGACTGTTTAGTGCTGAAGTGAAGATGAGAACATCAGAAAAACATTTGGTATTAAACCATGAGAGACTGAACTAGATGAATTATGGCACATTGAGGATCATTTGTATTTCTAGGTTGTCTTCGTTCATTCCTGTTGTAGTACTAGTTGCATGTTAGTTTTGTTTGTAATGTATATAGTGGCCTATAAGGCCTTGGGTACTGGAGTCAATTGTTCACTCATTACGATTTAGCTACATCTCCATACACGCCATTGGTGTCTATATTCTACCTCCCACCCTTATGATAGTAAGTTTATTCTCTGGCTAGACTTCTTCCTCCTCCTTCCTCAATTGAACATTTGCTCCTTCCTCTTACTTGTACTTTTTAACATTAGATTGTGTAGCACTGAAGTAAAGACAAAAGCTTCAGAAGAATCTCTGGTATGAAACCACAAGAGGAGAAACTAGATAGGGGGTGGCACAGTGAGGATTATTTGTTCTTCCAGGTTGGCTTTGTTCATTCCCACTGTTGTAGTAATTGAATGTTAATTTTGTTTGTGATATATATAGTTGCTTATAAGGCCTTGGGTACTATAGTCAATTGTTCACTCATTATGATTTATCTCTTTCTCCAGCCATGCCCACCAGTGTCTGTATCCTACCTCCTACCCCTACGGTAGCAGCCTCCTTTTTCATCTAGACTTCTACCTTCTCCTTCCTTGATTACACTTATTTGCCTTCCTCCTGCTTGTACTTTCGGCATTAGAGTGTGTAGCACTGAAGTGAAGACGAGAACCTTAGAAGAACCTCTTGTATGAAACCATGAGAGACCAAACTATATGGAACGTGTCATGCCGAGGATCATTTGTGGTTCCAGGTTGTTTTTTTTCATTCCACCACGGCAGTAGTTGCATGTTAATCTCATTTATGATGTATATAGTTGCCTACAAGGCCTTGGACACTAGAGTCAAATTTTCACTCATTATGGTTTATCTCTATGTGCACCAATGTTTGTATCCTACCTCCCACCTCTATGATAGAAACTTCATTCTTTGGATAGACTTCTACCTCCTCCTTCCCCAATTAAACTTCTGCTCCTTCCTTCTACTTGTACATCTTAGCATTAGTGTGTGTGGCGCTAAAGTGAAGATGTGAACTTTGAAAGAACCTCTGGTATGAAACCATGAGAGGCTGAACTAGGTGAAGCATGCCATGTAGATGGTCATTTTCAATTCCAACTTGGCTTTGTTCATTCCCTCCACGATAGTAGTTGCATATTAGTTTCGTGTACTATATATAGTTGCCTGCAAGGCCTAGGGAATTAGAATCAACTATTCACCTATTATGCTTTATGTCTATCTCCAGCCACGCACACTGGTGTATGTATCCTACCTCTCACCTATGATAGAAATCTCCTTCCCCGGCTAGAATTATGCCTCCTCCTACCCCGATTAAACTTCTTGTCCTTCTTTCTACTTGTTCTTTTTAGCATTAGAGTGTGTAGTGTTGCAGTGAAGATGAGAACTTGAGAAGAACCTCTGGTACGAAACCATGAGAGATTGAACTAGGTAGAGCCTATCATGTTAAGGATCATTTTGATTCTAGGTTGGCTTTGTTCATTCCTACCACGACACTAGTTGTGTGTTAATTTTTTTTGTGATTTATATAGTTGCGTACAAGGCCTTGGCTACTAGAGGCAATTGTTCACTCATTATGCTTTAGCTCCATCTCCAGCCACGACCAATGGTATATGTATCCTACCCCCACCCCTACGATAACAACCTCCTTCTTTGGCTAGACTTCTGCCTCCTCCTTCCCTAATTAAACTTATGCTCCTCCCCCTACTTGTACTTTTTAGCATTAGAGTATGTAGCACTGAAGTGAAGACGAGAACTTTAGAAGAACCTCTATTATGAAAGAATGATAGGCTGAACTAGACATAGTAAGTCATGTTGAGGCTAATTTTTAATTCCAGCTTGGCTTTGTTCATTCCCATTGTGATAGTAGTTGCATATTAATTTTGTTTGTGATGTATATAGTTACCTACAAGGCCTAGGGTATCATAGTCAACTATTCAGTCATTACGCTTGAGCTCCATCTCTAGCCGTGCTCACTAATGTATGTATCCTACCTCCCAACACTAAGTTAGCAACCTCCTTCTCTGGCTAGACTTTTGCCTCCTCCTTTCCCTATTAAACTCTAGCCCCTTCCTCCTACTTGTACTTTTTAGCATTAGATTGTGCAACATTGATGTAATGTCCCTGAATTTTTGAATCCACAATGAACTCTTAATCATGGAGACCAAGACTCGAGGGAGTTATGGAATAAGAATCAAGTAATATATGGAAACCACAAAATTTTGTTACATCTTATAATGTTTCCATTACATGACTTTGTTTACATCAAAATTATAAAATGTTACATTCACTTGATTATCCCTCTACAAGATGTTAATAATATGAA
Source organism: Alisma plantago-aquatica (assembly GCA_963693085.1). Lineage (NCBI taxonomy): Eukaryota > Viridiplantae > Streptophyta > Magnoliopsida > Alismatales > Alismataceae > Alisma > Alisma plantago-aquatica. The sequence continues at coordinate 629,580,820 of OY856413.1, forward strand.
CATCAAATAGAATTTAATCATATTAGCCTGATGCTTCTCCGGCCAGGATCTAGTCAGAAAAGCCACACGATGAAACTTGAAGCATTCTTTGACCTACAGTATTCATGAGGGAACAAGAACAGTAGCAAGAGGAGTCAGATAAACATCTAAGTATGGAGAGGCATAAAAATTTAAGCAGATCAACATTTGGTAACACGAGACAAATGTCTATACATTGAAAAGACATAAAAATTGAGCATACATTATGAAAGTTGAAATATTCGATAACATGAAATAACAAAGTAGAGATATAATAAGTGAGCAAATAACATATGGATTATTTCATTATATCATTCCCCACTTAGTCCAGAGGTATTGTTAACCAACCCTAGATCCAACTTGTGGTCTGTAAGCATGACTAAGGTCACATAGACCATATGTAACAAATAAAATAAATCAATTTGCACACTACCCTATGACAAAGACATCGGCCTTGCGTTTGCTAATTTTACGCTCATAGCTTCTTGTATCCCCATCACACATAGCTGGTGTGGTCTGTAGGCCCTTGATTCAATGCCTACTCAATGGGAGGTCTTGCATCCCTTAGTCTGCCCTCAAGGTGGGGTCGTCTCCAACCATATCTCTCCATGGTCTTGCGGCCAAGTGCAAGTGTTGTCACCTCATCAATTGTTGTACACAACCTTTGATGATTATCTCATAGACAAGAAACACTTTGACTGCCCTCAAGGTGGGGTAGTTGTAAGGGAGAGGCTATCCCTCCTCCCTTCAACATCCCTAGGATATGATCCGGATGCAAACATAACATAACACAAAACACATAACATATCATAACAATCTTGATCTTTCGGTCCTCACTAGCTCTGAGATTGTAAAACCAACTCTTGAGTGGTGGAATCTCAACAATAAACATTATTATCATATTACACCATTGTTCAATTTATTGACCATCACAAATTATGAGTACAATCTCATCATTTTAACCTTTCACATCATTTTCTCAAATATTATCAATTTAATCATGGTGAAATATTGTATAAATATACCAAGATTCATTGAATCCAAATGAATCAGGATAGGAGGGAAGTAAATTATGTCTTGATATCCACTTTTCACGCATCACATCTTCAATTGCAATAACATATACTAACATGTATTATTGATTCACATGAGATTGTATAAATCGAAAATCCCATTGGACAAAATCACTTGTTTTAATAGATGAAATCTTACTGAGGTTGACTTAGACATGAATGTAAATTCCAACAGAATATTTTGCTTAAGCCTTGTAACTATTTTTTGTATTTCGTTAACTTGTATTAAATATTGTAGTACTATATTATAGGAAGATGCAAATTCTAGTAGATCATAGATCATGGTTTTTATTATACTATGTGAAGATAAAGAGAGGTCCAATTGGGGGGTGAATGAATGCAAGAATAATTTATAAGAGATATAATATGTAAATACATGATCATTTGATTATATCCTATTTATTCTTAGATATTGAAGGATCACTCATGAGAATGATTTCAAAAAAGAGTCATGAATATGGAGAAAATGTGATTACTAAACAAAATTAATAAGATTCCTTGACTCGTTTAAAGGTACTCCATATAAAAATTTAGGTATCAAGATAACTCATCAAAAGATACTTCATATCTTCTACTCCCATATACTTTAAGATATATTGCTTGAAATACATGAGTAATGTTTGTTGGCAGCACACTCTGCCACTTGGCCCAATTCATTGTGTTTGGTAAGTTCACGTTCTTCTTCACCCACATCTCTAGTTGAACATGGTTTTCTCACGAATCTTCCTTATCAATAGTTGACCAAAATTCCAGGTTTCTTAAGAAAGTGAAAGAAGATGGTGAATAAGTTCCTTCGATATCAGGGAAAGATTGATTTGGAGTTTCATTGACTTGATATATATAATTAGGAGGTTGGAGAGGACCTTGGCCATCATATGTGTAAGGTGAGGCGTGAAGAAAACCCATTGGAGTTGTGGAGGGTTACATGTGAAGATTACTCATCTATTGGCTTGGTTGGTGTTTATATACGTGAGGGGAGATGATTCTAGGAAGGTCTCAAGTGTAGGGTGGACCAAGATAAGGATAAGGAGGGATGGGGTTCTGATTTCCACCATTGTTATGTAACAAAATAGTAGAGTTTGTAAAAAAAGAGGAGACATTTCCTTGAAGTTTATTTGCTTGGATGAGATGTGGTTCATGTAGTCTTTGAGTTGAAAAACCAACCCACTAAATTTTTCAGCTCAAAATGCACCGATGTGGCTGGGGTGGGCGGCTAAATACACCTTCTGATTCACACCTTGCACCATTTTTGTGGATACAAACAAAGATGGAGGAAGTCTTTTCAATTCATATATTGTCTACCAACGACCCACAAGTATCTGGATTGACGTTTCAGACTTACTCACCGACTTTAGTAGAAGACGGCGGTGAGGCATAGCCTCAGCCGATCACCATTTATCTAACTGGTGTTGTGACTGGTAGGCTGCTTCAAGGCATAGAAGTACTTGGATTGGACGATGGAGGAGGTGGAGAATCATCTATGGGCTCTTAGCTATCATGGTGGCATGAAGTCTAACAAGGTCATGGGCAATGGAAGTAGAGGGCGGGTTCCTATGGTCGTTGTCAGTGCCTGGTTGCATGGCGTATAATGCATCCACGGATTCTGCATCATGTGCAAGGAAAGGGAGAGGAATACAGAAGAGGAGAGAAGTAAGGTGGAGGAGGAAAGAGAGTGATGGGGTCCATGGTGGCATGGTACTAAACGAATTGCAACAGTTAATCGTCATAGACAACCGATGTTAGACATGATGAGAAAATAGATGGGGCAAAGTACCTGAGGAAGGGGAAGAGTCGATTAGAGAGAGAGAGAAAATGATGAGAGGGTTTGGTTGGGAGTTATTGGGAGCAGCCAATTATGTGGAGAGAGAAACAATAAGGGGTAGAGAGAGTGTGACAATAGGTGGGGAAGTGGGCCCCAAGGAAAAATAAGCATAGTCATTAAGGAGACAAAGTGAGGAGGAAACATATATTTTAACTAGAAAATTTATAGGTAGTTAGTCTTGGTTATGATAAGTACGTCATGGTATTCAATTTTAAATGGAAAATAGAAACTCGTACTTTTAAACAAAGTTAAGTACATTATTAATTTTCTTCACAAACATTTTTTACAAAAATACATTTATAAAATTTTAAAGAGTTATTAATTATAACTCATCCAATCAATATAGTCTCTCCAATACATTGGATTTACATTTTTTTATCTCCTTCTAGTAATTTTTTTCCACATCTTAGTCTAACTTTTTGGATACTATCTTATTTTCCTCATTAATTAATAATAATGTAATGTACTAACATTAAGATTAATCATCTTATAAGTTTTCTTTTGACCCAAAAGGGTTTCCTTTATGATCTTATAATTATATAAAAAGTACCCTTTATATTTCTAATATTTATACTTGAAAATTATTTATTGGTTGATTCTCGCTCTAGTAAGCATATTATGTAACTGTCCATTGCCTTTATTAAGTTACTTTCTACTTCAGACATCATGTAGTTCACTTTGATGTAGAATATTTTGGATCAAAGACATTTATTTCCTTCCTTATAAATTGAACTATTTATATCTAGGTTAATATCTAACTCTTTTATTTATATATGACCACTTATCCCCTTTAATCTCATTTTATCTTTCTTGAAGAGTGATTTTTTTTTAAAATTGTATTTTGAACTAATATTGGAAATTACATTATTAGAATTATAGTACAAATTAAATTTTATCATCCTATTTATGCCTCTACAAAAATACAGGTTGCAACAAATGAAGTGACGATGAAAACTTTAGAAGAACCTCTAGTATGAAACCACGAGAGGCTGAATAGAATGAGAGTGGCACACTGAGGATTATTTGCGATTCAATGTTGGCTTTGTTCATTCCTTCCACGGTAGTAGTTTCATGTTAATCTTGTCTATGACGTATACAATTGCCTACAAAGCCTTGGGTACCAGACTCAATTGTTCACTCATTATGTTTTAGCTCCATGTCCAACTATGCTCACTGGTGTTTCTATCCTACCTCCCATCCCTATGATAGAAATCTACTTCTCCGACTAGACTTCTACCTCCTCCTTCCCTGATTAAACTTATGTTCCTTCCTCCTACGAATACTTTTTAGCAATAGAGTGTGTAGCGCTGAAGTGAAGATGAGAACTTTAGAAGAACATATGGTACAAAACCATGAGAGACCAAATGAGATGGAACATGTAACATTGAGGATTATTTGCAAATATAGGTTGATTTTGTTCATTCCTTTTGCGGTAATAGTTGCATGTTAATTTCATTTATGATGTATATAGTTTCCAATAAGGCCTTGGGTGTCAGAGTCAACTATTCACTCATTATGCTTTAGCTCCACTCCATCCACACCCACCAATATCTATATCCTGCCTCCCACCCCTACAATAGCAACTTCCTTCTCTGGATAGATTTTTGCCTCTCCTTCCCTAAGTAAACTTCTACTCCTTCCTCCTATTTGTACTTTTTATCATTAAAGTGTGAAGAACTAAAGTGAAAACAAGAACTTCAAAAGAACCTCTGGTATGAAACCATGAGAGGCCGAACTAGAAAGGGCATAACATGCAGAGGATCATTTCTGATTCCAGGTTGGCTTTGTTCATTCACACCATTGCAGTAGTTGAATGTTAATTTTGTTTGTGATGTATGTAGTTCCTTAGAAAGCCTTGGGTATCAGAGTCAATTGTTCACTCATTATGCTTTAGCTCCTTCTCCAACCACACCCATTGGTGTCTGTATACTACCTCCCACCCCTATGATAGTAACATCTTCTTTGGCTAAACTTCCTCCTCCTCCTTTCCCAATTAAACTTTTGCTCCTTCCTCCTACTTGTACTTTTTAGCATTAGAGTGTGTAGCGTTGAAATGAAGACAAGAACTTCATAAGAACCTCTAGCATGAAACAATGAGAGGACAAACTAGATAGAGTGTGTTACACTGAGGATCATTCCTGATTTCAGGTTGGCTTTGTTCATCCCCGCCACGCAGTACTTGCATGTTAATCTTGTTTGTGATGTATATAGTTTCCTACAAGGCATTCGGTACCAGAATCAATTATTTACTCGTTATGCTTTATCTATATCTCTGGACACACTCACCAATGTATGTAACCTACCTCCCACCCCTACAGTATCAACCTTCTCAACCTCCTTCTTCGGCTAGATTTCTGCCTCCTTACCTGATGAAACTCTTACTCCTTCGTCCTACTTGTACTTTTTAGCATTAGAGTACATAGCACTGAAGTAAAGATGGGAACTTAAAAAGAACCTCTGGTATGAAACCATGAGAGGCCGAATTAGACGGTGTGTGTCATGTTGAGGATCATGTGTGATTCTAGGATGGCTTTGTTCATTGCAGTCGCGAGAATACATATAGTTTCCTATAAGGCCTTCGGTACCATAGTCAACTATTCACTCATTATGCACACATGGCAACACTGCTCTGACTTGATATTTATTATAAATCACTCTGTTTGAGTGATCATTCATAAACTTTACACACCTAATTCATTCACTTTGCCCAGATCTTCTTTAGATTCCTAAAGTGATATCACCCATGATTGTCAATTAATTTTCAATTTTTAATTGATTGAAATCATAGATAATGAAAATAGTCTCTACATGTGGAGTCTAGTTGCGTAGAATGGCTGGTTGGTGGTGTTTGTGCTCCTTTTCAGAACATATGAATCAACTGTGAGCATGTGAAGCCAATGGTGTGCACGGTAGGGTTGACGAATCGACAAAGGATGATGAAGAATACAAGGATACATGGAATCCTTTCCTCTACATTCAAACATGCAATGAGAAAACAAACATCCTATCCTATACATATACATCATATACTAACCTTGGGTACATACCGAGCTATAATTTTCCAATGACCAAACATGACTAAGTTTGAATTATAAATTTTAGGATTCTAACATATATACTAATTTCTAAGTTGGAGAACTTTTGCTTAACATTCGGTCATATTTTATATCATGAACTTGATTAAATGATTAGTAAAACATCAAAGTTTTTTATAACACAATATTAAGTATAATTATAAACCTCTTATAGGAAATCATAGATAATAGATTTTTTTATGAAAATATTATTTGGTTGACTATTAATCTCTCAGTGCATAACCCCACAAACATAAAATATTATAGTATAAAACTTGTTGTAAGTAGTGTATTGTGTTTGGGGTATGGAACATCCTATGGAATAGCTTTTGAAAACAACACATAGCTTTGGTTATGTTTCTTAATCCATTTCACTTGTTGCCAAGTGCATTTACCCAGTGAATAAACATGTATACGTAAAGTCAAGATAAAAGTTTTAAATTAGCATGTAATTACCCTACCCGTTACATGAAACTATGATACACGTAAGAGTATATATAAATCTTAACCGTATCTAATCCTACATGTTTATAGACCTAGATTTAGAGCCCAATCAATGCCTTATTCTATCCCCAATCACACCAATATCGGAGGCAAGTATGGTGGAAATTTTATAAAACCAAGATTCTTGGTTAGCTTTGGACCAATCAACCGTGGCACTAAGCCAATGTGCTGGCTTCTTTTGGTGAATATATAACCGACCATTGTGTTATCCTATACTTAAGCCTTCAACTCCCTCACAATACCCATGACTCTCCATGGTGGATAGTTGTATCCTATGATAAATTGATGTTCATATAATTATATCTGTGAGATCCTATATAAAATCAACATACAAATGATCAATGACCAAAACCTAAAGTACCAATTAAAAATATCCAATATAGTCTATTGAATAAGTGATTGGCATATTGCTTGAGCCCCATTTTTGTCCTCTCTTCCTTTGTAAGTCTCCTATGCACCCTTACACTTTGCCTCCTTTGCCTCCCTTGCCTCCCCCACCCTCTGGCAACAACAAAAAGTTGTTTTGTTTTGTGTGCTCCATGGCATTTTTTCCCTAAATGTCCAAGGTTATTCTGATTTCACCCTAATAGAATAAATTGTACATAGAAATCACGCTTGCTTGCATTCAGAAGTGTGAGAAGCTGAATGACCTTTCTAACATAGTTTTGAGGTAAAAGCCATTTTTTCCCGAATGTCCAAGGTTAATTTGATTTCACCCTAATAGAACATTGAAATCATGCTTGCTTGCATTCGAAAGTGCGAGAAGATGAATGACCTTTCCAACATAGTTTTGAGGTCAAAGGTCTATGAGGTAATCACGAACTTTTGTTGTCCATCTAATTCCTCATGTCTCTATTCTAAATGTGAACTTGAAATTTGGTCATTTACGACTGCACACTCCACCTACAAGTTCGATTTCCTTTTTTGGGAACCCTAAGTCCTGGTAAGGGGCATTAGAATGTAAGACTGGTTGCTTTTCTGATGCTATGGGAAGCTTTTTAAGGTTTGCAAATAAACACACACTACTATCTTTCCTATGCAAACTTAGGCCAAAGTGAATGGGGTTATTTCCTTTTAAATGTTGTTAAACGATGTCTAGTTATTATATTGTGCTTATATTTGGATACTATTCTAATATTTACATACCCTTCAAAAAAAAATTCTGATCTTTATTTGATCTTCACATCCAATTATCTTATCACTAAAAATTATATACTTTTATCTAAAGAATATCAACATGCTAAAAAAATATAACATGCTAATATAATCTTAGACTTCTTCCTCAAATGAGTGCACTTGCATAAAGGTACTATTGATATTTGACATGTTTTATTATAGCTTGAATGCACCATGCATACAACCAATCTTTATGGCTTATTGTACATACAAGTAACCCATGAGATCAAAATAAATATGCCACAATCATTGGAAGAGACATGTATCTTGCCACTTGCTCTAACTAGATATGTCTTCAGAGTATGCCTACTACTTATCACATGCTTTGGCTTGAATATTTAAGTGCCTAAAAGACAATCCAAAATTCCCAACTAGCGGTAAGCATTTTTCCTAGGTGAGACTACAATGTCTTCGAAGTCATCCAAGTAAACCATGAAGACAAGCTCAAGAATGGAAGATACATTTTAATCTATTTTTTCCTTTATGTTGAAAATATTGACTTAGAAGCTTGTTCTAATATCTATTTATGCTCCTACCTCTTATGTATATATTTTTTTCCCAAATCAACATATTAAACCTAAGCTATATAAGAGTAAGCCGAGAAAGAAATAACTAGATTGAGATATTAGAACGTGAGAGGCTTGATAACCTTTGAGAAAGTTATGTCTCTTGATTCCATGGGATATGCAGGGAAAAATTGTCATTCCTCTCACCAAAGATCCACTGAGGAGGCCATATTCAATTTTAGTGGGGAATGATTCTTTTGTGATTGATCTAGTGCAAAAAGTGGAAGTTATGCCTTTGAAAGCTAGATATACCTTGTAGGATGGTTTAAAAGGAAAACAAACGACCTAAGAGCCATCTATTGAAGCATTAACACATAGCACCATGATAGGGATTGGCTAGGCACCCAATGCTGCTCTCTACATGTAGATGCATGGGTCTTTGCTATAGTAGCCATGGTTCTAAAAATTGGTATGCGGTGTATGGGAAGAGATGGTACCGAACAGAGTACATGTGGCATGCATGAGTATATGTTGTATTTTTAAAATTATTTTTCTATATATAGCATACAAATATATTTAACATAAAAATTATATATATAACTTGTAGAACATACAATTATGTATATTTCTAAGTGTCAGTACAAATGTAGGTGAGCGATATATTAAAAATATGTATTGCTCTCAAGAAATTGAATATGTGCCAAAAGGCAAATGACTTGGAAGGAACCATACAAACCAACTATCTTTTACTTAACATTAGTTTGGAGCATAATAACTTGGAACATTGAATCCCACTTAAGAAAAGGTATCCATGGCATGATCGTAATCATAGATGAGAAAGTCAACTGAAAACTATAATCTTGTTCATAATCAAATTTCTTGAAAGCATTCATTAGAACTACATACTTGATATCATTACAATTGATTTTCATAAATATAAGTGAATAAAAAGCCTTAATCCCATATCAATACTCAGTGTGCGTGATCCACTTACCGGTGAAAGAAGAAGTCCTATCAAGTCTCCTGAGGCAGATGAAATATCTTAGTATACTTTCAAGTCTTTGTCAATCCATAGACTTCCTGAAAATAAATTTGATATACATATATCAAAATTATATCAAAAAATATCGTGTTACCTTAATAGACTCTATCTATATTTCTACACATGTTAGAGTTTCCTTATGTGTGATACACATCATGACATACTCTAATAATCTTATGTGATCATGAATCCTCAAAATATATCATCCCCGCAAAGATTAAAACCCCTTTCATTATCCTCAATTCGTGTATATCCTTAATTAACATTACAACCTAAATTCTTTAATATAAACTCCTTAAAACGCATCAAACGCCGTCCAAAATGAAATCAGTCAACCATATTTATTTGATTCATATCTTGAAATAGAACTTCAGATAATTTTGCTTAACATTATATCATCCTTTTATATCTTACCAAAACACCCTATATAGTAATCAAAATAATAAGAATCACAAAAATCAAGCATTAAATTTGTAATCTAGACCGTAAAATACAATCATATATACTATCTCATCAAATTTGGATATTCCTATCACAACTTATGTCATATGGATCATTATTATACATGTTTGCTTTGATAAAATATTGTACCAAGGTAACATCTAAATTTCCTCAATTTAGCATTTGTATATAAATTCATACTTCAAAACCTTTCCAATGACACCTTTTATGCCCTATTTAGATAAACATGTCTCAAGGTACATAATATACAAGAAATATCTCTCGATCAATTTGGACCGTTAATTTCTAATCAAATGGAGTGGGTGTCGGTCTTCTTTTCCTTCTCTTTCACTCACTGATCTATCTGTGGATCTAGTTGGATATTCAGTCGTTGTGACAACTTTTTCTTTTTCCTTTTTGATATTGAGGCTCGTGCCATCAACCAGACTTCAGGCAACTGAGATCTAGTGTTGACGCTCCTTTTCTCAGTATGTGCTGACACAATGTCAGCCATCCGTTCCCAAACCCCCCCTAGAGATTCGTGTGCTAAACGGAAATGCATTTTGAGGCTGTGTCATCAACTAGACTTTGGACAATCGGGATCCAGTTCTAATGCCCCTTTTCTCATGATGTGCTGACGCAATCTCAGTCATTTGTTCCCGAAACCACCACCCCCAGAGGTCTGTGTACACATTGGAACACATTAATGCTGGCGCCCCTTTTCTTAAGACGTGCTGATGCAATCTCAGCACATCTTAAGAAAATCCACGATTATATTTTATTGTATACATGGATCTCTATGAGTTTTTTGAGAACGGATGATCGAGATTGCGGCAGTACATTCTAAGAAAAGGGGCATCAACAATGTATTTTTTCAGACTTCGAACCCTAACTCTTTTTTTACCAAAGGATAGGGTAGTACAAGCTATAGAACAAATCCTTTTCAAGTAAGGTCGTATGTGGCAACCTTTTCTTGCCCTCTCTTCATCACAACATAGTGTTTCTGTTGTGCTCTCATGTACGAGCTGCCGTCATGAGTGCTCTAGCTCTATACTGTCCACCCGACTGGTTGGCTGCAAAGCCCAATGTGGGGACAACTTTTTTTGTTTTAAATAGGAAGGAAGTAGGAAAAAAGAGAAAAATTGTACTATTCATAACTTTCAAGTCACAATAATTTTTTAATGAAACAAAAAACAATAGGTTAAAAGTAGTTTACAACAAGAGTAATGCTGGCATACTTTATAGTAAAAATAATATGAGAAAATGTATACATGTATTTTGGGGTACAATAGCTCATATTTTGCATACAATACCCATTTTTGGATACAATATCTCTTATACGATTTAGTCCATAAACATTGATACTACAAATTGGGAATAATTTATCCTAAAACATGAGTATTACACCTCAAAATATTGGTGCTATATACGGGTGTTCAATATGTGACTGTATCCCCATTTTTTCTTGTGCTACCCATTTTGAAGTACATTATTTTTATTTTGGAGGCTATAGTACAAATGTTTGCTGATGTTGTACCCAAGATATGTACCTCAAAACAACAATTAAACATTGATATTGTTCTCTCAAACATGGAGTAATTTATCCAAAACACAAGTATTACATTCCAAAATATTAATACTATACCCTGGTGTACAATACTCGTTTTGGGGTACATTACTCTTATTTTTGCGGGTATAATATGAATGCTTGTTGATGACGTACTTTACTAAAAATATAGATATTGTACTCCAAAACATAAGTACTGCACATTGAAATATGAATATTTTTGATATCAACATTAGTCTAGTTGGAAATATTTTTTTAATAAAGAATATGATTTTTTTAATTTAAAGAATTAAAAGTTATGAACAAATCTATTTTCTCTTTCTTCTTTTTATTTTTTAATGTCTTAAGTGAGTTTTTCTGCCACATCAGCATTGCTCCCTCCCAACCATCGGGTGGGCGCCCTGATGATGGAGCAGGGGCGTCTAGCGTTACTCGATAAAAAGAGAAAATTCTAGCTGTAACTAGTTGGCCACCTGTGCACTGACTTGGTCCTCAGGAAAAGATGAAAAATTCACTCACAATAGATATCATCCATGACAAGCGAGATATCCACCCAATACTGCAGAGATTCTGCATGATATCCCATACAAATACCATACAAAAAATGGTTGTTCCCCACAAAATCGAAAAATTGTCATTTTTAAAATTCTTTCTAATCATTCCCTCCATTTTTTTTTAAATCTCATATATTAAAGAATTATTGCCTCACTCCCGATCTTCTTCCCCTTCCCCACAATTCCTTCTAGATGAATGCATAATGTACGTATAATAATTATATCTTTGAGTTTTATTTTGTTACAATGCTTATTTGTTGTCATTGCAGATGCATTAATGACATCATTTTCCATACCGACTCACATTTGTCAGATTGACTAATCGTTCTCCATCTAATCAGATTTTTTCACTTTATTTGTTAATGGTTAAATGTTGTAGCATTTTTATTTTTCTTTTTCCCAGATATAATCACATTAAATACTAGAATCAACACAATACTATGGGATAAAGAGAGGCATTCTCTCCCCCTCTCCCACGCCCGTGACAGAGGCCGAACGTCCGGGAGGGTGATAAACCAAGGCGGCAGCTGAGATTCGAATCCAGGTCCCTTCGTGAGGAGACATCATGTTTGACCACTTGAGCCACTCCTTGTCGGCAGAATCAACACAATACTAGCCTCAATACTTAGTAACGTAATTTTCTGGAATCAACACAACACTAGCCTTAAATTATATAATTATGCTAACATCTGCCTCTAGAATTACGTTAGTGATTTTTTGGATCATACAACAACAAAACACATCACAAAGATTCAAAATTACCTCACACGTACAATACATATATATAATGACGCAAAGCATTAAGCCAAATTACATATCTTACATTATACAAATCCAAGATTATTTCACACAATACCCATTTTCAATAACTTACAATATTACATCACTCACATCAACCAGATGCATAATTTAACCGTGCGTACAATACGTACATATAAAGACCTCATACGTACAATACATATAATATCCAATTTAAGCCAATTTACCTCATACGTACAGTACATACATATAATGACGTAAATCATTAAGCCAGATTACATGTTTTACACCATACATATCCAATATCACTTCGTGCGTACAGTACCCATACTCAATGACGTACAATACCAGGCAAAATTACACAATCCACATCAAGCTGATCTAAATTTTAGCCATACGTACAATACCCACTCGTTAATTGACCACATTGTTAAATCTTCACTGTGTACAATACTTCATACGCATAATACATACATGTCATGTCCAACGGTATTATGTCACAACATACATACAATACCCAAACTTAGTGACGTACAATACTAAGAAATGTTAACACATCGTTTGTATACAGGTAAATTTCAAGGACTACAACAATTCTTCTTATATATCGAATGAAGTTATTTCCGATGATCTGAAGGTTGTAATAATCTTCTGTGGGTACAATACTTGTTTACATAACAATAGTTCATTTGTTATGCGTATTTTCTAATTTTTTACTAACTTTACAACGAGAAAATCTGAAATTTAATTTAAAATTTAAATGATATTTAATTATCCAACATATACTCTATAATTGAAAAATAAAAAAATACTACATAATTTCAATGTCAAAAGAACGCACAATACTGTACTCCAACATTGTATGTATATTCCCCCCCAAAGAGTTTTTTTTTTTTATAAATTCCACAAAAAAGAATGTACACTACCTACATACAACGAAAGCAACCAAAAAAATTAAAATCACCTCATACGTAAACCAACAACAACCAAAACAAATTAAAATCACCAAAGTATAATGTATAGTACCTACATTCAATTTAACCATACATACATTTCTTACAACAAGAAGATTCAGACTTACCTCATACGTACAATACGTACATATAAGGACACAAATCATTAAGCCACATTACATGTCTTTCATCATACAGATCCAATATCATTTTTCACATACAATACCTAGATTCAATGACATACAGTAGTAGGAAAAATTATACAACTCACATCAAGCAGATCCAAAATTTAACCATACACACAACACCCACTCGTTAAATTCACCACAATCACTTCATATACATCACCCACTCATTAAATCCAATAATTAACCAGACGTCCAATTGAAATATCGAGTGAATACTACCTATTTCAATGTCAAAAGAATGCACACAATATTGTACTCCAACATTGTATCTATCTTTCCCCCAATGAGATTTATTTATAAATTTCACAAAATTCAGAATGTACACTACAACTAAAGCAACCAAAACACTTCGCCAAGTACTGTACTTTTGTAATTATCATAAACAACAAAAGCAACCAAAACACCTCACAACATAAACAAAAGTACTGTACTTGGTAAATATAATCGAAGTATTGTACTTGTGCAAGTGTATCTAACATGGAGTAGATGACAAAACTATAACACGACTACTATTAAACAAAGTTGTTACTGGTCTCATCAGTCAAAAGTTCAATACTTTACTAAATATTATGGACGTCCAGTACTCCTGCAAGTGTTGTTAACATGGATTTTGACAAAAGTATAACCTTTAGGGGAGTCCGAAGAGTATATTTAGATTGGGGAAAATCGAATTACTGTACGTTTGATCGGAGGCAAACGAAGGCCTCTCTCCTACGATGTGTCACTGACCTCAACAAACCTTCTTCGCAATGCTCTACTCTTAGCAATGTTGCACTCCTTTCTCTAACCTCCACGAACCTTCTGTTGGGTTTGAGGAGAGACAGAGAAGGCAGCGGAAACAAAAATTTTCTTCTCTCCAAACCCAGAATAAAGGAAAAGTGTCAACGTCTATACAATAGGAAGGATGGTTTGTAAGAGGCATAACTTGTCCTGAGACTTGCTCGGCGACGTTACCTCATGGTTTGCGCGGTCTTCACCTCCAGTCTTGGATGGTGTATGTGCAGCTCCTGGTCTCACCGGGACTGTCGGGATTGACAGTTGTCCTCCGAGCGGCAGAAGTCTCCCGCCTCTACAGTCGTCCACACGGACTGCCTGGAACTCCGATCGCCTTGTCACACAAGGCATCGGAAGGAGTTGCACCCTCCTGTCGGCGTACTAGTCACCGACACACTCTTCTGCAACTAGTTGCCTTTCTGCAGTTGTCTTTCCCTTGCTGTGCCTCCCTTATCAGGTAGCACTTGCTCGGGCTCTCCTGGTTACCACAACCAGAGAGAACGACAACTTTGCAGAGCAACTGGTGTTCTGAGTTGTACTTTGAGAAGCCCCCAATACCCCTATATATATTGGAGGGTCATGAGACAGGGTTCTCTACCCCGGGCAATGCGGGATTAAGCAGGAGTAGAAGGGTTCGAGATTTTCCACAAAATCTGACAAACTGCGTCAGTTGAACCGACCGGTTCAACCCTGAACCGATCGTCTGGGCCCTTGAGCCGATCGGTTCAAACATGAGCCGATCGGTTCATGGTCCTGGTCCAACTCAAATTGACTTTCTATGTTTGTTTCCAACTAATCATATATTAGTCCTTATCCAAATCAAATTTGACAAGTGAAACAAACTCAGTTGGTCATCCGACCAGTTCAACAATGTGAACCGATCGGTTCATTGACCTGAGCCGGTCGGCTCACCAGCCTGAGCCGATCAGTTCATCTCTATGAGCTGATCGGTTGGGGTAGCAGATCAGTCAATTGCAGTTTCAATCAATTCGATACTCTAATCATCTGATCCAACTCCTTGAATACTATGATTTTGAGCTATCAATCGATTGGGTGTTTAATTGAACTACTAAACTCCTTTAGTAATCAATCTAAACATCATTTGTGGACAAACTCCTCTTCCAGGTTAAATCCTTTGTGTGTGACCCTGCAGGTCCATTTCACGTTGGTAGTGAAAGTCCATAACACTTATGACTTCACAAGCAAAGAGCGGTGCCTAGTCGCACATCAGTGCTACCCAAGTGAAATAGAAAGTTGGAGAACAACTTTCAATCCTACAATTCGTGAATGGTGTTACAACGAATGTATAATTCCTTTGTCACTAATGTCTAGAATGAACTCAAGGCATGATACAGTCATCCTTTCAACGTTCATCCATTTCCTTGATCTCAGAGCAGACTGGGTGAGATGTGTGTGACATCAATATCCCATATTGATTCACACATGCATGTGCATGCCTTTCTCAATCCTACTCATCAAGTGGCCATGGACATCAAACTCCCTTAGGAGGGACAAATCCCATATCTATCACTCACCCCTCAAAAGCCCCACGTGTCAAAGTCACCCAATCATCACTTTTATAACAACCCATGTTTCAGGACTACGTTTGATGATGTCAAAGTGTACCCAACGACATGTGTTGAGTGTAGTGATTTCAGGTCGAAGAATCACACTCACCACCATCACTATGAGAGCTGACCGTGACTACCAAATCATGGTTCCATGTGTCACTCTCACAGTGGGTCTGTTTGGTACACTTGTTCTCTAACAAGTACTTATGTGCTTGGTTTGATATCACTATATCATGACTAATGAGATTCTGTCATCAACCAAAACACAATCTAGTCTTTAGTGTTATTGATGTCTATAGTTATTTCCACAATAACAACCGACTAGGGACTAAACAAGAATGTATACTCTTAACATCCGTATGATCTCATCGTTTAGGTCCTCAACCCAAAAGCATACATCATCGAGTAAAACAATTCTTTAGACATCTATCATGTTACATTATCATCTCAGAAACAGTTAAAACATATAGATCGGAAATTGCCTTTATTATTATTCAAATCATTTACAAAGTATCCCATTACAATCATCACATGACTTGCTCTATGGGCATACATACCAACACCTTCTCACTACAACAGGGATGTCCACGGTGGCCCGCAACGGTAGGGATGTCCATGGTAGGAAGAGGGGGCGGCGAAGCACGATAGATGGTGCGGCGGAGCGCGGAAGATGGTGCGATGGAGCATAAGAGATGGTGCGGCAGAGCGCGACCATGGGAAAAGATGTCGCTATAGAGGCGAGGGAGAAGATGAGCACATGTACAGTACTAGAGGGACAAAGCTAGGGCTTTTGCAATAGCATGGGGAGAGAGAGGGAAGGTCTGAACAAACCCAAATTGCTGGAAGAAACTAGAGAGAGAGAGAGAGCTACGAGAATCGATGGAGAAGATACCAGAATTTTTTTCGGGAGAGGGAAACCACTTCGGTTTCAATGTGCACAAGAGATTTGTATCTACCTAAAGTCGCTGGGCGCATGCTACAGAGAAAATAGGTGGGAACTTGATTACGTGTAGGCTCCGATTGGTTTGTCGTAACTAGTCTGAAAAACTTATGAACTGGAGTTCTTTGAGCAGTTTTTCATGATTGGTTTAAAGTAAGTGTTGAAACTTAGAGTTTTGTGACTTCCGATAAGTTACAGACTTACATACAAAATATAGTTCCCGAGTTCCCTCTTAAGAAGAGCGGAAAACGAGTTCCGGGACAACTAACAACATTTTTTATACAATTATATTCTTCAATCATTATAAGTGACACTTGTAAAAATATTTATAACTAGAAATATTAGCGGTATGGTTATAGTTCATTGTTGAACCACAACATAATGTGACAAAATATCATACACTATAATGACACTATGTAAAATATTTTACACTATAACCACCATTATCAGTATGATCAACAAAATAAAAATACAAGCATCATGAAAAAACACACACCACACCGTGTGAAAACAATATGATTTACATAATATATTTTTATTCTTCATGTTTAAACAATATGATGTGAAAATGACAATTAACTGTAATCATACACGAATAATATAGTAAAAGTTCTCTATAGAAATAATATAAAAGTTAATATTCTACATTGCGTTAAACAATGATGAACCAAAACTTTTATACACAAACAAATAAAATGCAGATATTATTACTATACTTTGTATGCACAAAGTAAATTAAAAATACCGTGATGTGATTTTAATCATAATATTTTATTAAGATTATAATTGTACCATAATAAAGTATTTTTGAAGGAGCAACAATTGCACCATGACCACTTTTTGTGGTTATAATGATTTAAGAATATCATATTTTTTACGGATATGATTCTTTTTTTATATCTTTGCCATCCTCATTTATTTATATTATACAATAAAAATTAATAATAATTTTAATGATTTTCATATTTGCACTTACAACAAATCAATCACATGGAAATAAATGAAAATTAAGTTGTTTCTGATATGGAGTTCCCAAAAAATGTGTTACAAAGAACTAATAATTTACACCAAACCAATAGTAGCCTTAGACTGCATTTGTTACGTGGTGAATCATGATGATAGGGAATGATGGTGAAATAAAAATATTATTTGTTTGCCATGGTGATAGGGAATCATGGTTAATCCATGGTGAATCCGTGGTGAATTTTGATCTATTTTTGTCCCCATGAAAAAGAACGGTGAATCGTGGTAAATCACGGTGAAAGATATATTTTTTTTCAAAACTCTACTACTTATTTAGACAAATGTGTAAAAAAAAATAATTCTAATAAATATGATTTAGAAATTTTTTTATAAAAAAAATCCCATTCCCATCACTATAAACATATAACAATTTTTAAATTTTTCATAATCAACATCCAAACATCCCTATGCACGTGTTATGAAACAACACATTTTAATAATTCCCTATCACATCGCCTCAGGTCAAATCTGCCGCCGCCGTGGCTTAGGCAGCACCAACAGCACAGCTTGATTGCCGACAACTAGGTCTTCCTCACGCCTCTCCAACGCTTCTCTTAGCTTCTCCGATCTTCGTCATCGTGGAGTTTGCTTCTAGTGAGGCCCTGCATTACCTCCGGTCAGGCACGTTACAAGAAATCTCTTCCCTCATGATCGTTTTATTGATTCTAGCCTTGCCTGCTTCTTCCCGTCCTATCCCTCCTGCTTTTGCATCGTGTGCCATGGTATGTTAAAACCTGAAAATCAGCATAGAGCAAATCTGACGACTGGTTGTCTGGTATTGGGGCGTAGTTTCTGGTGCCTTGTCTGGACTATTGTCACAGTGGTTGCTTGCGCTAGGCCCTCGCTGGTTTCACGGCCAGAATCACATGCACAATCACTCCCGCCCCCCCCCCCCCCCCCCCCCCCCCCTCTTATGATTTCTCACCATGATTGCATAAGGTCCGAGTTAGGCCTGATTCCTACTACTTGTCAGCTAATGCACTGCCTCCAGAAAGAATCGTGAGATTACGGAAAACTCCCCTCTGCAATCTTTTTATGATTTCTCACCATGATTGCATCCGGTCCGAGTTAGGCCTGATTCTACTAGCTAATGCAGTGCCTCTAGAAAGAATGGTGAGATTACGGAAAACTGGTTGTGTCATATAATATCATGGAGTTATCCGTACGGAAAGACATTATTTACTTCATAGTTTGTCTTTCCTCCCTTATGAAGAAGAGGCCACACTACCTGGATCCTTTCCTTAAAACTCACATTACTCATCTTCTGCTCTCCAATGGAATGCCAACTATTGACACCTCAGTTCGTCTTATTATTTAAATCATAGAACATTCCCCAAAAATCACGAATAATTATCCGTGAAAGTCCTTATTTCTCATATATTTTCCTCTTACATCCAAAAATTAAACCAAAATTGGCTTGCCTTTTACTCAACTTATACATTAACTCTACATTTGATTGGATCCAAAATAGCATCGTAATGAGTCAAATTACGACTTTACCCCTCAGGTTTCATGAATACTCTAATTCATTTGAAATGCTTCATACTTGAACCCATATGTCTCATGCTCAATCTATCATGATTTCATCAGTAACTTTATCATTTCTATCTAGGTTCTAAAAATTGGGGTGTGACACTTATCATCTGAGTGTATCAGACGAGACCACAATTTATGTGAGTAGGGCAACGTCACTATAGCGCACATGAAACAAGATCCTTTGCAAAGCCCTTAATGTGCAAACCGATTAAGAGTTGTCTATCACTCTTGGCTACCATCTCTATTCATTGAATTCCGCTAAGGGAGTTTGGTTAAAAACTCAATGCCATGTCCTTTTGGATGTCTAAGATGTGGAAAGTATGAAGTAGGAAGTGAACGATCAACCATCCTTGGGTGCTTAAGTGTGAAACAATTGATTAAGCTTTTTTTTTTTGAAAAAGCAGCCAATATAGCTAATCAATCTAAATATTTGCGTAACACGACATTATTAGATCATTGAATAACCACCCAATAACCAAGTAATAGGTAAGATATATATTAGATTGGGGTAGGTAAAAGCATAGTACACGACATCAACTTCATTCTGAATTTGCCAGATACGGAAGTGGAAGTTTGAGGAAACTCCGAGGATGTTCAATAGAAGTCTAGACACAATTTGATAAACTTCTATGTAAAAATGGTGAAATTTAATGATATCTTTTGAATGTTATTACATCTATATTACCTTGCGTTTGTAAAACAAAATCACAAATACAAGACACCCCACTCTTTTGTAGGTAGACTTCTAATCCCTTGTTCACGTGATTAATGAGTTACAAACGATATATATATAAATAACAAAGTAATATTTGAATTTTGAACACTAAAATGCAATACCAATTTTACCATCACACAATTATAAAGTATGATTCTACATACAAAGATTTATAAATCATATGAGCAATAGTGTGGGATCATAAATATAAGCAAGATGTAGTGCTGATCTAGAATAGACGAATCTGAGATCTAGTGTAGAACTAGACGACCAATAGTCAAATATACACACTAGTTTTTATCTTAACATCAAAATAAATATTTTTGGTGGAAGCAATACATACCTATATCATTTCTTCTACTCTCCATTTCAAATGGCAAGCATGAGCAAAATCACAAGTACGATGCATAGCAATTGAGTGACAATGCAGTTCTTTACAATCTATATATAGAAGACTTATGTATGAACTTCGTTGAAACCTTGTGATATTGTCACTGACTTTGCTACAACTGTGGAAGTTGTGACAATACATTGTAGTTTAAATTTGACTTCAGCGACGTTGCCCAAACTTTGTCACGAAGTCTATACCAAGTGGAAGTAAAGAAGGTTCGACTTTGAAAAAGTTGAAATTTGAACTTTCGACAAAATTTTGCCCAACTTATACATAATTTAGATCCATCGACGAAAGTAAATATGTTAATGTTGGTACTTATTTATGGTTTTATGGACTTATGCAAACCAATTATGTTACTAACTAATTTTAAAAACAGGGTCCTCTATTTTCTGCACTCTCTGCTACTTGCCATTGTCCCTCATTATTGTGCGTACTATTCTTTCAAACAATGATATTGTTTTGCTGCTGACACAACGTGTCAAGGTTTGCTTTTGTCTTATACCAATGTCGGTAGTGTACCATGAATTAGGGCTGGTTGGGACTTCCATCAAAGCTCCCCACAAGAGCTGCATAATTCACCTTCAAGGTAGTGATCGAACAACACATTTCCATTCATAGGGTTACTTATTTTTTTGATGGTTTGTATTTGTTGTTTCGTACCAAATTAACCTTAAAATCCCCAATGTTTTGCTTATAAACCTTGTTAAATAGTGTCTTTCTTTATATCTTTTCTTATTCTCTTATATTGTATGGAGCTCCCTGTAAATTGTCCGCTTATCCTTTATATAAAAATAAGGGAAGTCACACATGTGACTTAACGGTTCCCGAAACCCTCCCGCTCATGGTATCAGAGCAGGGAACATAACCCTCTCTCTTTCTTGTTCTCCGCATCCCCACAACCCTGCCGTCGGCCTTGCGGGCCGCTGCCGCACAACAACTACTGACTGCCGCCGCTGGGTGAGCTGCAACTGACTGCCGCCGCTTCTGGGCTGAGCGGTGGCTGTCGGCGCTAGCTGCTAACCTCCTCCCTTTGGGCCGACAAACCGTTTCTCTCCAGCCACCCTTCGTCTCGCGTTTAGGAGGATCCGTCTGTCTGCCTGCCCACTTCGGCTATTAAGCTGTCGGGTATTCTGCTACGTATAGGCGTAACTTCGTCTAGTTACATGTAACTAGACACCATTTCTCTATTACTGCTGTCTACTGCCGCCTTTGATCTAGATCTAGATGCTTCCTAACTGTTGCTACCTCTATTTGCTTTTGCTGGACTCGACTTCTGCTACTACATCATGGCCTCGTTACATGATGATTATCATAGTCAGGTTACTACCGTGAAACTTGACGACAAGAACTATCCACACTGGATGTGCTCCATGGAGATTTATGTGAAATCTCAAGAAAAGTATTCCCATCTGACTCGTGCTGCTCCGTCTGCACCTACTGAAATTATCAAGTCCAAGGGTGTTAAAGCTTATGATGATTGGGGATGAGTCTACTATTAAGACTTGGATCCTGAACAACAACGAAACCCACATCAGTACCACTCTTTTATGCCTCCAAACTGTCACTCTTTTGCGCCTCCAAATTGCCAAGGATACGTGGGACTAGTTGGCAAATATATACTCTCATAGTCAGAATCCTAAGAAAGTTTACGATCTAAATAAACAATTGACCCAGTTGCAATTTTTTGAAGCTGATATTGCTGACTACTTCTCTTCCTTCAAGGGCACATGGGATGAGCTAGAGAGTTACCATCCATTATCTACTGACTTGACTATAATGCAACGACAACACCGGGAGCTACTACTTGTGCAATTTTTGTGTGGTCTTCCAGAGTCATATGCTGGTGTTGTTGATCAACTTTTGGCCAGTGATCCTCTGCCGTCATTGGAAAGTGCATTCCAACGTATTCATTGTCTTCCTACATCTTCATCTGTACCTATACCTGACACTGGAGATAGCACTGCTCTTCCTTCTATGTCTGGTCGTGGCCGTGGACGTGGTCGTGGCAGATCTCTTGCAGGGACCGGTCAAGGGCGTAGTCCTCTTGGTTGTGGTTCATCCGGTGATGCGTCTAGTCCTAGACAGAGATATTGCAATTTTTGCGGCCGCACCAACCATAATGAAGACAGGTGCTGGGAGAAACATGGCAAACCTGCATGGGCCGATGCTGCTTCTGAAGGTCACCAACTTCCTTCCACTTTTGGTCCACCTAGCTCACCTACTGTGGATCTTATACGCTCTGAGATAGAGCGTCTCCTTCTAGAGCGCACCGAGACTTCCAGTTCTACTGTTGATACTGGAACGCATACTGCTACTTACACTGGTGGTGATTATGCCTTTCTAAGTGCTTCTTCGTCTGTTCATGCCTTCATGGTAATAAAAATGGATGATAGACTCTGGGGCCTCTTCTCATATATCTGGAAATCGATCTTTGTTTTTTGTTTTGTCTAAGATCTCTTCGAGATCGTTTGTCATGTTAGCAGATGGATCTAGATTTGATGTCTCTAGTATTGGGGATATTCATACTCTTTCGCTATGGTCTACCTTATATGTTCTCAAGTTTCCTGTAAATTTGTTATTTGTTAGCAAAATTGTTCGGAGCTTGCAGGGTAACCTTTTTGCTTGGTACTTGTGTATTTTAGGACCTTTACACGAAGACGAAGATTGGGGGGGGGGCTGTGAAGGACTAGGTGGACTCTCTACTACTTGGATTTGGTTAAAAGGATTGCTGCAATTGCTCTATCTTCTTCTGTTTCCGCATTACAGTGGCACTACAAGCTTGGTCATCTATCTGCGAATAAATTAAAAATTTGATTTCTGATATAGGAATAAATAGCTTTCAGTGTGAGGCTTCTCAGTTGGGAAAACAATCTATATCTGTATTCCATAAGAGATCTCAACTTAGTACTAAAGTTATCTTTGACTTAGTTCATGCTGATGTATGGGGTCCATGCAATGTACCAAGCTTATCTGGAAATAAATATTTCATTCTCTTTAATGATGATTTTTCACGCAATGCTTGGCTGTTTTTGTGGAAAGATCGGTCCTAGGTGTTGCCAACTATTCAATTTTTTTTTGTTGTTGAAAATAAAACTCAATTTTCATTGCCGATTAAATTTTGAGAAGCGATAATGCTCTGGAGTTTGTTTAAGGAGAGGTTGATTTGTTTTGACGATCTGTTGGCACCAATCACCAAACCTCTAGTGCTTGTACTTCTTAACAAAACGGGGTTGCTTAGCGTAAAAATCGACATCTACTTGAGGTTGCCAAAACCATTATGCTTCACTCTAATGTTCTAAAACATTTTTGGCCTGGGTTGCTCTTGCGACATGTTTTTTAATAAATCGCATGCCACAATCTTATTATTGCAAATAAGATTTCGATACATATCCTACTACCTGAGGGGCCACTTTTTCCTATACCTTCACGGATTTTTAGGGCTTTGTTTGTCTTCTAGGACCTGGACAGGATAAATTGACCCCACATGCTGAGAAGTGTATTTTTCTTGGATATTCGCGCACTCAGAAAGGTTATCGCAGCTATAGTCCTACCCGAAAATGGTTTACAAGTACTGATGTGGTTTTCTTTGAAGATACTCCTTTTTATTCTACTAAGGGGAATAGTTTGATTGAAGATCTTATTGCTACCCCTCTACCTATCACTATAGACATAACACTTATCAGGCAGGTGGATGAGCCTATCTCCTCTTATTGTTTATCAACACAGGAACATGCAACGACACAATTCTGAAACTGTTGAACCCCACCCCACCCACCCCATCTTCACCTTCTGAAGGTCCTGATCAAGTCCATGTAACTTCTGATATGAACGTTCCTATTGCCCTTCTTACGAGGGTTTTGGAGAATTGTTGGGAACACAATGTGTGTCCCCCTATATATTTATATAAAAGGTTAAGAGAACATTACATGTAGGTCCACATAGAATAGGGCCATTTTTGGTAGGGCGTAAGATCTACTCATTGAGTTCAAATGTAATGATTTCAGTTTTGACTTTTGTTTGGTAGTGTGTCTTCGGGTGATGTTCCCTGAATTGCTACAACACGACACTCCACTTTTGCTGGCCAATTCAGTGAGTTTGTACTGCGCCTAAAAAGGCTGCGGTCGGGTGCAGAACTGGGCAGTGCAAAGGGCTATCTGCTGCTTATCCCTGCCATCCTGCACCTGAAAAAGGTAATAGCTGTACAAGATATCAGAAAATGTCACATGTACATCTGTAGCCCCGACGTTGTGAACCAGGACCACTACAAATGATGCTCCCCGTCTACGACTATACAAACTGTTGCTATGATTTTTTGGCTTAAGCAAACAATTGCAATCAAAAGTAAAGAACTTATTCTACACCCTACCAAATAAATTTGAATCGGTTTAAAAGACATGATTATATTTTACTGGTTTTCCAATTCAGCAAACTACATCTGAGTACACCCTACCAAACATGGCCTAAAGAAATAACAAGAGAAATATAAAGGACAAATGGAGGCTAATATTTAACACTCCCCCTCAAGTTGGAGCATAGCTATCAATCATGCCCAACTTGTCCATGAGAGAGCAGAAGAATTTCTTGGCCAACAACTTTGTAAAGATATCAACAATCCGATCTTCTGAGCGAGTGAAAGGAGTGCAAATACGACCAGTCAAGATAGCTTCTCTGATAAAATGACAGTCAACTTCAATGTGCTTGGTCCTCTCATGATAAACATGATTATTGGCAATAAAAATAGCTGCTTTATTATCACAATGCATGGGAATAGGATCAGAAGAGCTTACACCAAGGTCTTTTAGGAGAGTCTGTACCCACAGAAGTTCACAAGCTATGTGAGCCATGGCACGGTACTCGACCTCAACACTAGATCTAGCAACAACATTCTGCTTCTTGCTCCTCCAGGTAATAAGATTGCCACCAAAAAATGTGCAGTAGCCAGAAATGGATTTTTCTGTCAATCTTACTTCCATCATAGTCAGAGTCAGAATAGTCTTCCAGAGAGCAATGGCCATGTTTCCTATAGAAAAGGCCTTTACCAGGAGATTTCTTCAGATACCTCAGAATATGACACAGTGCTTCCCAGTGACACTGTCTAGGTTTGTCAAGATACCTGCTAACAAGGCCAATTGTAGTAGAAATATCAACTCTAGTAACAGTCTAATAGATTAACTTTCCAACCAGTCTCCTATAGCGTTTACTATGAAATTACAAGGGAGATTCATCGTCATCCCAATTTACATTAGGGTCTAAAGGAGTATCAGCAACTCGAGCTCCAAGCATCCCTGTTTCCTGCAGAAGATCTAGAACATACTTCCTTTGGGACAAAACAAGAGCATTAGAGGTCATGCAGACTTCAATTCCCAGAAAATACCTTAGCTTTCCCAAATCTTTAGTGACAAAGTGCTTGCATAAATAGGCCTTGGTAGCGTGAATTTCAGAAAGATCACTGCCAGATAAAATAATACCATCAACATACACAATCAGAACAACTATACCAGGGAAAGTCTTCTTAATAAAGACAGAGTGATCAACATGAGATCTCAGGAAGCTATAAGTAGTCAAAATCATACTCAACTTGTCAAACCAGACACGTGGACTCTGCTTGAGTCCATAAATATAATTCTTGAGACGACAGACCTTATGTGACTCCCCCTGAGCAACAAACCCAGGTGGTTGCTCCATATAGACTTCCTCCTGAGATCACCATAAAGAAAGACATTCTTGATATCTAACTGGATAAGGGGCCAATCCAGGTTAATAGCAACAAAGAGAAGAACACGCAAAGAATTAAGCCTGACAACAGGAGAAAATGTTTCAAAATAATCAATGCCATAAGTTTGAGTGTACCCGTTTGCAACTAGACGTGCTTTCAGTCTTTCAACAGTCCCATCAGGATGATATTTGACAACATACACCCAACGGCAGCCAACATGCTTGCAATTAGAAGGAGGATTAACTAAATCCCACGTCCCTCTGTCAGTAAGAGCAGTCATCTCCTCATTCATAGCATGTGTCCAAGTAGTACTTTGTAAAGCATCAATAATATTTTTAGGAATGGCAACAGTAGAAAGGGCAACAACAAAGTTACTAACATGAACACTAAGATGAGCAGTAGAAACATAGTTAGCAATACTATGAGATGTGCATGAACGAGTGCCTTTCCGAAGTGCAATAGGCAGATGCAGATAAGAAGTTACCTCAGCTGGCGTATGACCTTTTGGAGGAGAAGATTGGTCGACTCGGGGGGGGGGTCTTCAGGAGGAGTAGAATGCGGTTGCCGATTCCTGCGTTGATAAACAATAAGAGGTGGAGGCGTAGTCTTAGCGGGCTGTATAGCAGAAGTAGAATCACTGATAATAGATAGAGGTGTTGAAATAATATATGAACTGAGATTCTGCCCTTTAGCCGAATATAACAAAGTATTTTCAAAGAAAACCACATCACTGCTCGTGAACCACTTCCTAGCAGTAGGACTATAGCACTGATATCCTTTTTGAGTATGCAAATATCCAAGTATCACGATTTGGTCCAAGTAGACGAACAAAACAGGTTGACCCAAAAATCTGTGGAGGAACAGAGAAAATGGGAAGCTGGGGTTGTAGGACATGAACTGGAATTTGGTTCCCAATAACAGATGAGGGCATGCAATTAATCAGAAAACAAGCAGTGAGAACAGCTTCAGGCCAAAACTGTTTCGGAACATTGCAATGCAGCATAATAGTTATAGTAACTTCATGTAAATGCCTATTTTTTTGTTCAACAACTTCTTTCTGTTGAGGCGTGTAGGCACAGGATGTCTGATGAATGGTGCCAACAGATCGACAAAAAAATTCAACATCCTTTTGAATAAACTCCAAGGCATTATCAGTGCGCAAAATTTTAATGGGCGTAGAGAATTGGGTTTTAATTCCAACAAAAAAGAATATAATAGTAGGCAAGACTTGTGATCTATCTTTCATCATAAACAACCAAGTGGCACAGGAAAAATCATTAATGATCATAATATAATGTTTATTTCCTGACAGACTTGGAACAGTACATGGACCCCATACATCAACATGAACTAAATCAAAATAGCTTTACTACCAATCTAAGTCCTAGGAAATACAATTCTAGACTGTTTGCCTAACTGACATGACTCGCATTGGAAACCGTGCGTTCCTACACCAAAAATAACATGCTTTATTTGATCAGCAGACGAGTGCCCAAGTCTATAGTGCCACTGTAATGCAGAAACAGAAGAAGATAAAGCTGAAGCTACAACTATAGTGCCAATCTTTTTCAAATCATCTAGATAGTAGAGTCCATCAGGTCCTTCATGCCCCCACCAATCTTCATCCTTGTGCGAAGGTCCTGAAAAACACAAGTACCCGGGACAAAGGTCAAATTGCAGTTCAAGCTACGCACAATTTTGCTGACAGATAACAAATTCAAAGGAAAATTTGGCACATATAGAGCAAATCTCAGAAGAAAGCGAGTATAAATATCACCAATGCCAGACACAACAGATTTTAATCCATCGACAATCTTTTATTACCATTTTGTATGGTTGAGATAATTTATAGAAAAGAGATCTATTGCCAGAGATATGGGAAGAAGCTCCAGAGTCAATCACCCATTATGTATTACCAGTACTAGAAGATAGGGCAGTTAGAAAAGCAGAATCACTAGTGAGTGTAGCAGCATGTGCCCAGACTCAACAACAGTAAAGGAGGAAGTACCGGTTCTCTCTAGCAGTAGTCGTTCCAATTCCGAGCGAATGAACTCAACAGTGGAGGAGCTCGAAGTACCAGCTACAGGAGTCTGAGAAGCACCCTCAGACGCAACATTGGCCCACACCGGTGTGCCATGTTTCTTCCAACACCTGTCCTCAGTGTGGTTGGAGCGACCACAGAAGTCACAATACCGCCAAACAACAATACTCCTAGAAGTATCAGAAGATGAACCACATCCAATGGAACCATGACCAAGGGAACCACGTCCTCTACCAGAACCGGGAGGACAATTGTCCTGAAACCGACCTTGACCCCGTCCATGGCCTCGACCGGCCATGGCAACAAGAGCAGTAGTGTCTCCAGTGTCAGAAGTCGGGGCAGATGAAGAAGCCGACAGGCGTTGGAGACGATGAAACATACTCTCCAACGTTGGCAGTGGATCACTGGCAAGAATCTGATCAACTACTCCAGCGTACGACTCAGGAAGTCCACATAAGAATTGAACAACCTGAAGTTCCTGCCGTTGTCGTTGCATGGTGGTTAAGTCAGTAGACAGAGGATGGAGGTTCTCAAGTTCAGCCCAGATTCCTTTGAAAGAAGAAAAATAATCAGCAATATCTGGCTCAGAGAAATGTAGACGAGTCAGTTGTTTGTTTAAGTCAAACACCTTCTTTGGATTCTTGTTGTGAGAATAGGTACTGTCTAGTTGATCCCACATCTCCTTGGCAGTCGGGAGACGAAGAAGAGTAACACTGATGCGAGTTTCACTACTGTTGAGGATCCAAGTCATCACAGTAGAGTCATCTTTGACTCAATCATCGTAGGCCTTTATATCCTTGGACTCGGCAGTACTGGGTGGAGCAGGAGGCGCATCACGAGTCAGATGGGAATGCTTGCCTTGGGATTTGCATAAATCTCCATGGAGCAGACCCAGTGTTGATAGTTTCACCCATCCATTATCACGACAGTCACTTGTCGACAAGAATCGTCATGGGAGGAAGCCATGATAGAAGCCGAGCCCAATATAGCAGATATCAGCAGCACCAGAGAACCGCCTAAATCCTCCTTCTAGGTGGCAGCAGATACAGAAAGGACAGGATGAACTAGTTACATGAAGGCTACGCCTAGTAGGGCTGGCAATCGGGTCCGGGTTGAGCGGGTTCTAATTCGGGTCATTTCGGGTCAGGCCAAAAACAGTGGACCCGAACCCGACCCGAAATTAATTTCGGGTTCACCTTAGCTGACCCGAACCTGAAAAACCCGAAACACCCGAAATTCATTTTTTTGAAAGTCTAGACCTGAAAACCCGAAAATTCGACCCGAAATTGCTGCAAAAATACAGACCTGAAATT
The DNA here is from genome assembly GCA_963693085.1 of Alisma plantago-aquatica. Taxonomy (NCBI): domain Eukaryota; kingdom Viridiplantae; phylum Streptophyta; class Magnoliopsida; order Alismatales; family Alismataceae; genus Alisma; species Alisma plantago-aquatica. The sequence goes on from OY856413.1 coordinate 629,610,520, forward strand.
GCTGGAAATTATGTTCTATTGAGACCAAACAGGAGAAGTTGGCACAAATTGAGACCAAACAGGAGAGCTACGTTGACGTCCACGCTTCTTTTTCAAAACGACACCCTCATTCTCAGATTGATTGTCAACTTCTATTGGGTTTTCACCATCATTTAAATATTGAGTATGTGAATCTTCATTATCAAGTGGGACAATATTACGTGTTTTCCCCCTTCCAGCCATTTTTGTATCTAGAAAGCAATTTTAAAACATGTGTAAGAGATATACAGTTGAGTCTCATACAAGTGCTGTTTGAATAAGAAATTTTTGTTCTAGATTCGTACTGGCATTCTTTATAAAAATTTAAAAGGAAGAAAGAAACCTTACAGTTTGTGGAGAACTGGAGATGAAGAAGTTGGAGCTTCCTGTTTTGTAGAGATATTTAATAGTAGCCAACCTAGCACCTCAACAATCAAGAATCTCAGAATGGCACGACAGCCACGAAGACAAAAATGACTCCTTTGCCGCAATGTATTCAAGAAGAAGACCAAACAAGCATTGAAAGCTGAAGAGAAAGAAGGGCATATATTACAGATTTAATGCTTGGGTTGGAACGAAAGGAACAAATATGTCCATAAGCTCAACTTAAACGAGATGAAGAATAAAAGGTGACCTCTGACCTGCATTTCAGAGTATACAATGTCCAAGGATCCAACTTCTTCTCGGAATCAGACAAGAGCTTGGTCTGGCATTTGCTAATCAAGCCGATTAGAAGACTGATATCAGTTGGCTGCAGAATTGCAAAGCTTGTAAGAGAGAATGCAGTGAAGTCCAACGGCACATCAACATGTTGCAGCACTGTGACATAATAGCATAGCAGCACAGCGGCAAAGAAACCACCAGCACCAGCAGGTCAACCACGTTGCAGTTCAGAATCTCCATGGAGCAGCCGAGTGACGAGCAGACGAGTGGCTGCGCAGACTTGACTTCTGGCGACGGTGATCGGGGCCTGCTAATCGTAGCAGTCGCCAGTCGGGGACTCGGGGGGTGGGGGGCAACCGAACAGCGGCACCCAGGACCTGGAGGCGGCTGTGTGTGCGCGACGCGATACAAACAATGGCGAATGCGAATCAATAGACCAGGTACTGTGCGTATGGGATTGCACATTAGGTTTAGACTAGTGGTTTGTTGCCAGTTCTGGCCTCTGGGTCAGTTTCCCTTCTTTTTCCTATGGTTCGAGTTCGGTTTTCTCTAGTCCGCGGCTGCACAACACCACATACATCTACTGCTGATATTATATTAGAAACAATATCGGGTCTATCGGGTTTTTTGGGTCCACAATGTTAAACCCGAACCCAACCCGTAATTAATTTCAGGATTTTTGGGTTCGGGTCTTTTCGGGTCGGGTCGAAAAATGCACGACCCGGAACTGGTTTAGTCGGGTCGGATCACGTATTGCCAACCCTAACGCCTAGGCGCAACAAAGAACCCGACAACTCAAGGGCCGACGCGGGCAGGCAGAGAAGCGGGCAGAGTTAAGGCTGCCCGGTGGCGGCGGGTGACGGTGAGTGGCCCGGTGGCTGGCGGTGACGGCGACGGTAGAGCGCTATGCCTGTGGCGTCGGTTAGTTGCGGCTAGCAGCGGCGGCGGCCAGAGCTGCGACCCAATGCGGAGGAGAGGGAGGGAGGGCGGCGGCGACGCAGAGAGGAGAGGATAGGAGAGAGAGAGAGAGGAGGGCGGCGACGCAGAGATAAGAAGAGGGGAGGGGCGGGCGGCACCTACAGCGCAGGGACATGTTATGTAACCTGCTCTAATACCATCTTACGAGGGTTTTGGAGAATCGCTGGGAACACAATGTATGTCCCCTCATATATTTATATAAAAGGTTAAGAGAACAATTACATGTAGGTCCACATAGAGTAAAGAAATAACAAGAGAAATATAAAGGACAAATAGAGGCTAATATTTAACAACCCTTAGAAAGGGTACTCGTTCTTGCCGTTCTCTTTATGGTACTATTTCTTATACTTCTCATAGAATTGCTAGATGTGTAACTTCCATAGTTATCAAGGCGGGCGCCTAGGCGCCTCATAGGCCTTCTAAATCTAGGCGCCCAGGGACGATAGCTGAGTTAGGGGTGGACTAGGCGTTCTAGGCGACTTGGCGGTCGCCTAGGCGGTCAAGGCGGGCAGCCTAGGCACTCCTACTGCAATTGCTGCACACATGTAAGTCCCTATTCTGTTGTTTGTATAAAATAATTAACTTTCGTCAATCTCTCATATTCTTGCTTCTTTTTCTTTTTCTTTTTTTGATGTTTTCTCTTGCATTTCCTATTCGTAAATCCTACTGTTGGTTTGTCTTAATTTTAGTAGCTTATTCATGCTACCATTTCCCCTCATGCTCTGTGCATGCATCTTATTTCAGACTTATCCTACGTCTCCTGCTCCCACATTTACTAATACTTTTTGCATTCTTCTTCTTCTTCTTCTTCTTCTTTTTCTAACGTCTTCCTCATAAATCTTCTCCTAGAGCTACTGTTTTTTGCTTGTTTCCGTTTATTCTTCCGGACCTCTTCTTCCTTCCCCTACAGTTCTTCCTCTAACAACTCCTTTTGCTACTTTTGTTTATTATTTTTCCCGACTTCCTCCTTCACGTCTCCTACTCCTATTGTTGTTGTGTTTCTTTTTTTAGACTCCTTCCTGCACAACTTATACCATACAATCTTTTTTCTCCTAAAATTCCTACTTATCTTCCGCCTATTGTTATTTCCTTTTTTTCTCCTCTTAATTCTCCCCCCCCCTGATCCCCCTATAGTTATCAAGTCAAATCTCCTCTTTTTTTCTTCTTTTCTTGACTTCTTCCTCATAAATCTCCTCGTACATGTAATTTTTTGCATGTTTCCATTTATTCTTCCGAACCTCTTCTTCCTCCCCCTACAGTTCCTTCTCCCACAACTCCTGCTACTGCTTCTATTGATTATATTTTTCTAACTTCCTCCTCCTTCATGTTTCCTCCTGTTCCTACTATTGTTGTGTTTCTTTTCTTAACTCCTTCCTACACAACTTCTAACATACATTTGTTTTTCTCTTAAAAATCCCACATTCTCCCCCTACTGTTATTCCTTTTTCTTTCTCCTCTTAATTATCGTCCCCCCCATCCTCTGATAGTTATCAATGGAAACCATGCTTATAACTAAATTAATGGACAATAATTAAAGAATTGTGTTACATTATATATTTCCTATTTTACATAGCCTGCTATTTGTTTTGTTATTTCTCTTATATATATGGACCTCTCTGTAATTATTTCAGTATTATATATATGAGGGTGCACACATTGTGCAACCCTAAGCTCTCCAAATCTCATTATTTTTCACATGGTATCAGAGCGGGACGATCCACCTTAAACCTAATCCCTATCTCCACCAACCCTAGCCGCCACCACACTCCGAAATCTCCGGACAACCTCGGTAACTTTCCAGTTCTGGCACGTTGACGGCGTAACGGGCTTCATCCTCTCTGTCTGCCTGCGCCTCATGGTGGAGTGATTGATCCTCCATGTTGGCGTAGGTTTTTTCTCTTCATCTGCTGTCCCTACGTGGGTTTTTTTTAAGATCCATGCGTGGATCTTCTACCTTCTGCTACTAGTCCATGTATTGGACTTCTGCCTCTGACTGCTGACTACTCCTGCCTGTGCCTACTTGCCTGTGCCTGCCTTCCTGCCTGTTCTCATGGCGTCTTCTGGAGATGACTTCTGGAGAGACTCACGCCGTCAAGTTACCACTGTTAAACTTGACGGGCGCAATTACCAGCTTTGGGTGTGCTCCTTTGTGATATATGCCAAATTACAAAGGAAGTACTCTCATCTGATTTGCACTGGTCCGCCTCAGCCTGCAGCGAACGCGGATGAAAAAGACGTCAAAACTTTTGATGATTGGGTCCGTGAAGACTCGACTGTGATGACATGGATTCTCAACAGTGCCGTTGAGAAGATCAGTGTTACTTAGGCTACCTACGGCGAAGCAGATGTGGGATCAGCTCGCCAGCACCTACTCTCACAGTCAAAATCCCAAGAAGGTCTTCGACATAACCAAGCAACTGGGGCGACTCCAATTCACGGGATCTGACATCTTCGACTACTTCACCTTCACCGGCCTGTGGGGTGAGTTGGAGACTTACCACCTGCTGTCTGCTGATCTGGCGACTATGCAGAAACAGCGGGCGGAACTACAGCTGATACAGTTTCTGAGTGGCTTGCCAAAATCCTATGCTGGCGTTGTGGATCAGATCTTGGCGAGTGATCCGCTCCCTACTTTGCAGAGTGCCTACCAGCGTCTCCAGCGCCTTTCTTCATCGACACCGTCTATTGAGACTGGAGATTCTACTGCCCTGGCTGCTTGGGCCGGGCGTGGCCGTGGCCGTCCTCCCCTGGGTGCAGGACGGAGACGTGGACCTGGTGCTGGACGAGGAGCCCCTCCTGCTGCCTCACCTCCTGCTGCTGCGCGTCCTCAGCAAGGACAGTGTGTGTGTACCTTCTGTGGCCGGTCTAACCATATTGAAGAAAAGTGCTGGGAAAAGTACGGTAAACCGGCTTGGGCCAATGCTGCTGCAGATTCATCGTCTACTGCTTCTGAGGCTGTTACTCCGACGCCTGAGCCAGCGACTGCGGAAGCGACCGCAGACTACATTCGTGCTGAGGTGGAACGCCTCCTTCTTGAGCGTGCTGGCTCTTCGACTGCTACTTCTACTAGTGGAGCACATGCTGCATACTTTGGTTATGATACTGCATTCCTGAGTTCCTCCTCACCTTCTACTTCTGGTAATACCAAATGGGTGATAGATTCTGGTGCCTCACACATATATCTGGCAATAGATCTCTGTTTAAAACTCTATCTAAACCTGTCCGTAACTCTTCTGTTATGCTAGCGGATGGCTCAAAGTCTTCGGTTTTTGGAGTCGGTGATATTGTTTCTCAGTTTTGGCTCAAGTCTGCCTTATATGTGCCTAGATTTCCTCTGAACTTATTATCAGTCAGCAAAATTTTACAAAGTTTGAACTGTAGCCTGACTTTTGTTCCTGGTTCATGTGTTTTTCAGGACCTTCGCACGAGGACGAAGATTGGTGGGGGGGTATGAAGGTGCTGATGGACTCTACTACTTGGACCAGTTACCGTGATCAGAGAAAGCTGCTATGGTATCTGCTTTATCGGCTTCTGTTTCTGCACTGCAGTGGCACTACAGGCTGGGACATCCATCGTCAGAGAAGCTGCGTCATTTAGTTTCTGATATTGGCAGTTGTAATTTTCAGTGTGAATCTTGTCAGCTGGGAAAACAGACTCGTACTGTGTATCCTAGACGTAGTACTGTGAGCAATAAAAACATTTTTGATTTAGTCCACTCTGATGTATGGGGTCCATGCCATGTACCGAGTTTGTCTGGTTACAAATATTTCATTCTATTTATTGTTGACTTTTCTAGGACTACTTGGTTGTTTCTATTAAAAAGTAGGTCCGAAGTGCTGTCTACTATCAAATACTTTTTTGCTGAAATAAAAACGCAGTTTGGTTTGCCTGTTAAAGTTTTCCGCACCGATAATGCTTTAGAGTTTGTTAAGCAAGAAGTGGCGGTTTTCTGTAAATCTGTTGGTACGCTCCACCAGACTTCATGTGCCTATACCCCACAACAAAATGGTGTCGCTGAGCAGAAAAATAGACACTTATTAGAAGTTACCAGGACTATCATGATGCATTCTCATGTGCCCCGCTCCTATTGGCCTGAGGCTATTTTGACTGCGTGTTTTCTGATTAATAGGATGCCATCGTCTGTTATTGGAAATAAGATTCCAATACAGGTTCTGCAGCCTGAGACTTCTTTGTTTGTTGTGCCTCCTAGAATTTTTGGGTGTACCTGCTTTGTCAGATTACTTGGACCTGCTTCTGATAAATTGTCTCCTCGAGCTGCTAAATGCATTTTTCTGGGCTATTCTAGAACTCAGAAGGGTTACAAGTGTTATAATCCCAGTACAAGGAAATGGTTTACTAGTAGTGAATTAGTGATGTTGTCTTTTTTGAAGATACACCGTATTATTCTTCAACATGAGATAGTTTGCAGACAAACATTCTTGCCTCTCCTTTGCCTGTTATTTCTGACTGTGTGCCTGACAGTACTAACACTGTGACTACTGAAACTCAAGATCCTCCTCTTATTGTTTATCATCGCAGGAATAGAGCACCTTCTACGCAAGTACCCCCCCAAGGCAACCAATCTTCTCCTCCAGAAGGTTCTGCTGCACGTGAGGTACACTCTGACCTTGACATACCTATTGCACTCAGAAAGGGTACTCGTTCCTGCACTTCTCATAGCATTGCTCAGTTTGTATCTACTGCTCATCTGAATACTCATTCTAGCAATTTTGTATATGCTTTATCTGCTGTGGCTGTACCTAAGAATGTTGAGGATGCATTGAAAAGTACTGCTTGGACATCTGCTATGAAAGAAGAAATGATTGCTCTTACTGACAGAGACACTTGGGAGCTGGTGGATCCACCTCCTCAGTGTAACCCTGTGGGCTGCAGGTGGGTATATGCCGTAAAATATCAACCTGATGGTATGATTGAGAGGTTGAAAGCACGATTAGTTGCAAAGGGCTATACTCAGACATATGGCATTGATTACTTTGAGACTTTTTCTCCTGTTGCTCGCCTTAACTCTGTCAGGATTCTCCTATCTGTTGCTGTGAATCTGAACTGGCCTCTTCTGCAGCTTGATGTGAAAAATGCTTTTCTGTATGGTGACTGTATATGGAGCAACCTCCTGGGTTTGTTGCTCAGGGGGAGTCTCACAAAGTATGCAGGCTTAAGAAGTCTATCTATGGGCTCAAGCAGAGTCCTCGTGCCTGATTTGATAAGTTGAGCATGATCATGATTGATTTTGGTTTTCTGAGGTCACAGGTTGACCACTCTGTGTTCACAAAAAAGACTTCAGCAGGTATTACTGTTCTGATTGTATATGTTGATGACATTATTATTTCTGGCAGCGACTCTCTTGGTATTCAGGCTACCAAAGATCATCTGGGCAAGCACTTTGCTACAAAAGATTTGGGCAGACTTCGGTATTTTCTTGGCATAGAGGTCTCTAGAACCTCTAATGCCCTGGTGCTTTCTCAGAGAAAGTATGTTCTTGATATTCTGTAGGAGACTGGTATGCTTGGAGCAAGACTTGCGGATACTCCTCTTGATCCCAATGTGAATTGGGATGATGATTCCTCTTCTATGTTTGCTGATCATAAAAAATTCAGGAGGTTGATTGGTAAATTGATTTATTTAACTGTTACTCGTCCTGATATTGCTACTGCAGTGGGTCTTCTTAGCAGGTATCTTGACAAACCCAAACAGTGTCATTGGGATGCTGTATCTCAAGTCCTGAGATACTTAAAAAAGTCGCATGGCAAGGGACTTCATTATAAAAAGAATGGGCACTGTGTTCTTGAAGGGTATTCTGATTCTGATTATGCAGGCAGCAAAGTTGATAGAAAATCTACCTCCGATTACTGTACTTTTGTAGGAGGCAATCTTGTTACTTGGAGGAGCAAGAAAAAGAATGTCGTTGCCAGATCTAGTGCTGAAGCTGAGTACAGGGCCATGGCCCATACTGCCTGTGAGTTACTGTGGGTACGTTCTCTCCTGAAAGAGTTTGGGATTGAGTCTTCTTCGGCCATTCCTATGCACTGTGATAACAGAGCTGCCATCTTCATTGCAAATAATCCTGTCTATCATGAGTGCACCAAACACATTGAGGTTGACTGCCACTTCATCAGAGAATCTATTCTTGCTGGCAAGATATGCACTCCATTCACGAGATCAGAAGATCAAGTTGCTGATATCTTCACCAAGCTGTTGGCGAAGAAACAGTTCTGCACAGTGATGGACAAGTTGGGCATGATTGACATCTATGCTCCAACTTGAGGGGGAGTGTTACATTATATATTTCCTGTTTTACATAGCCTGCTATTTGTTTTGTTATTTCTCTTTTATATATGGACCTCTCTGTAGTTCTTTCAGTATTATATATATGAGGGTGCACACATTGTGCAACCCTAAGCTCTCCAAATCTCATTGTTTTTCACAAATTGAATGAAGTATCATATGCACAAAAATATTAATATGTGACTGAAAAACAAACAAAAAAATAAACCCCCCCAGAAAAGCCTAGGCACCCTTGGTTGAGATCCACCGCCTAGCCGCCTTGACAACTTAGGTAATGGCTGACCATCTTAGCTCACATGTTAGCAATTGTATTGCTTCCCTTTCTGCTGTTGTTATTCCCACGAACACTTCTGATTCTCTACAAAGTACCGCCTGGACTCATTCTATGCAGGAGATGTCTCCTTTTATTAACAAGGGTACTTGGGAATTGGTTGATCCTCCTTTTGGACGCGAACACGTTGGATGCCATTGGGTGTATACATTAAATATCATCCAAATGGGACCATTGAGTGATTAGACACTCAATTGGTTGCTAAGAGCTATACTTAGACTTATGGCATTGATTATTTTGAAACATCCTCACCTGTGGCTAGACTGTATTATGTGCGGGTTCTTCTGTCTATTGCTGTGAATCTTGACTAGCCACTTCTGCAGCTTGATGTTAAAATTGTGTTCCTCTATGGTGATCTTAAGGAGGAGATTTACATGGAGCAACCACATGGGTTTGTTGCTTAGGCTCCGATTGATTCGGTGGAAGTCATAAGTTTTGTGGAACTCATTTTCTGGAAACTCTAGTTCCGTTTCTGGAACTTAAGTTTGATTCACTTCCATGTGATTGGTTTGTCATTAGTGTAAATATGGAAATCAATTAAAAACTTATTAGTTTTACTATGTGATATATAAAAAATAAGGACGACAAAGAAATAAAAAAGAATCATATCTATGTCTACTAATTAATATATTTTTAAAATAATAATCTCAGCAAGCAGTCATAATGCGGATGTTGCTCCCTTAAAAATAGAGGACGAAAAAAGTAAAAAAAGAATCATATTTGTGACTACTAATTAATATATTTTTAACATAATAATCTCAACAAGCGGTCATGATGCGGATGTTGCTCCTTTCAAAATATTTTAATATGGTATATTGTGGTTCAAATTACATTATAATATTTTTATTTCACTTTGTATGTATAAACTATTGTAATGATATGTACATTTTATACGTATGTAAATATAAGTTTTGGTTTAAAATTATTTAACAATATGTACAACATTAATTTTTACTATATTCTTCACGTACGATTATAGTTTATTATCATTTTCACATCATATTATTTAAACATGAATGTAAAAAAATGCTAGATAAATTATTTTTTGTCACCGTACAGTCTGATTATTTTTCATAGTGGTCTGGTCATTTTTCATAGTGTTTTTATATTTTTTATTTTGTAGACACAGTGATAATGGTAGTTGTAGTGTAAAATATTTTATATGGTGTCGCTTATAGTGTACAATATGTTGTCATATTATTTTGTCATTTTGACAATAAACCATATCCACACACTAACATTCCTAGTCATAAATATTTTACATGTGTCATTTATGAAGAATGAAAAATATAATTATATAGGAGATGTTGTCAACTGTTCCGGAACTCGTTTTCCGCTCTTTTTAAGAGGGAACTCAGGAACTCTATTTTGTATATAACTCTGTAACTCACCGGAAGTCACGGAACTCGACTTCCAGCACTTACTTTAAACCAATTATGAAAAACTACTTTAGGAACTCCAATTCATAAGTTTTCCGGACCAGTTACAACAAACCAATCGGAGCCTTAGGGGGACTCTCATAAGGTTTGTCGCCTACGGAAGTCTATTTATGGTCTCAAGCAAAGTCCATGTGCCTGGTTTGACAAGCTGAGCAATATTTTGACTGGATATGTTTCTTTGAGGTCTCATGCTGATCACTCTGTCTTTGTTAAGAAGACGAAATTTGGTATGGTGGTTCTTATTGTGTATGTTGATGATATTATTCTTTCTGACAGTGATACTACTAAGATATATGCTACAAAAGCTTATTTGTGCAAACACTTTGTTACTAAAGACCTTGGCAAGCTGAGATATTTTCTTGGGATTGAAGTGTCAAAGACTTCTACAGCTATATCTGTGTCACAGAGGAACTATGTTCTGAATCTTCTGCTAGAAACTGGTATTCTTGGTGCTAGAGCTGCTGACACTCCTCTTGATCCCAATTTTAACTGGGATGATGATGACTCTCCTTTGTACTGTGATCATAAAAGGTATTGGAGATTAGTTGGAAAACTAATCTATCTAACCGTCACAAGAGCTGATATATCTACAACAGTTGGTCTAGTTAGCATATATCTTGATAAGCCTTGACAATGTCATTGGGATGCCTTGTGTCATATTCTGAGATACCTGAAGAAATCACCAGGGCAAGGTCTTCTTTACAAGAAACATGGTCATTGCGCTCTTGAAGTTTTTTCTGATTCTAACTATGCTGGAAGTATTGAATATAGCACCTTTGTTGGAGGTAATCTTGTGACCTGGAGAAGCGAAAAATAGAATGTTGTAGTCAGGTCTAATGCTAAAGCTGAATATCGTGCAATGGGACGTGCTGCTTGTGAACTATTGTGGGTGAAATCTCTTCTTTAGAACTTGGCATAAATTTGCTCTAGCCCTATTCCTATGCACTTGCTAACAAGACTGCTATATTTATTGCCAATAATTCTGTTTATCACGAACAAACCAAGCATATTGAAGTTGGCTGTCATTTCATCAGAGAAGCTATTCTTACTGGACGCATATGCACTCCTTATACTTGCTAAAAAATCAAGTTGCTGATATCTTCACTAAGCTTCTTGCAAAGAAACAATTCTATGTTCTTCTTGACAAGCTGGGCATGATTGACATCTATGCTTCAGCTTGAGAGGGAGTGTTAAATAATGTCTTTCTTTATGTCTTTTATTATTCTCTTATATTGTATGGACCTCCCTTTGAATTGTCCACTTATCCTTTATTAAAAATGAAGGAAGTTATGCATCGTGACTTAATGGTTCCCAAAACTCTTCTACTCAAACCTCACATCAATGTAATGATGTAGCGTAATTCTGGGTAAAGCTAAAAATATATCAAACGTATAAACCATTGTCACAACTGACAATATACTCTTGATTTCTTTTGAAAAAGTAGCATTAATAGCACAATTTTTTTTCAAGCCATATGAAACGACCAAATAACCTTCAATCCCAAATATTATGTTGTATTCCTATATTTGTGATTTTCATCCCCTCTCCATTTTATATGTTTCTCCCAACATAATCCTGTTTTATACTGTTTAAGACTCTGACCTAGTTCGAGTGTATACATATGTTTGTGTAACTATGTATATATGTATACGTATATGTATATATGTAATATATGTAAAAGTAACGTATATGTAACTCTGACAGGGTCATTGTGAATCATGGCTGGCTTTCTATTGAAGACGGAGTGAACATCAGAGTCCTTCCTAGACTCTACAACGATTACAACCCTCTCCTGCTTATTGGACATAAGGCCACCAACCACAAAAATACTTTCTTCAGAACTAAAATGAGTTGGTCCCAAATCAATGACTTTCAGAAGGAACTGCTTCCATTCTGGGATAACTCCAAGGCGTTCGTGGAAGCTCTTCCGGACTTCCAAAACGATGCCACCAAATGGGAGGCCAACCGAATGAAGAAGCACCACCAAGCGAAGAACTCCATTCTCAAACGTCTTGATAGCTGCCAGGTAAATACCTCACCCCATCTAAGCTTGACTAATGATCTGACTGTTATCTCTCTACAAGAAGAATATGAGAACATACTACGTCGTGAAGAGGCGAACTGACAGCAGAAGGCGAACATTAATTAGCTTCAGCATGGCGATGGGAATAACAAATTCTTCCATGCCTATGTCAAGGTCTGACGCTTCCATAACAGAATCACCAGGTCTGCGTGATGACAATGGTGATTGGCTCACATCCTCCACAACTATTAAAGACCACGTCATATCCTATTTCAATGCCCGCTTCACGGTGCCAACAACACCCGCGGAGGACCTCCTGAGAATCCCAAGCTATTTCGGAACTTTCAGTGGCATAAAAGACCCTCAACATCTTACCCGCATTCTGTCGACTGAAGAAATTAAGAAATTTATGTTTCTGATGGCACCAGTAAAGGCACCAGGCTCGGACGACATCCACAATGGTTTTATCCAGGATCATTGGACCCATGTCGGTCATTCTATCATCCTCTTAGTCCGTCAGGCCTTCGCTAGTGGGCGGATCAACCCCACGATGGCCAACTCTCTTATGGTTCTCATTCCTAAGACAAAACAACCGCTGAGATGTAGCGAGCTCAGACCCATATCGTTAAACAACTGCTGCTTTAAGCTCATATCAAAGATTATTGTAGAAAGGATTAAGCCTTATCTTAACGACTGGATCTCCGAAAACCAGTCAAGTTTTATTCCGGGCAGGCGCATTAGTGATAACATACTCCTCGTTCAGGAGGTAATTCACTCCATGAAATCAAAGAAAAAAGGCAAGCAATGGGTGAGCATCAAGCTCGATATATCCAATGCATTCGACAGAATGCGTTGGGCCTTCATCCAAGACACGCTACAGAAAACTGGCCTCTGTGACAAGTTGGTTTCATTTATCATGTAAATCATTATATCCGGTCAAACATCCATCCTATGGGAGGGGACTCAGCTCGAGCCATTCACACCTAGCCAAGGAGTCCGCTAGGGCGACCCTCTATGCCCCTATTTCTTCGTTCTCTGTATGGAACGACTGAGCCAATCTATCCGAAGTGCGGTCAATAACGGGAAATGGAAGCCCATTCAACTGTCTAGAGGTGGCGACCCATTATCTCATGTTGCTTAGGGCAGAAGCCTTCCCGACACAAGCCTCCTCCATCCTTAGAGTTCTTGAGGAATTCAGCTCTGTCTCCGGACAAATTGTTTCCAAACAAAAATTGCGCTGCTACTTCTAGCCTAACACCACCGCCAGTGAACGGCGTGCATTCTGTAGGCATACCGGGATTCATCAAACCGAGGACCTGGATAATTATCTGGGAGTCCCTGCTCTTCATCATAGGTTGAACAAATCAACACATGCCGACATTACAAACTCTATCAAGACTCGCATGTGTAGTTGAGCAGCTCACAATCTCTTACTTGCAGGACGGGTCACTTTTGCAAGAAGGGCATTGCAATCCATCCCTTCGTACACTATGCAATCAGTCAAGCTTTCGCCTTCTCTGTGTGATGACATAGACATGCATATTCGGGACTTCATCTGGTCAGGATGCTGGGACCAGCGTAAAACTTCACTCCTCTCCTGGAACAAGGTCATAATGCCTAAGTATTTGGGAGGTCTGGGACTCAAAAACATAAGGGAGCAGAATGAATCCTTGATGCTTAAGAATGTCTGGCAATTTATGACGAAGCCTTCCTCTCTTTGGGTCAGAGTTATGAAGGGGAAATATATGCCTAATGGTATTTTCAGAAAAAAGCAATGTTCATCGGCTTGGGCCTTTATAAAGCGTAGTCTGCCCAGGCTCAGTGAGATCAACCTCAAGACAATCTTCTCGGGTAGGACTATTAATGTGTGGACCGACCGCTGGCTTCTAGGGAAATCACTGTTTGACTACGAGTCTAACCTATCTATCCCTCCTGATCTTGTAGACCTCAAGCTACACGCGATGGTGCTCCCAGATAAAAGCTGGGACTGGGATTTCATAAACAATTACTTCCCCACCCAACCAAAACGACTCGTCAATTTCATAGCCCCCCATTGCAAACTGAAATGGAGGACATTTGGGCTTGACCTTTCTCTAATACGGGTGAATTCACTACTAGCATTGCTTATAACTGGATCAGGAGTCAAGACATGAACATGCTGGCACCCTGCTGGAAGAAGGTATGGTCTGCACCTGTTCCACATAAACACCGCGCTTTCATGTGTCTGTTGTTCCACGACGCCCTCCTAACCAACCTTGAATTGTTTAGAAGGCATATCTCTACATACAACTTATGCCCCGCTTGCAACAATGCCCCAAAATCAATTCAACATTGCTTAAGGGATTGCCCCAAGGCCAAAGAAGTCTGCCGCGACCTTCAGATGCTTGAGGCATTCTTTACTAGAGACGAGCATGATTGGGTCCAAGACCTTGTTTCTGCCCGAATTCGTGTTGAACTTCGAACTCTACACTGTGTCGGCTGCTGGAGCCTATGGAGGAATCGAAACGACTATGTCCTCAATGGGAAACATAAACCGAAGTCGGCCACTGTCGTGTTCATCAAGGAACACACGAGGTGTATTCTGCATATCAATGCTCGTAGCAAGCCAACAAATCATCACCCAGAGGTGTTAATCTCGCCAGCCTACAACTGTCAAGCCGTTGTCTGTGTTGACGCCGCATTCCAGGGACACTCTAATAAAGTTGGAATTGGTATTCATGCTATGGATCCTACATGTACATGTATCTTGCGAGCTGGCTACACCGGCTATGCGACCTCGACACTTGAAGTTGAAATCACGGGCATCCTCCGTGCAGTTAAGCTATGCATTGATAAAGGTTGGAGTTCGCCATCCTTCTTATCAGACGCAGCTATGGCGATCAATATCTTGCAGAATAAAGATACACTCGCTAGTAAGCTCGAGCCCCACCAGAGAAGCTTTGCTGCTCTTTTGCTGGCCTACCCCAGCATAAAAATCTCATATATCCCTAGGAGATTTAACTCCGTTGCGGATAGTTGCAAAACACACCTTATATTCCTTTACCCCACCTCCTTGGCTCATTAAGGTGGTAAACGTTCGACTTCCCTATGTTTGGCCCGTAACAGAGAACGGGATGAATAATATCTAATCTCTATGGTTTTAAAAAAAAAGTTGTGTGCAATATATGTATGTAATATATGTATATATAGTAAGCAATATATATGTACATATATATGTGCAAATGCAATATATATAGATATATGTGTATGTGTGCGATGTCTACTATATATATGCATATCCTCCTTTTTTTCCTGACCTTTTCTGAATCATTGATCATATTTACCATACATTTTTTACCTTTAATACTCGTATTCCCCACATAATTCTTGAATTCTGAAATTTTCAGCTCAACTGACGCATACCAGATATCAAACTTGTATCTATGTTATAAACTAGTGGCATGAAGAAGCTAGTAGGCCCTGTATTACTTGATGATTCTATACTTTTCCTCAATCAGTCAACTCTTATGTCATATTAAAAGTGCCAGCTACAATAGTGTGTATTAGGTCTCACGCATCAATCTAAGCCTTAAACGCCAACCATGTTGGGTTGGCTACATGGATCCTTCTTTTCTAATCATCTCCGCTATGACTTATGAGTCATATTCAAGACGTGAAGATTCAAAATCTCTCCATACAAGTTCTTCCCAAGTTAGGCCTGCCTGTTCTTTTTATTGTGCTCAACTCATTAGCATTGCTTCAAATGGGCACATTTGTTGGTACACATTGCACATGTCCTTACCATCATAGGCAACCCTTTGGCAACTTTGTCCTCAATACTTGCCACTCCCACTTTAGTACTTATATAGTCATTTCTTAAGCGATTTTTTCCTGTCTTCTCACACATCCATCTCAACATATACATATCGGTCACATTCATCTTGTTGAGACCTTGTTTCTTAACCACCTAACATTCACTCACATTTAGCTTGGCTGGTCATATAGCTATTCTATAAAACTGACTTTTGAATCTGAGAGGGATATTCCAGTCACATACTACTCAATTTGCACTCCTCGTTAGGGTTCGCGCATGAACAACTACTATTGATTGGTTTTATTTGGTGTTTTGGTGCGTGCTGGGTAAATCCAAGAACCATCAGACTAGTGCAGTAGGAGGGGCATTCATGTGAGAAAGCTAGACAATATAGATAAAAGTAGGGAGCATGATTATCTTGAGTATCTTTCATATGAGTTTCTAAGAGACCGCTCAATCTCCATACCACTGTCTTAAAGTGGGAGCACAATTGTTTCCAATAGAATTAATCAATGAGAGTATAACTTTACTTGTTTGCTTAATGCTAACACACTGTCCCATTTACATAGAAACGAAGCTCTACATGCTGTTTACTTGTAAACTAATTTGTACATTTCTTCATGCAATACAGTGTTGAGATACCTCACTTGATATAGTCAAATGCAAAACTTCTTACTCCAGCTTACTAATGCTACATTGACAAATCTGTTATTGATATTATGCTCTCAAGCAATCTTTCCTTGTCTTTCCACACACCCATTTCAGCATATACATATCGGCCACATTCATCTTGTTGAGACCTTGTTTCTTAACCACCTAACATTCACTCACATATAGCTTGACTGGTTGTATAGCTATTCTATAAAACTTACTTTTTAATCTGAAAGGGATGTTCCTGTCACACACTACTCAATTTTCACTCCTAATTAGGGTTTGCGCATGGACAACTACTATTGATTGGTTTTATTTGGTATTTTTTGCGTGCTGGGTGAATCCGAGAGCCATCGGACTAGTGTAGTAGGAGGGGTGTTCATGCTAGAAAGCTAGATAATATAGGTAAAAGTAGGGAGCATGATTGTATTGAGTATCTTTCATATGGGTTTCTAAGAGATCGCTCAATCTCCATCCCACTGTTCTTAAAGTGGGAACACAATTTTTTTCAATTCAAATAATCAATTAGAGTATAGCTTTACTTGTTTGTACATGGAAAAAAAGTTCCACATGCTGTTTACATGTAAACTAATTTGTACATTTCTTCATGCAATACAGTGTTGAGAAATCTTATCCTTAATATAGTGAAATAACAGACTTCTTACTCCAGCTTTAATAAGAAAACTAATGCTACATTGTGAATCTGTTATTGATATAATGGTTTAATAGGTTTTCCCTGCATCTTTGTTTTTTGGTAGTGCGTATATTCTTTGTTTATAGCATTCTGTGCGTCATATATATTAATCATGTTTCTTGATGTAGCACGTAATCAGACAGGTACTTGCACTGAGATTTATGCAAAAATGTCCTCATCAACTGGCTGATCTCACCATTGCTTGCTGTATTTGATCAAGACATTCCCAAGATGGAAACGGTGGAAACATACACAAATGTATACATCTGGGACATGGATGAGACCCTCATATTGCTAAAATCATTATTGGATGGAACATTTGCCGAGGGATTCCATGGTTTAAAGAATGTGAAGAACGGGGTTGAAATTGGGAAGCACTGGGAGAATTACATTCTTCGAGTCTGTGATGACTTGTTCTTTTATGAGCAAGTAAGTTTTTGCTCTTGCTTGTGACAACTGACAAGTGCCAGTGAAATCAAAAAGTTCCATCCACTTTCAGAGATGATACCATGGTCTCTACACTTTTTGAGTTTGTTATATTATCTATAGCTTTCTCCTTTTGATATAGCTATAGTTACACTTGTGCATACTTTTTGCTCCCAAAATGAACATAAATTACAGCTTATCACAAAAAAAAATTGAGTTTGTTATAAGCTTGTACAATGAGAATGTTTAAGGAACTAAGGATCAATAAATCAGGTCTGCTACTAACTGACCGCGTTGTATGAACTCAGAGCACATCTGACACAGTTAGATTGTTTCTCGAGCTTTTTCAGTTGAGCCAAGAGATATTTCGATATTAATTGCAGATCTCTGGAATGTGTATAATCCTCGATTTCTTAGAACTGGCAACCTGCCTTTATTTCGTTGCTCCACCAAAAGGATGGTTGAATAACAAAGCATCCCAACTTCTAAAAATGCTTTAGAAAGAATATAGAAACAAGAGGTAGTTAAAACAGCTGTTTCTGACTGCTTGTATAGGCAAGCGAGGAAAAAAAACAGACTAACTGACCAAATCTATCATTATTTCTTGTCTAATTTGGGTCTTTCTTTTAAATAAGTGTATTTCAACTGAAGTTTCTTTCTATTTCAAAATTTATTAAAAGTTTCTGAAGCTTTCCAGTGTTTTTCAGTGCTGGCATTGCTATACAGGTCTGTTGGATAGTGTGTATAGTGAAGCCTTCTGTTAGCTCTTTCTTCAGTAATCATTTATAGCCAGTCTCTAGATTTTTGGGGTTCTGCAGTGAATCTGTTTGTATAAGTAAATGAGCATCCTGACATAGTGACGTTAAAGTGAGTTCATGGATTGATTTGTAAAGAATTCTGTAATTCTAAGTATACCGTTCTTCAACGGTTTGATTGATTTTTTTCCGCTAAGCAGAATCCTAGACTTGTGTCAACTTAAAAACAGCTAAGAAAATATTTTCCACAGAAATAATCCATCAAAGAGCCTGTATTTTACTTGCTTAGCTTGCTACATAGTGATATTTTAAATTGTTTGGCAGATTGAGAATTACAATGAGCCTTTTCTTGACTCCTTAAGTGATTATGATGATGGCAAAGATCTGTCTAATTATGATTTCTGTAAGGACAACCTGGAATTTCCTTGTGATGATTCAAACAAGAGAAAACTTGCCTACCGTCACCGACTTGTTGCAGAAAAGTACACACAGGTACTGGCGGAATGGATCTTTTCTTTAAGATAATAGTATCTAGTTTTTACATGTCAATTCACCGGTCATGCTAGTAAATTATTATATCTTTTTATATCTCAAATGCAAAATCAAATGTAATCATGTTGAAACTCTACTATTCTACTGAAAACGAATCTATCCTTACACGGTGATAGAGAATTTGTATTCATCAAAACTGAGTTATTGAACAAGGAGCTGTAAGAGCTTATAAAAAACGAGGGAGTAATTCCAGTAACAGGCTAATATAGGATATGGCATAATAGAGATATAAGAAATTTCCATCAGAAGATAAATAGGGAATATGATCCTATTTCTACACGCGATAAAGCTTTTCCTTCACTCAAATTATGGAGTGGTGGTCAGTGTCCTATATCAATTCCATTCATCTGAAAGATTCAGCTTTCTTGAGTCAATATTCTGGAATTGCTTTACGAGGTCAGCATCAAACAATCTTTGTGATCCATGTAGCTTTAAAAGTGGATGCTTTCTCCAATGAACCTGGTAGCATCTAAGTACTGTTTTGTTCTCAAGAACTGATTCCGTGCTATAAGAAAGCTGCTGAGATGTCACTTAAGCACCTGCTGTAAATGGGATAGTATCTGGTATTGAGAGACGTTGCCACATCGCAGAGGAATACCTGAAGATGGTGAGGGCTTAAAAGCTACCTTGATATGAACAGAGATCCCACACATTCTTGGATTGGGTCTATATGGATTGCTCATATGAACCAGAAATTCTATCACATATGGATTGGGTTCTTGCTTGCTAAGTATCTTGAATGGTTATAGCACTCTGAATGAAATTTTTTGAAGGAGTTTGTGGCCTTTGGAGATATTGCCTAAAAGATACATGTACCATCACACTACTTCGATTTCCTGTTACTTGCTACACTCACTGTGAAAAGCTGGTAAGTTTTCCTATGCATTTCATCATGTAGATCAACGCGTTTGGCAAAAGATTTTGCAGTCGTTAAAGAAAAAGAATAATGTGGTAAAGGTCAACATATTTTCTATATTTGGTAATCGTGACATAAAGAGTTCTCTTTTCTAATGAACCTTTTTTGGATAACAGGTGACACTCCTTGGCAACTATTTTGTCCTGAGATTTCCCAGACTAGATTGACCTGCCAACAAACCAATGCAGCCATGGCTTGGATGGAAAAGTCACAACAAACCAATGCAACAAACTATTTTGAACTTGGCCGCCAGAAGGAGGAGGTCGTCCACCGCGACCGCGACCACGGCCACGGCCACGACTAGAGTCAGTAGAGCGCGCAACTAGCGCAGGATGCTCAGGAGAAGGTGTGGGAGTCAGAGAAGGCAGTCTCTGAACTCTTTTGAGGACATCGCGAACAGTGGGTAGTGGATCGCTTGACAGAATTTGATCAACAACCCCCGAGAAGGAGGCAGGAAGGGCAGCCAGAAAATGCACAAGTTGAAGTTCGTTTCTTTGTTTCTGGGCAATCTTGATATCAGCAGTCAGAGGGTGATACAATTCATATTCATTCCACAAAGCAAAACATTGATTATAGAAATCGTCAATAGACGTGTCAGTGGAGAACTCCTTCTTGGCGAGCT
Source organism: Alisma plantago-aquatica (assembly GCA_963693085.1). Taxonomy (NCBI): domain Eukaryota; kingdom Viridiplantae; phylum Streptophyta; class Magnoliopsida; order Alismatales; family Alismataceae; genus Alisma; species Alisma plantago-aquatica. The sequence goes on from OY856413.1 coordinate 629,630,684, forward strand.
GTTTGAAGATTTCGAAGACCCGCTTGGGATTCTCCTGATGTGAGTACACATGTGCCAAATGATCCCACATCGCCTTGGCATCATGATGGCAGAGAAGAGATTGACTGATCCGGGGCTCAGAGCTGTTGAGGATCCAAGACATGACGCTCGAATCATCCTTGGACCACTAGATGTAGCTTTGTGTAGTCTTGTCATCAGAATCCGCCGTAGGAGCATCAGGAGGATTGGCCGTAAGATGGTGATATCGACCCTGTGCTTTGACTTAGAGAACAAACGACGCTGACCATAGATGGTAGTTGGACCCGCCGTCGAGTTTCACCGTAGTGACACACAGAGATCTGGGGGGCTCAGAGTAGACCATAGCAGCAGTAGACGTCGACGCCGTAGAAGCAGTAGAGACCCGTAATGGGCAGAGCAGAAGAACCCGAAACGGGCAGAGGTAGCAGGGATCTGACGCAGCAGATCAGAAGAACCCGAAAACGGGCAGAATATGCATAGAAACCTACGCCTGCATGAGAAGAAACTCAACGTTCCCCCATGAGGCGCAGGCAGAAATACCCACGGACAAAGAGGACTCTCAACTTAGATGGCCAGCGGACACCCGAGCAAGAACTGACGGAAGCCCGGTCGTAGACGTAAAAAATTAGAAAGTGTTCAGGCCTTACGTAGGAGTGTAGAAATTGTTTTTGGTGGAGAATATGGTGGAAGAAGATATGGATGGGTAGATAGGATAGAGGAAGAGAGGAGGAGAGGGTACGGGGTGGTGGTGGAGGCTGGTGGTGGTGGCGGTTTGGTGGTGGCTGCTGCTGTGAAGCAGCGGCGGCAGGGGTGGAGAGGGGCGGCGGGCGGCTGCTGTGGTGGTGGTTGGGGGAGGGGGGGGGCGGCAGCTGGGGGGGGGCTGTTAGGTCATGGGTGGGAAATTAGGGTGGGAGAAAATGGAGGCCTGCTCTTGATACCATGTAGAGTGGAGAATTGTTGTTTATTGAATGAATAAAACAGTGTACATAGTAGTCTCTTATATAGCAAACAGAAAAAGAGACTAGTTAAGATGCAACCCATATGGGACTAAACAACATAAGAAATAGAATAAGTGGAGCACATGCTAAGCACATGACGCTCAAGAAAACACATATCTCTATACTCCCCCTCAAGCTGGAGCGTAGATGTCGAAGAGGCCCAACTTGTCAATCAACGTCTGAAAGTGATTTTTGGGTAGCACCTTGGTGAAGGTATCTGCAAGTTGTTTCTCCGTGCTGATATATGGAGTGTGGATCTGTCCAGACATAAACCTTTTCTCGTACAAAGTGGCAGTCGACTTCAATATGTTTGGTTCTTTCATGAAAAGTAGGGTTGCTCGCAATAAAAATAGATGCCTTATTGTCACAGAACATAGGGATGGGGCTAGACGGAGAGATGTCAAATTCCTTCAGAAGACTGCGGACCCATAGAAGCTCACATGTAGTATGAGCCATCTCTCTATATTCTGCTTCAACACTAGATCGTGCAACAACCGTTTGCTTTTTACTGCGCCATGTAACTAGATTGCCCCCCACAAAAGTACAATATCCAGATGTGGATTTTTTATCAGATCTACTTCCTGCATAATCAGAGTCAGAAAAACCAGATAGATCTCAATGGCCATGTTTCTTGTATAATAGACCTTTCCCAGGAGCACTTTTGAGATATCGAAGAATGTGACAGATAGCATCCCAGTGACATTGTCGTGGTTTATCAAGATACCGACTAACAAACCCAACAACAACAGCTAAATCAGCTCGAGTGACAGTCAGGTAGATAAGTTTGCCTACTAGTCTCCTGAACTGGTGTCGGTCAGCATATGGGGGAGAAAATTCACTGTCCCAATCCATATTGGGATCCAGAGGTGTGTTGGCTGGCTTGCAGCCTAACATGCCTGTCTCTTGCAACAAATCCAGAACATATTTCCGCTGTGATAGGCACAATCCTGCAGAAGATCTAGCAACCTCAATACCCAGAAAGTATCGTAATTTATCAAGGTCCTTAGTGATAAAATGTTGTGCTAGATAGTTTTTGGTTGCTTGAATCCCTGCATTATCGCTGCCAGATAAGATAATGTCATCAACGTACACAATGAGAATAACAAGCCCTGCTGTAGTTTTTCGTATGAAAACAGAGTGATCAACCTGCGACCGTCGAAAGCCGAAAGAAAGTAAGATTTTACTGAGTTTGTCAAACCATGCTCGTGGGCTTTGTTTTAAGCCATATACCGCCTTGCGAAGTTTACAGATTTTTGAAGCAGACTCCTCCTGAGCAACAAATCCGGGGGGTTGCTCCATGTAGACATCCTCCTGTAGATCGCCATATAAAAAGGCATTTTTCACATCAAGTTGGAAAAGAGGCCAGTCTTTATTGACTGCAACAGATATCAGAATGCGAACAGAATTGAGACGAGCTACTGGAGAAAAGGTTTCAAAATAATCAACTCCGTAGGTCTGGGTATATCCTTTTGCCACGAGACGAGCTTTCAGACGTTCAATGGTACCATCTGGCTGATATTTAATGGTGAATATCCAGCGACAACCCACAGAATGGCATGAAGATGGTCGGTCAACCAGATCCCAGGCATAGATCTAAATGTCGTCGACATTAGGCGAAATTTCGCCGATAATGTCGATGTCGACGGTCAGCGACGTCGAATGCATGTAAACATCTTTATTCTACAATATCCTCGACATTTCGTCAAATATGTCGACATTTCCCCATATGTCGGCGAAGTTGGCCCAAGTCCATACAAAAATTCCACAATGTCCTCGACATTTATCGAAGTCGTCGAAGTTGGCGACATATTTCAGGGATTTTGTGGAGTTGGCTGTGTGAGGTGGAAAAAGTGTTGGAGCTTGAGGTAAGATGATTTTGATGTTATTATTTACTATTCTAAGCTAACAGTAATAGACCGATCCTCTCTCTGCTAAATCTACCATAGATTTACACTATTTTTATGTAGTTTGTTTATTGCCACAAACTTTATATATGGAAGAACTCTGTAGTTCGGAGACGACTGTATGTAAGCGTGCATTTATCTACATATGTAAACTTGTATGGATGGCTATATGTAAACATATATTGTGTTTTTAAGCTAGATTTGATGAAATCTGTCGATTTTCATCACAAAATGGCTATATTTAGCTTAATTTTTGTCGAAGTTGCGTCGAAACTTTGGTTGTAAAAATCCTCGACATTTCCTCGACATTTCCAAAACTTCTGTGTCCACGCCTGTCGAAGTCGTCTCGAAGTCGAAGTCCTGTTCCATGATCCCAGGTATGTTGGTCGTTCAGAGCTTGCATTTCCTGTTCCATAGCATGTTTCCAGGCAGGATGACAAAGCGCCTCCTTGGCGGTTTTAGGAATAGTCACAGCAGATAAAGCAGATGTAAAATAGGCAAAGCTATCACTGAGATTGGCAGATGAGCAGAAGCGACTAATAGGATGCTAAGTACAAGAACGAACACCCTTACGTAAACTAATAGGAATATCCAAGTCAGAAAGTACCTCAGCCGGTGGTGGATCATCCGCAGACGGAGGAGTTGGTTCGGCCGGGGCAGTGACGGGCTTCGGTCTTCGCTTGTAGACTTGTAGAGGGCGTTCTTGAGGCACAGTAGCAGGAGGCAGATCTTCTACCAACGGTAGTGGAGTGGTAGCCAAAATATCAGTAGTCAAGTGTTTCCCGGTAGCAGAGTAATAGGGCATATGTTCAAAGAATATCACATCCGCACTAACATACCAATGTTTCGTAACTGGATCAAAACAACGGTAGCCTTTCTGAGTGCGAGAGTACCCTAAAACACACACACTTCACAGAACGAGCATCTAACTTGGTGAGACCGGGGCGAAGATTTTTCACAAAACATGTACACCCAAAGATACGAGGCGGCACAGAGAACAGAGGTTTATCAGGAAATAAAAGGGCGTACGGAACCTGATTTTTCAAAACAGAAGATGAGATGCGATTGATAAGGTAGCATGCGGTGGACACAGCATCAGGCCAAAAACAATGAGGTACTTTATAATGAATGAGGAGGGTGCGAGCAACCTCAAGAAGGTGTCGGTTCTTCCGTTCCGCTACACCATTTTGTTGTGGGGTATATGGGCAAGTAGTCTTGTGGATAGTTCCTTGGGACACACAAAAAGAAGTAACAGCTTGTTGCATAAATTCAAGGGCATTGTCTGTGCGAAGGGTTTTAATAGATTGACCAAATTGTGTTTTAATTTCAGCAAAGAAAGTGCGAATGCAATCTAACACAATGTTTCGACCTTTGAGCAGAAACAGCCAAGTGGTACGAGAATAGTCATCAATGAAAGTCAGAAAGTATTTCACACTAGAATGACTGGGCACAGAACATGGTCCCCAAATATTCGCATGTACTAATTCAAAAAGTTCTTTAGAAGAAATAACTTTTTTAGCAGGAAAACAGATCTAGAATGTTTGCCCATAACACAGGTTTCACAGGAAAAACTATCGCCTGATAAGTGCGGAAAAAGATGCTTCAATTTTGCCGCAGATGGATGTCCAAGCCGAACATGCAACTATAGACCTGTCACAGAGGTAGAGATCATCGCCTTCGGAGCAGGTGGTCCATCCAGGTAGTACAGCCCATCAGGTCCTTCACGGCCCGAACCAATCCTCGTCTTCGTGCGAATATCCTTCACAATACAACCAGAGGGATCAAATTTAACAGAGCAGTTTAGTTGTTTACTCATTTTGCTGACTGAAAGCAAATTAACAGGAAATTTCGGAATGTATAAAACTGAATTGAGATGCAGCTTTCGTGAAAGAGGAACTGTGCCGGTGCCGTGAACAGCTGTTTTAGATCCATTTGCAACAATGATAGATGATATCGGAGTTGTTGTACTAAGTTTTGAAAATAAATGAAGAGCACCAGTCATATGAGTGGAAGCACCTGAGTCGATGCACCACTGTTTGTTACCAGAAGATGATGAGGTGAGCATGGCAGTTGAGCCTGATGTAGAGGGTAGCTGTGCAAGGCGCTCTTGAAACATTTTCTCGAATTCTGAGCGTAACCAATCAGTGTTGGTTGGTGCAGGTGATATTTCAGCGGCAGAGTCAGCAACGGCAACATCATCAGCGGTTTGGTTAGCCCAAGCAGGTTTACCGTGCTTGATCCAGCATCGGTCCTCAGTGTGATTGTTGCGTCCACACCAGTTGCAGTGACGTGGGCCTTTGGGAAGTACCCCGACCTGGTGTAGAAGATCCTCGGCCGCCAGAAGGAGGAGGTCGTCCACCGCGACCGCGACCACGGCCACGGCCACGACTAGAGTCAGTAGAGCGCGCAACTAGCGCAGGATGCTCAGGAGCAGGTGTGGGAGTCAGAGAAGGCAGTCTCTGAACTCTTTTGAGGACATCGCGAACAGTGGGTAGTGGATCGCTTGACAGAATTTGATCGACAACCCCCGAGAAGGAGGCAGGAAGGGCAGCCAGAAAATGCACAAGTTGAAGTTCGTTTCTTTGTTTCTGGGCAATCTTGATATCAGCAGTCAGAGGGTGATACAATTCATATTCATTCCACAAAGCAGAACATTGATTATAGAAATCGTCAATAGACGTGTCAGTGGAGAACTCCTTCTTGGCGAGCTGTTTGAAGATTTCGAAGACCCGCTTGGGATTCTCCTGATGTGAGTACACATGTGCCAAATGATCCCACATCGCCTTGGCATCATGATGGCAGAGAAGAGATTGACTGATCCGGGGCTCAGAGCTGTTGAGGATCCAAGACATGACGCCCGAATCATCCTTGGACCACTAGATGTAGCTTTGTGTAGTCTTGTCATCAGAATCCGCCGTAGGAGCATCAGGAGGATTGGCCGTAAGATGGTGATATCGACCCTGTGCTTTGACATAGAGAACAAACGACGCTGACCATAGATGGTAGTTGGACCCGCCGTCGAGTTTCACCGTAGTGACACAGAGATCTGGGGGGCTCAGAGTAGGCCATAGCAGCAGTAGACGTCGACGCCGTAGAAGCAGTAGAGACCCGTAATGGGCAGAGCAGAAGAACCCGAAACGGGCAGAGGTAGCAGGGATCTGACGCAACAGATCAGAAGAACCCGAAAACGGGCAGAATATGCATAGAAACCTACGCCTGCATGAGAAGAAACTCAACGTTCCCCCATGAGGCGCAGGCAGAAATACCCACGGACAAAGAGGACTCTCAACTTAGATGGCCAGCGGACACTCGAGCAAGAACTGACGGAAGCCCGGTCGTAGACGTAAAAAATTAGAAAGTGTTCAGGCCTTACGTAGGAGTGTAGAAATTGTTTTTGGTGGAGAATATGGTGGAAGAAGATATGGATGGGTAGATAGGATACAGGAAGAGAGGAGGAGAGGGCACGGGGTGGTGGTGGAGGCTGGTGGTGGTGGCGGTTTGGTGGTGGCTACTGCTGTGAAGCAGCGGCGACAGGGGTGGAGAGGGGCGGCTGGCGGCTGTTGTGGTGGTGGTGGGGGAGGGGGGGCGGCGGCTGGGGGGGTGGGCTGTTAGGTCATGGGTGGGAAATTAGGGTGGGAGAAAATGGAGGCCTGCTCTTGATACCATGCAGAGTGGAGAATTGTTGTTTATTGAATGAATAAAACAGTGTACATAGTAGTCTCTTATATAGCAAACAGAAAAAAAGACTAGTTAAGATGCAACCCATATGGGACTAAACAACATAAGAAATAGAATAAGTAGAGCACATGCTAAGTACATGACGCTCAAGAAAACACATATCTCTATAGGATTCATTCGGGGAGTTCGAGGACCTCACAGTACATTTGCATAAAAAATCAATAAACTTTGGTGGCAGTTTAGTTGACCATTCAGGGAAAAGGAAAAAAATGAGCATTATAAAGGAAGTAGTAAATTCAGATATTTAGTCCAAAACATGGGGTTGTTTGGACCGCGAGCTCATGCCTAGTGACTCCATCTAGCGATCTAGGGCAAGCGCATCTTCCTGGCTCGTGGAGGGGGCTCTCAGGGTCTGTCGCGCCACCTCTCTTCCCAAGGCTTCTCTTTGGTTAGTGTTTCTGCCGGTTCCTCGTGATAGCTGGTCGGTGCTCCGATCCCACCGCCTCCTCTGGTGTTTCGTGGAGACAGGTGTTAATTTTCTTCAGTTGAGCTCGTCGCTTATGTAGGATAGGAGCGTTGGTGGTTGCTGTTTGGGCTCTGGTCTGGGCTTGTGGTCACTTACAAAGGTGGGTTATCATGGTCAGGTTCCGTATTCTGCTCCTACGCAATTCCAGCATTTCCCCCTTTCTATTTTCCTTTCCGTTGATTTTTTGCAGGTGTTTGGTTGTTGTCTTGTTAGGCAAGCTTCTCTTCCTTCTGGTGTTGTTGATCGACACTTCGTTTCTTAGCTAGTCCTTAGCTTTGCTTAAGCTTTTGACTCCTCCATGCTAGGTGGAGCCCGGTGTTGGTTTCTCTAGTTCCTTGACCTTAGTTGGGTTCCCCCCTTCCTTTTCTTGCCGTGATCAGTTGCCGGTTGTGTCCTCATAAGGTGTCTTACACTTCTCAGATATGGCTGAAGGTTTCTATGGTGATGGTCTTGCCTGTATTAGATTTGACATTAGAGACTTCTACTCCGCAGATGACATTCAAGATTGTCGTTTGATTCCGTTTAACAGCTGGTTGTTCAAGCGTGTCTGGAGGAATCCAAGCAGAAGAGTTTCGTTTGTATCCAATCTTATATGTTTAGTGTTGTTGCTCCTCTTTCTCCTTGGTCACTATGTTTGTTTGGGCCTTTCACCTATATAGGTGTCGTATGATTTTTATATAAATGATGACGACAACTATTTTACCTTAAAAACGATATGTATGTGTGTATATAAGCATACAAATATTACACATGCATTGATCTATAATTATATTCATGCACACATGGTTTGCGTATTGATTATCTATTCCAAATTTCCACCAATTAAATCGTATAGCATGTTTTCATTACCGAAAAAAAATAATTTGTAAATGTTGGGAGTAATATAGCAATACTTAAGTTTCTTACAAAATTTGGATGTAAATTCTATCTCATAAAAAGTTACAAATAATTCAAAAAGTCGGCGATTTGTGGCTATGGCTGGAAACAAGTCAAACACATGGAATTTCTCCATGGGCAAAAGGCCTGAATGCACATGGTGGCCCACAACCATTCTACTACTATTCAAGGGGTACTGGAGCCGCAACAATTTGCTATTTCAACATACCCAACTTGGTATAATGGAGTTTCCTAAGGAGAATTAAACTTGCAAATTGTACCTCGCCGACGTGCTAATGCATGCAAGCTTGATATGAAAATTTGATTATTGGATCCATTTAAATCTCAACTGGCAAGAACACCATTATCAACTAATGGCAAGACTAATGAATGAGATATAACTAAACTAAAATTTTGATAATTGTTGTAAACAAAAAAAATTCTAAATTGACTCAATCATCAAGCGTGCCTCCTAATGAAGCTTGTAAAGTCTATATAGAGGTGTCTAAAACTGACTAAATAAATTGGTATGGAATTTACTCAATTTTTAAATTCGCGTCCTTGAGGAACCTTGGGAGGGTCTGTGTAGAGACCGATTGCCCGTCAACAGTGAATATGATCGAAGGAAATCATTTAAATGCTCCCAAGTATGCCTATTGGATTGCAAGGATCCAAAAATGCATGGATGAACACAAATATGTGAAGTTTACTAGACGAGAAGGCAACATGGTTCCCGATATGTTGGCTAAATTCCACCTTAAAAACCCTAGAAGTGATTACATTCATGTTCAAACTCCTAGTGTTATAGGTAACACTCTAAATAGTGAAGCATGTAATGGTAGTAGTACTACCATGTTTAACTCTGCCAGTTCCGGTAGAGTAAATTGTAATGGTAGTTGTACTACCATGTTTTGTTCTGATAGTTGTATTAGTGAATGTTACTTTTCGCCAGTATTGCTTGCAAGAGGAGGGCAAGATGAATAAGAAGACCTCCTGACTTCGCAAAACAAAGGTTTTGCAAAAAAAAAGTTGGTATGACTTCATAAAAGCCCGACAACATTAATATATAACAGAGAAGTAAGCTCTAAACAAACTATGATAAACTCACTCAAAGTGCATCAGAACGATGTTGCATGTACAAGTATGTGAAGATGGCGATCTTCATGCATCAGCTCCCCCAGACTCCAAAAGACTCGCTCAACTTAGATGGCGTTGCAATAATGCTCCAGGAGGTCAATGTCAAGGTGTCAAAACTCGTCCTCCGTGTTCGATGTAGCATCAAAAAAGTGGGTGATCATATCAACGTACGAGGTAACAACAAACTGTGTGCTATTGCTAGTGAAGATAGTTTAATCCTCTACGACAACCTCATTACATTCTGAAGGTGGCAGTGAGATTGTGGAAGAACTAGTTGAACATGTGTTGGAGCCCCTTGGAAGCAATGAATCCCGCTAGTGGTGGAGGTGGTTTAGGATTACCTTGATAAGGATTTAATTCGTTCACATTGAAGGTAGCACTAATGCCCATAACTGCTGGCGATTCTAATACATACACACCAGGTCCACTACTATGAAGTATCTAAAATGGTCTTGAGCCCCACACATGGAGCTCTTTGAAAGAATTTGGGAGAAAATGTTTTGGACACATGCATATTCACAAATTTTAGAATTTTGAAACCTGTAATGGACGCCATCAAACAGTTTATATCTTTCATTAGATGATGTAAATTTTCACCTACTCTTAGTGCACCTAGTCTCAGTGCGAACATCTCAGATGTGCTGACTAGAGTTTCCGCGGTGTGGGATGACCTAGTATCATGAGATAGAGGAAGGAGATTGACTAGTGTACAAGCCAGATTCTCGTGTATCATCTCAAAATGTTTGTTTCCTATAGACCTATTCTCAGAGTTGATGTAGGCAAGTTCAGTTCTAGGTAAATCTAAGTCCTAAATCCTAATTGCTTATGTTATAACCCATGAACCAACTTAAAAGATTAGACTGCAATTGATAGCACTGTTTATCCATCTGTTTGAGGGAGAAAGGTTGACAAATTGCATCACGATCAGACAAAAGGGTTGAGGGAAGACCATGTAACTTGACGACCTCATTGGAGAAAAGACGGGCAATGCAAGAGGCATCCGATGTCTTGCTACTAGGGATGAGGTGATCCATCATCGAGAAGCAGTCAACAACCACAAGGACCAAATTGTGACCGTGAAGAGTGTAAAGGATGCCTAGAACAATGCTTGTCCTCAAATCCTGCCAAGGTGCGTGTGGAATAGGCAATGCCATGTAAAGTCCCGTATTTTGTTGTTTAGCTTTTGCTAATTAGCAAGTACGATGCTGGGCAACAATATGTGCAACAAGAGTTTTGAAACTTGACTTGGGCCGCCTGGTTCAACCAGTTGAACTGTCACCCTATTAGTGTGGCGGGCCAGGTGTTTTACAACCCACTTTTTGGAGGAAAAAGCCATAGACACAAAGACCCGCTTGGTCAAACTATTAACCCGATAAACTGGTTTGGTTTTGTCTGACTTCGGTGGTTCGTATCCCCAGATAGTAACACTCAAACCCCATTTAAGTAGAAAAATAATATGCCCCCTGTAGACAAGACTCCCCCCTCCTTTTGAGTTCTTGCACTAAGCTCTCTAGTCTCTTCTCTCTCCTCCCCTTTTCCTCTCTCACTTCCTTCTCTCCATGATCAACTGACTCTCTTCCCTTTGGCTGTGGTCTTATGCAATAGCTCTGGTTGCTCTACTAGCCACATGATGGTACCGTGGTAGCTAATTAGGGAGTGAGTGTGAAGGTTGGTGACTGGAGGACTTTATTGTGTTATGTGGTGCAGATGGGAGGAATGTGATGTGCTGCAGCTGCTGCTACATGATGCTGTTATGCTATTGACTTTTATAGATATACTGTGTTACTGTGTTATTTACTTGTTGTTTTACTGTTTTACTTTTAGTCCTATATTGCTCACTTGTACTTATGTCTCTACTCTCATTAGCTATATTAGAGACTATCCTGTAACCTGTTTTACTCACTGAATAAACAATTCCTTTTCCCTCTAGATGGTATCAAGAGCAGGTATCTTTTTCCCCACCCACCCGTCCGCAGTGACGTAAGAAAACCAACCCTCCCCCACGCTGCCCCCCCCACCAGCCCACCGCCGGCCTGCCCCCCCCCCTCCGCGCCGTATACCCCTCCCCTCCTCTCCTTCAGCCGCCCCCCCACCCCTCCACCCACCGCCCACCACCCCCCCTACCCCCCCTCCCCTTCCTCTCTAGCCGCCGCCTCCCCTCCCCATCCTCCTTTTTCCCACCGCCACCCCCCCCAGCCTCCACCCTCCAAGCCTCCTCCCCTTCGGCTCCTCTTCCCATCCCTGCTCCGGCTGCCACTAGTTTTTACCTCTCCTCTCCCTCTACGTCCGGGTGATCTTCGTATCCAAGTTCGGACATCTACTGGCCGTCTAAGTTGAGAGTCTTTCGTCTCACCGTCTTCTCTGCCTGCGCCTCATGAAGGAACATTGAGCTTTCCTCATGACGGCGTAGGTTTCTCTATATATATGCATATTCTGCCCTATACGGGTTTTCTGATCTGACTCGTCAGATCCCTGCTGCTGTTATCTGCCCCTTTGTGGGTCTCTGATCTACTCTGCTGCTGCGCCGACTACTGCCTCTGCCATGGCCTTATCTGAGCCTCCTCGCTCTCTGTGTGTCACTACTGTGAAGCTCGACGGCGGCTCCAACTATCATCTGTGGCCGGCGTCATTTGTTCTATATGTCAAAGCACAAGGCCGATATCACCATCTTACGACTGAGCCTCCTGCTGTTCCTACTGCTGATTCGGATGACAAAACCAGACAAAACTATGCACAATGGTCCAAGGATGACTTCAGCGTCATGTCTTGGATCCTCAACAGTACCGAGCCCCGGATTAGCCAATCACTTCTCTGCCTTCATGATGCTAAGGCTATGTGGGATCAACTGTCCCACGTCTACTCTCATCAGGAGAATCCCAAGCGAGTTTTTGAAATTTTCAAAAACTTGGCTAAAAAGGAGTTCTCCCCTGACACTTCCATTGTTGACTTCTACAATCAATGCTCGGCTCTATGGAATGAGTTTGAACTCTACCACCCCTTGACGACATATATCAAAATTTCTCAGAAGCAACGCAACAAACTGCAACTTGTTCAGTTTTTGACTGCTCTTCCTGCCTCGTTTTCTGGTGTGGTTGACCAGATCCTGTCAAGTGATCCGCTGCCTACCCTTCAGGATGTTCTCAAAAGAGTCCAACGCTTGCCGTCCATGACTCCTACTCCTGCTGTTGAGCACCCTGTGCTTATTGCTCGCTCTGCTGATTCTGGCCGTGGCCGTGGTCGCGGTCGTGGCCGTGACGGTCACCCTCCTCCCTCGGGAGGTCGAGGATCATCTGCTCTTGGATGTAGTGCTCCTCCCGACCCTCGCTACTGCAACTGGTGTGGCCGGGACAATCATAATGAAGATCGATGCTGGATTAAGCACGGCAAGCCCGCTTGGGCTAACCAGACTGCTACAGAAACTGCTGCTGACTCTACCGCTGACGCACCTGCTGCTCCTGCACATGCGGAATGGTTACGTTTTGAGTTCGAGAAGATGTTCAAGGAACGTCTCGCACAGTTGCCATCCTCGTCTATACAAGGACCCTCTGCCATGCTCGCTTCTCCATCATCTGGTAACAAATAGTGGTGCATTGACTCGGGTGCATCCACTCATATGGCTGGTGATCTTCGTCTGTTTTCTGTTCTAAATAAAACTGCTACTATATCCTCTGTTATTGTTGCAAATGGCTCCAAAACTGCAGTTCATGGCACTAGCACGGTTCCTATTTCACCAAAACTGCAATTGCATTTTGTTTTATATATTCCAAAGTTTCCTGTTAATCTGTTATCAGTCAGTAAGATGATAAAACAACTCAAGTGCTCTATTAAATTTGATCCTTCTGGCTGTGTTTTGAAGGATCTCCGCATGAAGACGAGGATTGGTTCGGGCCGTGAAGGACCAGATGGGCTGTATTATCTGGATGGACCTCCTGCTGCTTATGCTATGCTATATACTTTAGTGACGGGACTACAGTGGCACTTTTGCCTGGGCCATCCATCTGCTATCAAATTAAAACATTTATTCCCTACTTTATCTGAGAATAGTTTTTCCTGTGAAACTTGTGTTTTAGGCAAACAAACTCGGTCTATTTTTCCTGCTAAGAAAGTTATTGCTTCTAAAGAAATTTTTGACATTGTTCATGCTGATATTTGGGGACCATGCTCCGTATCGAGTCACTCGGGTGTGAAATATTTTATGACCTTTATTGATGATTATTCTCGCACCACATGGCTGTTTTTACTTAAAGGTCGAGATACTGTGTTGGATACTATTCATACCTTCTTTGCTGAAATTCACACCCAATTTAACCGACCTATTAAAATTTTTCGTACTGATAATGCACTTGATTTCATGCAACAATCTGTTTCCTCCTTCTGTGCTGCCCGAGGAACCATACATCAAACCACTTGCCCTTACACTCCTCAACAAAATGGCGTCGCTGAAAGAAAAAATCGTCATTTACTTGAGATTGCTCGCACTCTTCTCATACACTACACAGTACCCCATCATTTCTAGCCTGAAGCTGTCTCTACGACTTGCTATCTCATCAATCGCATGCCTTCCTCTGTTTTGAAAAATCAGGTCCCGTATGGCATTTTGTTTCATGATAAACCCTTATTCTCTCTACCTCCTCGCATTTTTGGGAGTACTTGTTTTGTGAAAAATCTTCATCCTGGGCTCACCAAACTTGATGCTCGCTCAGTCAAATGTGTTTTTCTGGGATATTCCCGTACACAAAAAGGCTACCGCTGTTTTGATCCTATTAAAAAACAGTGGTTTGTTAGTGCAGATGTGACCTTTTTTGAGCATATGCCTTACTATTCTACTGATGGCGCAAAATTGTCTGCTGATATTATGGCTACCACACCGTTACCGGTGATTGCTGAGGATTTACCGTCTCCTGATGTGCCTAAAGAACGCCCATTGCAAGTCTATCAACGCAGGTTAAAGAACCACAATGCTTCTGAAGCCCCGACCGAACCAAATCCTGCGTCTGCGGTTGATCCACCATCCACTGAAGTATTTTCTGACCTGGATCTTCCTATCAGTTTACGGAAAGGCGTTCGATCATGTACTAAGCATCCTATCAGTCATTTCTGTTCATCTGACAATCTCTGTGGTAGCTTTGCTTGCTTCAATTATGTTTTGTTTGCTGTGACAATTCCTAAATCAGCCGAAGAGGCCCTTCACATTCCTTCCTGGAAACATGCTATGGAGCAAGAAATGCATGCACTCTGTGACCGTCACACCTGGGATCTGGTTGATCGTCCCTCTTTGTGCCATACCGTTGGCTGCCGTTGGATATTTACTATTAAATATCAACCGGATGGTACCATTGAACGCCTAAAAGCCAGATTAGTTGCAAAAGGTTACACACAAACATACGATGTTGACTACTTTGAGACCTTTTCTTCAGTTGCACGCCTGAATTCTGTTCGTATTCTGATTTCTATTGCTGTAAATAAAGACTGGCCTCTGTATCAACTTGATGTTAAAAACGCTTTTCTCTATGGAGATCTTCAGGAGGAGGTATACATGGAGCAACCGCCGGGATTTGTTGCTCAGGGGGAGTATGCCTTCAAAATATGTAAACTCAGAAAGGCCATCTATGGTCTTAAGAAGAGCCCGCGTGCTTGCTTTTCCTGCCTGGAAACATGCTATGGAGCAAGAAATGCATGCACTCTGTGACCGTCACACCTGGGATCTGGTTGATCGTCCCTCTTTGTGCCATACCGTTGGCTGCCGCTGGATATTTACTATTAAATATCAACCGGATGGTACCATTGAACACTTGAAAGCCAGATTAGTTGTAAAAGGTTACACACAGACATACGATGTTGACTACTTTGAGACCTTTTCTCCAGTTGCACGCCTGAATTCTGTTCGTATTCTGATTTCTATTGTTGTAAATAAAGACTGGCCTCTGTATCAACTTGATGTCAAAAACACTTTTATCTATGGAGATCTTCAGGAGGAGGTATACATGGAGCAACCGCCGGGATTTATTGCTCAGGGGGAGTCTGCCTTCAAAATATGTAAACTCAGAAAGGCCATCTATGGTCTTAAACAGAGCCCGCGTGCCTGGTTTGATAAACTCAGTCAGATCTTAATTACTTTTGGCTTTCAACGATCACAATCTGATCATTCTGTATTTATTCGTAAGTCAGCAGCAGGGCTTGTTATTCTGATTGTATATGTAGATGATATTGTTTTATCTGGCAGTGATAATGCGGGTATCCAGGCAACCAAACATTATTTGGCACAACACTTCATCACCAAGGATCTTATCAAACAGTTATATTTTCTAGATATTGAAGTTGCCAGATCATCTGTAGGAATCTGTCTTTCACAAAGAAAATATGTTCTGGATTTATTGCAGCAAACCGACATGCTAGGCTGCAAGCCAGCCAACACTCCTCTAGATCCCAACATGGATTGGGATGATGATAGCTCTCCACCTTATGATGATCGTCACCAGTTTTGAAGGCTGGTAGGCAAGCTTATCTACCTGACAGTCACTAGGGCTGACCTAGCAGCTGTTGTTGGATTCATAAGCCGGTACCTTGATAAACCCCGACAGTGCCACTGGGACGCTATGTATCACATCCTACGATATCTTAAAAGCTCGCCAGGGAAAGGTCTTCTATATAAAAAGCATGGCCATTGCAATCTATCTGGATTTTTTGATTCTGACTATGCAGGAAGTCGATCTGATCGAAATCCACTTCTGGATACCGTACCTTTGTGGGAGGCAACCTAGTCACCTGGCGGAGCAAAAAGCAAACTGTGGTTGCTAGATCCAGTGCCGAGGCCTAATATAGAGCCATGGCTCATACTGCATGTGAGCTTCTGTGGGTCCGTGGCCTTCTTTAAGAGTTTGACATTGCTTATTCTAGTCCCATTCCTATGTTCTGTGACAACAAAGCCTCGATTTTTATTGCAAGCAACCCCACGTTTCATGAACGCACGAAGCATATTGAGGTTGATTGACTGACAAGCAGCTTGCGGATATCTTCACCAAGATCTTGCCCAAAGCTCGGTTTCAGACTCTGATTGATAAGCTGGGCTTGTTTGACATCTACGCTCCAGCTTGAGGGGGAGTATAGATGTACTGTGTGTTACTGTGTTATTTACTTGTTTTACTGTTTTACTTTTAGTCCCATATTGCTCACTTGTACTTATGTCTCTACTCTCATTAGCTATATTAGAGACTATCCTGTAACCTGTTTTACTCACTGAATAAACAATTCCTTTTCCCTCTAGAACTTCTATCTTTTCCTCCTGCCTTTAGGTTTCTAATTCTTTTGCTCCATATTAAGCTTCTGCTATCTTTCTTCGCATGCATCTTAAACTTCAACCTAATTTCTCCCAATTAAATTCTTTTGTGCATTCTACAAGTTATTTGCATGCATCTTAAACTTAGTCTTTTAGTTTTAAACACAATTGTCATGCCATTGGGGTTTGGATAATTGGACGTTTGCCTCATTTGTTATGTTTGTTCTTTGTTTTTATGTATCATTAATATATACTCCTACATTGCTGGTACTAATATGTATAAGAATTTGGTAAATTTATTCTGACGTCCTCTTTTTAAAGATTTGGAGGTCAAAAAGTTCTATGCAGCAAACATTGTGTCCTTACATAAATAGGACATAACTCACCCTCTATTTCTTGACTTGTATCCTATACTTTACACATTTACAAATTTTCTTTGCTATTTTATCTTCATCCAAGCTTTTGCCACATAAGGCTGAAAAATGTATGTATGCATGTGTGTGTGTGTGTAAGTGCGCACGTGTGCGTGTGCGCACGCACGCGTCTGTGTGTGTGTGTGTGTGAGGGGCGAGACAAGGCGTCGTGGCGTCCCGGTTGAGCGCCTATGACTGGTCGTGACTAAGCGTCGCTTAGGCGGCTTTAAAAAAATTTAAATATTAATACATTTAACCTGTAGGTATTCATATATTTAATGATTTAAAAAAAATCCTTGCTTCATATATCTTTGTTTTACAATTATATGTGTAAGTACATAAACTTAGAATTAACTTAATGACATATGTCTTTTGCTAAGAGAGCATGAAAAATTATATTTTCTAATAAAGTTTACATAACATTGCTAAAATAAGAAGGTAATTCTAAAATGCAAGAGATTGAGATTCAGAACTGAAATAAAGATTAATCTATTGCAAAATATTGACTATCTTTAATAATATAGTCATTAAACAAAAAATTAATTTAACGCAACAAGGAAAAATATGAAAATCCAGTAAATATTTATTAATAGTGATAATTATAATAAAAATTGATATTCGACACATAACAATCGTAAGAATGTACGTTTTGAACGCTACACAAAAATAATTCATTATAACATAAGGTGGCAAATTAGGCGAAGCGCATGACAAAGTACACCCCCTTGCGGTGCTTTGCCGCCTAGGCGAGCGCCTTAACAAGTATGGTATGTATGTATGTAGGGAGAAGACCACAACCCTTGTTTGGCTGCTATACATACATCATACATACATATATATATATATATATATATATATATATATATATATATATATATATAGATTGACCCCCTTGAACACTTAAGCGTGAAGCGGTATGAAGCCGACGCTTTTTGGAAAAGCGGTCTGTTTAGTGAAACGGTAGATATTCATATTTTTCAAATCAAAATTGTGAAAAACCACTCAATAACCAACAAAAATGAGTGATAGTCATCAATGATTTTGATTATTTATAAGCTATACAGTTTAAAGATCCTATTTGAAATTGAGGGCAGGTAATAGAAACAGTAACTTATTTTTATCAACTATTAAATACTTCCATATAGGGATTATCAGTTTAACATTAACTGACCGTGATATCTGCATTATAAAAAAGATAGTGATATCTGCACTTACTAATAGTTTGGTTGTATTTTACACAAATAATCAATTACTTAACTTTTGAAATACTAATTGCAGACTTAAACAAAGCGTCATATGGATAAAAGTATAACTCACTGTAACGTGTTTAACATAGACAAGTCATGTATGAAATATAATCATGTTTGAAATCATTGTAACAGGCACCACTCATGTTTCATAATAAGAAATAAGTTAAATAAATATCACATATTGGAATATTTCAAGATTCATACAATGGGCATGCGTGTCATAGGTATACAACATTACACATACACGCTTTACATACAGTACATGCATATACATTATTTACAAAAACAACACATGAGTCTATATATAGTACTATCACACTAATACTAAGATTGTTGTAGGTAAGAAAAGCATAGTAGATTTGTACAGACGACATTATATTTGCAAATAGTAGGTAACAAATAGTACATGATAAGTTATAATTGCAGATACATAATAGTGTATGCGAAGAATAAGATTATATTGAATGCAATGGGATGAATACAAGACTGGACGTCCTCTCCTTTATATAGGATAGGGGAGACGCCCTAAGACTTAGGACACAAGTAATCTAAACAAACTGAAATACATAAGCCCAATAACTAATTAACCTATTAACTAAATAGGCTAATATAGACTCTCTAACACTCCCCCTCAAGCCAGAGCATGGGTGAAACACATGTCCAAAGCTTGGAGGTTACCAGACTCGATAAAACAATAAAAGAAATGATAAATAAAAGATAAAAGATAAACATCACTCCCCATACAAAAATTGATACTCCCCCTTAATTAATACTCCCCCTGAACCATGTGGTGACAATGCCTCTCTTCTTTGACATTGTATTCTGCAGGCTGGAGATCCTCGAGCTTTGATGAAGGTTTTTTGGAGTGCATCTGGAATGAAGAACATCTGAAATGGGACCTGAATACTGCAACAGTAATTCGTCACTTGGAGCAGACGATCCTCAACACCATCACTACGTCATCTTCATTGGATTACGTACTTAACGTGGCACGAACGCGAATGCCCAATGTTGATGTAGCAGTAGCGGAATCTTTGAATTGTCTGAGAAGACGTGCATAACGTGGCACGAACACGAACGGACGATATGCTGGTGATACGATGCATGTACCATAACTCTGTCTCATGAACCTTGGGGGCTTGACAGGAAAGGAGATATCATCCATCAAGGAAAGTCCCAAGTAGATCAGCAACAGGTGATGTCGAAATAGCAGATGCGGCTCGGAGAAGACGTGATAAAGCAACTCGGTGAAGATAAACTAGATGAATTAACCTTGCAGAAGTAGATTGGCAGGCTTGCTGAGCTTCTGAAAATCTGAAGAAGCACCCTCTGTCTCATGTGAATGCAGCTGATGTACACCATCAACACCTGACGTACATAATGCGGTACGAACGCGGATAGCTCGGTGTTGACGCTGAATGAAGATCCTTCATTGCTGTCTGGAAGTAGAGAATAGATGTGCTGAACAATGCGAAGCTCTATGAAGATAATAGCCTGGAACATATATAGCCTGAATACATATATCATCTCTTCTCATACTCTCTCTCTCATACATATTCTCTCACACTCTTTCTCTTCTCATCTCTTCCTCTCCTCTCTGTTCCCCCCACACACCAAATATGACGAGAGTGAGTGTTTGGTGTGGAGAAATGGATATATGACCCCCCGCACTGTGGAAAGGGATACACACATGATATGGGTGGGTGGGAAAGGAATCAACGGATTTGAGAGGATTTTGTGATATGGAGATGTGTAATATGTGGAGAATGAAACCGATAACCGGAGAGAATATGTTAAATGGGTCAATGTAAGATCCAGATAGAAAAATAAATGGATCTAGTCCCGACCTGAAAAGGGGATTTGTTTGGCCCGTTAGGGCAACAAATCCGGGGGGTGCGGGGACGGAGCCCCTGAGGAAAATACGATTAGGCTTAAAACTGGATCCGATTAGCCAAGGGAAGATGCAATTAAGGATCCGAATATCAACAGACATCTGGTATATGGGGGCAGTAATAGGGCTGTTTGGTAGCGGTTGAGAGTGATGGGTGACCAAGGATAGGCGAAAATGTTGGGGCAACAACGGTGAGATGGAGAGCAGCAATGGAGCAACGTCCAGGGGCATGAATGACGGTGGCGGTTGAATGGTGTGATCGGCGGCTGGGGATATGGTTGCTGGATGATATGGCAGCCACACAACAGCAGGACAGATGACGATGATTGTGTCGCTCAGCTGATGTAGCACTTGGCCGCAACGAAAGAGATGATACTGGTCTCCTACACGGCTCTGGAGATATTGCATGCCATGAGGCTGCATGCTGAGTCAAGTGCGGAGCTTCTCCTTATGAGATGACGAAGGCTGGAGCTGAGGACATCATGGCGATGCAGCGGTAGATGGCTGCTGAATAATGCGAGTGCGATGGCGTCGGCGGATGTGGATGGCGGCTGCTTCTGGGTGGCGCGGCGACGACGATGGTTGCTCCTACTTTTGTGGTCGGCCGCGATGGTTGCTCCTACTTTTGTGGTCGGCCGCAACACTCTTACTGGTCGCCGTCGGCTTGTTGGATGGATTCAGCGGCGGATGGAGATCTTTGCTGGGCGTTGCTTGCTGCTATTGCTGGCCGACTGATGTCCTGGCAGGCTGTGGCTACGGTTAGTAACGGGTAATGGCTTGACGATGGCTGTTGATTGCACCGAGACAGAGATAGCCGGCGTACGGAAAGAAAAATTAAATCTTTAAGAAAGAGAAGGAGAAGCCATGGAGGCCGGGAGATGCCTGGCGGGCAACCGACCTAAGCCATGGCAACGACGACGACCGCCCGCTTGCAGGGGTTCTTCCGCTCGGTTGCTCTTTGGAAAAGACGAGCGGCGGCGACTAGGGCTGCGTGCGCGCCGGAAAGGAGAGGGAGGAGGGGCGGCAACTAGGTTTCCCTTAGGAGCGAACACGCTCTGTTCACGTAGAAAATACTGTTCACTTCGCCGTACTGTTCACCTTCGGAGTTACTGTTCACCGCCCGAGTTACTGTTCACGACGTCGCACCTGTTCACCGCTCTGATATCATGTGAAGAATAAGATTATATTGAATGCAATGGGATGAATACAAGACTGGACATCCTCTCCTTTATATAGGAGAGGGGAGACGCCCTAAGACTTAGGATGCAAGTAATCTAAACGGGCTGAAATACAAAAGCCCAATAACTAACTAGCCTATTAAC
The DNA here is from genome assembly GCA_963693085.1 of Alisma plantago-aquatica. NCBI lineage: Eukaryota > Viridiplantae > Streptophyta > Magnoliopsida > Alismatales > Alismataceae > Alisma > Alisma plantago-aquatica. Next base: position 629,651,973 of record OY856413.1, read on the forward strand.
TAAATAGGCTAATATAGACTCTCTAATAGTGTATTTAGGAATATTATGCGTTATACAATAATATGTAAAGAGGTTTTCAAAAGATAGACTAACCTGATTGACAAAGACACATTATACACCAATAAAACTTCCAATAGGAAATAATTGCCGCTCTGAAGCAGAATTCACAGAGACAACAAAAGCCAATCGGGAACGCCATTATTGCTGATGGCATGTTTCATCCCATAGTAGGATCTTGGGTATTATATTATGTTGATTTTTGGATATTTCACTTGATTAGGCTGGCTAATTAAAATCTATACCGATGCGCCTGAAGCGGCCCCAAAAAAGTTTGGACTGAAGCGAGTAAAAGGCGGCCGCTTTAATACAAAAAGCTTAGTGTGCCACTCAGCTAGAAAAAAAGTGGCCAGGTGTGCTGGGCACTTAGGCGGCCGCTCTGCCCGCTTTTAAATTCCAATATATATATATATATATATATATATATATATATATATATATATACATACAAATATATATCATCATCATCTAAGCCTTAGTCCTAACCAGGTTGGGGTTGGCTACATGGATCCTTCGTTTCCATTCAACTCTATCATGGGTCATTTCTGATCACGATGTAAAGATTCAAGATCTCTCTTTATAAGCTCTTCCAATGTTAATTTAGGCCTTCCTCTTCTTCTGTTAATTGTGATTGACTCAATAGCATTGCTTCGTATAGGCCCATTGGTTGGTCTGCGTTTGCACATGTCCATACCATCGAAGTCGGCTCTTGCGCAATTTGTCCTCAATGCTCACCACCCCCACTTTATTCCTGATATAGTCATTTCTCAAGCGATCTTTTCTTGTCTTCCCCCACATCCCTCTCAACCAGTGAAATGAAAAACGGGCTGAGCGGCCGATTAATCGGCCAGACACCCAGCCCGTTCGATTTTTGCTAAAATCGCCGGTTAACTTTTTTTGTAATTAATCGGCCGTTTTTTCCCGTTTTTTCCGTTTTTTTCCCGTTTTTTGCCCGTTGTTTTCCCGTTTTTTGGCCGTTTTTTGTCCGTTTTTTGTAAATTTTGCTGTACACCTGTAACTTTATATAAACTATATGGCCCCAAGTATTACTGACTATAATATATTAAACTTAAATATCCTATGATAAGCCTAGTCTAATAGAATGCATACTTGTATGCAAGTTGGGATAATAGGGTACTGTTGTAAAGTGTAATTTATACAAGTAAAATATATGTAATGTAACTATTATCTAATTTTAGAATGCATACTTTAGTTAATTGTACTGCTGTAATGTATGACTAATTGATGATATGCACATATAACAATAAGTTAGAAAGGTATCCAATAATGAGTCTATTGTTTACTGTATGCAAGTTGGGATAATAGGGTACTGTTGTAAAGTGTAATTTATACAAGTAAAATATATGTAACTATTATCTAATTTTAGAATGCATACTTTAGTTAATTGTACTGCTGTAATGTATGACTAATTGATGATATGCACATATAACAATAAGTTAGAAAGGTATCCAATAATGAGTCTATTGTTTACTGCTTAACTATGTAAACATGTGATGCAAAAATATTTCTGAATCATGTATGTGGGGTATTTTATCTATGTCAAATCTATTATTTATTATATTATGGCTATAATTATTGTCTTATAGCTATCTTATAAACTAATTGGGTGTTTTTACTGTTGGGTAGAGTGTTTAGAATCTTTAGATATATATAAAAGTTTCAAAGAATATTAGTATTTATATACATATATATGTAATTTTGTATAAAATTATATAGGAAATTAAAACCCGTTTTTTAAAAAACGGCCGCTTAATCGGCCGCTTACCGCTTAACCAGTTACAAGGTGCTGTCCGCACGGTTACCGCTTAACGTTTTTTAAAACATTGCTCTCAACATATGCATTTCAGCCACGTTCATCTTGTTGAGACCTTGTTTCATCACCGTCAAACATTCACTCCCACAGAGCATGGTTGTCCATATAGTTGTTCTATATGACTTGCTTTTTAATCTGAGAGGAATCTTCCGATCACATAATACTCCAGTTGTACTCTTCCATTCGAACCATCCTGCAGTGATCCTGTGACAAACATCATCTTGGACACCACCATCTATTTGAATAATAGAACCCTGGTATCGAAATTTATCACATTTTGGTATATCAACTCCATCCAACTTGGCTCCACCATTCACACTGTGAGATTGGCTGAAATTCTAATGCATATACTTAGTTTGTTCCTACTAATCATCAATCCATTTGATTCCAATGCCTTTCTGAAAAGTTCAACTTTATCATTCAATCCATGTTAAGTCTCGTCGATCAAAACAATATCATCAACAAATAACATACACTAAGGAATATCATCCTGAACATTCTATGTCAACTCATCCATAATAAGAACGAACAAATATGGACTGAGTGTGAATCCTTGGTGTACCCCAACTGTGTTAGGAAATGGTGGTGTCTCTCCTCCAAGTGTCTTCACAGTTGCAGTTGAGCTATCATACATGTCTTGAGCTATCATACATGTCTTTAATCAAGTCAATGTATTGGATTGACACACTTTTTCTTCAAAACCATCCACAACACTTCCCAGGGTACTCGATCATAAGCCTTTTCCAAATCAATGAAAATCATATAAAGATCTCTTTTGCTTTGAGCCTCCTTATAAAAAAATATCATCTATTGTTGATCTTCCAAGCATGAAACCAAATTAGTTGTTTGATATCTACGTTATAGCTCTTAGCCTCTACTCAATAATCCTCTCCCAAATCTTCATATTCCGACTCATCAACTCGATACCTCTGTAGTTTGTGCAACTCTTAACATCACCTTTGTTCTTGTAGATGGGGACTATAGTACTATTTCTCCACTAATCTGACATCTTCTTGGTCTTGATAATCTTATTAAAGAAATTCGTTAACCACATAGATCCTTCATCCCCCATACTCTTCCATACATCAATGGGAATACCATCTGGTGCGCATGCGTTTCTCATTTTCATCTTTTGCAAAGCATTCTTGACCTCAAATAGTGAAATTCGTTGTGTGTAAATGATATCTCTTGTATTCATGTTGCACGAGTCTCTTACATTATTTATAGTATCTACATTAAAAAGCTTATGGAAGTAATCTCTTCATTGGTTCATGATGTCATCATTCTTCAACATCACTCTACCATATTCATTCTTGATGCATTTTACTTGACTCAAGTCTCTTCCTTTCCTTTCTCTTATACGAGCCATTTTATATATATCTTTTTTCCCTTCTCTTGTGCCCAGTTGTTATAAATATCATCAAAGTATCTAGACCTTGCCTCTTGAACAACCTTTTTAGCTTCTTTGTTTGTTTACTTGTATCTCTGAAAAGTTGTATCATCTGAGATTTGGGCAAGCTCTTATAGATCTCCCTTTTGAATGTAATAGCCTTATGTACTTCATCATTCCACCACCAAGTCTCTTTTTGTGGAGGCCCACAACCTTTAAACTCCCCTAAAACCTCTTTGACAATTTATGTTATGGAGAAGTTCAATATTATGCCACAAAGTGTTAACATCAGACTCCAAGTTCCAAGTATCCTCCTCGACGAGTTTATCATGAAGAGTCAATTTGTTTTCTCCTTTAAGATTCCACCACTTGATCCTACTATCTTGGTTTCTGTTATGCTTGCCATTGGGACGACCCAAGGGTTGATCTAGAGACTCGTGATCTAGGTTCTTTGCTAGGTTGACCTCTGGTTCGGGTATGAAATCTTTGTGTGCAACATTGCAACATAGGGAAGGCCAATAAAATATCTCGGAAACAAGGACTGTGGTCCTATTGCTAACGAGGTGACTTGCGATGCCACCAACATCTAGTCCCCAAATGAGAAAATCTCTAATTGAAGTGGACAAAATGCACACGTAAGAGGAATCCGTCATGGAGCACATATTAGAAGATTGACCAAGGAGTCCTATCAAGGAGTTTGGAATAGACATTCCCGATCTTAGGGCATGTGGGGGTATTGGTCTTTCAAATGTCTAAGCCCACAACTTCAACGCTCATCGTGTGAAGAGTGGTCAAACAATGTTTGAGCGCCGACAACCTTTTTCTCAACACTAGAGGATGTTTGAGAACAAAAGTCTACTTCTGGATAAACTCACCATTTGGCGTCTCACACTTAAATTCTTTTGGGAGTTCCAAAAGTAGAGGGCCTGATGATAAGACTAGAGGATGGATTGATGCATATGATACTGTCACCAATGACACTCAGATTGAACAATAATGTTAAATTCTTGATCATAAGTGGACTATTTGCCTTGTGCTATTCATTTGCTCATTGAAAAATGAAACTGAGTGGCCTTCTTGGTTCGAAACACCACCAATGCCTACACCGGAAGCATCACATTAGACCTTAAACATAATGAAAAATTAGGAAGGTGAAGAACGGGGGCTTCCTTCAATTTGTCTTGACACAACAAAGGATCCTGCCACAGATGGTTCTCTCCAACTTATCACACATCATCAACTCAGTGAGTGGAGTCATAATGGTGCTTAAGCCACGAACACATCAACAATAAAAGGTAGGCAATCCATGAAAGGTACATGTCCCCGAATTCATAGTGGGCATGTGCCAACTAGTAATGGCTTTGACTTTGTTATAGTCAACCTCGATTCCGGTAGCAGATACCATGAAGCCAAGGAAGATGGCTTTGTCTTAGAGAAACAAACACTTCTATGAGATGGCATACAATTTCTTAGGATGAAGCGTCTCGAAGACAAGTTGAAGGTGAGCCTGGTGCTCTTCTTTGGTCTTAATGAAAATCAAGATTCAAGATATCATCAAAGTGGACCCAACAAAAATTTCCATGTGAATGGCTGTAATAATGGTTCATGACCCTGGTGAAAGTGCGGGAGCATTGGACAAGCCAAAGGGCATGACCAACCATTCCTATAGTCCACTTGGGGGTTTGAAAGTTTTCTTCTACTCATGAAACTCATTGACATTGATTTGGTGGTAACTGCTACATTGATTGATTTTGAAGAAATAGGTGAATCCTGTCAATTAATCAAGCATGCCGTCAAGACATGAATTAGGAAATCTATTCTTGATGGTGATCTTACTAATGGGTCAACAATCCAAACACCTTCTCCTACTATCATCCTTTTTGGGGCAAGGAGAGAGGGGACAACACAAGGACTCTTGATCCCGTTGCTAAAGTAGGCATTGACTTGGCCTTTCAATTCAAATGTTTAGTCGAGGTCATGCGGTATTGAGGTGATGTAGAGAGTGATGGACCTCAAATAAAATGAATCTCATGTTGAATATCACAAAAACGGGGAGGCTCATCAGGGAGTTCATATGGTGTCATATCCTTAAACTCATCTAGAGGGACATGAGTTCCAATGGAGAGGGCTGAAGATTTGAGATATGTGTGGCCTCCTTGATGTATAACACATGGATCTAGATTCATGACTGCTTTCCTCTAACTCTCTACGGGTGACCAGGTGTAGAGAATGTTGGGCCTTCAAATGTTGGGGCTTGGCGACTTACCCATTTTTAAAGAGGAGAAGAAACAAGTAGGGGCCAATCTGATGTGTTTTCCTTTGTGCTTGAAGGTGTGGACATTGGAACGCCCCTCATATCAGGCATCTAAGTCATAGATCGATTGGTGACCAAGATTAACATGGTCGAGATCCGTAGGCAACACATCACACTAGATCAGATTTGAATAAACGCTCAAAAGTAATGGGTACAAGGCAACATTGGGTATTGGGTAGAATAATCTGGTTCACCCAATGTACATCATGTGGTTGAGGGTGCGACTCTAGACGCAACTCCATGCACTTCAGACCATGAGGAGATGTTTGGGAACTACCTCCATCATTGGGAGCTTGCGTCTTTTTCCAGCATGTTTAAAGAAGGTTTGGAATGGAGTTGTGTTTTTTGAAGAGAAGAGAACGACCATTGGGGAGATTTCACCATTGGAGCTCAAATCCTCCTAGTTCAAGTAATTATATTTTCTTCCATTCTCCAACTTTTCCAACCCCTCTTTCTTTATATTCCATACTTTTCACCTTAATAATGATTTTAGCATCTTGATTAGAGTAGATCTTTAGATCTACTTTAATACGTGTACGATATATGTATTCTTGACATAGATCTACACATCTAAGACATAGATCTACATATGTAATTACTAGATGTACACTATGATAAACATAATTTTTAGATCATTTGTAGTTCATTACTAATTTTAGAATAATTAGTATATAAATCTGCTATAGTTTGTTAGTTCACTTAGTTTTACTAGAAGAACTTCTAAAAAACACTAATATGGACATAAATAAAATATCATTATGTCAAAATTGATATTTCTGTATTTTATTTATAGTTTATAAAATTGAAAATTATATAAAAGTATGAAATTCTTTATCTTTTGCTGAAATGTGCTTGTTAATGTGACATTAGTTATCAATTAACATCCTAAGACATTAGTACACCTATATGTGTTTTTTGCATTAAAAAATAATTTCAAAATAATTTAAAAATGTGTGATTGATTCTATATTACTTATACCTATTACATACTTATACTGCACGATACCTGCATTGTATTCCCTAATGTTTGCTATTCAATGTATTAGATGCTAATGCAATGCATACTTTATGGTGTTTTTTATTTTCTTTAGTGTGGACGAGATGTGTTCTAGTGGTGGTTCATCTGACGATGAGGGTGCTAAGAAACAAGCTACACTAAAAGTTAATGATTTTGCTTGGAAATATTGAAGTGCTGATCCTGGGACCAAAGAAATAGTTGAATGTTGAGTCTACAAACTGTCAACCCAAGTAAAAAATGTGGGGGGATGCCCTACATATCCAATATATGATATAATTGCACAAACAACTGCATACATGTATATATGTCATGCTTGCAACATTTCATAACTGAATTCCTTCATTTGGTCATCAAATACTCTCATTGAATCCCAGGGTACAACCTAGTTTCCTTGCCTCACACATGCATGGAGTCATGGACATCCAACTTACTCTATACTTTTTTTTTGCACAAGTATATTTAGGCCTAGTAATCACACCCATAAAATTTCATGGATTAATTCCAGGATTGCTTATGTCAAAATTTTCGCCAAAAATTCCATAATTTCTATTTCCGCACTATCCAAACGACATCACTAATGGGAACCTCGCTCCTTGCCTGGCCAGTTCCTGTTGGAGTTTTTGGGTTTCTCTCTATTTGTGCCACAGTACAAAATATTGTGGTGAGTGGAAGTTCTATCTTTTTAGGCCCATAATAGCAGTCTTAAAATCATATAAACTAACAACTGGCGTTGAAACATTCTAAGCCATGGGTGTCTAATCTTGTCTCTGGCAAGACTCAAACTAGAGGGGGATGCATCATTCTAAGAGGTGGAGAAGCCAAAACCATGTAGTGATGTCATTGTTGCTTGGTGGTATATCTCGGATTCAATGGTGAATTACTGCAACTTGCAATTCTGCCTTCAGTGTTGCATGTATCAAATTAGATCGTTTTGGTGTGGTAAGTTAAGGCGTGTAGAGGACATCTGTAATGAGAAAATAATATTGCCTAATAGCCGGTGTTCCCTGTCATTTTAGCTCCTCACATGACTACACGTTTTCATTATAGAATCTAAATTACAGCTTCAAACTTGCGCAATTGTCTTAGAGAATACTTCGTGGAGCTCATACATCGGTTCACTAAATTGATAGTTAGATTTCTAGGTCTAAGAATGTACATGGGCATCTTGAAAATTACATTTCCTTATTCTTATATCAGTAATATGATGTCTAGGTCTAAAGTTATTGACAATCTATTAATTGGAATATGGTTAGTGGTAAATGTCGAGTTCAGTGACAGAATCACCGCCTCAGTTGTAGTTCCTCTAGCACCGGTGGAGACATCAAATATATTGCTATGATGTGGTGGGGACATGGCTTCTAGGAGTGGGAATTTGTACTGCAGAAATAAGAATGCTTAATACCTTGAGCTCCCTGTAATTTGGTACGTCGTATGTGTTCACGTACTCTTCAAAAAATTCTAATCTGGCATGATGACAAGCCTGTTTGTTTTGAAGAATATAAACTATAAATTCATACTCGAAGCAGTTTGTTGGAAGAATACTTCTATGGATTTATAAGTTGGTTCCGTTGCTTGATAGTGAGACTTGTAGGTCTAAGGATGTATTGATGCATCTTAAAGGCATAGAATTATATGTCCGATTTCGATGCCATATCCGATGGCCAAGAAACAGATTTTTTTTTTCTTTCTTTCAAATTTTCAGTCGAATTATTTACGACCCTGGCAATTTCGACGACTAAAAAAGCGAATTAAATCATGAAAATTTACCAAGTTGGTCTAAACGCCAAGATCTACTCAAATATGCAATAAAATTTCTTGTTGAATATGTGGGGGGGGGGTCTCCCACATTTGTAAGTGAAGGAAGCTAAACAATTACAATAGAGTTTCGATGGCAAAATGAAGGAATTAAGTTATGAAATTTTGTAAACACAATGTTTAGACATGTACACACTAGACTATATAATAAATTCATATGGTTAGAGGTTAAGGTGGGATCCACGTCTTGATGAGTGAGTGCACAAATGAACAAAAATGTCAAGTCTGCTAGACAGTTAGACTGTTAAAAACTTCAAGTCACATTTTAGAATTTAGAACTTATAGTTACAAGTTACAAACTTACGAACTACAACTCGTATAAGTCTAGTGTTAGTATGTAACTAGGTTACATGGGACATTTATACATAAGATCTAAGAAAAAACTGTTATTTTCGAAGTATTTCTATAGATCTCTATAAAAGATGTAGAAATTGAAGAAGGTAATATATAGATGGTCTAGGATCGGAAAAACATACCTTTGAATTAAGGCAAATAGTCTCTACAAGCAAGAGATTCGAAAAAAATGCCAAAACACACAATATGTAGTATTAGCAGCCCTCAGAACAAATTTCTCAAAATTTAAGTTGTGTTTCTGTGCCTTTCACGAAATTATGGTCCAAACTGGGTTTTTTGCTGTGAAGTTTCACCTTGTTTTGTGAAATTTCGCACCTAGGGTTGAAATTTTTGCGAAATTACATCTCATTCACTACATATGTGTGTTTCGATGTCTAATTACACATTTCAATGTTCGATTGCAAGAAAAATGAAATTTGATTGTTCCATGCTCAAAGGATGCATATCCTTAACCTTCTTCCAAGAACTTGATGGCTTAACTCAGATGCATTGACATGCCTACTGACCGTAATCTTATATCGATTTCTTATTGAGGAGATCCTCTTCAGCATGAGGATCTATGGAGGAGGCTAATTGGCAACTTTTTGGTTGTCACTGGTGGAATATTCTTTTCAGATCTGTGTTCTACACTAGTTCGTGGTAAGCGAATTATGGTACTTGTATTGAACTTGTGCTGAGATAGAAGAGAAAATTTTTATTTGATAATTTAAATATGATGCACATTACATTGTTATAGAGGAGTTAATGTAATTCATTACTACTTATTCTCTAATATGGGACTAAACATAACTCCGTATAAGAAAACCTAACACTCCCCCTCGCATTGGAGCATATATATCAATCACGTCTAGCTTGTCCAATAGAAGAGTAGTAAAGATCTTCTTTCTCAGAGGTATAATGAAGAGGTCAAAAAAGTTATCTTCAGGTTTGATGAATGGAGTGCAAATGTGTTTGACTGAACAACTTCTCTGGTAGTGACAGAGACAACTAACCTCAATATTTTTGGTTCTTTCATGGAAGGCAGGGTTGTTGGCAATAAATGTAGCAACAAAGATTATCAAAGAACATTGGCATTGACATTGAAGGGGTTTAGGCCAACTTAACAAAGGAAGGTTGTGACCCCATCATCTTAGACACATTTGAGCCATCACTTGATATTCAACTTTAGCGCTAGACGTGCCATAACAACTTGCTTTTTACTCTGCCAAGCTAGGAAGCACGGACACTTCTCGGAGGCTGCCGTGTCTCTGTCCAACGCGTGTCCATCATGGACACACTTTGGACATGCATGGACGCGTGACGGACACGCCTCCGGCGTGTCCACTTTGAATTTTTTTTACTGAAGTGTTGGATACGACTTGGACACTCCATGGACACCTCCAGGACACACCACTCCGACCCACTTAAGCCTAGGCGTATGAAAAAACCCAAGCCTTCTCTAAATCTTTGCCTCCTGTCCTCCACTACTCGCCCTACTACCATTAGTTAATTATGCTTCAAGTGCTACATGCAAGTCGTTGACACCCTTCTTATCATCTCCACCGGCTGTTGCAACATCCGGGGACTGCCACATCAACCATGAGGAGGAAAACAATTGGATTCACCTCCTCTTGATAGTACATGTTGTTAATCATTACTTCCATTGGAACTATTGTCCCCAATTTTTACAATTCATATTACAACAATATCATATAATCAAGCATCGTAATGTTTGTTGTGAACTAATCCATATTGTGACTTGTAATATAATGTTATATGTTGATTGCTTGTTGGATTTCATGGTGATTGCCCATGCGGATAATCTATCTAGATCATTTTATGTTAATACACAACATATTACACATTATATGTCATAATATGTTATATATATATATATATATATATATATATATATATATATATATATATATATATATATATACTTGCCGTGTCCAGTGCCGTGTCAGTGTCCAATATTTTTGGAAATTGACGTGTCCCGTGTCCGTGTCCGTGTCCATGCTTCCTAGCCGCCAAGTAACCAAGTGGCCTCCAATAAATGTACAAAAACCTAAAGTCAACTTCCGATCAACTCGATTGCCCGCATGATTGGATGGAATAGCCACTAACATTGCAATGCCCATGTTTGCGATAACGTAGTCCTTTTACAGAACAAACTATGAGTCAACGAGACTGCAAAGGACATCACATGCAACATCCTAAGGGCAATGTCAAGGTTTGTCACGGTATCTACTCATCATGACAATGACGGTAGTAGTATGAGGTCGAGTGACCGTCAAATAGATTGCTTTGTCTAGTGCTTTTTGATCATCTATTGTCACAAAAGGCAGGTGATGAGTCATCATCCCTCAATATTAACATCTAGTGGAGTATCATCCAGTTTTGCTCCCATCATGCTTACATCACTTGGAAGATCTAGTCAATATTTTCTATGGGATAGACTAACAACATAAGAGGTACATGCTACCTCGAATTTCAAAAAATAATCAAAGCCTCTCCAAATCCTTGGTAACTAATTGCTAATACATGTAATGTTTAGTGGTTTGAACAATATCGCTTTCGGAGAGTATCTTGTTGTCAACAGACACAAGAGTACAATACTTGAAATACTCTTTTAACAAAGAGTGACCTAGGTGAGAGCGAAGATAACTTGTCTTCAAAAATATCTGGCTTAGCGTTTTAAACCATGCTTGTGGGATCTGTTTATAGATTTTTATAAGTGGAAAACCTTGTGACACTCCCCTCAGCAAAAGTCCTAGGAGGTTGCTACATAAAGACAATTTCATCCAAATCACCATGAAGGAAGGCATTTTTAACATCAAGTTGAAAAAGTGGCCAACCAGAGTCATTACACCAGCTATTGAATGCTGAATAGAGTTTAACCATGCAATTGGAGGTCTTGAAATAATCCAAGTCGTAAGTCTAAGTGTAACCTTTGGCAACTAGGTGGGCCTTCAAGCGTTTAATAGTGCCATCATGATGATATTTCACAAAAAGGACCCCTCGACAACAAATTTGTTTGCAGTCGGCTGGTGGATTCACTAGATCTTGGTATGAGGAACGAATAAAGTTCCAAGCTCATCTTCCATAGCATTGCGCCAACTACTATGTAATTATGTCTCAGAAACTATTTCTAGAACATAATGACAGAGAGAGCAGTTGTTAACCCATACAAAGATGGGATCAGATAATCCCTAGAACAATATGTGCAATGTTATAAGAAGCACATAAACACTTTGTTCAACAATGGATATGCACAAACCAAAGGGATCCTAGGTGGGAGTAGTGTTTACATGACTCACAGAACTCGAACCTTCGGGAAGATTGAGTGACGTAGTAGGGGATGTAATGGAAATCAGACGATGACGACTATGGTACACATGAAGGGGTCTTTCTGGCATATGCTCTAGTGTGAAAGGGATGGGCAAAGAACAAGCTAGAAGATCACATGAGAAAGAGGTTTCATTAGGGTCGACGACAGTTGGAAGGGCAGTGAACAACAAGGACCCACGGTGCGGCGAGCAGTAGGGTTGGCGGCGGCAGTTGATGCAAGCAGAGTAAGTAAGGAGAACGATATGAAATTTCCCTACGGGCAACCAATCTTCGCCAAGGGCGGCAGTCGCCCACAAGGGGGTGCTCCTTCGATTTTCTCTCTCTCGCATAGAGTTTTAGGATCTTTGCTCTGATAGCATCTTAGAGAATAAAAGACAGCTAGTTGTTGTATTGATAAGAGGCAACCCTGATCCTATAAATAGGAAATCAGGGAAGCGTACAAACTCAAACTAAACCCTCATGGGCCAAGGCATACTTGGGCCCATATTACAGAAACACTTAATAACATAAATAAATGGACTCTCTAATACTCCTCAAGCTGAAGTTGGGAGAATCCCAAATCAATTTGCAAATAGAGAGTTGGACTAAAAAAACAAAGAAACAGAATAAAAAGATAAACCAAGCCCATACAAGAATTTTCTCCCCCTCAATATTACATTTAAGCACTCAAAACACTCAGACACTCCCCTTCAAGTAGGTACTCCAAGCAAGCAAGTCACAGTCGCAGAAGATTCAGGATCATCTGGAGGGTAAAGAAGCAGAAACAACAGTGCTTCATGGTCTTCATCACAGTCGCTAATGTCGCAGCTCAGAGAGTGTTGGGTCACAACGACAACAGTAGTCAACGTACAAATAATGTACGGATGGGTCAACGTGCGAAACAGAGCATGGACGAGCCAGAGAGTGCTGGCACATAGAAGCAGAAAGTCGACGTGCAAACAAGGCACAAACAAGTAAAAAGGTCAACATGCGCAAAGCATGGACAATGTCAACGTGCAAATAAAGCACGGACGAACCAGAGAGTGCTGGCACACAGAAGCAAAAGTCGACGATGTAGGCAGATAGAAGACCGGTGTGCAATGTAGCAAACAAATAAATAACTCCAATATGCAGTGTAGACGAAGGTCCATGTAAAGTCAACAAAAAATCTTCATCACCTTCCCTCTTCATAAAGTATCCATCACAGTAGCAAACGTCAAGGTCCAGAGAGTGCTGGTTCACAAAGTCCAGAGAGTGTTGGTCCACAGTAGAAAGTCAACGTCCAAAGAAAGCACAGATAACAGATAGTGCAAAAGCACATAGCAGCAAGTAAAATTTGCTAATCATAGCACAAGTTGCAACGATGAGTTAGGGGGTCGGGAGTCGAGGGGAGGCCGCCCTTTGCAGGTGCTCGGGGGCAGAGCCCCCGAAAAGAAAAGGTCTAATTTTTTTTTGAAGAGAAATCAAGTACAAAAATCCACAAAGGCCATTGAAAAGAAGAAATAGATAGAAGAAAAATCAATAAAAATCTCCACTGTGGTATGAAGAAGTGCATCGAACATGGGAAGTACAATCAACTTTCCTAGCTAAAATCAGAAGATGCGTTCACGTAATTATGTATTGTGGAAGCAACAATTTTTCGTTTTGCCTTGAGAACAACATATGTAGTAATAACCTGATGTGCTTGGCGTCGAATAACAACAATACCAAGAGAGAGGACTAATAGCGATGGCAAGAGGATCTGCTGTGATCTTTTTGTGAGACATATCACCCATAGTTTAAAATTTCCACGAAATTGTCGAAATTTCCACAATTATTTCCATATCGATGGCCATCGGACATCGAAATGCACTGTCAAAACGCAATGTCCATCGAAAATTTTCTTTCTTTTTAATGAACTATGGACTGCCTGAAGCATTTTCTTTTTGCACAATTGTTTCTTTAAGTCTATACCTTGTTCTTGCAAACTATAATGACTTGATTCATTGATTTCAACATTGAAAATTGACATCGAAATTCTCCATCGAAATCCCCATCGAAATAGTTCAGGGTCCTTCATTCACACATGAGGAGACCCCCACCCCCACATATCCAGGATGAAATATTATTGCATATTTGAGTAGATCTACACTAGTAGATAATTCTGGTAAAATTTCATAAATTCATTCGTTGATTTTGCCATCGAAACATTAGGAACGCATTTGTCGAAATTTCTATTTCTGTGGCTAGCGAAACGGCATCAAAATCGGACATTTTCTTCCTTGATATCACCAATAGCGGTGGGCGATCTGTGATTAGGGATGGTTGACAACCTGCATATCAGTATAGCTCTACTGAGGCACTTTGTTCCTCCTTATCATATGCTGCCGACCATGGAATGAGGTTTCGTCGAAATCATCGAAATTTCGATTTCGATGCTATGTGGTACCGAAACCTGCGACTGTTTCGATTTCGATGATTTCGATGAGTTTCGCCAAATTTCGACGATTTCGATGAATTTCGTCAAATTTCGATGAATTTCGCCAAATTTCGATGAAAATTTCGATAATTGCAATCCTTGTTGTTATTGTTGATTTTTGAAGAGGAGCAAAGGGGGATTGGGGTCATTTCACTATTTAGTACTCATACAGAGTATATTCTTATAGTATATCATAATTGCATTGCATTTCCCTAATATTTGCTATTCAAATTATTAAATACTTATGTGATGCATGCTATTTTAGTTTCTGCAATGTAATGTGGATGACATGTATCCTAGTGGTGATTTATTAGACAATGAGGGTGCTAGGAAGCCAACCACACCAACAAATGATGATTTAGCTTGGAAACATTGCACTAGTATTCTTGGGACCAATGAAATGGTTGACTATTGAGTCAATATCAGCAACAAACTATAAACCGAAGTAAAATGTGTGGGATGCCCTACATATCCAATATTTGATATTATAACACGAACAAGTACATGCATGTATATAACTCATACTTACAAAATTGCATAACTGAATTCCTACATTTTGTCATCGAAATCATTCATCGAAATCCTCAAGAAACAGGACAGTTCCCTTACCTCCCACATGAAGGACCCCCTCCCTAACCTACCCCCACATAAAATTTTATTGCATAAAACGATGCATTTAGGTGTAGAGATCACACCTGTAAAATTTCATAAATTAATTCATTCATTTTGGCGTCGAAACGGGCACAATTGCATTTATCGAAATTTCTGTCGAAATTTCCATAAATTTTGATTTCCATGCTGTCGAAACGGTATCGAAATCGGATACCTCGTTCCTTGCTGCCGACTCCATCTTACTCCTAGTCGGAGATCCGACAACTGACCAACATGGAAGAAAGCGTCGTTGATTGATCGAGAGAAGTTGACCACAAGCCCGCTGAACCCCCGATTCAAAGCAAGCATGCCGCAATGCTAGAGTGCTTGGCCGCACGAAACAACCAGGCCGCTGCTGCCCGCAGATTGGAGTAGACCAACGCCGCTTCCGTTAGTTCATTCCTTCGTAGGGTGGGGTTGGGGGCTAACAACGGGAATACGAGGCTTGCTGGCGGGAGGTGAGGAAGGGTGGCGATGGGAAATAGGACAATAGTATGCGGATGATCGGGCTAGGCTTGACGCCAGGGGAGTGGATCGGGGCAGGCTTGGCATAGTTTGCAGATGATTGGTGGGAGATGGTGGGGATAAGGGATGACGACAATAACAAGGGAGAGGGAGATCACCTTTCACTGGCAAAATAGCCAATAGAAGCGTAGGGGTAGAAGCCAAGGGGAGGGATCAATACCATTGATGGTCAGGAAGTTGCCATTCGGGCGGCCAAGCCAGAAGAGATGGCAGCCGCCCGTGGGCGGAGACAACTTTGTTTTCTCTCTCTCTAGGTTAGGGTTTTCAGGATCTCTGCTCTGATACCATGTAAAAAAGTAAGAGACGGCTAGTTGTTGTATTGATAAGAGGCAACCCTGATCCTATAGTTAGGAAATCAGGGAAGCATACAAACTCAAACTAAACCCTAATGGGCCAAGACATACTTGGGCCCATGTTACAGAAACACTTAATAACATAAATAAATGGACTCTCAAATAAGTACATGCATATATATAGCTCATGGTTGAAAAATTACATAACCTAGTTCCAACAATTTGTGATCTAAACCCTTCATCAAAATCCTTAGGAAACATGAAAGTTTCCTTACCTCCCACATGAATGACCCCTGCTCACCTACCCCTGTATAGAATTTTATTGCATAAAACAAGACATTTAGGTGTAGAGATCATGCATGTAAATTTCACAGCTTAATTCATTCATTTTGGCGTCGAAACAGGAATGGTTGCTTTTATTTAGAATTTCCATCAATTTCCATTTTCACATCGTCAAAATGGCATCCAAATCATATGCATCATTACTTGAATAAAACAATGTGTTCTCAAAGAAGACAACATCCAAACTAACAAACTACTTGTGTCCGAAATGATTAAAACACCAATACCCTTGTTGTGTTTGAGACTAGCCAACACTTAACTGCTTGCAGCGAGATTTCTGACGGGTAGGCTGTAGATTTTTCACAAAGCAGGTACAACAAAAGATGCGAGCTGGTAAGGGAAAGCGGTCTTCGATTAGGATATAGGTAGAAGGATATTTTGTTGTTAATGACAAAGGAAGGCATTCAATTGATGAGAAAGCATGCAGTGAGAAGGGCTTCCAGCCAGAAATGTTCAGGGGCATGCTCGTCAATCAGGATAGTGTGGACAACATCAAGGTGGTGGCAATTTTTTGTGTGCGGCCACCCCGTTTTGTTGAGATGTATTAGGGATGATACATGGTAGCATGGTTCTTGTAGAAGGCGATGAGATCTTGTTACTATACTTAAGAGCATTGCTAGTTCGTATGATTTCGATAGGTAGGAGAACTGATTCTGGATTTGAAAAAAGAATGATTTGATAGTTGGCAGGACTTGTGAATCTATCATGTGGCAATAAAGTCCACATTGCACGAAAAATCATCACTAAAGGATATGGGATATATGTTCTCAGACAGGTTAAGGATCTTACAGGGACTCCATACATTAGAATGCACCAAATAATAAATATGTTTACTTGATAATTAAGTTCCGTGAGGGAAAGAAGCACAAGGCTGTTTTCCCAAATGACAAGATCTACTACACTCAAAGATAGAACTACAGAAAGTAGGACAGAAACATTTAATTTAGAACTATAGAAAGTAGGATGGTCAAGCCATTGTAACGGGATGCAAAATTCTGATGCAGTAAGCGCTTATCCATGACCGTCAAAGCTAGTAAAGATCATCCTGACCCACATGCCCCCACCAATTGTCATCTTAGTATGAAGGTCTTTTAATATGAAAGTGTCAGGAAGAAATGTCAACACACACTATAGTCATAATAATTTGCTCATAGATAAAAAGTTGATTAGAAAGTTGGGTACAAACAAAGCAGACTGTAAAGTCAGAGAAGAGGCACGGGCTGTCCCAATGCCCACTGCTTCTCGCTAGCCATTAACAAGCATGACTGGTGGGATGCTAGGGGTCATAGTAAGACTTCAAAACAAAGACTTGTTACCAAAAATTAGTGAGGTGCCAGAATGAATCATCCAACGAGCATTACCAGATGACTGTGCAACAACAAGGGAGGCAGAGTCGAATTAGGAGTTGAAGGGGTAGCATGAATGAAATGGGTAAAACAATACGTCATTCTTGAAGTAGCCGGTCAAGTTTTTAAAGCATCAATGTAGAAGAACCATGTTTCAATTGTCCTCCGTAGTGAGACTTGGTTAGCCCAAGTGGGGGTACCATGCCTGGCCCAACAACGGTCTTTAGTATGGTTGTTGCAACCACAAAAGTTACAAGTTCGAGGACTAAAGGAGGCACATCCATGGCCTACTCCCCTTCGAATAGCGACCACGATTGCGGCTATGGCCACAACCCGAGTGGGTGAGAAGTGGATTTTGGCTAACACAACTGTACCCTGGGAGAGACATTTCATGCGCTTCAAGACTTCATCCACATCAGGAAGATCATCACTGCGAAGAATCTGATTGACGACTCCATATACACTATGAGGAAGGCTTGCCAAAAATTGAATGAGTAGAAGTTCTTGACGTTGTTTCTTTAACTCAGAAATGTTAGAAGGTAGAGGATGATGTA
Source organism: Alisma plantago-aquatica (assembly GCA_963693085.1). Classification (NCBI taxonomy): domain Eukaryota; kingdom Viridiplantae; phylum Streptophyta; class Magnoliopsida; order Alismatales; family Alismataceae; genus Alisma; species Alisma plantago-aquatica. Next base: position 629,670,232 of record OY856413.1, read on the forward strand.
TCTTAAGATCATTATACTGACTTTTGAAGTAGGCATAGTGGTCTTTAATATTCGTCCCAGGAGCAAGTTAAAATTTGTCCAGTTGGCGATTGATATCATACACCTCTTATAGGCATCTATTTGTGGGCATGAACACGAGCAAGACGATCCCATGTCTTTGATGGTTTGCAGATGAAGCAAAGAGGCACAAATATGTGGTTCCATGCTATTAAAAATCCAACTCATAACTAGGGAGTCACCCTTGGCCCAAAATAAGTATTTTGCCTTGATTTTGAAATTAGCAACAAAAGTAGGGCAGACAGGAGAATGGTCCATGAGACTAGTGAATTTGTCTTGAGAGGTAACATAAATTTCCATGGAATGATGCCATTGAAGGTAATTTTTAGCATCCACCCAGACAATAGTCACTTGATGGTGTGGATTATCCAAAGTGGAAGCCATCCCAGATGAGCTGCACATGTAGCAAGAGAACAGGTTGAGGAGGTGCATAAACGAATGCAACACAGTAGCACAACAACAGGCTGAAAAGGCTCATAGACGGACGCCCAATGTTCAAAATTTCGTCGAAATTGGTGAAATTTCGCTAATTATTTCGATGCCGCCAACGACCGGACATAGAAATGGCCTTACATGTCTGTATGTAGGGAATTTCGCCAGAAAAAAATTAAATTTCGATGAAAAAAGGGCCATTTCGTCTGCATTTCGACGAAATTTTGAGAAACACATTATTTCGAGAAATGGGGTACGATGTCTGCAGATTTTACTATGTGATTCCTTGGGCTTGTTAGGGGCAATCTAAGATATGTTTCTTCTCTTCCTAGCCTAATTCTACCTCTCTCTCCTATTGCTCTCACTTCTATAAAGATCTACAAAGGAAATATTTAAAAATGTGTGTGGGAGTGATATCTATGACTATGATGACCCGCTAACTTTCATTTTTAAGGTCACATGATTTCTGTTATAGTGCGCAAAATTAGCATGACTATCGAGATATTTTGTATGTATGCTATTATCAATCACACCTCTAACTACATGGTTGCCTCCAATAGACTCTCCTACAAAAGCACACAACCATCATTTTATCTTGAGTTAATCCATTAGTATGCATTTTATCACTTGTAAGCGTATGGAAATTAACAATGAGACATCTCTATGCTTGTATAAAACAAAATAAACTGGAGCCAATATGTTGATAGGTATAATCAACAAGGAGGATGACAACCATCATGGTTCAACTAGATGCATACACCATAGTTGTCTCAGGCTTCCTTAATACTCATTCACATACCACTACAACATTGTTTATATACTACCAGCTGTCATCCTACTGAGAGGTCCTACCATCCTAGATCATGCTATGTTTCCATAAAATTGTGTCTTTAAGTCTATATATTGTGCTTGCAAACTATGATGACTTAATTCATTCATTTTTCCATTCAATTAACCTCAAAATCTCCATCGAAATGCCCATCGAAATTGTTCAGCTTCCTTCACTCACACATGAGGAGCCCCACCCCCTCACGTATCCAACATGAAATATTATTGCATATTTGAGTAGATCTACACTAGTAGATTGCTCTGGTAAAATTTCGCTAAATAATTCGATCATTTGGTCGTTGAAACGCCAGGAATGCATCTGTCAAAATTTCCGTTGAAATTTGTCAAAATTTCTGTTTTTGTGGCTACCGAAACGGCTCGAAATCGGACATTTTCTTCCTTGGACGCCCAATATCAACAAATAAACCAGTAGTTACTGCTCTGATACCATGTGAGGAAAGAGAAGAGAGAATTTTTATTTGATGATAAAAACAGGGTAACACAGTACATTGTTATATAGGAGATAGTGTAATCAACCAGTATTTCTCCAATATGTGATGAAAATATAACTTCATATAAGAAAATCTCTATAACAGAACTCAAGACGAGAAATACGTCTCCTTGACAAGTCTTTATGGTATTCAAGAGCGTGTGCCATTCTAGATTGGGCAGATTCTCTTGTTGAAAAGGTTTATAGGAAGTTCACTACTGAACAATTACTGAATGGAGGAAATCTGATTTTTTTTGTAAAATAATTTGGTGGCTAGATATAGTACACAATGCTTGGATGATTTTATGAGCTACAATATCTTGTGCCATCTTCTTGCAAGACTTTATTTAACTTGTGGGGCGTATAGAGCTAGCTATCTTTGCCAAGTTACTTAATGTCATGTTGGATGGTCGTGGCAGTTGGGATATACCTCGACATATTTTCAAATCTTATATTTGGCAAATTGAACGATTCCCTATTTTTCTTGTTGATTATGAGCAAAAAATGTAGGCAAGTCAATTCTAACCTAGGAAGCATGGACACTTCCCGGAGGCCACCGTGTCCGTGTCCAACCAGTGTCTAACATGGACACGCCACGAACACGTGGACACGTGGTGGACACTTCTCAGACATGTCCAAGTCTCCCATTTTTTTATCAGGAGTTGGACACGTCCTCGACACGGCTGGGACGCACTAGGACACAACTCATCACAAATTAAGAAGGGGAAATATCCTATCGCACATAAACTTCCTCTCCACCCCTGATGCACATGTCTTCCCCTCGTCACATCGCCACCTAGGTAATTACTCCTCTTCATCCACCTAAAGACTTTGGCCTCTCCTCTCTCTCCGCTCGTTGCCAACCTCTCGTCTTCCTCTTCTTCGGTTTCCAATATCTATGTTTTATTTGTCCACCACCACCACCACCAACCTCCCGTGTCCCTTCCTTTTCTTCCCAAATCTAAATGTACATAAATGTTTCACTTTCTTCTACAAATCACAACATACCTCCTCTTTTTTATTTGTTATCTACCACCATTACTATCTTTTTATTGTCCAAAGTTACATGTGCAATTTTTTGTCTATGGGTCCATATTTGTAGTGTTTAACTTGTTATTGTTTGTGAATAAAATTTATATTACTATTATTGTGTTTACAATGTGCACTTGTTTGATCGTATGCCTTTGATGGCTTAATTTCATGATGTGTGCAATGTGTGTTTGAGTGAACATATGAAACTGAATATAGCTTGGATGAAATGATCTTTAAGTTTGAATGTGCTTGTTCTTTTTTGTGTTATATATAAAAATATTATATGTATATATATGTATATGTATATTTTTCGCCGTGTCCAGCGCCGTGTCCGTGTCCTATATTTTTGAAAATTCCCGTGTCCCATGTCCATGTCCATGCTTCCTAGATTCTAACTCACCATATGATCCAACTTTCTCATAGATGTTGGGATATCTTAATGGGCTTCATACATGATATCATCCTCATAAGATAAGAAAGCCTCAATATTCTAGGACAGTATAATAGGGCTAATTAACTTCATCTGACGCTGCTAGGATGAATTATGTTTGTCCCCTCGGAGACTAGTAGATTATGATGGAGTAGAAGCTTAGTGAAATTCGAAACTTGGCTAGAAAAAGTTGAAATGTAGGAGTCATCAAAGTTCGAGTTGTGGTTAAAGATCTAAAGTTCAATAGGATATATGTTTTTTTAGTAGGCTATAAAGTTGGTGGTTAGTTCTACTATAGGTTGCTAGGATAATGTAATGCCAAACACTACAACATCTGTAATTATCCCAATATGCCATCTTCTTGGGGAGCTTATTTTGGACTTGTGGGACATTTTTTTTTAAAAATAAAGGTGAGAGTGTTGTATAATTCACCCTGGCTCCCAACTGGGCCCGAAAATGGAAGCGCTTAGGCCTGTACAACTAGGGGTGGCAGACACCTGCTATCCTCCTAATCGAACTGTAACTAATGCCACCAATCCATTTCAGCTGAATATCCTGATCCATGGATGTATATGGCTCGGTAGAAAAAAACAATTCGTAGTTTTGGTATGGATGCCATGTAAAAACCGAACTATCTGCAGTTATGAAAAAGCTATCGCAACGCTTGCCATTAGTAACGATTGCTGTAGGCCCTAGTTTTGTCTCACACACTTGCCTTGTACGTACGCAGACATAGTGGCCACAAGGTTCCTAATGTTTTCCGTTGGCCTTTTCGTGGTTATGATCTAGCTGAGAGCCATACAAAAATCCGTCGAGTGATGATCTAGTGGTCCATCGGAGGACGATGTGCATCTCGTCCTGTGGTCTAAGACCCAATGTCGAGTCCTCCTGTCGACGAACCACGAGCGGGGATCAGAAAATTGAGACATTGCTGATGGCGTCGCAGGCGTCGAGCTGCCAACGACGAAACATGTTGTTGTTGCCACTGTTGTACATGAGATGCAAGGTGGGTTAGTCGGGTGGTAGAGTACAATTGGTACGACTACGACGAGGGTAGCTGGTGTCAAGGCGGCCCTGGGCTAATTAGTTCTAGCCAGCCTTGATGGTGGAGCTGGTCCTGCTGTTATATAGAGGAGAGGTCGAGGATCCAGTACTGGCAGTGCCAGGGGAGTAGGGAGTAGCCATACATTAGGGCAGAGGTGCAGGGGCAGTGGTTGCTGAGATGGCTGCGGCGGCGGCAGAGGTGGCCAATATCCTGACAATGACATAACTGCTTGCTACGATGACGAGTGAGATGAAGTTGGTGATGAGAAATGGCAGATGGCGACGATGGAGAGGATGTAGTGCTGATGGTCATTGGACTCTACGCGATAAACACTTTTTTTCCAGTAGCTGGCTGGCGTGAATTGCGGCAGACCTTTATTTTTTTATTCCTACATAGAAATCATGTGGAACAAATGAGAACCATACATATGCGGTTCTCCTATGGTAGATATCCATACCACCTACAATGAATGGTATGAATAACCGGTTAATAACCAAAGATGGACTGGACTGGTTGATGGATAAAGGATATGGATAATTGCATATTGCCATCCGGCGAGCAGTAGCTAAGGTGGTCGCAGCACGGGGCTCCTCATGAAGGGTCTCGGGTTCGAATCCCCCTGGTGGTGCTGTTCGGAGTTGTTTCTCCCGTAGCGCAGCCGGCCTCTGCGCGACTTAATGGGCTACGCTCCTTACGGGATGGGGTTGAGCTCCCCAGGTTGGGCTCGGTACAAGCCTTACGAGTCTCCTGGGTTACCAAAAAAAAGGACTCTAAAGAGCTCAAAAGTGTGAACTCCTATATTTGTCCTATCTTTGTATTACCCGTTTGGTATATGGTATTCCCTGTTTGTCTTTGTGGTATGTGTCTCTAGCTATCAGTGGCATCAGATATAGGGACCCAAAAAGGTAGCTCTCTGATATACCGCTTCCCTAGTCATCCAATGTTCTAGTTGTTTGGTTGAGTTCCTTGTCCGTCCATATGATGTTGATGTGCTCCATGTTTAGATCTTCCTTAATATCTTCCATTGTCTGTTTGATCTTCCAAGGGGAGTCCAAGGTGCCTCTAACCAAGTCCAAATTAATCGAAGGTCGGTCTTGATAAACTTTATTAGCATCCCTTGCGTCCTTCCCAGGTTGGCATCATAGTAGATAGCTTCAAGGTATGCTTCAGTCTTCCTCACGACGATGCTCGGGGATGAGAAACCCCACAAAATGTCTCCATTAGAATTCCTTGTGATGCCTCCCACCACATTGTCGCCTGTTATGCCACCTTTGAGCTTCCATCTTTTAGCTGCCACATTAACCTTTGCTTTCTCCAAGCAAGGTTTACTCCATCTCACCGGGTAGTATGTCCAGGACCGAGTCATAGGAGAGGATAGATATGTACCAGATGCCGCCAAACGTCCAAAGTGTGCGGTTGAGCTCCCAATTCATCTAAATCATAAGTCATCATGTTGATAAGTTGTGTGACCTCACGCCAAATTATGGTAGGGTTGAGCTTGCACTTGTCATTTCGGCTCTCCTATTGGTTTGGTGTAAGTCATAGGTTCCGTGGAACTCATTTTCGGGGAACTCTATTTCAATTTCTGGAACTTGAGTTCCATTCACTTTAATGTGATTGGTTTGTTGCAAGTGAAAATATGGAAATCATTAAAAATATTGTTAATCTTTACTGTGTAATATAAATAAATAAGGATGTCAAAGACATAAAAAAAGAATCATATCTGTGAAAAATTATAATATTCTTGAATCATACTAACATCGTCAAGTAGTTATGGTGCAACTGTCTTTCTTTTAAAAATATTTTATTATGGGACAATTATAATCTTAATAAAAATATTATGATTAACATCACATCACAATATTTTTATTTCACTTTATATGTACAAAGTATTGCAATAATTTCTGCATTCCATGTGCTTGTAAATATAAGTTTTGGTTTATAATTGTTTTATACAATGTAGAATATTAATTTTTTCATTATTTTTGTAGGAAACGTTTACTATATTATTCGTACATGGTTATAGTTAATTATCATTTTTCACTTCACATTGTTTAAACATGAAGAATAAAAATATATTAGGTAAATCACATTGTTTCACATGGTGGTGTTTTTTTTTCTCATGATGTTTGTATTTTTTATTTTGTAAGTCACACTGATAATAGTGGTTATAGTGTAAAATACTTTTACATAATGCAATTAATGTATGATATTTTGTCATATTATGTTATAATTTTAGCAACAAACTATATCCACATCGTTAATATTTCTAGTCATAAATATTTTACATGTGTCACTTATGACGAATATGGAATATAATTATATAAGAAATGTTGTAAGTTGTCCAGGAACTCGTTTTCCGCCTTTTTTTTAAGAGGGAACTCAAGAATTGTGTTTTATATATAAGTCTGTAACTCACAGGAAGTCATGGAACTCAAATTCCAACGCTTACTTTAAACCAATAATGAAAAACTACTTAAGGGAACCCAGTTCATAAGTTTTTCGGGCCAGTTACGACAAACCAATAGGAGCCTCTGCAGCTGGCTTTCCCGAGGTGTCAAAGCACGACCTGCGGCAGCGACCCCTCAGGTTGCCAAGGAATGAGTTGTGGGTTGCCTTGTCTTAACACCACTTGAGAGCTCCCAACACCAAGAGGTTGTTCTAGAGTAGGGGAAGATCATATGCTTCTTCTAGGAGGGTCAAGAGAACCCTTGTTGCGTCTCCTTTTAGATAGAGATGATCCAGATCCTTGTAGCTATTCTCCACGCAACACATATACCTAAAAACAAGGGGTATTCTGTAGGAGATGATCTGGTCGTCTACTTCTAGAGCTTGGTGTAGGATCCTCCATGTGTACACTGCTCCCTTGAGATGGGCAAGGGGCGAGCAAAGCCATTTGTGGAAGGTAAACCCAAATGCGTGGGTTCTCTTGTGCTGTTGTTGACTTGCTATCATTAAGGTAGGATTTGGCTGAAGCCAGTGAGTAGATTCCTGATTAAGTGAGTTTCCATATGGCTTTGTCCTTCTGTATGTTGGTCAGCTTGATCCTCCCGGCCTTGACCTCCTGGATCTCTGTGTCCTAAAGGTTGTTGTGTAGGAAGTGCATATCCCAACCGGTGGAAGGTGAGAAGATGTCTCTGATGGTTAGTACCCACCCTAGGTCCCTCGAGCTCAGTTGCTTCGCATCAACCTACTAGAATGCTAGAAACAAGTTTGGAAGTCTTTCCCTCTCATTAAGTCCAACACTCATTGGGATATTAGACAAGGTGACATCTCATCCTTGGTACGATGATATTTGTCCCTATTAAAAGAAGCTCAGTTGAGTCTCCATCCCGAGTGCTCTAGGCTACGCTTGTTGCATTTGCCTCAACGGCTGGACCCCCAAAACTGCCTTGCTCTTCCGATGAACAAACAACCAATTTACCTAGGTTCTTCTTTTTCCCCTTCTTTATATTCCCATAAGTTCTTTAAAGATCTATCCAACTTAGTTATAACAGTCATGGGCACCCTACTGGTTAGAAGGGCTTACAGAGGAATCGAGTTGAGAACTTACTTGAGTAGAGTCTGCCTGGCCGCAAAGTTCAATAGGCGCTCCCTCTAGGATCCTATATTATTGGTGATCCTTGTGAGAAGTTCCTCATAATGTGCTATTCTGGCTCTACCTTTGATTAAGGGGAGCCCCATGCACGAGATTACATTGTTGGTGCCCTCACAACCCTGGAGGTGGCTGACCCGAGCACACCCTTCTAGTGTGTACATGCCCATCATGAAAGCCTAATTTGTTATAAATTGAAGCATTGATCTGAGGCCACAATGTAAAAATTAAGACCTTAGAGGCACTTGAGGAGCTCATAAAATTAAGTAAGAACATGATGTCATTAGTGAACAACAGATGCATAAGATCTATTCCCTGGCCACATGCGTGTAAGTGATGTATCATCCCTTGTGCTTCCAGAAAAGAAGTGTACTAGCTGAAAGCTTCCTGCATAAGGATGAAGAGGGTGGGTGGTGACATGGGGTCACCCTGCACCAGTCCCCTGGTCACCTGAAGAAGCCACCTCTCTGTTCATTAATATGAGTGGTGAAACATGCCCCGTGAAGGATCATCTAGATGAAACTTTAACTTCGTGGTCAAAATCAAAGATGTGTTAGCATCTTGAGGAATCCCTAGTTGGTTCGGGCAAGCGTCTTAGACACATTCACCTTGAATATGATATTTTCCCCTGACGAACTGTGCTCCAAATTATTTCACAATTCTTGGGTTGAACATGTATTTGACTAATATCTTGATGCTTGACGAAGGCATTTCCTTCGGGGAGATGAGGGAGGGAAGGATGCGACCCTGTTAGGCAATGCCTTGGATAGCAGCCTCATCATGAAGGATCCTATGCTGATCGGTCGGAAGTCACCTAAACTTTCTGGCTCATTCTACCTTCGGGATGAGGGAGAATTTGACGCATTTGAGACTCACTTGCATATCCCCACCTTTGAGGCCAACTACGTGTAGGAGAGCGGAGCCTACATTAGAAAGAGATTTCATTAGGGTTCAAAGCCTCATCATGAAGCATGACGCATAAATGATCGAGATCCAAAGGCGTTGCAGTCCCATGTGAAGTTTCACTGTAAGGCTTTGACCATCTATTGAGACCACCGAGGTAGAAAGAAGGCCAAGGAGAAGAACCAAATTTGTGAGTTCTGCGGTGGTTTGTGCTCCCCAGTCGAAGCCCTGTGAGTCCTTAAGAAAAGTTGCTTAATCGACCATTTGGAAAGGTTTCAAAATGGCTTAGCCTGTTCGGTTTGTACTTCATCAACCTTCTAAACTACTTCTTGGTCCTGCTATTGCATATGCCCCTTGTGTTCCACACCAAGAATTTGTAGTTATAAATGAAATGGAGGTCCTACCTCTTGATGCCGTGCTCCTTCTCTTTAGCTCACTTTCCTTGGCCTCGTGTCACCCCGAACAGGTCCAGGAATAAGACAATACACACATCTCCATTTTGTGATCCTGCTTCGTCTCCTGTTCAATTGGAAGGGAGGAATACCATATCGTGCTAATTTGTCTTGAAGAAACCACTGCTTCCCCTGGTATGCCGAGCCACAGGGTCCTAATCTCTCTCCTGGCTTGCCTATTGGGATGAAGATGAGGATCCAAGGGGGGGTTGATCGAACTCGGAACCATGTCCCCAAGGATGGGTCAGTGAGGTGCCAATAGTTGCCCTTAACGTCCACCACCCAATTGAGATGTGGTTTGGGAGAACGAGATCGTTGGAAGGGCTCAGATCGCTGGAATCGGGTCTCAGGTGACCAGGTAGACCCTAGATCCAGATGGCAGAGAAGATCTCGAACTGTCCGTGGGTTCATTTCGGCTAGCGGCGTTTTGCTAGGGTCGTGGGCTTGGGTCCAGTCCGACTTTGGGGCTAGATCAGAGGAGGGCATTGTTGCTCAGCCAAGAAACCATAGCGGTGTTAGGGTTAGGGCTTTAGCGGCCGTCGCTCTTTCCTGCATCGTTCACGATGAGTTCTTCGTTAGGAAAGATGCCTTCATAGAAGAATTTTTTGGGCCGAGTTCCAGGAAGGCCACCCTGGGAATGGGTATCGTGAAGTGGTTGCCGACATCCCAAAGGAAGGCTACAAAGGGGATATCTTCCCCGTTAGCGGCGCCAAGATCATCAACTCACAGCAGTCTGATTATGTCTGCCTCCATTGTGAGCGTCCAATGTAGAGACCAATGGGATGTATCATCTGACAGACAATCGAGTTAGATCGGAAATAGAGGGGTAGATCTCTGGTGGAGAGCCACCATTGCTCCCTTGTTGCCCGTCGATGCCTTGATACCATCGTTGGACTAGGAATGAGAATCCTCCATGCTAACAATGGGTTCTTTGGCTGCCGTGGAAGCTTGTTCTGTCTCGCTCTGGCAAAGCGCTTGCAGAAGATCGCCTTAGGCCACGCAAGTTTGAGCGCATGCTTGACCATGTCCCAGGTTTGCCCCCTTCCCATGAGACTAGGATGGCCTCATGCATCTAATCTCCTAGCTCACACAAATGGACAAGATCGCCTTCAAGATGGACCATCACCTTCTTCATTAGGGCCCCAAAGGCAAGGGCCACATGCCCTAGGGAGAATCGGTGATCCCTCTAGAGGGGGTCTCGAGCAGAGGGTGGGGAAGAGGCGGTCCACTCGAATGATTTGTGATCCATGCGTCCACACTTCTTGCAGGTTCAGCCAAGCCTACAGTCACGCATCCAATGTCCTCACCTTAGTCACTTGTGGATCTGGGTTTTGGAGTCACATCACTATCGGTTGGGTTGCTTGGTGTTGGTGTGTCGGGGTTGAGAGTCGGGGCGTCATTTTTGTTCTCTCTGTTAGGCCGTCCTAACATGTAGAATCATCTTGGTCAGGACCATGGAAGGTGGTGCTCTCTCACTTCTCTCTTTAGTTGGCTCTCTCCTTTTCCTGACTTGAAAATATATGAATTCGGCTGTTGATGCATCATCCTATAGCTGACTTGTGGGGCATATGGTGTGAGTTGGGTGATAATTAAGCCGTTATTATCTTGACTCAAATCTTGTGGTTCTTGAGAGAGTCCATAATAGCATGTCATATTTTCATATGAAGGTTTCAATGGAAGCAGAATAATCCAAGTCAAAGGATCATCTTGCAAATAGTTTTCTCAGACCTACTTTCTTGTTGGAGGGATGGCAACTATGATGGAATATGCATATGCCATTATGCTTCCAACGCCTTTTATTTGAAACAACTTTGTAACCTTAAGCTCATCTTGAAACTGCTCAAGTGGGAGTAGCCGATCGAAGTGTTCCGATATGTAGCAATTAAGACGAATCTTTTCTGGTCCTCTGTGTCTGGAAATTCTATGATCTCTGAACCGCTGTGGAAAACATTCAAATTGCAATTGTAATTAATCAGTTAGTTAACTCGGTCAGGTTTTGCATTGCATAATTATGATGTTTTTTTTCTATTCGCGATTATGGATCATGATTGGTTCCCCGATCTGTTGGCCATGTGGTGTTTTTTCTGTATTTACTGGAGGGATCGTTTGTTTTCTTCTACAGGGTTTGTATAATGTGCTGGACGAAGGTAAGATTAAATTATGGGATGATCTATATGGTCTGACGGACAGCTATACAGATGGTTGGCTCTCTTCAGGTACATGTAAAATGATTGATTCAGCACAGATTTTTTTTCTTGATCAAAAAGTTTGTTATGCTAGACATATTATGCTTATCTACTATTGTATTCTATTTACTGTGTTGTATTTAGAGAAGCTGTTAATAGTAAGATTTCCAGAAACACACATTCCTATTCATCTTGGCTATGTAAATCTTACACTTTGATAAGTGTCTCTTTGAGAAAGCACTGCCACCATCGTGGATTTGAACTTTCAAGCTTGGTTTTGTTCTAACAAGCGAGTACACAAACTGCTGCAAACCAAATGATCACTTTCTAACTTAGTCATTATTAAAAAATATACAGCACGTGCTCTCTTGGGCCAGACACAATGCCAGAACCAAGGGCGTGATCTGCATCTTGCATCCTCTGACGGTGACACAAATTCTGGTGGCACAAGGTTGAGAAACGTGAATGTGCTAGTCACTAACGGTTCTCTGATACCCAGCCTAGTGAAATGTTTACTGTTTCGACTGAATGATTCCATATCACATGGAAATGGTAAGTTGCTTCTCTGGTTACTTAGAATTTTCTTTCCTGCAAGTCTCCAACAGGATAATGTTGTTCAAGTATCCGTACCTAGTTTATCTCAACAATACAAAGTTGGACGTTGTACCTTTTTCTATTCTTTGAGTGATAACGTATGCACATCCTTGCACCACACTATCCCTCCTGAACTTTGCTTTATACTCAATTTAGTGTACAGCTCCTGGGAAGTTGGGAAATATCAATGCTTTCAATGGATTAAAGAGAGGTTCCGGGGCCCTACTGTTCGCTTCTGCGTGATTGGTGATGGGTCTGAAGAGTGTTCGGCTGCTGAAAGGATGGGGTGGCCGTTTGTTAAAATTGACACACAACCCAATGGCATTCACAGATTTCCAGGTCTTACCACAGACACACTTCAAAATTATCTGGAAGGTAGGTGATGAATGGTGATTTTGATGATGAGGGCTACTACATGTCGCGCTGCACCTTTTATGTATGGGCCCCATCTTGTAACTAGAACACACATTTCCCATCATGGCTGTTAATTAATTAAATTCTTTCATAGTCATTGTAGCATTTGTAAATAGCGTGTTGTGACTTGTACTTCACTGGTCAATCTCTACATATTTGTCGAAGCGAGTGTAGAGTGAACTGATCATAAAAGAGGCGGTCAGTGAACATACTGCGTTACCGACATTTGATTAGATGATTTTCAGAATCTACGAGGTAAACGGGCACTGCTTGCTGTTTGTTCACTGCGTTACCGACATTTGATTAGATGATTTTCAGAATCTATGAGGTAAACGGGCACTGCTTGCTGTTTATTAGCGGTGTGATCTCGAAACACACCCTTGAAACCTTATGCTTGCAGTTATCTTTTCGACACTAAGAATGAAAATAATTTAATTTACTAACGAAATTCTTGCGTTTTGTGGTGTACTTAGACAGCGACATGTTTGGTCCCAATAATTTGGGAAGGGGTGCAAAACAAGTTCCATGCTTTATTGTATGTTTAGGTTATGTTTGGACTTTATTATTTGGAATCCCAGTTATTGAAACGTTAGTTTGGTTGACAATCTATTTCCCAGCAGTTATTTAATGATCCAACGGGATGCCCTCAATCTAAATTGGAAGCCAAACCTACCGTTAGATATGCGCGTGCATTGTCCGCATATCTATGATATTGTATATGATGAAATACATTGCATATACTATACTATCTTCTCTCTCTCTCTCTCTCTCTCTCTCTATATATATATATATATATATATATATATATATATATATATATATATATATATATATATATAGAGAGAGAGAGAGAGAGAGAGAGAGAGAGAGAGAGAGAGAGAGAGAGACACGCACGCACACATATATATAGTTTAGCGATCTAGTGAGAAACATCCTACGGTGAGAGCATGATAGACATTTGAATAACTAAAAGTTTGGAATTATTTTTTAAAATCTAACCGTATAGATTGGAAAAACATCAATTCATTTACCTTCTCCTAAAAAATCGTTGCAATCATACATTTTTTACATGTCCATATGTACAATATACACTTTTCACATCCAACGGTCAGTCAGAAATTCATTATAGAGCGTCGAAAAGTATTTCAATTGTTGTGAATGATATACAAATTGGATGGTGACAAAATTTTATTGGAAGGTAAAGTGTAAGGTATATTTATAATCTATGCGGTCGGAATATTAAAAATTGGTCCATGTGGAGAGTTATTCAAATGTTTCTCATGCTCTCAGCAAGATATGTTTCTCACGTTGTCATATATATATATATATATATATATATATATATATATATATATATATATATATATATATATATATATATATATATATATATATATATAGAATGTTGATCTAGTGCGAGACGATTTCTGTGCGAGGGTGCGAGTATGAAATGTGAGCCGCACATTACAGCTGGTTTTGATCGACGAATAAAACTATACATCAAATCAACTGCCACTATGCCACTCGTCTCAGCCACCATCTGCGGTAACTTGCAGGCTTGGTTTAATAATTAATAAATAATATGTGGATACGGGCCCTTTGGTGCTCCACTTCTATTGACTTATTTACTCATCATTTCGAGTGTATTCGCTGTAGGTCTTACCTCCCTCCATCTTGCCAACCTTTTTATTAGTTTCTTATATTCATTACAACAAATTTGGCAAAGTCCCAAAAGACAAATTGCTTGATCGTTGGGCCATCTACAACATGTGATTAGTTGTTAAGCCACATATAACAAGACACGTTGGTCATTTTCTTATGTGTAAACTTAGTGCATCACATAGTCACATAATGCTCTAACTATAGATTATATGTTTAGAAATTTAAATGGCAAAACAGCTCATACTGTATTTTTAAAACCGTCATTATGTGATAGATAATGGTTTAGTTCAAAGTAAAGCATGTTGTATTATTAGTCACTAGGCATAAACCCCTCCTATGCACGGGTGCCTTTGGGGACTACAATGAAAATTGTATAGCTTAACCTTTAAGAACTCAATAAAAAGATACAATAAATATATGCAATATATATTAATCATACATAGTTTTTAAGGCTTTCTTATATGCCATAGATGAGTCTCTTTATATGCTATATAATTTCGAAAAGTAAATACAAAAGGATGGTGCACACAAATATGTACTGGTTTGTGATTTAGAATAATGGAGAGAATTACATTCTGCCCCTACACAAGTTTTCTTATATAATAGAGTTGTCTTCTTACACAATATATAATTTTAAAAAGTAAAAAGAAGAGTATGGTGTACCAACACATGGATCGGTTCGTAATTTAAAAAAAAACATTCAACTCCGTCTGTGATTTTTCTTATATACTATAGAAGAGTCTCCTTATACAATACATAATTTTAAAAAGTAAAGATAGAAGTATGGTGTCCACATGGACTAGTTTTCAATTCCAAAAAATAATAGAGAACATTACATTTAGCCCCCTCTATGGGCTTTCTTATATCGTAACAAAGAGTCTCCTTGTACGACATACAATTTTTAAAAATAAAGAAAAAAATATAGTGTACACATATGGACCGATTTGTTATTCTAAAAAATAATAGATAAAATTGCATTCAATCCCTCCATAGGCTTTCTTATATAGTATATACAAGAAACCGTATAGAATATATAATTAAAAAATAATGACAAAAGTAGGGTATACACAAAATGATCGATTTGTAATTTCAAAAATAATGAAGAAATTGCATTCAGACCCCTCTATGGACTTTCTTATAAAATATAGATTTGGTTACGTATATATGTACAATGTATTATAAAAATGAGTACATTTTGAGGTGTTTGTCAGTATTAGTGTATGATCAATATTTCTGTAATATACAATTTTAGTTCTTCGTATGCTTTGAACAATGATATATGAATTGTATGTTTTCCATATTATATTATTTGAATTATATTTTTGAAGATGCAGTGTCTGTTGCACCTTTGCTTTTTATGATATGGATATGGTTGTTAATTTTAGAAAAAAAATTGAGTATTGTACGCTTGTGTTATTTATTTTTCAAACGTGGTGTGTTTATATTTTCAAAAGATTAGGAAAGCATCTTACTCATTCCTCCCTTCTTCATAGGAAAATACACATGACAACACAACATTAAGAGATCTACAATAAATGAGCACTACTACAGAATAGGGATACAAAGTCGGTTATATTTCTGCACACAACCGACGGTGTTATTTTTCCCTTCAGTTTTAGGTCGGCAATCGCCATGGATTTTCTACTTGAAAAATGCAGATTGTGCTTTCTTTTTTCTGTCAGTCTGTTGTCAAAACAACTGACATCATATATCACCCACGAAATTAGAATTTCACATAATATTTTTGTGAGCATTTCATTTGCCTCCAAAAATTATACTTTCAGTTGTTTTCAGTGCAACTGACGGGAGAAAGATATGCATGTTCCATCTACCTTGTGGGAGTCAATTGTTATCATCGGTACTTTTCTAAGTGACCGACAAGGAAGATGTTCACGCCATGTGACCCGTAAAATTTTCCCCACCCCCACTTCATATTTCTCAGAGGTTTGTTTATAACAAATTGACATGTAGGTATCGATGGGTTGTGAGGTTAGGTGATCGTTGGTCATTGACAATCGACAAAAATTGATTTTCTATTGATGGATATTATGTTATAGCTGACTATAAAAATATTGTAGTGTCGGGTATTTGGTTAACCGATAGTGTATAGATTACTTAACCCCTCGAGAAACCCTTGCCCTCCTCATTATCCTACTCCACATTTCTCTAGAAACCTACTCTGGAGATTCCTCTCCTACTGCTTCGCCTCCAGCTCCTCCTAACATGATTGACTGACTGCTCCTCTGCCTCCAGCTCCTCCTTGTTTTCTCCTCTCTACTATTGCCTACTCTCTCCCACTACTACTCCTCCTAGTCCTCTCTCCCTCCATCTCCTCCTCGCTGCTATCTATTCTCCACCACTTCCTCCTCTATGCCATTGTTCCTCCTCATGGTCCTATCCTGCTGCCACTGTCAATATCACCGACTCTCGTCCACCAAGACTGTAATACCACTGGTTAGTCTCCATTGTTGTTGTTTCTCACCTCTGAGGTATTGCTGCCACTGAGGTACTACGTTGTTGAGCTATTGTTGCCGCTGAGCTACTACGTTACCTCCTCTGTTGCTTCCCCTGAGCTACTGCTCCTCACCCTAGTGGTCTCCTCTTCCTCCTCAACAGTTGTAGCTTTTCTCTCCTTCTCTTCCTCCTCCACCCTATATTTGTTGTTCATATTTGAAATATTTTCATGATCATTTTTTATAGAGAATCTTATATTCTCATAGCTTGATTCCTTGGACCAGTTATATGCATCCTATCATGAACTTAAGATGGTTTTATTAGTCTTACTAAATGAGCTCTTAGGGTTTAGGGTTGAATCTATTATTACCACAATCTCATAATATATGTAATGTTGGTGATGATGATGATTGATTATGATGATGATGATTGATGGTGATGGTGATTAATGATATTGATGATGATGATGATGATGGTGATGATGATGGTCAATCACCATCATCGTTTGTCATCGTCATCACCATCGTTATCGTCATCGTCATCATCATCGTCATCGTCATCGTCATCGTCATCGTCATCGTCATCGACATCGTCATCGTCATCCTCCTCCTCCTCGACCACCACCACAACCACTATCACCATCACAATCAGAACCAAAAGGTGCACAAATCATTGGATTATTTTTCACCGTATGATCTTGTGTAATCATCATGATCAATCATGATTGATGATGATTGATGATGATGATGATGATTACGGTGGTGGTGGTGGTGGCGGTGGTGGTGGTGGTGGTGGTAATGATAATAATGATGATGGTGGTGGTGGTGCACAAATTAGTGGATTAATTTTCATTGTATGATCATTGTGTAATCATCACCATCACTATCATCATCATCAATCATCATCATCTTGATGATGATTGTAACATCCCTGACCTGGGTTATGAGCTAACCCTAGGTGTTTTGCTTAATCATGTAATTCGATGCTTGTGATTATCTTTTGGTATGAAATTAAAGCTTCTGTGGAACATATATTTCCATTTCTGCCCTTTTTAAACAATGTTGTAATATTGTTTTGTAATATAGGGACCTATGTGCAAATTACCCAGTTAGAGGGGTTAACTTGCAAATTTCACATGTTTGGATGTTCCTTTGATGATGAGACATCATGAGAACAAATACGATAAAGTGTTATGGATTCTCCAAGCTTGGGCGCCAAGATGCAGCTTGTGGAGCAATCCTTGTGCTTTAAACCCTAATTTTGGTGTAAAGTGCAATTTACCCAAAACCTGGGGTACAACATGTAAAATACACCTTCTAGAGTATCTTTTATAACTTTTGGCATCAACTAGAGTAATAATTATGAAGAGGGCGCTTCATTTGAATAATCAAATAAGAAGGATAACCCTTGTAATTAATTAACCAAGATGTAAGCAAAATGACCCCTTTTATGTGTGCAACATAGTAGGATGTTTGGCTTCCTTTCCTCTAGACCTTGGTTTAAGAAGAAGTTTTGCTTAAGAAGAGAAGGAGGGACGTGCCCAATAAGGAGAAAAGGACCTAGTTGAGAAATGAGGAAATAAGTTGTCCTTATCTTGAAATTTCACCCAAAGTATATAGGTTCCTCTCTTTACAAACCAAGGGATCGTTCCCTTCATCCCTTTCGCTTATCTCTTGCTTGGACTGACTAAGGAAGGAGCTCAGGAGAAGAGGAGAACGGCCAAGTAGGTTTGGGTAAGCTTTGGTTATCTTCTAGTTCGGATTCATGGAGGAAATCATGATACAAGGTTGGTTTGCTAGCTTTTCTTACTTAGTTCTTCTTTCTAGCCATCCTTTCCTACCAATTCTTGAGGAAGCAACCTTGGATGACCTGTGGAGCTCAAGATGTCATTAAAGATTTGAAGCTTGGAGCTCTAGAGCCGACTCTAAGGTGGGTTTTATAACTCTAAACCTTAAAGCTTTGCTTATACATCTTCTTCCTATGAAAATGTTGCTTGCTTTTCTTTCTTCCATACTTCTAAGTATTCTTGCAACTAAATCCGTGAAGAATAGACCAGGTTCTTGAGGTAGAAGAAGGTGGCGTTAATTCCAATGTTAATCCTAGTCTTACATGATTAGGGTATGATCCTTCATAGTGAGATCATAGAAACCCTAATTATGGTGATTAATGAATCTTAACCTAATTTGAAGGCATTAATGATAGTAATTTTCATATATGATGATGCTATGAGCTCAATTCACTATGAAGTGAATAGTAAACCCTAATTCTAGGGTAATAACATGTAATGTGAATAGTAAACCCTAATTGAGGGTGATATGATGAAATGAACAATAAACCCTAATTCCAGGTTATGCTTTTAAGCATGAATCTTCATGATTGAAGTATGAGATGAGGAATCATTATTCCTAATTAAAATAGTATGTCTTATGTCGTCTATGTACTCTCAGGTCCTAGGAGTCAGTAGGTCTGAGGTTTTTGGCTTAGTGTCTCGAGATTTTACATCTTGCCTTGTACATATAACAGGGAAATGGATGTATGTAATCACTCGAGATGTAATGTTAAACTATGTTGTAAACAGTTTCTCTTATTTTCTTATAAAAGAGTTTTATGATTTAAAGATCTCTTTCCAAAAAGTTTTAATTTCTAGTGATTTTTCATATTTCCGCTGCTAATCAACTGCTTCCGCTGAGTTTATCTTGTGATTTATAAGTCAGACCCCACAATGATGATGATGATGATGGTGGTAGTGGTGGTGGTGATGATGATGATGATGATGATGATGATGGTGATGGTGGTGGTGGTGACAATGATGGTGGTCAGTTGCACTGAAAACAACTGAAAGTGTAATTTTTGGAGGCAAATGAAATGCTCACAAAAATATTATATGAAATTCTAATTTCGTGGGTGATATATGATGTCAGTTGTTTTGAGAACAGACTGACAGAAAAAAGAAAGCACAATCTGCATTTTTCAAGTAGAAAATCCATGGTGATTGCCGACCTAAAACTGAAGGGAAAAATAACATCGTCGATTGTGTGCAGAAATATAACCGACTTTGTATCCCTATTATGTAGTAGTGCTCATTTATTATAGATCTCTTAATGTTGTGTTGTCATGTGTATTTTCCTATGAAGAAGGGAGGAATGAGTAAGATGCTTTCCTAATCTTTTGAAAATATAAACACACCACGTTTGAAAAATAAATACCACAAGCGTACAATACTCAATTTTTTTTTAAAATTAACAACCATATCCATATCATAAAAAGCAAAGGTGCAATAGACAATACATCATAAAAATTATGATTCAAACAATATAATATGGAAAACATACAATTCATATATCATTGTTCAAAGAATATGAAGAACTAAAATTATATATTACAGAAATATTGAACATACACTAATGCTGACAAACACCTCAAAATGTACTCATTGTTATAATACATTGTACATATATATGTAACCAAATCTATATTTTATAAGAAAGTCCATAGAGGGGTCTGAATGCAATTTTCTTCATTATTTTTTAAATTACAAATCGATCCTTGTGTGTATACCCTACATTTTTCATTATTTTTAATTATATATTCTATACGGGGACTCTTATATACTATATAAGAAAGCCTATGGAGGGTTTGGATGCAATTTTATCTATTATTTTTTGAAATTACAAATCGGTCCATATGTGTACACTATATTTTTTTCTTTATTTTTAAAAATTGTATGTCGTACAAGGAGACTCATTGTTACTATATAAGAAAGCCCATAGAGGGGGCTAAATGTAATGTTCTCTATTTTTTGTGGAATTGAAAACTAGTTCATGTGGACACCATACTTTTATCTTTACTTTTTAAAATTATGTATTGTATAAGGAGACTCTTCTATAGTATATAAGAAAAATCACAGACGGAGTTGAATGTTTTTTTTATTATTTTTTAAAATTACGAACCAATCATGTGTTGGTACACCATACTCTTTATTTTATTTTTTAAAATTATATATTGTGTAAGAAGGCTCAACTATATTATATAAGAAAACTTGTGGAGGGTTCAAATGTAAATCTCTCCATTATTCTAAATCACAAACCAGTACATGTTTGCGTGCACCATCCTTTTGTATTTACTTTTTTAAATTATATAGCATATAAAGAGACTCATCTATGCCATATAAGAAAGCCTTAAAAACTATGTAAGATTAATATATATTGCATATATTTATTGTATCTTTTTATTGAGTTCTTAAAGGTTAAGCTATACAATTTTCATTGTAGTCCCCAAAGGCACCTGTGCATAGGAGGGGTTTATGCCTAGTGACTAATAATACACTACATGCTTTGCTTTGAACTAAACTAGTATCTACAACATAATGACGGTTTTAAAAATACAATCGAATGAGCTGTTTTGCCATTTAAATTTCTAAACATATAATCTATAATTAGAGCATTATGTGACTATGTGATGCACTAAGTTTACACATAAGAAAATGAACAACGTGTCTTGTTATATGTGGCTTAACAACTAATCACATGTTGTAGATGGCCCAACGATCAAGCAGTTTGTCTTTTGGTACTTTGCCAAATTAGTTGTAGTGAATAGCAGAAACTAATAAAAAGGTTGGAAAGATGGAGGGAGGTAAGACCTACGGGGAAAGATAAAGAGATGATTTAGCTCTCGCTAATGGAAATGACGAGTAAATAAGTCCATAGAAGTGGAGCACCAAAGGGTCCGTATCCACATATTATTTATTAATTATTAAACCAAGCCTGCAAGTTACCGCAGATGGTGGCAGAGACGAGTGGCATAGTGGCAGTTGATTTGATGTATTGTTTTATTCGTCAATCAAAACCAGCTGTAGTGTGCGGCTCACATTTCATACTCGCACCCTCGCACAGAAATCGTCTCGCACTAGATCAACACTCTCTATATATATATATATATATATATATAGAGTCAGGCTAGAATACACTCGAGTGTATCCGGAGCGGAATACACTCAAGTAGTTTTTCATGATGCAATATTTTTTTTGAAAATATAATCCATTGATCTTCTTAAACATCTCATGAACAACTCATACACAAAATTTGAGCACATTTGGATATGTATAGCTCATGTTATGAAGACCGCAAAAATTATGCATTTCAAATTAGTTTCGTGCGTCGATTTTGTTGCCCTTGGATGAGTGACTTACACTCATCCAAATGGGATCAAAATTTGTATGTAGCCTAGTTATAGTATGAAGATGAATATCAATGGTTTATATTTTGCAAAAAATAGTCTTGATATTCAAACACACTTGAGTGTATTCATGCGATCTGTACACTCGAGTGTATTCTAGCCTGACTCTATATATATATATATATATATATATATATATATATATATATATATATATATATATATATATATATATATATATATATATATAGGTCATTTTCTGGAGGGGAAAAATCATGCATTTCAAATTAGTTTTGTGTGTCGATTTTGTTATCTTTGGATGAGTGTCTTATACTCATCCAAATGAGCTCAAATTTTGTATGGGTCATATTAATATTGTAAAAATAAAGATCAATGGATTTTATTTTGCAAAAATATAATCTAAATAGGCAAACACCATTGAGGTGTACGATGCGATCTGTACACTCGAGTGTATTCTAGCTTGATATATATATATATATATATATATATATATATATATATATATATATATATATATATATATATATACACACACACACACACACATACATACATAAGAGGGAGAGAGAGAGGTTGGTGTATACTTGAGAGTACAAAGATGTTATACACCTCAGTCGTTATTCATGTGCAATTATTTTAAAAATCTAAACCATACGAATTCCTAGGTTCATGCAAAATATTATGTGGTCTCGTATCAGGGGTCAAATGGTTATCACAAAGGGGAATGATCTTTGGATGGAATAAAATATCTTAACATACCACAAAACAAATTTGAGCTCATTTGGTCACTTATAGGTCATGCATCTAAAGCAGGAAAAAACCAAACATTTCATATTAGTTGTGTGTTGATTTTTTTGTTCTTGGACGAGTGAC
Source organism: Alisma plantago-aquatica (assembly GCA_963693085.1). Lineage (NCBI taxonomy): Eukaryota > Viridiplantae > Streptophyta > Magnoliopsida > Alismatales > Alismataceae > Alisma > Alisma plantago-aquatica. The sequence continues at coordinate 629,692,875 of OY856413.1, forward strand.
TTAAAGTCATCCAAAAGAGCTTAAATTTTGTATGGGGCCTATTACTTTTGTAACAGTGAAGATAAATGGATAGCTTTTTCAAAGATATGGTCTAGATAGGCAAACACCATTGATGTGTACAGTGTAATCTGTACACTCGAGTGTATTCTAGCATGACTCTATATATATACATTTTATGTATAAATTATTTTTTTCTTTCAAAAACTTGATCTAGATGAGGCCTAAGTTACCAAAATTTGTGACTTGTTTGTCGTGTTGTGTTCTCCTGGAGGATTTAGTGATGAACCTATCCGACAAGCATGTATAGCACATGAGGACATCATCGAGGAGCAACATTGGTGTGGCTCGACTTAGGGTTCGCCACACAACAATTTGTGTCTTCAGAAAGAGATTAGAATGAGTAGTTGCTTTGCTTGCATAAAGAACTCCATAAGCATCAACTAGGGAATGAACAATGAGTGGTAAATATGAGGCAAAAGATGACAAGGCTAATCACATGTGCAACTGTTTTGTGACAAAACCTAAGCACCCAAGCATTATTACACACATGAGATATCCCATTATCTCATATCACTTTCCAATAGGACACAAACACAATGTTCACTTTTGTGCACGAAGTGACACTGTCCTATTCAATTTAGCAAACTTCTTTAGGAAAATATTACAATCTTAGTAAAAAAGTAATTAGCAAATTGATACGAAAGACAACTCTCGCAACCCACCTATTTGTGCTGGGTCTGACTCGACGAGGTGTGGCATGTTGTTCATGTGTGTGTGATGTGTTCAATATACCTACAACAAGGAGATAGCAACGATGCCTCCTCAAGATCTTTGAGACAACAATTCACACACTTTCATGTAAAAGGTAGTCTTCCATCTCAGAGTTGGACAATATGGGACAAACTTTTCTCTTAGTAGCACAAATGACAGAAACCACTTTATATCCTACTCATATGTACTAGATGCAATCTACTTTGCTCTTTATACATGCAAGTCTTTTATGAGCAAAAGTTAATAAAGCTAACACATAGGGATAGTGAAATCAGATTGATCCTTGAGTCGAGATGCTATATTTTTAGGGCTTCAACATTCAAGGCAAAGGCTATTTGAAGGCTTTAAAGGTAGGGGTTGAAGGTCTGTACAAACACACCAGAAGGTATTGATAGGTAGAGTGACAATTGTAGTCTTGTTAAGATTATGGTGGGGTGGATGCCCCATCATTGATAGTTTAGAGAAAGGGTGAAAAGGAGTTATGCATTTTCCAAATGTCAGGATGTATACATGGGATTAATAGAGAAAGATTTCTGCCCCCCTCTCCCATGCCCGTGGCAGAGGCCGAACGCCCGGGAGGGTGGTAAATCAAGGCGGCAACTGGGATTCGAACCCGAGTCCCTTCATGAGGAGACACCGTGCTTGACCACTTGAGTCACTCCTTGTCAGCAGGATATATACATGTTCGTGTACATGGATGCTAAGAGGATGAATTGCAAGCTAGTAGAATATGAAATGGCTTGATTGATTGCTAAATTTCCAAGAGCCTTAAAGAGATGACTTGTCTAGATGGACATGATGGACTATCATAATTTATCCAATTTTAGGAGAGTTTCCATTGAAGGGGGCGCATATAGTGGGCCTTTGGTTTGCTAGATTTTTTAGATTTTCAATACTCTTAAAGTTTTCAAAATACAAGATTGTTAGACTCCACAATTTAAGGAACCCCACAAACTAATGTTTTATGTTTGGTTTTCTAGATTTAGTATAACATGTATCATAAATTTTTATCTTTGGTTTGTTGGATCTAATAAAGGATATATATTTGAATTATAATTGACCTTAGGGCTATTTGGATTATAAAATTATAGTTACAACTTTTTGTCGGTCTTAAAATTTAAACACACAATTTTAAGTCCTTAGATCCACAATATAAAATTCCATATTGAAAATTAAATATACAAAAAAAATCAAAGATTGAAAATCCAGTCAAATCTCCTAATGATTTTTTAATGTTGTGACTACATATTGAACTATTTTGGATCATAACGAACTTTGAGAATGAATTATATTTCAGACATGTTTGGATCCGACATTTAAAATTCTAGATAAAAAATTATAAGTTTAAAATCTAAATTTCAAAATAAAATCCAAGTCACTCTATAAAATGTCCAAATCTATTGAATGTTAATTTTATTTATTTTGAATCAAATATATATTATCCTAGACTCTAGACAACATATTACATGTCTAAATCATGAAAAAAATTACCATTAGTGACACATCAACCATCCAAAGCTTAAATAAAATCTATGAAATATTTGGTTACCTAAAGTCAACCAAATAAGAAAATTTAGACACATTCAACTCTAAATCCAAATAAATTGCAAACACAGACACCCAAAAGAAGAGTGGCAAAAAGCAACTATATGTTCACATGTCAAACGTTTTGAACACAAAGCACAACCAAGGCAAATACTCATATAATGTTCCACCCAATGATTGATAAAAGAAGTTCAACTATGTTTGAAATAAAAGCATCATTAATTTCTACATTGAACTCATCAACAAATTTCATAACTCTTTTCTCCATTGAGAAGAACGACATGTCCTTTGACATGATATATAAATGAATCAATTGTTGAAGATACAACATCGAGGCACAAAAGCAAATATTACCAACTCTTAAAAAAATGAATGAATAAGAAGCAAATGTCATAAACCATATCAGAACGAGAATGACCAGTTGTCCTTTGGCTCCAAAATAGTTAATTCAGAGCATAAAGAAAAAGAAAAGGGGGTGTATGATGACACGTATAAACTACAGAACAACAAATTTAGAAATAATGTACATGCTCCTATCATTTAGAAATACTTAGAATCTTAAACAACAGTCATAACATTAAATTGTGTAGCCTTATTCAAGAAAGACTAAACCAAGACGTGAAAGTGAACCAACATGGTCTTATCGATTTTCAGTATAGACACACGATATGTTACATAGAAGAACATGACAAAGACACGTCTTTACTTCAAAAATGAAAACATTTGAGAAAATACACGTCTCTACCATCTCAATATCTTATTCAATTGCGTACTGTGTTAGCTAGCTCGTCCAATTTACCACCGTCTTAAGTTAGTTATTGAGGAACAATACGATGTAAGCATCCTGAACCAAGCACAATAGTGTTGCATTATCCATTGATAAAATCAACGCGTATGAAATTATAATTATGTAATTATGAAAACCAGTGTATAATTCTGTCATCAACTACAGGTTCTATTCCCGATCAAATCCTCAATAATATCTCCTAATACTCAGGTTTTGTAATCAGCGGTGTTACAGAATCTATGCCATCACACACACCTGCGCACGACAAGCCACCATCCACTAGCTCTCCCTCCTCTGTCCCTTAAAACCATAATCTGAGTGGTATCACAGGAAATAGGGAATCATGTGCCTTGCTTGTCCAAAAGGTGCACTAAGTGTAATAGAAGAGGGTCGTGCTTCAGTGAGAGAGTTCGCTATTCAAGGAGAATCCACAACTTGATCAAGTTGCCCGATCAAATTCTCAATAATATCTCCTAATACTCAGATTTTGTAATCAGCGGTGTTACAGAATCTATGCCATCACACACACCTGCGTACAACAAGCCACCATCCACTAGCTCTCCCTCCTCTGTCCCTTAAAACCATAATCTGAGTGGTATCACAGGAAATAGGGAATCATGTGCCTTGCTTGTCCAAGAGGTGGACTATCCAAGTGTACTAGAAGAGGGTCGTGCTTCAGTGAGAGAGTTCGCTACTTCCAAGGAGAATCCACAACTTGATCAAGTTGGTACAAGCTCCTACAACTGTTGGATATAGAAACAAATGTTTAGTCACCGGAACCATGAAGGGGACAACGATAACAAGCTCAAACAAAAGGACTGTTTTAGTTACCCAAGTCAAAATCTGGCAACAAAAGGAGGAGAAAGGCTGAACCTCAGTTATTCCGGCAATCAATTGAGGAACTAGAGTAGGGACTCTTGTTCTAATCTTACGATTGGGTTGTCTTAAGTGATCCGTAAAATTTCTAAACTCGAGTTCCTTATGCAGTCTTTTCCAGTGACTCCCTGAGAGTTACCTACATACATATAAACGAGTTTCATATATACTAACTAACAACACTTTGTATGTAATTAAATTTAATCTTCTTTATAAATGACAAAAATAAAATGTTAATGACTAAGAATGGTGGAGATTTGGATATAATTTATTATACAAACCATAACCGCACATAGTAAAATATTATGAACTATAAATGGACTATGGTAAAATATTATACATCATAGCCGCACCACATTGCTACATTTTTTGGTCGCAACTATATCACTATAATGACAAAAATGAAAATATATGCGCCATGAAACAATAACCACACCATACCACACCATGATATAAAAATGTGATTTAAATACTGAAGTAAAAAAAACAGTTCACTATACCATTACATGAAGAATATATAAAAAATTAATATTATACTTTATACTAAATAATGAACCAACACCGATATTTATAAACACACTAAATTTAAATATCATCATAATACTTCGTAAACATAAAGTGAACTAAAAATGTTGTCATGCACTTTTTAACAATGATATATATTTATTGAAAGCATAATCACACCATATCATAACAATTTTTATTAGAAAAAACGTATGCACTATGACCACTTAGTGAGGTTATCGCTGTTGAAAAATATGTTGTAGTTATTCGTGATATGATTTTTTCTTTACATCTTTGCCATCCTTATTTATTACTATATTACTAATTAAAATCAACATCGTTTCTCTTTACACTTGCAACTAATCAATTACATAGAAAAGAACAATAGGTTCCGACATAGAAGTGAACGGAACGAAATTTCAAAAATAGAAATCGAGTTTTCATTCCATATGACTTATGACTTACACCAAACCAATCAGAATCTAAGAAAAAGAACAAAATGGAAAGAAGAGGGGGGGGGAGAGATGGATTATCACCTAATATTTTTAAAACCATATGGTGGTATGACTGGTGTTGACTCAGACCGGAATGAGCCAGATTCAATCAGAGCGGTTGAACCAGTTGGCCCGAAGCTTACATCAGCATGCATCAAAACTTTTTTGAATTGATAAAATTAGGCTGGTCACCATAATATAAAGCAGTTAGAACTGGATAGAGTACACACACACACACACACACACACACACACACACACACACACACACACACACACACACACACACACATATATATATATATATATATATATATATATATATATATATATATATATATATATATATATATATACCGACCATTAAAATAACACATGTGGAGTATGTTGATAAAATCTGACCATATGGATTAACTAAACACTATATATATTAGATGTGTTTAAAAAATCATAACCACATCTCATATAGCAATATATCGTTCAATGGTTTTTGTAGTTTCTGCAACTTACCGTTGATTAGAAAATACACATTTTCTTTTGTTAGATGATCTATGAATATTAGATTGTGGTGATTTTTTGTAAACATCTTATCTAAGGGGTATACTTTGCATCCATAAGGTTGATTTATCCAGTAGAATCTTACAATCATCACAAATGAAGGTGGGTACATACATGCTACATGTACTCGGGTACACAATTCTTTTAGCCTATATATATATGTGTGTGTGTGTGTGTGTATGTGTGTGTGTGTATATATGTATATATATGTATGTAGGTGTATATACACATATATAGATGTATATATATATGTATGTATGTATGTATGTATGTATGTATATACGTATAGGATGTTCATTTAATACACACACATGTATTGTAATACTACCTCCTTTGAAAAATGCGGTGGGAGTTCTGTAAATATAGAAAAACATGTGGCCCGACACCCGCTTCCTTTGATGCCACCATTGTCCTACACATGTTGAGGTTGACCTTCATCCCTGATTCCCCACATTCGACTTCAAGGACCTTCTAACCTCAAAACTCTATGTCGACATTGTATCAACACTCACGGCCGCCGAACCTCTCTAGCCTGAATATCTCTGAGATCACGGGATCCACATTCTCTACAGTCAGAACCATGATCCACCAGCTAAGGAACACCTCCTGCTCTTCCTCGTCGTGCCAGATGCACGTGGTGCTCACCTTCCAGTACCCATTTCTTCCTCACAGTCTCAATCTACAATTGCTCACAGATTGTATATTCTACAACCGGAAGCAACATGCAATCTCTGTATTTGTACTGTAGTTAATGTTTTTATCCATAATATCACTTATTCTATATGAAATGATTACTTGTCCTAGGCATAAATTTTGACAATGTAATATTTGAATTGCCATATTTTGAGTTTCTACTCTTCCTTTATCTAGGATAATTCAATTGTAAAGCTTCAATAGAACTTGATGCATAATTAGGTCTCTAAATCAAATAATTAGTTTTAATAGTTACATTTCATTCATTGCAGTTACTTTATGTAACACATAGTCACCTTTGTTGACCCACAATTATTTTTTTTGTTAAACAGTTACTTTGATGTTCACTGTTAAATTTAAAGTTCAGATAGTTACTTTTTAGTTGCTATAATTACTTGTCCTTGTTATAACTTTTTTTAGATCTGCATTGATGTCTGTTTCTCAATTCTTAGTATCAAATCATATAACAAATAACTTTGCACCTTTCTCCATCGTGGGTTGCTTTTTTCTTCTCCTTGAAGTGATGATGATGATGCTGGGTACTTATTTGGGTGTGTGTTTGGAACTATGACTGTTTCAGTGTGTGTTCCTCGGGTGGGGGTGAGCAGAAGAAACAAGCACATGACATCCGTGCACTATATATGCCATGCGTATATAGGGATTGAAATCAAAATTAACTCGATTTTGCTTCTCTATCCAACCATCAACGAAAGTAGAAGATATGCATATCAATTAAGTATAGTGGTTGGTCCCGTCCCTACTTCGATGAGGAGTACAACTCAACAATACCGCTAAACTAAGTAATCTCCGGCTCCTCCACCTTCCCTCATTTTTCTTACCAAGTAGTTGATACACATGGAGCACACTTCATCGAAATACGTCTAGATATGACTAGTAACTGTAATTAAGTTATTGAAATTAACTATTTTAATACCTATACATAGTAACTGAATTCACTATTTTTCTGTTAGTTGAAATGAATGTTTATTAAAATGTAGTCGAATGAGTATGTACCTAAAATGGGTGTCTTTTCTAACTATTTTATTCCAATAAAATTCACTATTTTATATTATTTGAAATATATTTCTGGATATCTATTTATCAAATGTTTATGTACTGTTTTTATGCAGGTTTTGCTAGTGACGCTATTTCTGTTATGGATCCTAGTTTTGATACTGATGCTAGAAACGCTATGATTGATTGTGATGATTGTAATTTACATTCTTCTTCATCTGTTGACACTGCTATTATGTCCTCAACGAATGTCTCTAAAATTGGACTTGAATTTGGAAGTTTAGATGATGGCATATCCTTTTATTGTAGATATGATGGTATGGTTGAGTTTAATGTTAGGAAAGATGAAAATCATTATCCATGAGGTACTAAGATTTTGCTTGCTAAAGATTTTGTTTGTGATGAACAAGGTCATCTTAGTCATTCTAAGAGATCTAAAGGTCTTTTGAGCCCTGTTTGTGACGGAGTTGGTGATCTACATGAGAAGTTTTCCAAGAAGCATAAGCATTATGTGAAAAGGCGTGGGTGCAAAGCCATGATAGATTTACACGAGCCTAATCTAGATGGGTTATTACTACATTTGTTGATGAACACAATCATGATCTTGTTGAAACGTTCACTTGCACTACTTGAAGTGCAATTCATCTCTTGACCAAACTAAAAAAGACATGCTTTCTTCTACGAGTCAAATAAAAATACCTATATCGAAATAATTTGCATTAATAGCATCCGAGTCTGGTGTGTTGGGAAATAAGGGCACAAAGTATAGCAAAGGAAACAAAAATTTTATCTATCCATATTTCCATAACAGTAAGATCACGTCAACTACTATGAAATAGGAAGGATGGTTTCACGAGTTATACTTGATCATGGAGCAAGTCCAACGACAACAACTCGATGCAATTGCAACTACCTTCTAGTTGCTCTTGGGCGGTGGCAATGTAGCTCCTAGTCTTCACCACGAGCAACGAACAAGACAACTTATGCAACGACTCATGTTGTCTTGCCATGAAGTACAAGTTGACTTTGCTCTCCTAGCAGCAGCCAAAGGACTCCTGTCTCTAGAGTAGTCCACATGGACCAACTTGAATGCATGTCGTTCAATGAAAACAAACATGAAGGAGTTGTCCCTTCCGCTGGCATACTAGTCACCAACTTGCTCTCCCACAATAATGGTCTTCAATTGTTCCCTCTTATAGCTATCCCTCATAGTCGGGTAAGACTTGTTTGGACTCTCTTAGTCACCACAACCAGAGAGGACAACAATTGTCATAACAACTGATTATCAATTGTCTGTGTTATTGTTGTGCTTTGGGAAGCCCCCCCCCAATACCCTCTATTTATAGGTGTGGTTAGGGCTAGGGTTCCCAGTCAGTTCGGGATCCGTGTGGGAGTGGAAGGACCAGAAGATTTTGATTTTTTGCAACTTGCGAGACACAAAACGGTCATATGGAAGTCCAGACGGTCATATGGAATTGCAAGACTGTAACGACCCTGCCTCCCGGTAACCCCCAATTAAGGGAGACCAAGAAGTCATAGCCATTATCTCAATTAATAGGATCAAATGTTCGACAAATAATCAATAACAATTATCAAATTTTACCAACTAAACTGAAAACTGGTATAAAATAAAATTTTGCATACGTTTTCTAAAAATAGAGATATCTACTTCTATCCGCATCAGGAGTCCATTCTAACTGATCCTCCTTTGTAATTTAATTTGTATTTAATTCCACATGTGCCACTTTACTGTTTGTCCTTTTCAATCTTGTACCTAAAACGCCGATAAACAAAACGTCAGTCAGCATATTGGAATATGCTGGTATGTGGGGTCAACTGAAATTTCACAAATATGGCTAACAATTTAATTATCTCAATCAGGGTAATTAGCAAACCAATTTTCATTTTCAATGTGTCATTCTCCACCGCTTTTGCCCTAACCCTGGAATACCCCTCTAGGGTTTCTCTTTTGCCATTGACTTAAGGCCACCTTCTCAATCCCCAGCTTGGTACCTGGGGGTCACCTCTCATGGTGCCCCATAGTCATGCAACATAGACCACCTTCTCATTCCCGAGCTTGGGAATGGGGGTCACCTCTCATGGTGCCCCATTGGTCTACCCTCTTGGGCCTGACCTTTATGGCATCTTCCATCAGGGTGGCATGTAGGTGCGAGAATACACATGTATTTATAATTGTGATAACCATAGTGACTTTATAATTGCAATATGAACATCCAAACTGTTTAGTTTCAATCAATGCGATTAACCATCCGAGAAACCTTCGGGAAAACTAATGCGATTAATCATAATTAACCACATACCCGTTAGGCTGAATTGAGATAGAATAATCCAATCAATCAAGACATATAATCAAGCAAGTACAAGAGTCCTAAAATTACATCCAATTCCTTTTATCAAAAACTATTCAAACCATGTTGCTACTTAAGGTTTCTATTCCTTTTTAGGATTTCTACCTCTTTTAGGGTTTACTTTGCAATTAGGGGTTTTACTTCATTTTACTCTTTTAAACCCTAATTTCTCATCTATCCTTCATGAAAGTTATTAAGGTTACCTTTTAACAACATATAACCTTAATTTTAGAAACAACACAATTAATCATCCATTAAGCCTCTTTTACATTAAAGCTACCATTTTTATCCCTTTTATTCCATGACAAGATCATTATGCTCATTTATCATCAATTCATAGTTCATTATGGTCTAATTCACATATGAATTCTAATTGTCATTAATTCTACCTTTATTCATTAGAAAACCCTAATTTCTACATTAAAGGTATTTATCCACAATTAGAAACCTTTATACTCAAAATAGCTTAGAATAATCAAATCTTAACTTTACTTACGATTTTGAATAATTAAAGCCATTAAGAGTCGCATTTACCAACATTAGGGTTTCAAGGCCCATTAAAGTATATTCATGCACATGAAACTCTAATTAAACCAATTATGTGCAAAGTTCATCCTTTTTGTTCCTAATGTTCCTTTTTATCATTAACAGGTTAATACCAACTTTAATCATCCATTAAACCCTACTAAATATATTAATCATCTCAAAATAGGGTTTCTTAATCTTTAATTCATCAAAGTTGATAACTTACACTACTTTTCGAATTGCAAGAGGAATTAGCTTCTATAAGCATTTTTTATTGGATCCTCTCATTTTTCTGAGAAATTTTCAAATTTTATATGTACTAATCCGAGCTACGAATAATTAACTATGAATTTTACAAAATCCACTTACTTTGGCCAATAGGGATGCGCCACATAGCCTTTGTCCATGTAACGTGGCCCGTTTGAGATTAGAATTAAATGACACTTCTGCCCTCCACTTAAGTGGCCCATCCTTGTTCAGCCCGTTCTTCCTCCTTTGGACCCCAAAGGTCACCATCGTAGGTTTCCTTTGCTCCTCCACTTCCTTCCGAGCTTGGAGCTCCACCCAACATGCGGCCAACTCGGCTAGGTCGGGCTGGGTAGCCCTAAAATCTGCGACTGTTGTTGCAGCCATGCGGCTGCTATAGCGCTCGAGTTAGGTCAGGGATGTGATGGCAAGGCTGCCTTCCGGTGTCATGGGACGTCATGCTTCCCTCGAACTCCTTCTTTGCAGCCTCATGGCTCCGCAATCACGTAGCTTCTCCTAGGTTAGGGTTTGTATGCCAAGAACAAGAAGAAGAAGAGGAAGAAAGGAGTGTATGTGGGATCTCTCTCTCCTGGACTCGGCCCAGGGCTCTCTTTCCTTTTATAGAGGGGGTAACGAAGCCTTATGATGGCTATTCGTGAGTTGCCAAGTCCCTTTCCTACTAGGAAGCTATATTCCTTCATGAAAAAGCAACCTTTTCTCTCTAAAAAAAATTCCTTGATATCCGTTATTATTTAGATATTAAGATTTCGAAAATAACTTCTTTTATTCTCTTAGTACTTGCCCTTTATTCTAATGGCACCAAATTCTATTTTCATTAAATAGAAAATACTTCCTTTTAAACAATACTATAGAAATCATTCATTATGCATCATATTATTCTCTTATTTTCTATTTTTGGTATTTTCTCTTTCTTTTTCTCCATTGGGGCTCCTTGGATCCCAAGAAACTCAAATATTTTGAAATTCCTTTTTAATGATATTTATTATCCTTCTAGATGCATCAATATTCATTATTTCACATTATCTTGTTTATTTTTTATTAAAATATATCTTTTTGAGGATTCCTCTTTTTCTTTCTTTTTATTTTCCTCATTGGCATTTCCTTTTGACATTAGGAATCCTTTGGATACGAAAATCCACCAAGGATAACTCCATTATGCCTCTTTTCACTTATTTCCCACATTTTATCATTGTTTTCAATTTCTCTCTTAATAAAGAAATATTTAATTGATCTTTTCTTTTCTTATTGCTTTCTTTTTGCAACTTTGGACTCCTTGGGACCCAAGGAACCCAAGAGGCACGAAATCCACCTTTGGATTATATATATCTGTCTTCTAGAGGTTTCTACATTTTTCTTTTCTTCGTTTCTTATTAATAAAGGAGTTTCTTTTGTCTTTTCCTTATTATTGGGCCCAATAGCCAATAAATCCCACAAATAAATCAACAAGGCTAGTTTAAACGAAATTCATGCATTCAATCAAAAGACATCATTATTTGTTCATTTATCTTTATTATGAGAAATTATATTTCTCACCAAATGAACCCAAAAATTGGGGTTGTAACATCCTTCCCCTCTTATAATAATTTTGTCCTCAAAATTCCATCAAGCAAACAAACAATTCAGGATAAGCCTTTCTTATGTCCATCAGGGCTCCCATGTGGCTCACCCTTTCCATGGTGCTTCCCAAGAACCTTCATCATCTTGTAGTCTTCCATCTGAGTTCTTTCTTACCTTGGTATATTGTACCCTCATAGGTGACTCAGGACATTTCAGCCTCTCAAAAGCTGAATAGGTTCAGGGTTGAACACATGGCTTGGGTACCTCACATAGTGCTCTAGATCAGACTCATGGAACACATTACACATCATGTTATCCTGAGGGGAAAGGTCGAACATAACCTTCTCCACCAATCCATCTCAAAGGGACTCATATATCGAGAACTCAACTTTCTCAACTGTATCTTAGAGGGGTCAGATTTTCACATCACATACTCCCCTATAGTGAACTACATGTCAGTCTGCTTTGCATTAGCTCACAACTTATGTCGCCTCTAGGCTCTCTCTCAGCCATTACATGATCAAAGCGACTTCATCTGCACACACTATGGTTCTTTTCTGACCTTCATGAGGCCTCCTTCACCAACATCATCTTAATGAAGTGGTGACCGACACAACCTCCTTATAGAACTTCTTGCATCCCGATAAAGGCTATGGTGGTTAACATCACATCTTAAGAACTATCTCTATGTATCACCCTGAATGAGCACACATGCTCTCATCAAACCCTCTAGTCTGGATCATACTGACCATTAGTATGGGGTGACAAACTGTACTGACATTAAGTTCTTCATGTATCTACTTCCACCTTATGGAAGTGAATCTTTAGATTAAACTCAAGAACTCGCATCATGGTGTAGTTGAACCAACTCTCTCTCATATGTAGTTCAACCGGATCTGTCTCTTGACAGAACTCTTTCTTTCTCTTGTCATCTAGGTAAGGCGATCTACCATAACCCACATTGTATCTTGACCTTCCTTGGTTAAGGGGAGACTTACCACAACATCCATAGTGGTGAACTCCCATTCCCTCTCAGGGAATCTTTATCCTCTATGCCAAAGCACTGGGTTACTGGTGTTCGTCCTTCACCCCCGGCTTGTATGGCCACATGCCACATGCAACTTCATATCAAGCATCCAAAGTTCTACTATCACTTACTATCTTTGTAGTATCATGGTGTATGGTGATCTTAAAACCATTATCTCCTGTATGTCATGATTCCTCAAGTTCAATTCCTCAGAATCCCTAAACCACTCTCATCAGGGTTTTATTACCTTCCTATCCAAAGAAGTGTATCTGAGGTTCTACCACCATCCTTCCATTGCATCAAAGACTAGTCTGGCTAACCAAACAACCATTAACTTGATCAATAGGTATCGTTGCATCTGAGGGTTAGCCAAACCTATCTTCTAGTCTCTAGCCAAACTAGGCAGCTATATCTCCACCAGAGCATCCATTACCACTTCACATCCTTAGGTATTAGGAAATTTGGAAGACATACACTTCCATGTATTCCACTTATCATCTTGTCTCAAACTCTGAGTCTATCTTCATCAGAACACTCTGAGCTCATCCTCTTGGTTATCAAACTCAACCTTGTATCACTTGCAAATTCCACATAGCTCATAATAAAACATTCTCACAAGATGATTACCTTAATACCCTTATCATTTGTACCTATCCATGTATCATTCACTCCACAAGGGCACGTTATCATCTCTGTCCTCATTACTCATGGCAACGCTCCAACTACATCATCTTTACCCTTGGTGTATGGCATGCGTACTGTCCTATCTCTCACTCCCATAACAAGAGGAAATGAGCATTTGGCGGCCATCCAAATACAGAGTTCTTCCTGTTCCAAGAGTAGAGATGGTACATCCCACCTTGCCAGTACACCTTCAAATCTAAGTTGAAACATGCAACTTATGTCTCTAAATCACAAACATCATGATATCAAAGTTACTTCCATATAAACTGGTCTCAAACCTACTTGGGTCACCACACAATCCTTGGTCATCTTCTCTAGGTCTGTAGGGTGCCAGAACTTTTGGGGTCATCCCTCTTCCCTTATGCATCCAGAGAGTGCCATAATCATCCGCCCTTTGGGTCCCATGAGTTCATGAAGGTGATCAATCTCCTAACCCATGGCCCTCAGACAATGATAGTTGTTACCTCCTGACCTTATGGTCATGTGCAACTAGGGAATTAGGCAACTCCTACTTCCATCAGTCTTATCCCTACCTGACCCTAAGATAGACTTAGGATTCCATTATAGTACATGTCCAACTTAGAACCTTACCCAAGTCTCCATCATCTCTCTCTGCATTCCGGGGCTAACTTTCATCCTTTCATACAAGTCATGGTGACCTGTCTACCTTGCCTAGGTCCCATACTGGTTACCTCCATGGTAACACACCCTCATGCACTTAGAGATGGTTATATATGAGTCTACAGGTTCATTCTCTTACCATGTACTCTTCACTTAGCTTCTCAAGATCCTCTGAAACCTCTTTAGGTTACCTCAAAACCAACAAAGCTGGTATACACCCTACAAAAGGGTCCCTCTCCCAGGATGGGAGGAAATTATACCTTGATAAAAAAGGTCACAAACGTCCTTAGGGTTCATATTCACATGAGCATGCTTAATCCAACAACCACTAAGGCACAAGCAGGCCACCTACTAAACCATGCTAGGTCATACTTGTTCTCATCATCAACATTGGGTCAACATCATACCTTCCCATGTCATCAACTTAGTTGTGGGGGGTTCATCAAACCTGCCTTAAACTTAAGGGGTTTCTCTTTCCTTTAAACATGAGAAGTACCATGCTCAAATCTATTAAAACTAAAACCTCATCATGAGCATCAGGTACACCACTTCCCCTCTTAGGCCTAGGAACCCTAGGTTCACCTTTGGGTATCCAACTGCATTCTCAATCTCTTAACCACAAATCTAGCATGTCCAATGTATATCATGTACTCCCATGATCCTTTTATTTGAGCCACACCTTAGAGTTGAGTCTTCCTCAAGAGCAACCAACAAGGTACAAGACCTCACATCTTGCTACTTAAACCTCCTCAGGGTCTAAGGCACTCTTTGTTTCATCTCAGCAGGTAAACTACTATACCATAGGCACATAGGTTCCAGAAGCATCATCCTCTCTTTAGGGTTTGTTTCCTCTAAGGCCACCAAGATATCCTCAGCCTCCAGGGATCAAGCATGAGGCAACCACTATCATCCACTTAGGTCGCATCATCCTCAACTCCCACTGTTCCTCATGTCTCGGAATCTAAGCTCCTTACATGGGTCCTGCTCCCTCTCTCTAGAGCTAACTCCACAAACAACCTCACTACCAGAGGTCCTCTCTCCATGAAGATGGATCAAGCTCACAAGCATACCTCTACGTGAGTGAAGCCTAGGTTCAACTTATGTTCGCTCAGGATTATCTTTATGCTTATCTCATAAGCTACCCATCATACTCTCCTGGCCAGGGTTTCCACCTACTGCTTGCACTACTGACGTATCCTGGATGCCTACTATGCCATGCTCATATAAGCTCATGGGGTTTCTATAGGTCCTTCTCTGACCTCATCAATGAAGGAGCTATCCTTCATTCTAACATGCACGACCCTTCCCAGGGTTGGGTCGCCAAAGGTACTCCGTCATCCATCCTCTCATGGCTCATATGTCATACAAGGTATGTCTATCCAAACACCTAGTCTACCATGACATCCGACTCATCATGTCATCTCTCTCTTTAACCTTCACTTAGGGTTAGGGTTAACATCATCCTCAGAGGATGTGTCAGGTCTCTACCTATAATGGAGGTCTCTTCCTCTAAGACTAACTCCCTCTCTACGCATCCTCCAGACAAGAAGGTCTAGCCTCAGGTTTCTCCTGAGGGCAATGACAACTCATGTCATACGACCTAAGCATGTATCTATTCTTTAGTTTGCGCTTAATCTATTAAGCTTATGTCCATGACATCTTATTTACATGCCTTTTATTAATTTGGTGGAGGATTCCTTAAACCTTATCAACCTTACCCATACCTCAAGAGGGTGAGGAAAAGAGAGAAAACCCTAATCCTTAAGGTCCTTAACAGCATTTGAGTTGAGAAGGGATGAACAAGATGCGAGAGTCCTAAAGGTATCTTATTTTGAGTCAAATCCTGAGACTTTGGCCAGGCAGTCACACTAATCCGGGAGTCCTCGTATTCCGACTAGCGGTGCGGAGGAAAATCTTGCCAGCCCCTGGACGTGATCCTTTTCTAGACACCTCTGTCTTTCAGAAATTCCTCTAATAACTCCCTTGGGTTCTACAACGTTTATAAAATTTAATAATTATTAAAGATTAAATGAGGAACCTATGCTCTGATACCAATTGTAATGACCCCGCCTCCCGGTAACCCCCAATTAAGGGAGACCAATAAGTCAGAGCCATTATCTCAATTAACAGGATCAAAGGTTCGACAAATAATCAATAACAATTATCAAAATTTACCAACTAAACTAAAAACTGGTATAAAATAAAATTTTGCATACCTTCTCCAAAAATAGGGATATCTACCTCTATCCACATCAGGAGTCCATTCTAACTGATCCTCCTTTGTAATTTAATTCGTATTTAATTCCACATGTGCCACTTTACTGTTTGTCCTTTTCAATCTTGTACCTAAAACATCGACAAACAAAATGTCGGTCAGCATATCAGAATATGCTGGTATGTGGGGACAACTGAAATTTCACAAATATGGCTAACAATTTAATTATCTCAATCAGGGTAATTAGCAAACCAAATTTCATTTTCAATGTGTCATTCTCCACCACTTTTGTCCTAACCCTGGAATACCCCTCTAAGGTTTCTCTTTTTCCATTGACTTAAGGCTACCTTCTCAATCCTGAGCTTGGTGCCTGGGGGTCACCTCTCATGGTGCCCCATAGTCATGCAACATAGACCACCTTCTCATTCCCGATCTTGGTGTCTGGGGGTCACCTCTCATGGTGCCCCATTGGTCTACCCTCTTGGGCCTGACCTTTATGGCATCTTCCATCAGGGTGGCATGTAGGTGTGAGAATACACATGTATTTATAATTGTGATAACCATAGTGACTTTATAATTGCAGTATGAACATCCAAACTGTTTAGTTTCAATCAATGTGATTAACCATCCGGGAAACCTTCGGGAAAACTAATGCAATTAATCATAATTAACCACATACCTGTTAGGCTGAATTGAGATAGAATAATCCAATCAATCAAGACATCCAATAAAGAAAGTACAAGAGTCCTAAAATTACATCCAATTCCTTTTATCAAAAACTATTCAAACCATCTTGCTACTTAAGGTTTCTATTCCTTTTTAGGATTTCTACCTCTTTTAGGGTTTACTTTGCAATTAGGGTTTTTACTTCATTTTACTCTTTTAAACCCTAATTTCTCATCTATCCTTCATGAAAGTTATTAAGGTTACCTTTTAACAACATATAATCTTAATTTCAGAAACAACACAATTAATCATCCATTAAGCCTCTTTTACATTAAAGCTACAATTTTTATCCCTTTTATTCCATGACAAGATCATTATGCTCATTTATCATCAATTCATAGTTCATTATGGTCTAATTCACATATGAATTCTAATTGTCATTAATTCTACCTTTATTCATTAGAAAATCCTAATTCTACATTAAAGGTATTTATCCACAATTAGAAACCTTTATACTCAAAATATCTTAGAATCATCAAATCTTAACTTTATTCACGATTTGAATAATTAAAGCCATTAAGAGTCACATTTACCAACATTAGGGTTTTAAGGCCCATTAAAGTATATTCATGCACATGAAACTCTAATTAAATCAATTATGTGCAATGTTCATCCTTTTTGTTCCTAATATTCCTTTTTATCATTAACAGGTTAATACCAACTTTAATCATCCATTAAACCCTACTAAATATATTAATCATCCTAAAATAGGGTTTCTTAATCTTTAATTCATCAAAGTTGATAACTTACACTACTTTTCGAATTGTAATAGGAATTAGCTTCTATATGCATTTTTATTGGACTCCTCTCATTTTTCTGAGAAATTTTCATATTTTATACGTACTAATCCGAGCTACGAATAATTAACTACGAATTTTACAAAATCCACTTACTTTGGCCAATAGGGAGGCGCCACGTAGCCTTTGTCCATGCAACGCGGCCCGTTTGAGATTAGAATTAAATGACACTTCTGCCCTCCACTTAAGTGGACCGTCCTTTATTACACCAAGGGTAGAACAGTCCAATGGCCCTCCGGGCTTCTTCAACCTTGCGATCGATGGTTGCTTCCGCCGCAGTAGCCCTAGCCGTGGCTTGTTCAGCCCGTTCTTCCTCCTTTGGACCCTGAAGGTCACCAGCGTAGGTTCCCTTTGCTTCGCCACTTCCTTCCGAGCTTGGAGCTCCACCCAACACGTGGCCAACTCGGCTAGGTCGGGCTGGGTAGCCCTACAACCTGCGACTGCTGTTGCAGCCGTGCGACTGCTATAGCGCTCGGGTTAGGTCAGGGATGTGATGGCAAGGCTGCCTTCCAATGTCATGGGACGTCATGCTTCCCTCGAACTCCTTCTTTGTAGCCTCATGGCTCTGCGATCACGTAGCTTCTCATGGGTTAGGGTTTGTATGCCAAGAACAAGAATAAGAAGAGGAATAAAGGAGTGTACGTGGGATCTCTCTCTCCTGGACTCGGCCCAAGGCTCTCTCTCCTTTTATAGAGGGGGTAACGAAGCCTTATGATGGCTATCCATGAGTTGCCAAGTTCCTTTCCTACTAGGAAGCTATATTCCTTCATGAAAAAGCAACCTTTTCTCTCTAAACAAAATTCCTCGATATCTGTTATTCTTTAGATATTAAGATTTTGAAAATAACTTCTTTTATTCTCTTAGTACTTGCCCTTTATTCTAATGGCACGAAATTCTATTTTCATTAAATAAAAAATACTTCCTTTTAAACAATACTATAGAAATCATTCATTATGCATCATATTATTCTCTTATTTTCTATTTTTGGTATTTTCTCTTTCTTTTTCTCCATTGGGGCTCCTTGGACCCCAAGAAACTCAAATATTTTGAAATTCCTTTTTAAGGATATTTATTATCCTTCTAGATGCATCAATATTCATTATTTCACATTATCTTGTTTATTTTTTATTAAAATATCTCTTTTGAGGATTCCTCTTTTTCTTTCTTTTTATTTCCTCATTGGCATTTCCTTTTGACATTAGGAATCCTTTGAATACAAAAATCCACCAAGGATAACTCCAGTATACCTCTTTTCACTTATTTCCCACATTTTATCATTGTTTTCAATTTCTCTCTTAATAAAGAAATATTTAATTGATCTTTTCTTTTCTTATTACTTTCTTTTTGCAACTTTGGACTCCTTGGGACCCAAGGAATCCAAGAGGCATGAAATCCACCTTTGGATTATATCTATCTATCTTCTAGAGGTTTCTATATTTTTCTTTTCTCCGTTTCTTATTAATAAAGGAGTTTCTTTTGTCTTTTCCTTGTTATTGGGCCCAATAGCCAATAAAGCCCACAAATAAATCAACAAGGCTATTTTAAATGAAATTCATGCATTCAATCAAAAGACATCATTATTTGTTCATTTATCTTTATTATGAGAAATTACATTTCTCACTAAATGAACCCAAAAATTGGGGTTGTAACAAAGACGCTCATCTCGCACTTCCAAACGGCCATTTAGCAGTTTCCCAATCACATACAAAATTGGCAATTCGTTTCCCATTAATGTTGAATAATAATTCCTTGCACCACAAGTATTGTGCAATCGAAACAATATGGGAAAGTATCTAGAACCTTCCTCCAGCCTTATTGAGCGATCTCACACATGTGAGACGGTCGTCTTGCTCACCCAGATGGTCATATAGTGAGCTAAACTGAACCAGTTGGTTCATTGAAATAAACCAGTCAGTTCACACCTCATTTTGGGTATTAGCCAATTTGATTTTGGATCATCCTGACGATCCAAATGACAATCTCAACATTTGAGACGATTGTTTGGTACACCAACTGGTCGTCTCACCCTGTGAGACAATCTACTAGGGTGTAGTCAGCTGATCTATTGTGTGAATTGAATACCTAAACACTTTAGTAATCAATCCATTCATCATTCAAGATTAAAGTCCTCTTCTAGATAAGTTCCTTTGTGTGTGACCCTATAGGTCCCATATCACGTTGGCAATGAATGTACATAACTATCTTATGACATCACAAACAAAGAGTGGGTCCTAGTCGCACATCAGTGCTACCCAATTGAATTGAAAGTTGGAGAACAACTTCAACCTACAATTTATGTAGGGTGTTGTAGTGATTATATAATTCCTTTATCTTTGATATCCGGAATGAACTTGAGGCATGGACTCGTCATCCTCTCAACGCTCATATCATGTTTCTTGAACCAAGAGCAGACTATCTGATATAATGTGACCTCAATATCATATATTGATTCACATGTGCATGCACATGTGTTTCTCAGTCTCGCTTATCAAGTGTCCAGGATATCATACTCCAGTAGGAGGGACAAATCCGATCTCTATCACTCATAGTTTATCCTCATGTGTCAAAGACACCCAATCATCACTGTTATAACAACCCATGTTTCAAGACTGCATTTGATGATGTCAAAGCATACCCAACAACATGTGATGAGTGCAGTGATTTTAGGTCTAAGAATCACAATTACCAAATTTACTATGAGAGATGACTATGATTACCATATGATGGTTTCCAAGTGTCATCTCAAGGTGGGTCTGTTTGATACACTGTCCCCTAACATGTATTTGTGTGCTTGGTTTGATATTGCCATATCATGACTAATGATATTTAGTCATCAACTAACCCACACTCTAGTCTTATGTGTTACCGGTGTCTATCTACCTTCCATAGTAACAACCAACTAGGGACATAACAAGAATGTACACACTCTTATCATTCATATGATCTCATTCTCCAAGTCACGTACTTGAAGACATACAACATTGATTATTGTCATTCTTTAGACACTCATAATGTTTGCTCATTATCTCATAACCGAATGAAACATAATGAATTGGAAGCTTGCCTTTATGATTATTAATCAAATCCTTTATGGTATATGCCATGTCAATCCTAACATAATTGGCTCTATGGGCATACCTTACCAACAAACTCCCACTTGCACTTAGAGCCAATCACCAATGAATCATATTCTTTGTGATCTAAATATGTCCACCATGTTTCTGCTGTGCAAGTGCTAATCTAGCATGTTAGCAACATTTTTCTATAGTCGGTATATTGCATGTTTCCTTATCTCTTCGCTTTGAGATGAAACCACTGTAATATGGTATCTAATATTCCTTGCCTAACAATTAGCTCCATTGTTGTCATAGTATCACTACTGAGTCATCAATGGTCGGAACATCTATAATTTCATCATATGAACTTCTAGATTTATATAGAATTACTGTGTGTTCATAACACTAGTATGCTCGACTTCTATTATAGAATATAATTAATGGCTTATTAGTTCAAAACCCTTCCAACTAACAACATTTCTCCTTTTGAAATCAAACATATTTTAATTTACGATCACTTTTTTCACTATGGAAGCTTGCATCGATGTAACCCTTTACATCCAACTCTTCCTATATTTCTATATTTAATTACTAGTAATCTATCCTTAAGCACTTTCTAGTACTAGTGTATGTCTTTAATGACATTCCAATAACCCTTATTGGAATTTAATATCACCTTATCATGTCCAATACATAAAAGATTATATGGGATAAGTACATTTATAGAATTCATGATAGATCCATTGCTACAACGTATGGCATCTTAATCATGTCATTTCCATTCTCCATAAGAATTGAAACATATGGTTCATGAGAGACTAATCTGGATTCTCTATCATTGAATCCTTCTGTGTTGAACTCTTTCAACACTTTCATATGATATGTGCTCAAACTTACATTGTGAAACATTCAAGAACTATCTCATAGATCTTGATCCTTATCTCATAATATGTTTCACATTGTCCTTCATGGTTGAAGGTGTTTTCCTTGCCATATTTCAATAATCATAATATTGAGATGTTATTCATCATCATATGTCGAATATCCATATATGCTCCCACTAAATCTTTTGTAATCACATATTTCATCTTGTATCTTGATTCAAGTCAAACCCTTTGACTGTCTTGTCAAGTCAAAAGACCCCATCTCTGAGATGCTTGTTTCAATCCCAGATTGAACTGTGTAGTTTATAGACTTTATTTTCATTCTTGAAGTTGTAGAAATCTTTTAGGTTGTGTCATGTACACATCCTGTGATGTATTCCTTTTAAGGAATCCAATTTTTATCTTCATATGCTAAATGTCTTAGTCTATTTTAACTATAACAACAAGATTGACATTTGGTAAAGGAATTTCTATCGTGTTCAACAACTTGAACTGATTTGAAAAACTTTCCAACCAATTTGTAATTTAATTTATCCATGTAGGTCTTTCCCATAAGACCCTATCTTCACCTTTTGGGGTTTTACCCCTCAGGTAGTTCTATCAAGGTCATACCTTATTAGTTTTCATGGTACTCCATAATTACTCAGATTATGGTACTTAACAACTTCTAGTTGATTTGTTGGCTCATCCTGTTATGACCAACCTATCTGAGTCATTGGATTCTCAATCCTCAATCTCAGGTGTGATCTACTAGAACTATCATATTCTATTTTACATGATGAACTTGATAAACCACAACAATTTGTGATCCACTTAGTTCTTATTGTACCTCTTTTGTTGGTCTCAAACATTTCGAGTTCTACTATTACTCCCACCGATTCTTTTAGAACTTAGTTATCATGGTAACATAACACTTTTGTTATTGGATTGGGATTAATAGTAATATTCAACAATTATAGTTTGTGGATAAACCTTTTCAAGGAACTACTTTCTTAATGTAGGTTTCAATCCTTTAGATATATTGGGACATTCCCAAATCATATCATATATCTGATGTCTTATTAAACTATATAGAGGGTACATCATTTAGTGATCACTTTATATATTTACGAGTATATAAGAAGATTAGATTTATTAATAATTATATCATGACTGATCATGGTATAATACCTTCATTCTGACACATAATCGTGTTTAGATGACTTGTGATACATTATCACAGTTCTTTCTTGAAGGTTCTCAAGGTCTTGATGTAAAGTATTTCAACATTTAATCTCATCAAATTTTCTTAATACTTTTATCAAAGTTATACTTCATTTGTAACCTCCTTGAAAACTTTAAGATATTTATGTTTCTATTTTACTGAGTACATATCATCATACTACCATTTGTAGAAACGAAGCATAAGTAATCATCTATAGCATTCATTCCATAAGATTTCATGCATCATATGTATGAGGTCTGATGGAAGACTTGTCCTCCCACTACATCTAATGAAGGATGTTATGTCAGCTTATGTACAAGCAAGAATTGCATATTTCTTAGGTTCAATAACCACGAAAGTCTAGATTAACATCAATATGTATTCTAGATATGCATTTCTTATATATACATCAAGGTGACTATTGCTAATGATAATCATGAGTTATCAATTACAATCCTTTGGTATTTACCGTTGAAAAATGTATCCAAGATTCTTTCAAAGAAAGGATCACTAGATATTTGGGAATTTCCATGAAAGATCATATCTTTTGAAACAAAAACATTAATTACTTTATTGATTCATCAATCATCATATAAGATTCTTAAAGTAAATGTTTCTATTTTCTTGGCATAATGAAATAGCAGTTCTATTAACTCTATTACATGCCCATTGGGCTAAGATAAATTTAAATGTAGAATAAAGCTTCCGCAACTCTTTGTTCTATTTGTCCATCTTTGTCCTCCCATTATGGATTTTACTTCTTATCAGATCCCACACATCAAATATGTCAGATCTCTATTTGGTATCATATACCTAAAGAAGTAATCAAATTTATCTTATAACGTTTATACATGGAGTGGATGTGTGATAACCTAGATCTTTATCTCTCTATCATATGCCCTTTTATCTCAATTAGTGACTCACATCACTCATTTATTTTTCAATCATAATTTGTGAGTGATTTGATGCTAAAGTGTAGGCACCTTGCTCTTTTGACCCTTTATATGATAGTAAAGTCAATTTTGACCTATGTTCTAATGACTTTAGTGCATCATGCTTATACTTTTGGAAATGAACCTCTTCAATGTTTTTATCTACGGTCCCTTATGTGTCTAAGGTTATATATCTTTTAATTATCTTTCCAATGGTGCAAAAATCACCTCATTTGGACACTCATAGTTCAAGTTATGGGTCTTTCAAGTTACCTTTTTTGCCTTGATTTAATCTTAATTTAAAATCGAAATTGGTTCCTTTTGGAACAAATTCAAGGGGTGCGCAGCCCACTAATCCCCATCCCTTTTTGTTTTCTTTGGCAATCTGACTCTTCGTGTTTGAACCAATCATGTGCCACGATATTATGGACCATGGATGGCAATCGTCAAATCTCTCAGCCATGGATTTGGGCCTCGATCCTATGGCCCGTATCTTTTCCCCTTCCTCCATACCCCCCCGACGCAACTCACACCGGCTCCACCTACCCAGTTGTGGCACCAATGATGTACATCTTTCTCACCCCATTTGCACGAATTAACTCCTTCTTTGTCTATAAAGCTCCTCCTACTTCCGTTACCCCCTCTTTTCTTGGCCTCTCAAGTACCCTAACACCCTGATTTCACTGCCCTTCTTCTTCCTTCTCTTACGGTTCCGCTGCCCCCTCCTTTTTGGGCATTTCTACCCTAGGAGCTTTCATCGCTCACCACGAATGGCAGAGGCTCCATAACGCCTTGACAAACTAGTGAGGCTAGGTCACGCTTTGCCCCGAAGCCTGAAGCGTATAACCAGCCTGACTCCAGTGAACACAACCCCCTCACACCGTCGTAGAGCCATGTAGACGAAGGGGTAGCGTGGACGATGACCACAAGCTGTAGGATTTCAAATCAAGGGTTTGAATGGACTCTTTCTCCCTACCTCTCTTGCGTCGGTCCTTGTTTGGCCTTGCGGTGGATGGCGATATGTGATCTGGGCATGAGAGTCGGTGGGCGGCAGGAAACAACCAATGACCCTTAGAGGGTTGGGTCAGTGCCAGCGGGTGCGCGCTGCAAGCCGGCCCACAAGGCTAATCAGGGTAAAAAATTTCGCCCAAATCACCTCAAAAACCCTAAACAACTCGATATCTTCAATCTTATGTATTTCCCTCACCTATTATCCAACTATCAAGGTGTTATATACCATTTTGATCAGAAAATTGTCACCTTTCTAATGATACTACTATCTTCCACTAGTTTTACATGTTTCACCCCTGATTTTTGCAAAGATCATGCCTTTGTGATCTTTCGATTAGTAAATAACTTCAACCATGCATTTTATATATCTTTTATTATATATAGATAATTTAATCCCCTAAATCAATAACTTGAGTCACTCTTTATATGATTTAGGTCCATCTTCATGCACCCTGATGTCATGTTGACCTACCATGACCTAAAGTGATTCATATATGTACTTAATTGATGTAATTTGAAATTGTGTAAAGTCTTGGACCTAATAAGCCTTTTGATATGATTTGTACTTCAAAATCAGTAACCTTGGTGGTGTTTGGTATCTCTTTTAACTAAGGGTAGGCCCTTTCTCCTATGTTGGACTCATATGACATTTTGATGAACTAATGCGCCCTAAATGTGACATTCATGTACTTATACGATTGGATCCTTAATTCTTGTTCAGGATGGATCCTTAGTGTTTAAATTCCCATGTACACCTTTCAAATCAGTCTTTAAATGTTTTGTTTCACAAATTTCCATGTAGCATACTCATGTACTCTTGTGGACAATATGTAACACCTAGTATGACTTGAATGCATATGTTGCTTATTATACTCTAATCTTGCAAGAATGATGCTCTAATGATATCCATGACATCTTAATGACTTCAAATCAGTAGATTCATCACACTTGTCACACTAAATGCTAACTTGATCTATCATATACTCTAAATGCTTCTATGCTTGGTGATATGACAAGATTGTGTGGAATTGATGCTATATGCCTAAATGTGATCTTTCATGACTAAATAATGATGACAACCTAAATCTCATGCTTTCTCTATTATCAAATCAAACCTAGTAATCTAAAACATCATGCTATATCTTTTATTTGTGAGGTTCCCCTGGTTTATATCTAGGAATCTTACTCAAGAATCATAACTCTTATGGTACGCTTATTCTCTTGACCCTACTATGATATTGGATTACTTGTATCTATGCTCGTATGAATGTTGGGTTAGTTAGTAACTTGTTTGAGCTACTTGTTCCCTATGATTAGTACCTTCATCTTGCTCAAAATATGTTGAACAGACCTTGAACACAATTGAACTTGTCCGTTAAACAAACCTAGTGTACCTTCCTATATTCTCGGGGTAAGGGCACAAGGTTAGGAGCCTTACTTGAAATGCCAAGATAAGGTGAACCATGTTGATTAAAAGAGTTGGCTAATCTTAAGCTCCCCTAAGGACCCTTCCAATGGGAAGCTGGTCAATGACCATGATATGTTGTTAAGTATAATGGAAACGAACTTAAAATATGTTTTGTATAAAAGAATGTCGTTAAGTGTTCTCACCTTGTTTCTTCTTCTTGCTTTATATGATGTTTCTAGATAAGCAACTTTTATAGTACTCTTAAATCATTTACATGCCTTTTCATAGCATACTTAATGCTTTAGCATTAATATATTTTGTTTGTTGAATTTTTAGTTCTCAAATGAAGATTGATACACTCAAGACTCTAAGATCTGAAATGTAATACAAACATGTATGCTTGAATCTAGAAATGGGTACATGCTTCTCTATCCCTATTTAGTATCTTGTTATATCTTGTGTTACTGCTTTTACATATATATTTCCTATGTGAAATATTTGATCCGTTCTCAGGGTGGACGCCCATGTCCACTCGCCTTTATCTGTGTAGCCATTAGGAGTGTGGACTCAAAGTAACAAATAGTTCCAGTGATAGGAGGCCTCAGTGCCTTCCTTCTTCTTCTTTAGTTCCTCTAACCAGAGTGGGCAATCTCTTTTCCAATGTCTAGGTCGGTGACAATGGTGACATTTGCCTCTTTTCTTCACTTCTCCATTTGATTTGAGATATGAAGACTTAGGCTTCTAGCTATCTTTAGAACTCTTCTTAGCTTTGTCTTTGCCTTTACACTTCACCTTTTTCTTGTTGATCACCATCACAAACTTGGGTTTGTCTTTCTTCATCTATCCCTCAACTATTCTTAACATGGCCAACAACTCTGTCAATGACTTGTCAAAGTTGTTCATGTTATAGTTCATGACAAACTGACTGTATGATTCCGACAAAGACTACAAAATCACTTTAGTGGCCAAATCTTAACCCAAGGGGAATCCCAGTCTAGCTAGGTTCTCCACATATCCGATGAGCTTGAGCACATGTGGACCTACTGGATCTCCTTCTGTCATGTTACATTTGGACAGTGCCTTGGAGACATCATATCTCTCTTGTCTTGTCTGATCTTGGAGCATGTTCTTGAGGTGTGTGACCATATCAATCACATCCATATTCTCATGCTACCTTTGCAACTCATAGTTCATAGATCATAGAATTAGACACTTGACATCTATGACATCTTCAGTATGCTTCTTGTAAGCATCCCTGTCAGCCCTAGGTGCAGTTGGAAGGGGTTCATTTCATTCTGGCGTCTCCAGGACATAGAGCTTGTGCTCCTGTGTGAGAATGATTCTCATCGTCTTGAACCAGTCTTGGAAGTTGTTCCCATTAAGTTTGTCCTTCTCAAGGACTGATCACAAATAAAAGTGATTTTTGTTTGTTTCCATTTGATTCTACAAAAGATTTTGCAATTTTGTCAAAAACCCATTTTTGATTTGATTTGGGCAATAATAATTTGGTCTTAAATTAATTGTCATTCTCATTATTTTTATCAAATTGATAACCTTCAAGTATCAATTAGCAAACAAATTTATAATGAGCAAGATCCAAGATAATTCAACTAGGCCTGACCAACGCCGCAAAACACAATTAATTACCAATGTAGGCAACTTTTGCCAAATTGCATCATATGCAATTCTTGATAGACGATATGCAAAACTCCTTGCCATAATCATTTATATGCTTCTGGGATTAGATGCCTTAAGAATCACCAGTTAAGTATGATCCAATAGCCAATATGATAGTAATGCACCCCGCGAAGGCAGAACCTACATTACCGCCATCAAACTTCCACGAGGTATCCGGTGCACCACGCGAAGGCGTAACCTGCACTTGGTCGAACAAGCTTTTCATGTGTATTGCTATTGGAAACCGTCTTAGACTTCATATGTTTTTTTGAGGGATTTATATATATCATATATTTACAAATATTATACCCAATCACCACATATATAGTATGTATCATATACATGCTATATCCCACAACGTAAACATGCAATATAAAACAAAAAGTACTAATTATGGCCATGTCTGTTGTAATTCCTTAGAGCCATAAGGAATTACTATTACCTAGGTCAATCATCACATCACATGTATGAACCTACTGTTGGTGTATATCTATGCTTGCCAATATTGGTAGAGCGGTTCAACCCTTGAACCGGTCGTCTTACCTCTTGGCCGGTTGGTTGGTCCTCTTATTCAACCGATGTCTGGACACCTTCTAGATGTTTGGTTGGGCCTACTGGGACGGTCGTATGACCCTATCCAACTGATGTTTAGACTCCTTCTAAATGGTTAGTTGGGTCCACTAGGCAACCATTTGGCTCCTTCATTCTATCCTCATGGTCCTCCAAACGGTCGGCTTGTTTCAGGAATTGATCGTCTTGTTTTGTGCTGATTTCTTCTTCATCGTTGCAAGAAAGGATAATATCCTATTGATACTTTATTACATTGATTATAAAAAAACCTCGAGTTACATATGAGGGGAGCAAAGGTAGGAAAGAATTAACTTTACATTGGGAATAAGGAGGTAGAGGTTCCTACACATACTGAGATAAAATAAGAATCAAATCAAACCATCCAATCACACACAAATATTGGGTTTAGACCATAACCATGATACACATCTACCATAAAACCACTTTTAGGACGACACATGTAGATTGCATATATATCATATCATATATATATATGTATATTAGTTTGGGATTATGTGGTCTTTGATCAGATACATATATGAGACAGTTTAAATATTCACATCATATGCAATAAATAAATGATAAAATCAAGAATCAGAACATATCGATTATCCTAAAACATAGTAAATTGATGTGGCTCTAATACCACTATTGGGAAATACGGGTACAAAGTGTAGCAGCGGAAATAAAAAATTTATCTATCTATATTCCCATAACAATAAGATTGTGTCAACTACTATGAAATATGAAAGGATGATTTAATGAGTTATATCTAGTTCGGGACCAAGTCCAGTGACAATAACTCGTTGCAATTGCAAGTACCTTCTAGTTTCTCTTAGACGGTGGCAGTGCAGATCATGGTCTTCACCACAAACAATGAAAAAATATAGCTTTTGTAGCGACTCATGTGGTCTTGCCACAAACTACAGGTTGACTTTTCTCTCCTAGCAGAAACCAAAGGACTCCTGCCTCTAGAATAGTCCACATGGATCAACTAAAACTCCTATCATTTAAATAAAATAGATAAGAAGGATTTTTCCATTCGGTTGGCGTACTACTCACCAACTTGCTCTCCCATAATAATAATCCTCAGTTGTTCTCTCCCGTAGCTATCAGTCCCTACTCGGGTAAGACTTGCTTGGGCTCTCTTGGTAACTACAACCAGAGAGAACAACAATTTCCAGAGCAACTAATTCTCAATTATTTGTGTTGTTTTTGTACTCTGGGAAGCCCCCAATACCCATCTAATTATAGGCAGGGTTAGGGCCAGGGTTCCCAAACAGTTCAGAATCTGTGTGGGAGTGGAAGGTACCAAAAGATTTTGAATTTTTGCAATCTACGAGACACGAAACGATCATATGGAGGTCTAGAAAGTCATCTGGAACTGTGAGACGATCATCTCGTACTGCCAAATAGTCGTTTGGAAGTTTTCTAATCACATACAAAATTGGCAATTCATCTAACACTAATGCTAACCATCAATTCCTTGCACCACAAGTACTGTGCAATCGAAACAATTTGGGAAAGTATCTAGAACCTTCCTCTGGCCTTATTGAGCGATCTCGTACATGTGAGATGATCTTCTCACTCACCCAGATGGTTATCTGGTGAGCCGAGCCAAACCGTTCAGTTCATCAAAATGAACTGGTCAGTTCACACCTCATTTTGGGCAGAAATTAGCCAACTTGATTTCAAATCAGCCTGACGACTCAAACGGCCGTCTCAACATTTGATACGATTGTCTAGTGCACCAAACGACCATCTCACCCTATGAGACGATCGACTGGAGTGTATTCAGGTGATCTATTGTGTGAATGGAATACCTAAACACTTTAGTAATCAATCCAATCATCATTCAAGATTAAACTCCTCTTCTAGATAAGTTCCTTTGTGTGTGACCCTATAGGTCCCATATCACATTGACAATGAATGTCCATAACTAAATTATGACATCACAAGCAAAGAGTGGTGCCTAGTCACACATCAATGCTACCAAGTGAATGGAAAGTTGGAGAACAAATTCAACTACAATCTGTGTAAGGTGTTGCAGTGATTGTATAATTCCTTTGTCTCTGATATCCAGAGTGAACTCGAGGCATGGACCCGTCATCCTCTCAACGTTCATCTCATGTTTCTTGAACCAAGAGCATACTGACTAAGGCAATGTGACCTCAATATCATATATGTGTATCAAAAGGATTCTGATGGTTGTTTGACACTTATTTGGTTTGATCCGATCTCTGTTGACGACCATGCATTGTTTGGTGATGCCATTTTATTTGATACCACTTATCCTACCAATAAGTATTCCATGTTTTTTGGAATATTTGGTTGTGTTGATCACCATCACAAAACAATTCTATTTGCTTCAACCTTGTTGTCATATGAGAAGTATGATTCATTTGTATGGGTTATCAATCAATATTTATTATGCTTTAGTAAAGAGTTGATTTTCAACGTAATGATCAAGACCCATCAATGAATGTTGTGATTGTTACTATTTTTCCACCATGCAAGCATCGTTTCTATAGCTGCATATTCTACAGAAACTCCCCTCAAATCTCAATGGAATTCCTAACATGATCAAATCATTAGTAATTTGAATGATTATGACTGGAACATAGATGATGAAAACAATTTTGAAGAGAGATGGAGTTATGTAATTGAATAGAATGGCTTAGTGTCCATTAATTGGTTTTGTGATGTGCATGCTATGAGTTGTAAGTGGGTGCCATGTTTTATGTAGGATTCCTTCTTTGCTGGCATGAGGACAACACAAAGAAGTGAGAGCCTTAATGCATTCATTAGAACCCATGTCAACAACATTAAAAATATCTTTTAACTCATTTGTAGTTTGGAGACTACTTACTATTATGTGCATGAGATAGACAACTTCAAGGATTTTGATGATGAGTACAACAATCTACCTTTGGCTTCATTGATGCCTTTGCAGGAGAAAATGAGAGGTATATACACCAAGTCTATTTTTAAGATCTTTCAATATAAATTTCATCAAAGTATGATGTATAACATGAAGGAGACTTCTAAGGAAGGTTTGTTTGAGGTCTATCGTGTTGGCGGTTCTAGTTGTCCTCATGTTTTGAAGAAAGATTCATCTACTGATATGCCATCTTGTAATTGTTTCATATTAGAATTCAAAGGAATTCCATGTAGGCGCATTCTTGTTTATCTAAAGGGTTGTGATTTTTATACTCTTCCCGAGCCATAAATATGAATGAGGTGGAGCAAAGGATATGGATATCACCCTTTGGTTTTTGGAAAATTATCTGTATGCATTCATCAATAGGAGGGCAATTCAGATGATTTCTTCTTGTGATTCAGTTGTCAACATAGCATGTAGGAACAATGCTATATATCTTTGTCATGAAAAGCTTATTGCTTTGTAAAAGGAGCTTTTGAATTATATATTACTGATGTTGGTGTAATTGGTTCTAATACAACTTCTTCTACTACTGTCAAGGTCCATATTCTTAATATTTACAAAATTAAAGGCATACCTAGAGTGACTAATGTTCAATATAAATCTAGAATTAAAATTTCCCATTCTAAAGTGAGACAATGTAAGAATTGCTTACAATACGGTGTCAATCATGATAGTAGAAAATGTCCTTCAAGTAAATAGGTGTGTGTTAGCTGTTAAGGAAATATATTTTGGAAATCTACATAATTGTCGTCTTACCTTTTTTTTGTTTATGAGCAGGAACTGAGCATGCTTTTGTCTTGAAAGCTGTGGTTGGTGGTTTTTTTGTGTTATTCTAGATTTTGGTGTTGTTGATTGATATGTTACTATCTTGATTGATCTGTAATGATGCTCCCTGCTCTACCATATTGTTTCTACTATTGTTTCTTCTAATGTTGGCTTCCTGATGCAGATCTCTCATCTACTTTGCTATTACTACTACTGTTGGACTTGATTTATTGTGTTGTTTTAGTGTAATGCTATCTAATTACTTAGTGTGTGAGTCATGTTAAATTTCAATGTAAATGCAATGGTTTAGATGTACTTTGTGATAGTTGTAACTCACAATTGATTACACTTAAGTTTTATTATAACTCCTTCTATGGAGTTACCTTTGTATTGAATTTAGATTTATGTTAGATTCTTTAAAGTTCATTTGGCATGTGATATATCCATCCATTTTTTGTTACATACTGGATTTGTGATTACATTTCTCTTCTTTCCATTATCGAATATCAGTTTTGAGAAATCGTTCTTGCTACAATCTAGTCCTTACTTAAGATCATACTCATTCTCTTATAGTTTAATCACAAAGTTATTTTTATGTCAAAACGGTACTTTTTATACCCTATAGTTACACTTAGGGTCAAATGGCTACGTTTTGATTCAACATGTTACACTTCTGTTGTTCAAGTTATGTTTCAGTTCATATAATTACTCTTATGTTCATAGATTTACTTTATAATTAGAAAAATGACACTTTATTATTTAACAGGTGCAACATAAAAATTGTGTAAAGTTGTGTTGATATAGTTTCATTTTTATCAAGCATTCGTTATAGTTACTTTCTGGAACCATTTGTTACTTTGTGGACTCAAAGTTAGCAAATACTTCCAATAGTTACATTGTATTTTATACGGTGAATTAATTTTCAGTTCAATAGGTTAAGTTTTGTATCACACAGTTACTTTTGTGTTCAAAGTGTTACTTTTTAGTTTTCATATTTACTTTTTTTGTTCAAAGTGTTACTTTATAGCTAGAATAATCACACTTTGTTATTTAGCAATAGTCACACAATTTTTTTTCAACCTTATGAACATGCCAATCCTGACAAACTACAGGCTGGGGGTTCTAACTAGGCATGACCATCCAGATGTGACACAACCATTCTGGGATGGAACGACTGTGCTGCATTATAAGGAAAGCCTTCATTCTCAGATATATAGCACAACCATTTTAATTGAACACAACCTTTCTAAAGAAGAATGGTTGTTCATCATACAAGCATCCCTTCTCGTTACATGGTGGAACCCTACATTACACTTGTGGACCCAACTTTACCTTATATGTCCAAAAATTACTTTTTTCATCTACACTATTACTTTTAGGTTGATATAGTTACTTGTAACCTCACGTTGTTACTTTTCAGTTGACATAGTTACTTTTCAGTTCATATAGTTAATTAATATCTGGATTGATCAGAATTTGTTATTTTAGCCACAATAACACAACAAATGTGTAGCCTTATGTTCAAATAGTTGCATTCTTATTAAAAGTTCCTTTGTAGTAATATTTCCAAACCTTTTGTTACTTTTTCGACCCAAAGTCATTTTATATGTCTAATAATTACTTTCCAGTACATATAATTACTTTTCAGTACACATAGTTTCTTTTTAGTTCAGGTTGTTACTTTTCCGTTCACATAGTTACTTTTTAGTTCACATAGTACTCTACAATTCAAAAAGTTATTTCATAGTTGGAAATGAACACCTCACAATTGACCACAATCATTATCTTTTAGATTTTATATGACTTGTGATACAAAAAGTCATACACATTAATTCTCATGCATATGAACACCAACTAGATAAAATTACAAAACCATGTAAAGTACATCAAAGTAATAGGTTCAAACATCATACAAAAAGCATCAAACCCAGAGAATTTACTACAATGTGAACCATAATATTTGCATAAAGATAAAACCTAGAGAACTCTTGTTCTCTCCTGACTCCAACTGTAACTTTTTGTTAAACACAAAACATAATTCAGACTCCGACTATATTTTCTAAGTTTAGATACACATCTCCTCAAGCATCATTTTAGAATCACATTGTTTTGGGAAAGCTATACTTAATCTGACACAAGCCATGTATTCAGGCCTAGCATGTTATCCTCAAACTTGTCTTCATTTTGCTTGTCACCCGCTCGTTCTTTTGGCTCTTCTTGATCATGAGTAGGTTCTCTAACTAGATGCACTCTTCCCTTATTCATCATTCCTTGGAAGATCTATGCTCTAATTGTAGGGATGTCATTACTTGTGAAGTTCATATCTTTCCCATTCACCAAACATTCAAGATACTTCATAAAATATGCTCCACCATCAATGAAATCATCTTCTTGCTGAGGGCATTCAGGGTACTCAATTGTCCATTGTGACATTTGACTTCTACGCTCTAGCACTCCCCTAAAGAACTTATGAAAGTAGCCCACCTGCATGCAAAACCAAACATTATTAGGTTTAATGTAACAAACATCATTTCATTTAATGGTGCATTAATAATGTTTGTTTTTTCTTAACCATATAATGACTTCTTTATTAGAATTGGACTTTCCTGACATTGAGTTGTAAGACCTATGCACACCCCATCTCTGAAACTTACTTCAATCAAGTGCCAGTGATTGTCATTGTTAAGTATCATAAACACTAAATACATTGCCATAAAGTAGGGGTCAAGTACATTGAATAAAGGTGATAGAATATCAATCTCCTTTAGTGTTATGTCAACAACCATCATGTCTATCTTTTATTGTAAAATAATATTCCAAATTATATAGATGTAACTTTTGTTGTATTGTGGTAAGTTTTTGTATTCTAGTGTGATAGTAGTTTGTCTTACCGTAACATATGTGCTCAAACAATGCCATGACAATACCTTCCTCTTTTTGCTTGTTGTTTCTTTCAACATTTGCAAAAAACAATCCATAACCTAAAAATCTAGACTCATCAGTTAGCTATCCATAATATAGTGACAAATACTTACTACTTTAGTTGTTACAGGTGATTGCATCATTTTTTCATTTAACGATAGTATTGATAGGTCCTTTCCCATTACCAAATATATTTTCCTAAACTTCATTCTCTCCTAGACATGCACCTTGTTTACTTCTTCCAAAAGTTTCATATGAAGATGTGACATAGAACTTATAAATTGAGAGACTAATCTATATTGAATGTTTCTATTGTCTCTAACAAGTAAATATTGTAGTTGATGTCTAATTTATTGGTGCACATTTAAAAAGTAATTATAATGTCTACTATGTAACTAATTTTCATTCCATGAGTACAAAAATAACTCCTCACACTTCATTTATTTTCTGAATGAATTCATGTACACCCTCTTTCATTTTTTTTGTCTTAAAGTTCTCCAATCCTATAAACATGGAGTTCTTTTACTATTTTTGAAGTGTAACTTATGTTAGTTACTTATGAAAAAGATACATAAAAATTTAGATGTTTTCTTCTATGGTTTACCCTTACACGTGCATTCCTTCTGATTTTGATATTTTATTCTATGCTTCCAATGTCTATCTTCATGTTCCTCTTTCTCTTTCTCAACGCTTTAGGTGTTTTATTCTCAACTTCATTAGAAGGTATTTTAGATTCTTTTTCTATATCTATCTCAAATTCTTTCAGTTTAGCTTCAATGTATACATCCATCCTAATGTTTTGTATTTTACCTTCATATTTTTCTGTTGGAACTTCTTTCCCAGGCTGAGCATCTTCTGGGACAATTTATGAAGGTTGAGTATCTCCTTCTTTGACTTTGTCATCTTCTTGCATTGTAGTTGAATCTTGATCATGCTCTTTCTGAACCACTTTCCTTTTTAGACAAAGTTTGTTAAATTTTGGAGTTTCTTCCTTGTCTTCATTCTTGCTTGTCGATTTAGTTATTGAACCAACGAATTTCATCTCAAGCCTGTTCAAAATGCAATCTCCATGTGCCCTATGTTGGTTTGTTTCTACCAACTTATTTCTCAATTCCTATATCCTCTTTCTAACTTCATTTGCATCTACTAAATCCCACCTAGCATTCTCACTGAAATTGGGAGTCGATGTATTTGCATTTGCTATATACCTCTGATCTTCCTTTTCTTTCCTCAACCTTCTAATTTACTCTTCAAATTCTGAAAAACTTTTCCTCAACCTCTCTTTTTCTTCTCTTAAAGAAGAAAAAGTTTCTACTACTATTTGATTACAGAACTCCTTATGTAGTCTTAGTTCGTCCTCAAGAAAATGGATCTCTTCTCCAAGCTATCTAAGATTGTCCTTCTCATGCCAACTGATGTAACTGTCCTAGTAGTCATTGCCTTACTCTTTGCATGATTTGCTTCAAGATAAAATGGTAATTCTTTAACTCTCTTTGCAGCTTCCCAATCATCCATAGCATCCTTCTTCATCTTTGTCAAAAATCGTGCACATTACTCATCACAAATCTAATAATGTATCATATATATCTTATATACGAATTTATAGAGTCACTCTCTTCAACAACATTCAATCTTACCTTTTCACTCTCCAAACTATTCAGATCCTTGATCTTCTTAACACGAGCAGCCCATTCTTTATCACCAGCTTTGCTTCATTGAATGGTGGCTTTGCTATATTTGTAATCTCGTAAGCCCAAACCTACGTGGATATGAAAAGTAGAATTTAGAATTCAAATATTCATATAGAACAATTCAATGAAATAAAAGAAGATGAAACAAGTTACTTACACATAGGCACACAACAGATCCTGTGGTGTAACATGCTTCTAGTGATTTCCTCGATTTTGTTCCTTTTGATATTTTCACTTAATTATTTCATCCTCTTGAAGATGTGACAATGGACTAACTTAGCCCAATTTAACTGCCCATTGCAGTACATCATCCAAGTAGTAGAGAAGGGAAAGTAAGGCACAATAGCTTGTATCTGGTAATAGGAATGTTGCCAACAAGTACAACATCCATGCTCTACACATGCTTGGGTAGTTTTCTGACACATCATTAATTGCAAATTATTGCCACAACTTCTGCAATAGATCCTTCTCTTTTTTTGTCTTAACACCTTCCCCACTTTCATCCTCTCCTTTTCTTGTAAGAAACAAATACTCCCAAGCTTTTTTTACAATTTGTGACTTTTTTATTAACCCAATATCTATACCACTACTAGGTGAACCTAGTATAACTACGACATCCTCTACTCTCATCCTAGCTTCAACCCCTAGTGATATCTGAATCTATCATCCTTAATATATCTTTTGGTTAAATATTCAAAAAAAGCCACATCTACTATTAGATGAGGCATGGCTATCAAGTTCACAAAAGTGATTGACCTCATCATTTCCCATTGGTTTTTGCTATGCACTGATGAATGCATATTTATCCTCATTTCAGTCACCATTTTGGCCCAATTTTGCACTCAGGTCTCTCATATAACCCTTGGATATGTTGTTATATAATTTTCCTTAGATTTATGTGAATATTTTGGGTTTTGATCAAATCCATTGGTTTCCATGGAAAGATTAAGCATAACATTATGTCCACCAACTTAGAAGATGATGGTCCCACTAACTGACTAGAAGGACCAAGAAACTTTTGATAATTTGGACCCTAAATTTGAGGCATGATTCCTTCATCGATGAGCATCCTCATCTGTTAAAAGATTCATCAACGCAGGCCCGTTGACCCATGGTAATAGCCCCCCAGGGGGTGGGTTTGTTCCTAAGGTCGGTGACTGTCGAGAATCCTAAAGGATCATCAACCGCTGAAGTTTAACCTCCATCGACCGCTGGGACTCCAAAAACCAACAACCATTGGCAATGCAAAGATCAATGACTACTGGGAATCCAAAAGCCAGCGACCGATGGGAATCAAGAGGAGTAAGCAACCATTGAGAATCAACATGACCAACTACCACTGAGAAATTTCAATGACTAATGATCGACAACCATTAATCTAGACGTCCTTGATGCCTGTCAAAAATTGATATAGCAATCATCTCAGTGATCGTTGAATCCCCAAGTTTAGAGACTGTCGAGACCAAAAGTTCAACGATCAATGAGGCCAAAGGTTCAACAACCGCCAAAACTAAGTTGGTTATTTCAAGATTTTCCCCTATAAATATCAAGTCACCTCAACATGAAAAGGGATCTCTTCTGCTGCATTATGCCTAGAGGTTGCCACTCTGTGCCCAACCAAGGAAGACAATCTTCATTGATCGTCACTGACGCCCCTATGGTACCTCACCCACATTCACACTCCACTACTGTCTGCTGCCATTGACGCCTCCACTTTGTCAATGCATCTCATCAAGACTGCTCCTACTCCGATAGATCATATCTAAAGAAGAAGAATGAAGAAGGACAAATCAGCCCAATGACGATCTAGTCTACTTCTCCTTTTGGTTGGTTGCTCTCCAAACCAGCCCAATGACAGTCTAGTCTACTTCTCCCTTTGGCTGGTTGCTCTCTCCTTCAATCGAAGATGATGGCTAACCCTTCGTTCTTCTCTTTCTCTAGATCTAAATTCTTATAAATGAGTGAGTAGTTCCTTCTTGCTGGAGTGTGAGGAGTAGCCCCACTACCTGTGTTTATATGTTCACATAACAACATTTTATGATTTGTATGTAAATTTCCATCTCAATGATTTTAAGCATGTTTGGTGGCTTGATCTCCCACTTTGCAAGATTTATTATATTCCTTGTTGTGAGAACTTCTATAATTGGGATTTGAATATTGATTGACTTGGTTGATATCCGGATGAGAAATTCTGAGGGACACCTCTGGACTAGTAAGAGCGTGATCCATGGGTAACGAGACATCGATCCTGTGGAGATACTTACACAATCTCTATTTCCTAACATATGGTTTTTGCTTTACTCCTTTTAGATAGTTATATCTTGCCCGGATATGTTAGGGACATGTTTACATGAATAGTGGTGGTGAAACCCGATTCCATCTAGTGACTTTCATCATTAATCTAAACCCAATTTTAATTCTGCTCTTTTACTTTCCTTGCATTTTGTTTAATTAAGCTTGAATCAACACTCAGTAATAAATTTTAGTCTCAGTTCAAATGGATACCAACTAGAAAGTTTCTTTAAAATGTTGTCCCTTGGGATTCGATCCTTAATTATACTGTGATAAGACCCGTCCTCTTACGGGTGGTACTATTGCACAAGGTTTTTGTAAAAACTTAGGGAATTCAGTCCTAGGGGAATTCGTTACTGTAGTAAAAATCACGTCAAGAACCAAGCTATTTTGGATGCTATTATAACTCTTTATATAACATCTATGGTAAATGGTTTGTTTATCTGTAACAATATTAAAAGTTGTTGTAAATTTACTTACTTTCCAGTTCATAATGTTACTTTTCACAATGTTAGTTTTCATTTGACATAGTTACCGTTGGATGAAAGTGCTCTAGAGGGGGACTGAATAGAAAAAGCTCTTAAAATAAATTTATTAGACCTTCAAATTATTTCAAGAAGTAGGATTGCAAATATGGAATTTGATGTGAAACTACACATACATATAAAGGCTAAGATATATTGAAAGAGATCAAGAGAAAGCTAGGTAGAGTGGTTCAAAACTCCAATGTAGGAGAGTGTACATCAACTACCTAGAGAGGCCAAGACCTAGGATTTTACAACCATTGCATACTTATGTTCCATTATAAGATATACAATAAGACATTCCCTTTGCAGGACAAAGGTACCTAGCCTTCCTTTTTAAGGACCAAAAGGATCCAATAAACCTTACAAGATCTTACCTATCCTTTGAGCTAGAGTCTTCAACCTCTACAAGGGATTACCCACTCTTACACGAGCTGGAAACCTTCACCAAGGAGCTCCCTCTTGCACCGAGTCTTCCGCCTTGAAGGAATTGCCTACTCTCCTTAAGGATCTTCAACCTTCAACTTATCCTTCACCTTGCAGAAGCTTTCACTAACTTTGCTCTTGAGAAATAAATTGAGGAAGGGAAGATTTGAGAGCTTTACAAGAGTAGAAATGAGTAAATCTCTCACACATAGCCTATCTCACTCATAATGACATTTTGATTAGTAAGCAAGAGAGAGAAAAAGGCTCTATGTGGACAAAAACTATAGATAGGAGCAAAGTAGGCAAACTTGGAATGTAGTCCAAGGACCCCTATTCATAGTTGGTGGTGTCCACTAGCCACTAGAAGCACTTGGGAATGAAATATAGTTGTTTGGGGTGTTACAATGGACTATTGTTTATGTTTGCAATACTCCAACGGTTAGAAACACTTTTACTGCATACTTCGTACAATGTAGTCAATCGAATTTTAATAAAGGTAAATCGGCTGATAGAGTTATGCGACAAGCTGATTTTGAGTTGTCGATTGAGTTTATCCTGGATGAAACTTGATTGATGACTTAAAATCACCATGTTTGTGCAGGGTGTCAGTCGAGTTGCCACCCTAACAAACTCAGCCAAACCTGGCAAATTCCTAGACTCATCCTAGGTGTATGTCGAGTTTCTGAAAGGAAAATTTGGCCGAACCATGTGCATGTGATGCATTTTAGAAATTTTATTTGAGTGCTTAAACATTCTTTTAAGTGTTATTGATTTTTTTATCTTAATTACAAGTCATAGCATCAATATAAATGATTAAAAAAATTGTCCCAAGTCATTTAGTACATTTGCATTGACTTTAGCTTGTATTTGATCAAGCTAGAGCTTGATTGAATTGATCCTTTTCATGTAACTAATACCTAAAATCAATCTCAAATAGACACATACATATGAATGGAATGGTTAAGTCATCATCAAAATATGGACAATGTGTAACTATTAGGTCAGCATTCCCCCCCTTTTTGAAGACGACAAACCATTCCTCAACATATTGAATGGACTTGGAATTTAAGCTTTTACCTTGTGAATTTTATGGGGATACGTGAATTAAAAATGGCAATTGATCCCCCTCGATTCATGCTTACCTTTGCATGTATGGTTAGTTTCTCCAAAAAGCAACCATAGCACATATATACTATTGAGTCCTCTTACATAGTCACATGATAGTTCAAAAAATCAACTAGAAAAGGATCACAATTCAATATGTACTGAGCTCACTTCTCTCCCTTTGTCATATAAAATAGGTACGGGGGTAGAAGATCTCAATACACATCTTATCCAAGGTCACAAATGACACAAGCAACCACCATATGCAAGCACCAACAAAAAAAACTAGGGAGGACAAATAGTAGAGTCATAACCATAATATGGAAGCACATACCCAAAACTCATGAGATACAACCAAGCATAGAGTTAACGTACATATAATCAGATTAAAAAAAGTTATGGCCTCTCTAGATGAAAATTATAGAACAACGGAAAAGAATGAGATGTGAAAATAGTAAGCCTCAGATACAATGCACAAATGTTCAGTACATGAAAATTTACAAAAAGATATAACATGAGAACTTTATAGACCTAATAACTAAACATCTAGGGCATCTATGTCAGTAGCCTCATCATCATCATGTTGGTAGTCTGCATTTCCATCAGATGGTGCATCAGGGGCAACATGGTTACCATCATCTCCATCATCAGATCCATCATCACCTTCCTCGTCATCATCCTCATATTCATCACCATCACCCTCAACATCCTCATATGCCAT
Organism: Alisma plantago-aquatica; assembly: GCA_963693085.1. Taxonomy (NCBI): domain Eukaryota; kingdom Viridiplantae; phylum Streptophyta; class Magnoliopsida; order Alismatales; family Alismataceae; genus Alisma; species Alisma plantago-aquatica. The sequence goes on from OY856413.1 coordinate 629,735,035, forward strand.
CTCCTCATCCTTAGAAGGTTCAAAAGAGTGAGTAGAGGCCCATTTGACATGCTGCTCAACCCAAGACATACCACATGCAGCTAGTGCATTTTCTTGCTCAAAGTTGGGTGTAAAAACTCCATCAAAACTAGCAAGCAAGTTGGAAGAAGGTCCACGGGAAGAGCTCATAGTTGAATGGCACTCGACTGAGAGGAGGCAGGTCTACCATCATAGGTGGGGGGTATATAGGAAGTAGTAGGTTGGTAGGCTGGGTGGAACTGACTATATGCATAAGAGGCATATTCAATAGAAGGGTAGGGCTGGTATGTGGGATAAATATGGGTGCATGATAAGTTCATATTTGACATTATTTGAACTAGATCCTGGGGTAGGTGCTCTTGGACCTGTAGGTTGTATGCATGCTGGTGCGTCATGTAGTCCATGAGGGTTTCATTAGACACTGAGAATGATGTACAATCAGGTCTATAGGAGGTGGAGGAGCTTGAGTGGAGGTTGAAGCACAGGGTGTGGTAGAGGAGGTGGGATGAAAAGACTTTTTGACAGTGATTTCATTGATATAAACACCTTTCCTACTTGGTTTTTAACCGAGATCATGAAAAAGGGATTTCTCATAGTGGTGAGTAAAAAAACCACAAAACAAGTTTGGATAAGGTGGGTGGGTTCCACATGTATTCTTCCCGTAATCAAAACAAGTCATGTGATGGAGAATGTAACATGCCCATTTGACTTTGACATCACAAAGGAGATAGTAAATTAGCACAACAATGTTTTTTGCAATATCTATTTTATTTTTCTTTGTATGGATATTACAGTTGACTACAAGTGCAATGAGGAGAGTTTTGATGTCAAGGAGGAAGAAGGAAGAATCACTTTCTTCCTATAGAGAAGCTCAGGTTTCTTTAAAAACTTAGATGGATGTCGGGTAGGGTGAGTTCAGGTTAAAAACCTTGGTACAACTTCTTAGGGTCAAGAAGGTCAAGATATTGGTGATAGGTGGTCAACCATGTATAAGCAGTAGAGGTACCATTGAAGTAAGAGTTCAAGGAATCTTCATATATGGAAAACTTAGTACCCACAATCATGTATATAATGATCACTTGAGTGTTAGGGGGTGGCATAGGAGAAGTGTAGTTCCATATGATATTTGCATAGTATTCATGGATATCTTTTGTACTAGAAAGAGGGTTGGTGTAGCACAATCGCTCTGCACATAATGCACCAAGGTGTTGCTCATTGAACACAACAGAAACCTCAGACATTAACTCATTTTGAGATGCAAGCAAGGCGTGAAAAGGAGAAGAATTTCTAGTAAGAACCTCCTTATACCTATTTACAACTTGAGAGGAGATGAAATAGGTGCCATTAAAGGAAATGACACTAGAAGTAGTGGAGGACGAGGGAACTCCAGAAGGTCCAGTCCCTTTTTGTCGATTGGAATCTATGGAGATGCAAAGAGAGGAAATGGTGCCAAAATGAGGAAGAAGAACAAGAGCAACAAGCCGTACAAGCTACTGGGCAAGGTTGGGAAGGATAGGGTTGGTGATTTGGGGTTGAAGAGGGTAAAGGAGAGGTTTGGGTATCCCCAGGGTTCAAGGACAATCAAGAAAGAAAGGCTATTGGTTGATTTTGCTCTAGTTGAGAGGGAGAAAGTCATCCGACTGCCTATATATATTTCCACCCAACAATGTTCATGATTGAGTTTGAGGTTTGGGAAACTCGGCCAACACTATTGTGTAGTTCAGTCCTTAGCCTATTGTCAATCGAATTTCTCCCAAAACAAACTCATCTGACAAGTCAGTTTGTCCAAAGGATAAGAAATTTAATTCTAGGTCATTCGAGTGCTATATAAATTTATTTTTATATCCTATCATGTATTGTGAATATATTAAGGCACATGCCAATCATCATTGGCTACTATTTTGCGATAAAAGAAGCATTTGCGAAAAATACTCAAAACAAGCAAAACAAGGCATTAAGACAAGGCAAATGTAGCACTAATATGCATAAGGTGAGCAAACTATGAGAAAGAACTTATATGTAAGAGAATATCTAACTAGAAGGCATATCATTATCATCAAGAGTAGTATTGTTTTTTATCTAATGAAAGTGATTTGCGCTCCAACAAGAGGTTTTGTGAAAACATCCATGAGTTTATTTTTAGTGTCAACATGTGTGATATAGATATCCTTTTTGGCATTATGGTCACAAAGGAAGTGATGGCAGACCTCTATATGTTTAGCTCTACTATGTAGTATAGGATTGTATGAAAGATTGATTGCACTAGTATTATCATAGAAGATAGGAGAAACATCATAATGAACATTAAAGTCTTGAAGTATTTGCTTCATCCATAGGACTTGGGAACAACAACTCCCAGTTGTAGTGTACTCAATCTCGGTAGTTGAAAAAACCACTGTGCTTAGTTTCTTAGATAACCAATAAACTAAGCATGGTCCTAAGAGGAAGCAAGTGCCGCTTGTGAACTTTCCATCAATAAAGCACCATGCATAATACACATCACTATAAGCAGTAAGAGTAAAGTCCCTTGAATTGGGATACCATAGTCCAAAATTTTGGGTTTTGGCTAGGTATCTTATAATTCTCTTAACCACTGTAAGATGGGATTTTCTAGGACTTGATTGAAATATAGCGCACAAGCCAACACAAAACATGATATCAAGCCTAGAGGGAGTTAAATATATCAAGCTACCAATCATACCTCTATAGAGCTTCTCATTTACCTTCTCACCTTCCTCATCTCTATCAATTTTAGCGGTGCTTGACATGGGGATGTCCATCAACTTGGTGTTCTCCATCCCAATGTGCTTCAAGAGTTCAATTGTATACTTGTCTTGGTTGATGAAGTTTCCTTCCTTTGTTTGATTGGCTTGGAATCCAAGGAAGGAATTAAGCTCCCTCATCATACTCATCTTGAACTCACTATGTATAAGAGAACTAAACTCCTTGCAAAGATCAAAATCAGTTTTTTTTAAATGATATCATCTGAATGATAATTTTTTTTGCTAGAAGTGTGTTTAAGAAAGAGGGTAGAATCAACCTTGCACATGAAATAGCCATTGTCTAGCAAAAAGTTCTTTAATTTCTTATATCAAACTCTAGGGGTTTGTTTGAGTCCATAGAGAGTTTTTTGTAACAAATAAACATGGTTAGAAAGCTTTTCATGTTCAAAGCCAGGAAGTTGAGCCACATAGACTTAATCCTATATTATACCAATTAGAAACACACTTTTAACATCCATTTGGTATAGTAAGAAATTTTTATAGATAGAAAAATCAAGTAACATTATAATATATTCAAGTCTAGCAATAGGAGCATAAGTTTCATGAAAGTCAATACCTTCTTTTTTATTGTAGCCTTAAACAACTAACCCTACTTTGTTCCTTACCACTTTGCCACTTTCATCTATCTTATTGAGGTAGACCCACTTAGTTCTGATGAGCTTCCTATCATTTGTTCTTGGCACTAAGGTCCACACTTTGTTCTTGTCGAATTGCTCTAACTCCTCTTGCATGGCTAGGATCCATTCATTATCTTTGAGAGCTTCTTTGACATTCTTTGGATCAAGTTGTGAGATGAAAGTGTTGTCAGCTTGTTCCTTGTTGAATGCAACCCACGTCTTCACCCTTTCAAAAGCATTGCCTATGATGAACTCTTTAGGATGATCTTTAGAAAATCAGGGAGTTGGATCCTTCTTTTCTTCTTCTTTTTCTTCTTCAACTACTGCCATCTCTTTTCCTTTTTCAATGTTGTTGAGCTCTGTTAGTCTAAGAATCACCTCATCTACAACATCATCATTTACAATATTCTTAGAAATACAGGGGTTAATTGCAACAAATTTAACATTGATAGATTCTTTAAATTTAGACAACTCAATGTTAGATACTCTATAAGCTTTACTGGTAGTGGTACAACCAAGAAAGAAAGCCTTGTAATATTTTGGATCAAACTTCAAGAGAATCCTTGGTGTTTAAAACAAAACAAGGACAACCAAAAACATGAAAGAAATTGATAGAGGGTTTTCTACCATGTCATAACTCATAAGGGGTTTTCTTTAAGAAGGGGTGAGTGAAAACCAGATTTTGCACAAAACATGAGGTACTAACGGCTCCGACCCCAAACTTCTTTGGAGTATCATACTCTAGAAGCATGGTCCTCGCTATTTCCTGTAATGACCTATTATTTCTCTCTAACCCCATTTTTTTAGGTGTATGAGGGGAAGAAAAGTTGTGCATATAACCTGATTCCTCACAAAACCTTTCAAACATATAATTTTCAAAATTCCCCCCATGGTCAATATATATAGAGATAATTCGATACGAAGCTTTGTTTTCAACCCGTTTGCAAAAAGTAGAGAAAATATCAAGAGTATTACTTTCTGAAACTAAAAAGGTCCAAGTATAGCGAGAGAAATCATCGACAATCACGAGGCAATACTTTCTACCATGAAGCGACTACGTTCTCATAGTTCCAAATAGATCAATGTGAAGAAGTTCAAGATCTCTCTTGGTACTAAGGAATTCTTTGGATTTAAAGGAGGATTTGGTTTTCTTTCCTTGTGTACAAGGTTGGAATATCCCATCCTTCTCAAATTCCAATTTAGAAATTCCTTTGACAAATTACTTTTTGCTCAACTTCTTCAACTGAAGCATATTTACATGACCAATCCTACGATACCACAAATATATATCACTTTTATCAACAACAAGGAATGTACCAAGAATAGGCTTAAGAGAATCAAGAACAATAACATAAATATTTCCATTTCTAGTTCCCTTATATATAACGTTGTAGGAGATGGAACCTAGAAGTATCAATCAAGTCAGGTAAATAATACAAGATAACCATTATCACATAATTGGATAACAATAATCAAATTATGATCTAGGTCATCCACAAGAAGTACATTCTTGATGCATAGTGAATCACCTACATCACCCTCACCTATAACTTTATACCTTTTTTGTTGTCACTAAAGGACACCAATCCTCCTTTCTTCTTTGTGAAATTATTGAAAAGTGGCTTACTCACCAGTCATATGCTTGGAGCAAGCACTATCAACAATCCATTTTCCTTTTACCTCACTCACCTTACATATGTCATCACTAGTTGAGGTTATCAGAGTAAGGTGAAATTCTCCCTCATTTGAGATGGAATCACTAGAAGAGGACTCCTTCCATGCGGCATGGGTAGTATCTTTGCTTCTTCTTTCCTTCTTGTCCTTCCTCTTGAACTTGCTATCCTTCTTGTAGTCCTCCTTCTTCTTGGAGCTGCTCTTGTGTTAGGACTTCTTTTCCTTGGGGAAATCATTCTTGTAGTGTCCCTTTTGGCCACACTTATAACACCTTTGAGTAGAGGAGGAGGGGGCTTTCCTTTGAAGTGCTTCCCCTTGGAGTAGTTTGCTTCATGATCACTAGAGGCTTCATATTCACTTGAGGAAGGAGGAGTAGTCCGACAAGCAAGTTGTTTTTGAAGAACAATGGCCTCCACTTGAGGTTTTAAGGCATTTTCCTTCATCTTCTTTGACTCCTTGTCTTCAAGCTTTTCCTTTTCTTCTTTCATGTCAAGTCTTGGCTCAAAATCTAGAAGGTTGCAATGATCTCTTTGGCAGCTATCTCACCATGGATTCTTGTTTCTTCAATGGAGGTCACCTTGGATTTCCACCTCTTAGGAAGAGACCTAAGGATCTTGGAGTTGATGGTGCCTTGATCCATGGATTGGTCAAAGAAAGCAAGTCCATTGATGATGGTATTGAGCCTTGAGTACATCTGAACCACTCTCTCTTTCTTACCCATCTTGATGTTCTCAAGGAGATCTTTGAGCATGTAGACCTTGGACTCCTTGACTTGATTGGTCCCCTCATAGGTGATGCATTGTTTTTTCCATATCTCATAGGTGGTGTCCCAAGAAGAGATCTAGTTGAATTCAGAAGGAGTGAGGGCTGCATAAATGATGTTTATAGCATTTTCATTCAGTTGGGCCTTCTTTTATGTAGTTTCATCCCAAGTAGCCACATCTCCAACTGACACCTTTTAGGGGAAGATGACCACTTCCCATATGTCGTAGCTCATTCCTTGCAAGTAGAAATGCATCCTTCGCTTCCAAATAGATGAAGTTTGTGCCTTCAAAGATTGGATGTCTCATGGAAAATTTACCCTCCAAGTTGAGAGAACCTAGAAAGTTGTCATCCATCTTCTCATCTCATGGGAGAACTTGTCGAAGAAGATTGTGGATCTGATATCACTTGTTGTATCAAAGGGAACTAGAGTGCGGGTGAATAGAGCTAAAAAGCACTTAAACCAAATTCATTATACCTTCAAATTACTTCAAGAAGTAGGATTACAAATATGTAATTTGATGTGCAACTAAACATACATAGCAAGGATAAGAGAGATTGAAAGAAATCAAGAACAAGCTATGTAGAGTTGTTCCAAACTCCAAACTAATAGAGTGTACATTCACTACTTAGAGATATCAAGCTCTATAATTTTACAACCATTGCATACTTATATTCCATTACAAAACATACAATAAGACCTTCCTTTTGGAGGGCAATGATACCTAGCATTCCTTTTTAAGGACCAAAAGGAGCCAACAAACCTTAAAAGTCAACTATTCTTTGAGCTAGAGTCTTCAACCTCTATAAGGGCTTACCCACTCTTGCACGAGCTGGACACCTTCACCAAGGTTCTCCCCTTGCAGCAATCCTTCCGCCTTGAAGGAATTACCTACTCTACTCAAGGATCTTCAGCCTTCACCTTCTCCTTCACCTTACAGAAGCTTTCACCAACTTTTCTCTTGAGAAAGGGATTGGGAAAGGGAATATTTGAGAGATTTACAAGAGTAAAAAGCAGTAGCTCTATCACACATAGCCTATCTCATCCATAATGACATTTTGGTTAGTAAGAAAGAGAGAGAAAGAGGCTCTATGTGGAAAAAAAACACTCAACTATATCTACGAGCAAGGTAGGCAAACTTGGAATGATGTCCAAGGGCCCCTATTTATAGTTGGGGGTGTCCACTATCCACTAGAAACACTTGGGAACGAAATCTAGTCATTTGGGGGTGTTGCAATAGATCTATTTTTGTTGTTTGCAACCCTCCAATGGCTAGAAATAATGTTTCTGCACACTTTGTACAGTGCACTCGATCACATTTCAATAAAGTAACTTAGTTGAAAACACTATGCGAAAAACTGATTTTGAGTTGTTGGCCGAGTTTATCCTAGATGAAACTCGAACGATCACTCAAAATCACTTTTTCTATGCAGGGTTTCAGTCGAGTTTCACCAGGATAAACGATGACAAACCTAGCAAATTCAAAGACCCATCCTAGGTGTCGATCGAGTTTCTAAGAGGGAAACTCAGCCGAACCAGGTGCTTGTGATGCATTTTGAAAATTGTCATTTGAGTGTTTAAACATTCATTTTAGGTTCTCATGATTTTTTATCATCTTAATTTCAAGTCATATCATCAATACAAATGATTACAAAAATTGTCATATGTCATTGAAGGCATTTTCCACAATGCATTTGCATTTGCATTGACTTTGACTTGTATTTGATCAAGCTAGGGCTTAATTGAATTGATCCTTTTCATGTACCTAATACCTGAAATCAATTTCAAATAGACATATTAGATACATATGAATGGGAAAAAAATATGGACAATGTATAACTGTTAGGTCAATCATTACTTTTTTGTTTACAGAGTTACTTTTTTAGACAAAGTTACTTTTTATTTGACATAGTGACATTTTTGGTTTACAAAGTTAGTTTTTTGTTGACCCGATTACTTTTCGATTGACATAGTTAGCTTTTAGTTGGTCGGACAACACATGTAATAGTTGGTCTTTCCCTCTCAACCATGATTTATATTTGTAGAAGACTAATTAATGCAATAGTTTTAAATCACTTGTATGAAAAATAGCATAGTTATTTTGCATTGAATAATTAGGCCTCTAAATTATCTATAGAGAGAAGTTTAACATAATAAGTGAAGGTGTGTGTGGACCACATTAATGTAACTATGTCAAGTGAAATGTATATAAATTTAAGGAGTAAAGTTAAAATATATTTTTAAGTCCATAATGTTACTTTTTAGTTCACATATTTATTTTTCATTTCACGTAGTTACTTTTCATTTCACATAGATACTTTGTTGTTAAAATTATTACTTTTTGATTTATAGAGTTACTTTTCATTTCATATAGATACTTTTTTGTTGACTCGATTACTTTTTAGTTAACATAGCTACTTTCCGATTCACATAGTTACTTTTTTGTTAACATATTTTTTTTCTTAACATAGTTACTTTTGAAAACTACTAGAGGGGGGTGAATAGAGTTTTATAGATAATTTTAACAATTATTGAAACTAAAAACAATCAACCACAAAATATTAGACAAGGGGACAAGGATTTAGAGTGGTTCCAACTTTAGCAAATACTAAAGTTGTCAGTCCACTACCCGATTGCTTACCCAACCGGGATTTGGAAAGAATTTAATTTTATTACCTCGCAAGGACTTTACATAAAATTACAATTCTCTCCCTAAACCCTTCAAGCAGCCTTCACCTAGAAGTAATCGCCCAACCTTGAAGCAGCCTTCACCTAGAAGTAATTGCACCACCTTGAAGCAGCCTTCCTCCTGAAGTAGCTTCCCGTTGCAATAGCCTTCTTGAAGTAGCTTCCCGTGCGATAGCCTTCTTGAAGTAGCTTGAAGTCCACCTTCTCCTCTGAGAAGAACCTTCTCCAATCCGCAGCCTCCAACCCTAGGAGTAGCAAGGAGAATACAAAGGATAAAAAGGAACAAGAAGGAAAATAGAAATTACAACTTATCCTTTTAAGCACAAGGCTTGATTTGCCTATATCAAGCGTATTGATATCCTAACCAATGAGTGTAGAAGTGTAAGTGCTGTGGTAAGGAGATGCTAGCCTATAGGACACGAAATGGGAGCAATGGGAATGAATAGCAAATGTAGGAATTGCTCTATTGCTCAAAACAGTATTGCCAATGTGTATTCAAGCTCAAGTATAGCACAAGTGTAGCTTAGGTGTATTTTGGTGTCCTAAGGCATGTCCTATTTATAGGAATGGCCTATGGATGCTTAAGGACGTTCTAGACAACTTCTAGGGACTTCAAAGTGCTTAACTAGCCGTTAGGAATAAGTTAGGGTGCATTAGTAATGGCTAGTTACTTTATTCTGCAGTTGCTGTCAGAGACCATCTCGGTCGACAAATTGTCGACCGAGATACCTACTCGGTCGAAGTTTTGTCGACCGACAGGCTCTCTGGATCAACGTTCATTTGCAACTGCCAACTACTTTGTCAGCTTTCTAACGGCTACTTGGGTCATTCTCGGTCGAGAAGTTTGTCGACCGAGAGTGTCTCGGTCGAGGAGTGTGGTCGACCGAGATTGACCCTGTTTCAATCTTTCAATTAAGGCACTATGTGTGTGTATGAGTGTGCATATGTGATCCTATTTGAAGGGGATGACCTATCTAAGTGTGGTGATTGGCTAGGGAAGATCTAACGCTTGATTTACATGAAATCTAAGTACTTGTACATTATATGTTTGTACAAGTTTACAATTGATTACATTGCATGACATTTACAATCATTCAAGCGTATAGTTTCCCTAGAACTTTGTCATCCACTTTATTCCTGCAACACTCAAGTAGCACGTTAGATCAACAAGAATGAAATGTTTGTCATCATCGAAACAAAGGGATTTATCATAATATCCAATTTATCCAACAATCTCCCCCTTTTTGAAGATGACAAACATTTCCTAAATATGAAATAAGGAAATATAAAGCATGTGAGTTTCATACCTGAAAATTACCTTTTGTAGCCATTTATGTTTTGCAAGTGAGTGCTGGCCAAGATGTTATGAAACTCATTTATATTTTTGATTTTATATTCTTTCTCCCCCTTTGTCATTTCAAAAAGATTTCCAAGTTGAATATTTTATTTTTCTTCTCCCCCTTAATTTTATATTATGCTCACCCTTAAATAGATATCCTATTAGGAACATGGATTTTTGTCCAATTTATCCACAATTTGTTTCTCAATCATTTGCAAAGGATGTTAAGCTTTGAAATGATATGAGTTTCCCTTAAGCTTATGATGAATGTATATTTATTTCTCATTTATCAAGGGATGTTAAGCCCTAAATTAAATGAGAATCCTTTAATCTTAGAGTACATAAAAATGTCTCCAACCAAATGCAAGGGATGTTAAGCCCTGATTTGTTTAGAGAGTTCCTTTAAGTACAAGATGTATCATTTTTATGAAATTTATAGATTTCTTCATAATCAAGAGTAAGAATACTAAGGTCATAATAGGCTTCAAATGATGTTTACAATATTTTTGTACGCTTCTTAATCAAATAATCAAATTTGTTTTTATGAGCTCCCCCTTAATCTTACAATTTAAGGCTTCTAAGGTCACAAATGATTTTAAATTCTGATTTTGACCTTTATCAAACGTATACTAAGATTAAGTACAATAAAATGATGTCAATATAAGAATTTTGTCAAAGCTTATTTTAGGTCGCCCTTGACTACGACCATAGCGCCCCTTGGTCAAATTATATTTCAACCAAGAGGCATGAATTGCAGATTTCCAATTAAGCATTCATAACAATTTTTGATGCATGTTTAATAAAAGCATGAAAGCACGATGAATATTTCAAATTTTTTAAAGATACCAATTGAAAAAATTTTATAACATTGTGCTCTTTGCAAGCATTTCTAAGATATATATCACTAATGAATCGTTTTGCTTGCCTATGTAATGATAGAACAATAAAAGCATATAACAAAAATTTCCTTTAAAGTAAGCATGATTTTAGTTTTTGACTTAAATCAACCAAATTTATCTCATATAAACTTTCAAGGATGATGTCCATGATTTATACTTTATTGTACAGTCAAATAGATAGCAATTTTGATCAATTTCAAAACAATTCAGCAATTTTACAGCAGTCTGAAAATCAGTGACATGCTCGGTCGACAATTTCTCGACCGGATGTTCACTCGGTCGACAGATTCTCGACCGACCAAGTTTCTGGAATATGTTCAGAATTCTTAATCAATTTAAAGCAAAAGAGATTATGCATACTAGAGCTCGATTGTGTTGAGATAAGACATTATGATATCAAGAATCAGTTTAGGTCAAATCTCAACTAGTTAATTTTAAGCTACTATGTTTTAGGAATCCAAGCTAACTCATCTTTCTTTTTCTTATATGGGCATGAAAATGAATAATGTCCAAGACGCATGCAATAATGACAGCTCATAGAGTCAACTTCATTTCTCTTCTTATGAATTGTGTTCCTAGGTACAAACATAATCTTAGTCTTGGATGCTTTAACTCTTTTGGGTTTATTTCTCCTTGGATCATATCCTAATCCTTTTCTTCCATTATAACTAGAGGAAATTGTCAGAATATTTTCAAGCATGTCATTTCCTCTTAACTCATTTACATTTCTTTGTAACTTAGCAATATCATTCATCTTCTTGTTTATATCTTTCTTTGCTTTATCTAAATCAGATACTAGAGAGTTTCTTTCTTTGACAACCTCATCATTATCTAAATGTGAACATAGAACAGGTTGTTTCTGAAGATCATTCACTTGAGTTTGCAAGTTTAACTTTTCTAAGGAAAGAAGATTGCAATTAGCTTCTACTGATTTTAACTTAAGATCATAATCTTCATTTTCCTTTTTGAGATTTTCATTTTCGGATACAAGAGCAAGAAGTTTAACATTTAAATCATCATTTACTTTATTTGATTTCTTAAGTTTCTTCTTGCACTCAATATATTTCTCATGAGTATCTTGAAGACTAGCAATTAGATCTTCTTTTGGTAGATCATAAAGACTTACCTCTTCTTCGTCTTCATTTGTTGTAGCAATGAGGCATTCTACTTCTTCTTTTCCATCATCACTATCATCACTTGAATCATCCCATGCAGCTTTATATGCTCTTTCTTTCTTTTTGTGAGATGATTTCTTCCCTTTCTTGAGTTTTGGACAATCACCTTTCATGTGTCCCTTTTTGCCACATTCAAAGCACCTGGAAGAAGAAACACTAGAAGTTTTATTAGTTTTAAAACTTTTATATTGCTTACCATTTACAATGAGAGTTTCTTCTTCACTATCATCTTCACTTGTGTCATGAGTGTCCTTGGTTGATGCTTTGAACGCAATGTCCTTCTTTTTGCCTTGTTGATGTTCACGTTCTCTTCTTTCTTCCTCTTCTAACGTTGCCTCATGAGCTTCTAGGTTTCCAATGAGTTGTTCCATCTTTAGTCGGGTGAGGTCATTTGCTTCTTCAATGGCCGTCACTTTGGGCTTGTATTTGGGAGGAAGTGATCTAAGAATCTTTGATACCTGATCTTCCTCAAGAACAACTTTACCTAAGGCATTTAAACCATTTACAATAGAAGAGAATTTTGCATACATTTCACTAATAGATTCATTTGGATCCATACGGAAATGTTCAAACTTTTGTTTAAGCATACTAACTTTGGAATTCTTAACTTGAACTGTCCCTTCATAAGTTATAGAAAGTCTATGCCATATTTCATAGGCTGTTTCACAGTTTGATATTCTATTAAATTCTCCTACTGAAATTGAACAATAAAGAATACTTACAGCCTTTGCATTCATTTGAGCCGATTTTACCGTATTGGTGTCCCAAGCTGCATATTCCATTTGAGGTAGCTCATAAGGGGTTGACACCATTCTCCATAGATCCCAACTTATGCCTTGAAAGTAGAACTGCATCCTTCTCTTCCAATATGTGTAGTTTGTTCCATCAAACATTGGAGGTCTAGCAACAAATGTCCCTTCAAGATTAAGGTTGTTGAGCACCCCGTCACCCATTCTTCAAGACCTTGTTAGGGTTCCTTGAAGCCTTCTCTGATACCAACTGAAAACTACTAGAGGGGGGTGAATAGAGTTTAATAGATAATTTTAACAATTATTGAAACTAAAAACAATCAACCACAAAATATTAGACAAGGGGACAAGGATTTAGAGTGGTTCCAACTTTAGCAAATACTAAAGTTGTCAGTCCACTACCCGGTTGCTTACCCAACCGGGATTTGGAAAGAATTTAATTTTATTACCTCGCAAGGACTTTACATAAAATTACAATTCTCTCCCTAAACCCTTCAAGCAGCCTTCACCTAGAAGCAATCGCCCAACTTTGAAGCAGCCTTCACCTAGAAGTAATTGCACCACCTTGAAGCAGCCTTCCTCCTGAAGTAGCTTCCCGTTGCAATAGCCTTCTTGAAGTAGCTTCCCGTGCGATAGCCTTCTTGAAGTAGCTTGAAGTCCACCTTCTCCTCCGAGAAGAACCTTCTCCAATCCGTAGCCTCCAACCCTAGGAGTAGCAAGGAGAATACAAAGGATAAAAAGGAATAAGAAGGAAAATAGAAATTACAACTTATCCTTTTAAGCACAAGGCTTGATTTGCCTATATCAAGCGTATTGATCTCCTAACCAATGAGTGTAGAAGTGTAAGTGTTGTGGTAAGGAGATGCTAGCCTATAGGACACGAAATGGGAGCAATGGGAATGAATAGCAAATGTAGGAATTGCTCTATTGCTCAAAACAGTATTGCCAATGTGTATTCAAGCTCAAGTATAGCACAAGTGTAGCTTAGGTGTATTTTGGTGTCCTAAGGCATGTCCTATTTATAGGAATGGCCTATGGATGCTTAAGGACGTTCTAGACAACTTCTAGGGGCTTGTAAGTGCTTAACTAGCCGTTAGGAATAAGTTAGGTGCATTAGTAACGGCTAGTTACTTTATTCTGCAGTTGTTGTCAGAGACCATCTCGGTCGACAAATTGTCGACCAAGATACCTACTCGGTCGAAGTTTTGTCGACCGACAGGCTCTCTGGATCAACGTTCATTTGCAACTGCCAACTACTTTGTCAGCTGTCTAACGGCTACTTGGGTCATTCTCGGTCGAGAAGTTTGTCGACCGAGAGTGTCTCGGTCGAGGAGTGTGGTCGACCGAGATTGACCCTGTTTCAATCTTTCAATTAAGGCACTATGTGTGTGTATGAGTGTGCATATGTGATCCTATTTGAAGGGGATGACCTATCTAAGTGTGGTGATTGGCTAGGGAAGATCTAACGCTTGATTTACATGAAATCTAAGTACTTGTACATTATATGTTTGTACAAGTTTACAATTGATTACATTGCATGACATTTACAATCATTCAAGCGTATAGTTTCCCTAGAACTTTGTCATCCACTTTATTCCTACAACACTCAAGTAGCACGTTAGATCAACAAGAATGAAATGTTTGTCATCATTGAAACAAAGGGATTTATCATAATATCCAATTTATCCAACAACTTTTTAATCTGACATAGTTCCTTTTCCATTCACAAAGTTACTTTTGGATTTTCTACTTTTTGGTTAGCACGATTTCTTTTTGGTTCACATAGTTACATTTTGTAAACAAACTTTAACTTCTATTTACAGAATGATACTAATAAGTCTAAATATCCACTTCAGGTATAAGGAACATAACCTTCCACAGTCTTTCCCTTGTTGTTTAGTTTTGTCTTATCTTTCAGAATCAATTGATGCTTTCCTTCCTAGTTTTCTTCTTCTTCTCATCATGTGCCAAATCCTTCTTCAGAAGATTCGGGTTCTTCATTCTCATGTGCAACTTCAACAAACACTTCTTTAATACCTTCAGCTCTAAGAGTCTCATCTCCAACAACAACTTCTTCAATATATTCTACTCTAGCAATCTCATCTGAAGCAGTATCATCTTTGACAATATTACTAGTCCCCTTCCTGCTACGCCTATTCTTCTTACATTTCTTTGTGTTTTTCGTCGCACCCTATACATTCTCCTCTTCAAGACCTTCTTCCATTACAATATTTCCAAGCATAGTATCCACAAATTATTCTTCTCCAGTGCTATTGACAACATCATAGTGTGTTGTTATGCAATCATCATCTCCTCTTACTTTCTCATTATCCTTACTCATTGCCTTCTTTACAGATATTTTCTGTAATAAAGTAAGTTTTTACACTATTATTTCTCTTACCAATTAAATGATATAAATAAGTTCTCAATTTATTGCCTAAAATACCCTCAATCCCCTCTCCCTAATATTCTTATTATATGGATACACAAATTTTGAAATAATGCAAACCCTACTACACTTTATAGGTGATTCAGGTACAATTGAAACCTTGTCAAGTTAATGTAATCAACATTTGAATTTGGATCCAAAACTTCTACCATAGTTATATAACCCATCATAGAGATCCACCAAAAACTTGGTAAAAATCTGACTTACCGTTTGAGATATATGAACAATCAAAGCTTTAATTGATGATACATTCGATTTTTGATCTATACCTAAGTTAGCAATTTAATGTGACACATATATGTCACACGACCACACAAGGACATGGGCACATATGGCAATCTGAGAGCACTTGATCCTGGCTGCCCAAAAGGATCTAATGACTAAAAAGTCATCTCTAACGTTGGTGTCTGGCGGGCTGCTATGCCAAGGAAGCAAGGCGTCAACATCACCCTCAAGCCAAAGATCAGGACCGATTCTTGTGAGATATTTTTGAGGATCAGATCCTCTAACTGATATGGTTGCAATGACTTCTCACACGCTCCCCTAGATATCAAATCTATGAGAACGAACCCCTCCATTTTCATAGCTCTCACCTTGCAACACTAACCAATTAGGGCTTCCTCACCCTCACTTCCACACAGATACTTAAAGCCATAAATAGCTTTGCCACTACCCCTTTAGTCATCCATTACCTTCAATTGCTCATGAGACAACCCTGTCAACCCTCACCCTCACCTTCACCTTCGACCTCCTGTGCTGCCTTGGCCACATCCAGATTCACCCCTACACATCAATCCAATGCCACCATCACCTTCATGAAGTTTGTTTGAGTCTTTCCAACATCTTTCATGGATTCAATCCTCCCCTTTCTTCCTGACCTCTCCCTCTCCGATGACCTCAACCTTCCTAGCAGCGGCGATGGGATCTAGAGGGAGCTGTGACACTTGGGTTTGCCATCCGGGTGTGGAATGATCCCATGAAGGTATTAACACCTTCAGCTTGCTGCCAACTTCACTCCTCATGAGAAGGGCCAACATCGAAGGAGAACTCATATCCTTCTCAAGCTAGAAGAAGGCAACGAGGAAGTGTGCCAGCTCATCCATGTGGTTCTAGCTGGGCTAGAATCAGCCAACCAGAGGGCGCCACCTCAACTATAGATCGTGTGTCAACGTGAATTACCAAGGAGATCACCCGCTTGTCTGGATCAATCACAAGTGCCCAAGTAAGCATATGTTTTCATTTTCCCCCTCATTTTATTAATAGAAAACATATTAACTTAGGAAAATCATAACAATTGATAGGATTATTGTATGGTACCAAAATTATATATCAAATTTATCAAAAAATTATGAGGAATGCAAATACAATACTACCTTGACATAAGTTCAAGCCATGTTCCAAAGATCATAGTATAAATCCTACTTAATTATATAGTTATCCTTTCTTATCTAGAAATGATAAAATATGATATGATCTCACTTAATTTCGATTCAAAACCTTACATCCATCTCTGATGTCGTTACATCATATGAACCCTAAAGAAGTAAATCAATGATGACTAAACTTCTTGGAAACCATGATTTTAATGTTCCTATCTCTAAATAATAAAGTTATTTATGATCCAAGTTTAACCCTAACCCTAGACCTGACCTTATGACCCTAAAATGAGATGGACTTCACAATAATCTTTTATCTAATCATAAAGAACCCGATTTAACCAAAACCCTAGTCTTAGGTCATATGGACTCGTAGTAATAATGTACCCTTAACTTCCTTTCAGGGTGATCCATTCACATTAGCTCTAGACTCCTTTGTAATCAAGATCCAATACACCATGTACGTGAGATTATAAGTATATATTAGTTTTCCTATGTTCATTAAATATGAAATATTGAATGCCTTATTTGTGTATAGTTCTTGGATGTATACTTTATGTACTATGCCTTCCGCCATAACATCAAGATCATAAATAAAAAGATGGGTTGTAGATATTGAGTGAGATATACTCTCTCTCTCTTCTAAAACCAAGGTTAGCACATCCCAACAGCTCTCGGGGCGGGGATCCCCATAACCCAAGGGATGGGGAGGGCCCAAGATAAAAATATAGTAGGTGCTGACACATTTAGTAGTACAACCACATCAAAGGTACATCTAAAATAAGTGGTTTACTTGATTCTCACTCTAAATAATGTTTTCCTTTTTATTTCTTATTTCTCAATACTTTCAAGTATACAAGTTAATATGTATGTATCTTTCACACATCTACACAACATATAATGTTGATCTGTTATTTCACATATTTTCTAGGTGCAAAGAATTTTTAAATGAAGTCAAAGTTGAAAAACACTAGAGGGGGGTGAATAGAGTTTTAAAGATATTTTAACAATTATTTAACTCAAGCAACCAACCCCAAGAATATTGGATAAGGGGACATGGATTTAGAGTGGTTCCTACCTTAGCAAATACTAAGGTAGTCAGTCCACTACCCGGTTGCTTACCCAACCGGGATTTGGAAAGAATTTAATTTTATTACCTCGCAAGGACTTTACATAAAATTACAATTCTCTCCCTAAACCCTTCAAGCAGCCTTCACCTTGAAGTAATTGCACCACCTTGAAGCAGCCTTCACCTAGAAGTAATTGCATCAACTTTGAAGCAGCCTTCCTCCTGAAGTACCTTCCCGTTGCAATAGCCTTCTTGAAGTAGCTTCCCATTGCAATAGCCTTCTTGAAGTAGCTTGAAGTCCACCTTCTCCTCCGAGAAGAACCTTCTCCAATCCGCAGCCTCCAACCCTAGGAGTAGCAAGGAGAATACAAAGAATAAAAAGAACAAGAAGGAAAATAGAAAGTACAACTTATCCTTTGAAGCACAAGGCTTGATTTGCCTATATCAAGCGTATTGATCTCATAACCAATGAGTGTAGAAGTGTAAGTGCTGTAGAAAGGAGATGCTAGCCTATAGGACACGAAATAGGAGCAATGGGAATGAATAGCCAATGTTGGAATTGCTCTATTGCTCAAAACAGATTGCCAATGAGTATTCAATCTCAAGTGTAGCACAAGTGTAGCTTCGGTATCTTTAGGTGTCCTAAGGCATGTCCTATTTATAGGAATGACCTACAAGTGCTTAAGGACATTCTAGACACTTTCTAGGGGGTTATAAGTGCTTAACTAGCCGTTAGATATAAGTTAGTTGCTTTAACAACGACTAATTAATTAATTCTGTAGTTGCTATCAGAGACCATCTCGGTCGACAATTTCTCGACCGAGATACCTACTCGGTCGAAGTTTTGTCGACCGACAGGCTCTCTGGATCAACGTTCATTTCCAACTGCCAACTACTTTGTCAGCTGTGTCTAACGGCTACTTGGGTCATTCTCGGTCGAGAAGTTTGTCGACCGAGAGTGTCTCGGTCGAGGAGTTTCTCGACCGAGATTGACCCTGTTTCAATCTTTCAATTTAAGGCACTAAGTGTGTGTATGAGTGTGCATATGTGACACTATTGAAGGGGATGACCTATCTAAGTGTGGTGTTTAGCTAGGGAAGATCTAACGCTTGATTTACATGAAGTCTAAGTACTTGTACATTATATATTTGTACAAGTTTACAATTGATTACATTTCATGACATTTACAATCATTCAAGCATATAGATTCCCTAGAGCTTTGTCATCCACCTTATTCCTGCAACACTCAAGTAGCACGTTAGATCAACAAGAGTGAAATGTTTGTCATCATCGAAACAAAGGGATTTATCATAATGTCCAATTTATCCAACAATCTCCCCCTTTTTGAAGATGACAAACATTTCCTAAATATGAAATAAGGAAATATAAAGCATGTGAGTTTCATACCTGAAGATTACCTTTTGTAGCCATTCTTGTTTTACAAGTGAGTGCTGGCCATCAAGATGAAACTCATTTATATTTTTGATTTTATATTTGTGATTTTATATTTTTTTTCTCCCCCTTTGTCATTTCAAAAAGATATCCAGGTTGAATATGTTATATTTCTTCTCCCCCTTAAATAGATATGTTGGGTTTTAGGGGAGACAGAGAAGGCAGCGGAAACAAAAAAATTTCTCCCCCAACCCATACCGAGGAAACGCGTCAACGTCTATATAATAGGAAAGGATGGTTTGTGGAATCATACCTTGTCTCGAGGCTTGCTCGGCGACAATACCTCGCGCAATGCGCGGTCTTCAACTCCGGTCTTGGACGGTGTATGTGCAGCTCCTGGTCGCACCGGGACTGACGACTCCTCCTCCTACCGGACTGTCGGATGACAGTTGTCCTCCTGAGCGGCAGTGTCCTCCCGCCTCTGTAGTAGTCCACACGGACCACCTGGAACTCCACACTCCTTGTCCCACAAGGAAGTGGAAGGAGTCGCACCCTCCTGTTGACGTACTAGTCGCCAACACACTCTCCTGCTACCAGTTGCAACTGCAATTGTCCTTCCCTTGCTGCACCTCCCTTTTGCGGGAAGCACTTGCTCGGGATCTCTCACGGTTACCAAAACCAGAGAGAACGACAACTTCGCAAAGCAACCGGCTTGCATTGAGTTGTACTTTGAGAAGCCCCCAATACCCCTATATATAGGTGGGTCATGGGACAGGGTTCTCTGTGCCCGACAATACGGGACTAAAGCAGGAGTAGAAGGGTTCGAGATTTTTCCACAAAAGGCAACCGGTTCGCAACTTGAAACGATCGGTTCACAACTGAACCGATCGGTTCGGCCATTGAGCCGATCGGTTGGACCTGAGCCGATCATTTGGGGCACTCCAACCGATCGGTTGGTGCCCTGAACTGATCGGTTCATGGTCCTAATCCGGCTCAAAAAGACTTTCCTTGTTTCGTTCTCAATTGGTATCGTATACCAATGTTATTCCCAATCGAATTGGGCAATTTGAAACTAAAGGAAAATTCTTGCCGACATGACTTTCCCAACTGGTCGGTTGCACCAGTTGAGCCGATCGGTTCAACCCTTGAACTGGTCGTTTCAACCTGGGCATGAGCCGATCAGCCTGGACACTCCAGCCGACCGGTTCAGCAACCTCAGCCGACTGGTTCATCACATGAGCCGATCAGTTGGGAGCACAGGTTGGGCAAAATCAGTCAATTGTGATTTCAATCAATCCGATACTCCAATCAATGCGTCCAACACCTTGAACCATATGATATTGAGCTATCGACTGATTGAGTGTTTAATTGAACTACTAAACTCCTTTAGTAATCAATCTAAACATTACTTTGTGGACAAAACTCCTCTTCCAGGTTAAATCCTATGTGTGTGACCCTGTAGGTCCATTTCACATTGGCAGTGAAAGTCCATAACACTTATGACTTCACAAGCAAAGAGAGGTGCCTAGTCACACATCATTGCTACCCAAGTGAAAGTAGAAAGTTGGAGAACAACTTTCATCCTACAATCTGTGAATGGTGTTACAGCGAATGTATAATTCCTTTGTCACTGATATCCCGAATGAACTCGAGGCATGGAACAGTCATCCTGTCAACGTTCATTCACTTTCTTGATCTCAGAGCAGATTGAAGGAGATATGTATGACATCAATATCACATACTGATTCACACATGCGTGCGCACGCCTATCTCAATCCTACTCATCAAGTGGCCTTGGATATCAAACTCCCTTAGGAGGGACAAATCCCATATCTATCACTCACCCCTCAAAAGCCCCATGTGTCAAAGCCACCCAATCATCACCTTTATAACAACCCATGTTTCAGGACTGCGTTTGATGATGTCAAAGTGTGCCCAACGACATGTGTTGAGTGTAGTGATTTCAGGTCTAAGAATCACACTCACCACCATCACTGTGAAACTGACTGTGACTACCATCTCATGGTTCCATGTGTCAAACTCACGGTGGGTCTGTCCGGTACACTTGTTCTCTAACAAGTACCTATGTGTTTGGTTTGATATCTCTATATCATGACTAATGAGATTCTGTCATCAACCAACACCACAATCTAGTCTTGTGTGTCATTGTTGTCTATCTACCTTCCACAATGACATCTGACTAGGGACATAACAAGAATGTACAAACTCTTAGCATCTGTATGATCCCATCGTTCAGGTCATGAACCTGAAGGCATACGTCATTGAGTATTGTCATTCTCTAGACATTCAATCTGTTCTATCACTATCTCATATGACTGAACCAGAAAGAATTGGAAGTTTGCCTTTGATGTTTATCAAATCAATCTTAATGTATCCCACCAATCATACCATGATTGGCTCTCAGGGCATACATACCAACAGACTCCCACTTGCACTGCGAGCCAATCACCCTTGAATCATATTCATAGTGATCTTCAAACATGTCCCACATGTTACTGTGCTCTAGTGCAAACATAGTGAGTAATGGAAACACCTTGCCAAAGTCAGTATAAATTGCATGTCTCACATCTCTTCGTTGTACGTCGCACGTATGAGATGGAGTTGCCGTAATATGCGATCTAGTATTCCTTTGCTAACCTTTAGCCATATTGCATGATCAAGGATTCCAGACTTGTCATCAATGAGTGGAATATCTATAAGTTCATCTCATGAACTTCCAGATCCATATAGTATCCACTGTTGTTCTCTAACACACAGATACTCAGCATTTCCCTTTTAAATGGTTTTATTGGAACACTTCCAATTATCAACAAACTTTCACTTTTATACATCCTATGTATATTTTGCGATTAATTTTCTGTCCATTCGGAAGTTTGCATCAATGTAACTCTTTACATCGAACTCTTCCTTATCTTCATAGAACTAGTACTTCACAAGTACTTATCAAGTTCTCATGGTATTCCAGTAACCCTTACTAGAAGTAGACAGACATCCACTCGTCATGTCCCACATACGAGTTATCAGGATGAGCACATCATATTGTCATGTCATACATACAAAATGATGAATGCATTTTATTTTTGCCATGTCATACATGCAAGACAATGGGATGATTACATACATGATAGATCCATATCTATTCTTAGTGTTCATATTCTTCATAAGAATTGGACACTTGGCCTTGGGATACTAACTCCATGTAACATGGACAAGTTTTCTCCCACTGAATCTGTGCATACTGAACCCTTCAGTACAGATTGTCAATGTATGCTCTCTCTTTTCCAGGTCAAGAGATTTGTCGAGAACTATCTCTATAGATCTCTATTCCTATCACATAGGAAACATCTCTATCTTCCTTAAAGATAATTTCCACTTTTGGATTTCCATTCTAGAACAATTCCATTTCACATCAATATGTGGAATGTGAATACGCTCCCACTAAATCACAGATCCCGTCTTTATCTTTGACATATCAGTCAAACCCTTTGACTATATCATCAAAGTAAAGATCCAATTTTGAGTTGCTTGTACTCAATCAATCACATTGATTAGTCCATTGTAACTTATAGACTTCATTTGCATTAATGGATTCATAAACCTTATAGGCTGTGTCACGTACACATCCTGATTTTATTCCTCAAAGGAATGCGGTTTTAGTATCCATATGCCAAATGTCTTAGTCATTAAGTTGCAATCAACAAGCATCATCCTTCTCAAAATGTTATCCATGTGTCTTAACACTTAAGACTTATTTGCACTTATGGATATTATCCAATGAGTTCTACCATCAAGGTCATACCTTATGGTTCACATGGAAATCATTTAGGATGTAATGGTCTTATACCATAACTCAAAATCTGATTCCTCATATTCATCTAGATAGTTGACTCATCATATGAACAACTCATCACATAGATAATTGAGGTGTATCTGTCAAGAATATAAGAATTCACAACCCTTGTGATTCTTAATGTCCTTTATTAGTGTGGGGTATTCTTTTATTAAGAAGAATTCAGTTATTTGATAATCATTCTCTAACTCCTTAGAGTATGATTCCTTCTTGATTTAGACATCACCATGCCTTAATCATGAGTTCACTATGATACACTATCACAATCACTCATAAGGATCTCAAACATTTGGTCCAAGTATTTCATTCATTGATCTCATCAAGAATTAATACTTTACCAAATTTGTACTTCATTTATGATAATCTTGAACACTTCAAGATATTCATATTGGTATTTCTCTAAACACCATTTGAAGTATTAGCATTCGCTCCAATAGGTATGTAAATACATCACATGTATTATACCTAATAGGACAATCATTCTCCCACTACCGTTAGTGAAGATTGATTAATCATGTACAAGAGATTCATGTCTCTTACTGGTTCTCTAACCAAAAGAGTCTAGATTTATCCATCATATGGAAACTAGAAATGAATTTCTCATGATTGATGCTAATTTGATCGTTTGAGTTATCAATAACTTTAGGTATCATTTTATCTTATGCATACCATGCATCACAAGATAAACAAGGCATTGCCACAAAGATCATATCTTTGAGATTGAAACATCAACTTTATTAATTGCCATCATTGTCATACAATATGCAATAATAAAGTGTTTCTATCTATTAGCAATATATGAAATAGCAGTTCTCAACTCTATTTCGTGCCCTTTAGGCTGAAATAAACTGAAAGATACTCCTATCTATGGCCGCAACACTTGCTCCAATGATGGGTACTTCTTTCTTGGTCCTTTCGCAAAGGTCATCACTTCTTTGTGGATATTGCATATCATATATGACATATCCATATCTTGGTATCATATACCTCAGATAAAGAAGCGGTTCATTTCATGATACCTTAGGTGGAGATCTCCATCCCCTCCTTCATCTTCTTTTGTTCTTCCAGATATAGATGGCAATCCCTCATACACCCTTTCCCCATGTGCCTTGAGGATGAAGACGGCTTGGATTGTCGGCTAGCAATAGAACACTTCTTAGCTTTGCCCTTATCCTTGCCCTTAAGAATTACCTTTCTCTTTGATCACATCAAAGATTATGGTTTGTCTTTCTTCATCTTTTCCTTTACTATCCTCAACATGTCCAACAACTCTGTCAACGTTTGTCAAAGCTGTTCATGTTGTAGCTTATCATGAATTGTATGATCCTCGCAATATTTGCAGTATCATACCAATAGCCAACTCTTGGCTCAGAGGGAATCCTTCTTAATCAGGTTTTCCACATACCCAATCACATTGAGTGTGTGAATACCTTATTGGATCTCCTTCTGTCATGACATACTAGGACAGTATCTTGGAGACATCATATGTCTCATGTTGTCTCTGCAACTAATAGTTCAGAGAACACAACATCAAGCACTCCTCATCAATGTCATCCTCGGTATGCTTCCATAAGCATACTTTCAGCCATTGATGTGGTGGGATCGAGTTCATCCAGTTCTGGTATAACCAGGACTTAGAGCTTCCGCTCTTTGATTGAGAACGCTTCTCATCATCATCCTAACCAGTCGTGGAATTATTCCCATTTTAATTTGTTGGTCTCAAAGACCGATCACAAATAAAGTGATTTGTTGATTAACCATTTTTTTTAACAAAAAGGAAATATATGCAATTTTAGTCCAAAAACTCATTTTTGACTTGTTTGATTGATTTGAAAAGTTGACGATAAAATTAGGCCTTTAATTAATTATCGCTCCCACTATTTTAGTTCAAATTGATAGCCCTCACCATCAATTCGGAAGATTGCAGCGTACAACCTTCTAGTGGGCAAGATCCTGAAATCCTCTAAGCCATGGACCAGCTAGGGCTGTCACCCACAACATAGATCTCTCAGGTAGGCAACTTTTGCCAATTGCATCATATGCAACTCTTGATAAGATGTAATCTACAACTCCTTGCAATGATCATCTCCATGCCTCAAGGCGCTAGATCCTATCTAGGTCACCTTGTTAAGTCCGACCCAAAGCAAACACGATGAATATGCACCCTGCTAGGGCAGACCCACACATCCATCCTTCACGCTTCCACGAGGTAGACGGTGCACCACGCTAGGGCGTGCCCACACTTGGTCGAACAAGCTTTTCACGTGTGTCGCATTTGGAAGGCATCTAAAACTTAATATTTTAATGAGGGATTTGGTTTTTATATACATATACATATCCAATCACCACAATACATAGTATGTATCATATACATGATATATCCCACAGAAAACATGCACAAACGATAAAAAGCAATGATTATAGCCATCCTAATGTGTTTCCTCGAGCCAAGAGGAATCATGGTCATCTAGGTCTACATCACATGCAACCTATACAAGATGAACTCTGTGCCTTGCCATCTGAGTAGATCAACTCATCACATGAATGATCTGTACTCTCCAGCCGGTCGTCTGGGTGCCACCAGCCGATCGGTTGGCTCCTCCAACCGATCGGTTCGCCTGGTCGTCATGCATCTCGTCATGTCCGCCACCCGCTCGTCTCGCTCCTCGAACCAGTCATCAACCGATCGGTTCACTCCTTGAACCGACCGTCTGGAACGTCAACCGATCGGTTCACTCCTTGAACCGATCGTTTCAGCTGTCGTCTTGATGTCCGCCGGTCTTTGACATAATAGGAAATAAAATCCTATTCTATTTATTACATTGCTTTAAAAAGGGAAACCCCGAGTTACATTCGGGGGGAGCAAAGGTAGGAAAGAATCTCGAATTATTTCGAGTTACATCAGGAATAAGAGAGGGAAGATCGGTGCGCAGACCGAGATGCAAGCAACCACAAACAACCACACACAGATAGGGGTTTATAGGCCATAATCATGCTACACACATCCACCACAAAACTCATTTCAGGGCGACGCGTATCGAGTGCATTAATAATACATATCATATATGTAATTATGGATTTGTGAATTTAGGATTGGACATGCATAAAGCCGATATTATTTGCATCGCATGCAATAAATAAAGGCGACAAACCAAAATCGATCATATCGATATTCCTAAAATATAGAGCAGTTAACGTGGCTCTGATACCACTGTTGGGTTTTAGGGGAGACAGAGAAGGCAACGGAAACAAAAAAGTTTCTCCCCCAACCTATACTGAGGAAACGCGTCAACGTCTATATAATAGGAAAGGATGGTTTGTGGAATCATACCTTGTCCCGAGGCTTGCTCGGCGACAATACCTCGCGCAATGCGCGGTCTTCAACTCCAGTCTTGGACGGTGTCTGTGCAGCTCCTGGTCGCACCGGGACTGACGACTCCTCCTCCTACCGGACTGTCGGATGACAGTTGTCCTCCTGAGCGGCAGTGTCCTCCCGCCTCTGTAGTAGTCCACACGGACCACCTGGAACTCCACACTCCTTGTCCCACAAGGAAGTGGAAGGAGTCACACCCTCCTATTGACGTACTAGTCGCCAACACACTCTCCTGCTACCAGTTGCAACTGCAGTTGTTCTTCCCTTGCTGCACCTCCCTTTTGCGGGAAGCACTTGCTCAGGATCTCTCACGGTTACCAAAACCAGAGAGAACGACAACTTTGCAAAGCAACCGGCTTGCATTGAGTTGTACTTTGAGAAGCCCCCAATACCCCTATATATATAGGTGGGTCATGGGACAGGGTTCTCTGTGCCCGACAATACGGGACTAAAGCAAGAGTAGAAGGGTTTGAGATTTTTCCACAAAAGGCAATCGGTTCGCAACTTGAAACGATCGGTTCACAACTGAACCGATCGGTTCGGCCATTGAGCCGATCGGTTGGACCTAAGCCGATCGTTTGGGGCACTCCAACCGATCGGTTGGTGCCCTGAACCGATCGGTTCATGGTCCTAATCTGGCTCAAAAAGACTTTCCTTGTTTCGTTCTCAATTGTTATCGTATACCAATGTTATTCCCAATCGAATTGGGCAATTTGAAACCAAAGGAAAATTCTTTCCGACATGACTTTCCCAACTGGTCGGTTGCACCAGTTGAGCCGATCGGTTCAACCCTTGAACCGGTCATTTCAACCTGGGCATGAGCCGATCGGCCTGGACACTCCAGCCGACCGGTTCAGCAACCTCGGCCGACCGGTTCATCACATGAGTCGATCGGTTGGGAGCACATGTTGGGCAAAATCAGTCAATTGTGATTTCAATCAATCCGATACTCCAATCAATGCGTCCAACACCTTGAACCATATGATATTGAGCTATCGACTGATTGAGTGTTTAATTGAACTACTAAACTCCTTTAGTAATCAATCTAAACATTGCTTTGTGGACAAAACTCCTCTTCCAGGTTAAATCCTATGTGTGTGACCCTGCAGGTCCATTTCACATTGGCAGTGAAAGTCCATAACACTTATGACTTCACAAGCAAAGAGCGGTGCCTAGTCACACATCATTTCTACCCAAGTGAAAGTAGAAAGTTGGAGAACAACTTTCATCCTACAATCCGTGAATGGTGTTACAGCGAATGTATAATTCCTTTGTCACTGATATCCCGAATGAACTCGAGGCATGGAACAGTCGTCCTGTCAACGTTCATTCACTTTCTTGATCTCAGAGCAGATTGAAGGAGATATGTATGACATCAATATCACATACTGATTCACACATGCGTGCGCACGCCTATCTCAATCCTACTCATCAAGTGGCCTTGGATATCAAACTCCCTTAGGAGGGACAAATCCCATATCTATCACTCACCCCTCAAAAGCCCCATGTGTCAAAGCCACCCAATCATCACCTTTATAACAACCCATGTTTCAGGACTGCGTTTGATGATGTCAAAGTGTGCCCAACGACATGTGTTGAGTGTAGTGATTTCAGGTCTAAGAATCACACTCACCACCATCACTGTGAGTACTGACTGTGACTACCATCTCATGGTTCCATGTGTCAAACTCACGGTGGGTCTGTCCGGTACACTTGTTCTCTAACAAGTACCTATGTGTTTGGTTTGATATCTCTATATCATGACTAATGAGATTCTGTCATCAACTAACACCACAATCTAGTCTTGTGTGTCATTGCTATCTATCTACCTTCCACAATGACATCCGACTAGGGACATAACAAGAATGTACAAACTCTTAGCATCTGTATGATCTCATCATTCAGGTCATGAACCTGAAGGCATACGTCATTGAGTATTGTCATTCTCTAGACATTCAATCTGTTCTATCACTATCTCATATGACTGAACCAGAAAGAATTGGAAGTTTGCCTTTGATGTTTATCAAATCAATCTTAATGTATCCCACCAATCATACCATGATTGTCTCTCAGGGCATACATACCAACAAGATATTCTATTAGGAATATGGATTTAATATCATTTTTGTCTAATTTAGCCACAATTTGTTTCTCAATCATTTGCAAAGGATGTTAAGCCTTGAAATGATATGAGATTCCCTTAAGCTTATGATGAATGTATATTGATTTCTCATCTATCAAGAGTTGTTAAGCCCTGAAAATCAAATGAGAATCCTTTAATCTTAGAGTATATAAAAATGTCTCCATCTGAATGCAAGGGATGGTAAGCCCTGATTTGTTTAGAGAGTTCCTTTAAGTACAAGATATATCATTTTTATGAAATTCATAGATTTCTTCATAACCAAGAGTAAAAATACTAAGGTCGTAACAAGCTCCAAATGATGTTTACAATGTTTTTGTAAGCTTCTTAATCAAATAATCAAATTTGTTTGAATGAGCTCCCCCTTAATCTTACTATTTAAAGCAATTTAAAGCTTCTAAGGTCACAGATGATTTTAAATTTTGATTTTGACCTTTATCAAATGTATACTAAGATTAAGTATAATAAAATGATGTCCAAATAAGCATTTTGTCAAAGCTTATTTTAGGTCGTCCTTGACTACGACCATAGCGCCCCTTGGTCAAATTTTATTTCAACCAAGAGGCAAAAATTGCAGATTTCCAATTTAAGCACTCATATGTTTAGTGATACTCAATATGAAAACATCTTCTTAAAAAATGAAAGCACGATTAATATCTCAAGTCTTTTAAAGATTCCAATTGAGAAATTTTTATCTTATGTGTTGCAAGCATTTCTAAGAGACATGTCATCATTGAATTATTTTGCTTGTCTATGTATCATCAAGGATCCATGCATAAAACAGAAATTTCCTTTTTATTAAGCTAAGCATAATTTCAGTTTTGACTTAAATCATTTAGAGAATAAACCAAATTAATCTCATATAAGTTTTCAGGGATGATTTCCAAAATATATATAGTCATTAATCACAAATAGATAGCAATTTGATCAATAAAAAAAATTCAGCAATTTTACAGCAGACTGGAAATCAGTGACATGCTCGGTCGACAATTTCTCGACCGAGGTTCACTCGGTCGACAGATTCTCGACCGAAAAAGTTTCTGGAATATTTTCAGAACTGTTAATTTATTCCAAGCAAAATAAGATTATGCAAGTTAGAGCTCGATTGTGTTGAGATATGACATTTGTATATCAAGAATCAGTTTAGGTCAAATCTCAACTAGTTAATTTTAAGCTACTAAGTTTTAGGAATCCAAGCTAAATCATCATTCTTTTTCTTATATGGGCATGAAAATGAATAATGTCCAAGACACATGCAATAATGACAACTGATAGAGTCAACTTCATTTCTCTTTCTAGGAATTGTGTTCCTAGGTACAAACATAATCTTAGTCTTGGATGCTTTAACTCTTTTGGGTTTATTTCTCCTTGGATCATATCCTAATCCTTTTCTTCCATTATAACTAGAGGAAATTTTCAAAATATTTTCAAGCATGTCATTTCCTCTTAACTCATTTACATTTCTTTGTAACTTAGTAATATCATCCATCTTCTTGTTTATATCTTTCTTTGCTTGATCTAAATCAGATACTAGAGAGTTTCTTTCTTTGACAACCTCATCATAATCTAAATGTGAACATAGAACAGGTTGTTTCTGAAGATCATTCACTTGAGTTTGCAAGTTTAACTTTTCTAAGGAAAGAAGATTGCAATTAGCTTCTACTGATTTTAACTTAAGATCATAATCTTCATTTTCCTTTTTGAGATTTTCATTTTTAGATACAAGAGCAAGAAGTTTAACATTTAAATCATCATTTACTTTATTTGATTTCTTAAGTTTCTTCTTGCACTCAATATATTTCTCATGAGTATCTTGAAGACTAGCAATTAGATCTTCTTTTGGTAGATCATAAAGACTTACCTCTTCTTCGTCTTCATTTGTTGTAGCAATGAGGCATTCTACTTCTTCTTTTCCTTCATCATCACTTGAATCATCCCATGCAGCTTTATATGCTCTTTCTTTCTTTTTTTGAGATGATTTCTTCCCTTTCTTGAGTTTTGGACAATCACCTTTCATGTTTCCCTTTTTACCACATTCAAAGCACCTGGAAGAAGAAACACTAGAAGTTTTATTAGTTTTAAAACTTTTATATTGCTTACCAACTACAATGAGAGTTTCTTCTTCACTATCATCTTCACTTGTGTCATGATTGTCCTTGGTTGATGCTTTGAATGCAATGTCCTTCTTTTTCCCTTGTTTAAGTTCACGTTCTCTTCTTTCTTCCTCTTCTAGAGTTGCTTCATGAGCTTCTAGATTGCCAATGAGTTGCTCCATTCTCAGTCGAGTGAGATCATTGGCTTCTTCAATGGCTGTCACCTTGGGCTTGTATTTAGGAGGAAGTGATCTAAGGATCTTTGACACCTGATCTTCTTCAAGAACAACTTTTCCTAAGGCATTCAAACCATTTACAATAGAAGAGAATTTTGCATACATTTCACTAATAGTTTCATTCGGATCCATACGGAAATGTTCAAACTTTTGTTTAAGCATGCTAATCTTAGAATTCTTAACTTGAACAGTCCCTTCATAAGTTATGGAGAGTCTATGCCAAATCTCATAGGCTGTATCACAATTTGATATCCTATTAAATTCTCCTACTGAAATTGAACAATATAAAATACTTACAGCCTTTGCATTCATTTGAGCTGATTTTATCGTATTGGTGTCCCATGCAGCATATTCTTCTTGAGGAAGCTCGTAGGGGGTTGACACCATCCTCCATAGATCCCAGCTAATCCCTTGGAAGTAGAATTGCATCCTTCTCTTCCAGTAGGTGTAGTTTGTCCCATCAAACATAGGAGGCCTAGTCACAAGTGTTCCTTCAAGATTGAGGTTGTTGAGCAACCCATCACCCATTCTTCAAGACCTGGTTAGGGTTCCTTGAAGCCTGCTCTGAAACCAATTGAAAAACACTAGAGGGGGGGTGAATAGAGTTTTAAAGATATTTTAACAATTATTTAACTCAAGCAACCAACCACAAGAATATTGGACAAGGGGACAAGGATTTAGAGTGGTTCCTACCTTAGCAAATACTAAGGTAGTCAGTCCACTATCCGGTTGCTTACCCAACCGGGATTTGGAAAGAATTTAATTTTATTACCTCGCAAGGACTTTACATAAAATTACAATTCTCTCCCTAAACCCTTCAAGCAGCCTTCACCTTGAAGTAATTGCACCACCTTGAAGCAGCCTTCACCTAGAAGTAATTGCACCAACTTTGAAGCAGCCTTCCTCCTGAAGTACCTTCCTGTTGCAATAGCCTTCTTGAAGTAGCTTCCCATTGCAATAGCCTTCTTGAAGTAGCTTGAAGTCCACCTTCTCCTCCGAGAAGAACCTTCTCCAATCCGCAGCCTCCAACCCTAGGAGTAGCAAGGAGAATACAAAGAATAAAAAGAACAAGAAGGAAAATAGAAAGTACAACTTATCCTTTGAAGCACAAGGCTTGATTTGCCTATATCAAGCGTATTGATCTCCTAACCAATGAGTGTAGAAGTGTAAGTGTTGTAGAAAGGAGATGCTAGCCTATAGGACACGAAATAGGAGCAATGGGAATGAATAGCCAATGTTGGAATTGCTCTATTGCTCAAAACAGATTGCCAATGAGTATTCAATCTCAAGTGTAGCACAAGTGTAGCTTCGGTATCTTTAGGTGTCCTAAGGCATGTACTATTTATAGGAATGACCTACAAGTGCTTAAGGACGTTCTAGACACTTTCTAGGGGGTTATAAGTGCTTAACTAGCCGTTAGATATAAGTTAGTTGCTTTAACAATGGCTAATTAATTAATTCTGTAGTTGCTGTCAGAGACCATCTCAGTCGACAATTTCTCGACCGAGATACCTACTCGGTCGAAGTTTTGTCGACCGATAGGCTCTCTGGATCAACGTTCATTTCCAACTGCCAACTACTTTGTCAGCTGTGTCTAACGGCTACTTGGGTCATTCTCGGTCGAGAAGTTTGACGACCGAGAGTGTCTCGGTCGAGGAGTTTCTCGACCGAGATTGACCCTGTTTCAATCTTTCAATTTAAGGCACTAAGTGTGTGTATGAGTGTGCATATGTGACACTATTGAAGGGGATGACCTATCTAAGTGTGGTGTTTAGCTAGGGAAGATCTAACGCTTGATTTACATGAAGTCTAAGTACTTGTACATTATATATTTGTACAAGTTTACGATTGATTACATTTCATGACATTTACAATCATTCAAGCATATAGATTCCCTAGAGCTTTGTCATCCACCTTATTCCTGCAACACTCAAGTAGCACGTTAGATCAACAAGAGTGAAATGTTTGTCATCATCGAAACAAAGGGATTTATCATAATGTCCAATTTATCCAACAAAAGTACCATAAAGGATGTAATCAAGCTCCTTGGAGGATATTAGAGTAGATGGATGCTCCTTTCTATTCCTCATATCTAGTTTAAATTCCCTTTTCCTAGATAATGTATAGGATGTAGTATCGTATGTACTTTCCTACTTCTTATAGATAGTCTTTTCTTCTATGCAAATAATGTAAGCATTAATATTTACCTCTTTCTATGGATAATGCTTTACATGGAAATAATATGATGTTGTGGACATGATATGGATTATGTATATTGTAGATGATAATTACAACTCCTTGATTTTCCCTCTTGATATCTTATTGATATGAGTGCGCACACATCAAGTGAATGCCATTATGGAGAGTATGTAGGAATTGAGGTCGTCACAATTGGTATTTGAGTGGGAGTTCACACATAATAGTTGCATGAAACCTCATTCACTCTATTATGAGTCTAGGGTAGTCCTTGAGTTGGGTATATAAGGGGTGAAGGTGTCTAGCATAGCATCTGCCATGGGTCTGGCAAAAGTCTCCGAGCTACTTTTCTTAACACACGAGGCTACCTTTGTTGGGTTTTGTGGAGGCGACAGGCACAATGGAAGCAACAATAAAATTTTCTCCACATACCCTGCTAGTAGATCTTGTCGATAACAACATATTCATAAAGAGAGGGTGTGTGGGATATACCTCATCACAAAGCAAGTCCATCAACGTACCTTCACGTGATGACTAGCGCATCCCCTCACATGCACATACAATCATCGTCGACGTCTTCCAAATGTAGAGAAATCAGTGTTTGTATCTCTACTTTGTCCACACACATGGACTGGAATTCCATGTCATACTTCTCAAGTCCGTGGGAAGGAGTAGCCTTCTGGTTGACAATGTGCTACGTCATGTCACTCTCCTTCTCCTCTCTTGGGGACGATGACGACTAGGGTTCACATACAAGAGAATTTTTAGTCTCATAAAAGTCCATTTGTCATGCCCCTATAAATAGGAGATGAAAGGAAGAAGAATTTCCCAAAACCCTTAGGTAAACAACAAGGTCGTGGTTGCGTTTAAAGCAAACCGCTTGTGGCCTATTAAAAGAATATTCTAGAAATACTTAATTAACATGATTAATTATATTAATTGATTAACTAATCTTTATCATCCAACTCCACTCAATCGCTTGAGATCAGTCGACCTACTTATGACTTAACATTTTAACCAATTAACTGAGATTATATTCCAATATTATTCTAGTAGATTACCTAAATGTTTTAGTAATCAACTTGATTCGAAACACAATTATACTTATATTCTAATAACATCCTATGTATGTGACCCAGTAAGCTCCAAATTACGTTGGTAGTGATATCCATAATCATATTATGTTTTCACAAGAAACGATTGGCATCTAGAAATACTTCATTCCTACCAAGTAATTGAAGAAGTTGGAGAACAATATTCAACCTACAATATGTGATTGGTGTTATAGCGATTGTATAGGTCCTTTGTCTCTGATATATAGATTAAACTCGAAGCATGGAATGATCATCCTCTTCAACATTCAATCCATGTTCCTTAGACTAGAGAAGATTGTTTGAGATATAGGAAGCTCAATATCACAAATTGACTCACACCAACATGGCCATGATTTCTCAGTCTCGCTTATCAAGTGGACATGACATCAAACTCCCATAGGAGGGACAAATCCCAATTACATCACTCACATTAATCCACATGTGTCACAGTACACCCAAGAACCACCTTTATGGAAACCCTTATTTAGGATCACGGTGGATGATATCAAATAACACCGAACGACATGTGATGAGTGTAGTGATTTTAGGTCTAAGAACCACAATCACCACCATCACTATGAAAGATGACTCTGACTACCAATCATGGTTTCCATGTGTCACTCTCAAGGTGGGTTTGTTTGATACAAAGTTCTCTTATAAGTATCTATGTTCTTGGTTTGATATCACATATCATGACTAATGAGATTTTGTCATCAACCAACACACACAGTAGTCTTAAGTGTTATTGTTGTCTATTAGCCTTCCACAATAACATCTGACTAGGGACATAACAAGAATGCATATACTCTTGACATCCACATCATCTTATAGTTTAGGTCCTCAACCCGGACGTACGTCATTGAGTAATATCATTCCTTAGACATTTATTATGTTTTATCATTATCTCATAATTGAATAAAATAAAATTCGTTGGGAGATTGCCTTTATTATTGATCAAATCATTTACAAGATATGCCATTACAATGATCATTTGATTGGCTCTCTGGGCATACATACCAATAGATTCCCACTTGAACTTAGAGCCAATCACCCATGAACTTAATCCAGAGTGATCTAACATGACCTTCATACTTTTGCTATCAAAGTGCTTTTATAAAGAGGTCAACCACATTTCTCTCAGTTGGTACTCTGCAAATCTCCACATATCCTCATTGTATAATTTCTCAGATGAGATGGAACACCTTTTTATATTCTTTGAATGTTGATGCGATCTAGGTTCCTTAGCTTGTGCAATAGCTCCATTGTTGTCACAATATAACTTAACTACATCACTAATGTTTGGAACCATCCCAAGTTTTGAGATGAACTTCTTGTTCCAAACAACTCTCTTTGCTGCATTAGACGCAACAATATACTCAACTTTCGTTGTATAATCCACAACTATCTCTTGCTTGAAACTCTCTCAACTCACAACTCTATTGTTGAGACAAAACACAAATCCTGATTGAGATCGATAATCATATTTTTCAGTTTGGAAGCTTGCATTGGTGTAACCCTTTACCACCAACTCTTCCTCTCCATCGTAGACAAGGAACTGATCATTAGTTCTTCTCAAGTAGTTAAGGATGTTCTTCACAACAGTCCAATGACTCTCACCGGGACCTGACTGATATCTACTTGTCATGCTCAAGGCATAAGAGACATCTAGACGAGTACATAACATTACGTACATGATAGATACAATTGCAGAAGCATATGTAATCTTATTCATGCACTCCCTTTCTTCCCAAGAATTGGGACATTGAGCTTTAGAGATGGTAACACCATGAGACATGGGTAGGTTGCCTCTCTTCGAGGTTCTCCATGTTGAACCTCTTTAACACTTTTTCAATGTATGTGTGCTGACTTAGTCCAAGAAATCTTCTAGATCTATCTCTATTGATCTTGATTCCTAGAATATAGGATGATTTGCCTAAGTTTTTAGTTGAAAATCTATTTCCTAGCCAGGTCTTTACCATCTGTAAAGTAGGGATGTCATTCCTCATCAATAGTATGTCATCCACATACAATACGAGGAATACATTCATGCTCCCACTAACCTTCTTGTAAATATATTGTTCATCTTCATTTTGATTAAAGCCAAACCATTTGACTATTTTGTCAAATCAAAGATTCTGTATTTGAGATGCTTGCTTCAATTCATAGATTGACCTTTGTAGCTTATAGACTTTATTTGCATCCTTTAGATTAATAGGACCCTTAGGTTGTGTCATGTACACATCCTCAAGAAGATTCCCATAAAGGAATGTGGTTTTAACATCCATATGCCAAATCTCATAGTCATGATAAGCTACAACGGCAAGTATGATCCTAATGGACTTAACCATGGCAACTGGAGAAAAGGTTTTATCATAGTCAACACATTGAACTTGTTTGAAACCCTTTACAACCAATCTAAAGGAAGTTCCACCATTCTCAATATCTCAAGACTTGATCCTTGGATGTGGAAGTGTAACCTTAACTTCCAATAGAGGAAGTTACTCCCATCAAAGATTAGAATGTTGATGATGTCTTTGTAAGTTTGTACATTACCATCCATGTCGGTCTTCTTCTTAAAGAACCACTTGCACATAATGGGTTTTACCCCTTCAAGTGGATCCACCAAGGTCCATACCTTGTTGGTGTACATGGATTCCATCTCAGATCTCATGGACTCAAGCCATTTATAAGACTCTGGTCCCTTAACAACTTCTAGGTAGGTAGTTGTCTCATCATCAATGACCGACTCATCACCTTCTTGAGTCAGTAGATAACGAGATCTATATGGATCAAGTCATGTACTACTAGATCGGCGAGGTTCTTGTGTCACATGAGGTATTTGAGATTCAACAATGGTTAGTGACTCTCTATGTTCCTCTTGTACCTCTATGGGTTTAATGTTTTCTTATTGGTCTTGAACTTATTTGAGCTCTACTTTCCTCCCACTGGTTCCTTTAAAAATGAATTCCTTTTCCAAGAATGCACCATCCATGACAACAAACATTTTGTTGTCACTTGGGTTATACAAGTAGTACCCCTTGGTTTCTTTGGGATAACCAACAAAATAACATTTATCCGATCTAGGGTCAAGATTTTCAAGAAACATTTTCTTGACATAAGCTTCACTTCCCCAAATCTTCATAAAAGACATTTTGGGACGCTTCCCAGTTCATATTTCATATAGTGTCTTTTGAGTTGGTTTAGAAGGTACATGGTTAAGTGTAAACATTGTTTTTTTCTAGAGCATAACCCCAGAAGGAAGTTGGAAGATCAGAAAAACTCATCATTGATTGCGCCATATTTAGCAATGTGAAATTCCTTTTTCTGATACACCATTGTGATGTGGCATTCTAGGTGGAGTCCATTGTGATACGATACCACGGGCTCACAAAAGGACCTCAAACTCTTGGCTTAAGTATTCTCCACCTGGATCAGAATAGAGTGCCTAAATACTTTTACTAAGTTGATTTTGTACTTCATTCATGAAATCCTTGAACTTTTCAAGAGTTTCTGACTTATGTTTCATCAAGTAAACAAAACCATACCTACTAAAGTCATCAGTAAAGGTAATGAAGTACAAATTCAAAATCAAAGAGTCTAGATAACCATCTTTATGGTGTCTAGATATGCATTTCTCATTAATGTGTCCTAGATCACAATGCCAAGGATATGTTTTGTTTGAGTTATCGGGTTTTAACCTTTTGGTATTTACGTTATAAACATTTGTGTTAAGATCTAATAAATAAAGACCATAGGACATCATGGCACTATCATAAAAGATCTCATATTTTGAAATAAAACATTGACCATTTTTTACATGAAATTTATATCCATACAAGATACAAAATTATATTTCTATTTATGGTAGGTACCGAATATCCGTTCTTTAACTCTATTACAAGCCCCGTGGGAAGAGATAAATTATAGTTCCAACTGCAGTGGCAACATCTCTTTCTCTATTTGCAACACACAGTTCAACCTTGCCCCTTTGTAAATGTTTACATATTTTTAGATCCTACATATTCAAGCATGTGTGATATCCACATCCGATATCTAGTACCCAAGATGAATAAGTACATAAATTTATCTCAATAACATACATACCTAAAGTGGAGATCTCTATCCCCTCCTTCTTCTTCCTCATTTTCTCTAGATAGAGAGAACCATTTCTCTTCTAGTGTCCAGGCTGTTGATAGTGGTGGCAATTGTCTCCCTTGTTCATTCCTCCCTTTGCTTTGAGTGCAGAAGACTTGGGATTCTAGCTAGATTTAGAACTCTTCTTATCTTTACATTTTCCCTTTTACTTCCCTTTTATCTTGATCATAATCACATAATTGGGCTTGTCTTTCTTCATTTGCGCTTCAACAATCCTCAACATGCCAAGCAATTCTGACAACAGCTTGACAAAATTGTTCATATTGTAGTTCATAAAAAACTATGTAAATGACTCTGGCAGTGACATCAAAATCACATATGTGGCCAACTCTTGACCCAAAGGAAATCCCAGTTTAGCAAGGTTCTCCACATACCCAATAATCTTGAGTATATGGGAACCTACTGGATCTCCTTCTGCCATGCTGCACTTAAACAGTGCCTTGGAGACATCATATCTCTCATTCCTTGCCTGATCTTGGTACATGTTCTTAAGATGTATTACCATCTCAATCACATCTATGTTTCATGTTGTCTCTACTACTCATACTTCATTGAGCACAACATCAGGCACTTGACATCCACAACATCTTCAGAGTGCTTCTTGTAAGCATCCTTGTCAGTCTTAGGTGCATTAGGAGTAGGTTCATCTGGCTCTGGTGTTTCCAAGACATAGAGCTTGCGCTCATGTGTGAGAAAAATTCTTAGCATCTTGAACCACTAATGGAAATTATTCACATTCAACTTCTCCTTCTCAAGTATTGATCACAAGGAAAACATGTTGTTTGTTGTCATTTGATTCTATAAGGAAAATTTGCAATTTGTCAAAATATTTTTGATTTGATTTGATTAAAATAAGATTTAATGATGTTTAATTAGACTTTTCATTAATTATTTCTCCCACTATTTTGTTCAAATTGATGACCTTCACATATCATTCCAGAATATTGCATCATACAATCTTCTAGTGAGCCAAGATCCACATTTCATCAAATCATGAATCAACTTTGGATGATCGCCCACAACCTAATTATTTAGGTAGGCAACATTTTATAATTTCATCGTATACAACTCTTGATAGATGGTTTGCAAAACTCTTTGCTATACTCCATCTCTATGCTTCTAGGTACTTAATCTCATTAAGATCACCTAGTTAAGCATGACCTAAAAGCCAACATGATATAATATGCACCCTGCTTTAGACGATCTACATATCTACCATCACACTGAAAACTACTAGAGGGGGGGTGAATAGAGTTTTTGATTTATTTTAACAATTTATTGAATTCAAACAACCACAATTGAAATTGGAAGAAAGAGACAGGTGTTTAGAGTGGTTCCAACTATAGCAAATACTATAGTTGTCAGTCCACTACCCGGTTGCTTACCCAACCGGGATTTGAAAGTATTTATTTTATTACCTCTCGGGGATTTATACAAAATACAATACTTTCCTTTACACCCTTTGAACAGCCTTCACTTGAAGTAGGTGCACCAACTTTGAGGTAGCCTTCTTTGAAGTAACTCCAAGCTCCCCCTTGAAGTAGCCTTCCTCTCTAGAAGTAACCTCCCATTGCACCAGCCTTCTGAAGTAGCTCAAAGTCTCCTTCTTCGCCAAGAATATCTTCACCCTCTCCAATCCGCAGCCTCCAACCTAGGAGTATCAAGGAGAGTACAAACAATAATAGGGAACAAGAAAGAAAAAGGAAAATTACAACTTATCCTTTGTAGCCCAA
Source organism: Alisma plantago-aquatica (assembly GCA_963693085.1). Classification (NCBI taxonomy): domain Eukaryota; kingdom Viridiplantae; phylum Streptophyta; class Magnoliopsida; order Alismatales; family Alismataceae; genus Alisma; species Alisma plantago-aquatica. Next base: position 629,774,917 of record OY856413.1, read on the forward strand.
GGCTTGATTTGCCTAGATCAAGCGTATAGATCTCCTAACCAAGTGTGTGAACTTGTGATTGCAGTGGATAGGAGATACTAGCCTATAGGACATGAATTTTGAGCTAAAGAAGGAAATGGCCAATTGTCACAATGCTCAAATTGCTTACAAACAGATTGTACAAAGTATGCTCAAGGATTTCTCAAGTGTAGCAAGTGTAAACAAGTGAGTTTGAGTGTCCTATGGCTTGTCCTATTTATAGGAATGGCCTAAGGATGCTTAAGGACGTTCTAGACAACTTCTAGGGGTTTCTAAGTGCTTAACTAGCCGTTAGGTACAAAGTTGTTGCTTTAACAACGGCTATTAATTAATTCTGCAGTTGCTGTCAGAGACAATCTCGGTCGAGGAATGGTCGACCGAGACACCTACTCGGTCGAACTTTTGTCGACCGACAGGCACTCTGGAACAAGTGATTTGCAACGTCTTTCTCCAACTGCCAACTAACTTGTCTGTTGTGTCTAACGGCTACTTTGGATCTTTCTCGGTCGAGGAGTTTGTCAACCGAGAGTGTCTCGGTCGAGGAGTTTGTCGACCGAGATTGATCCTGTTTCAATGTTTCAATTTAGGCACTAATTATATGTATGAGTGTGCTTATGTGATCTTATTTGAATGGGATGACTTGTCTAACTGTGGTGTTTAGCTAGGGAGAATCTAACGCTTGATTTACATGCAATTCTAAGTACTTGTACATTATATTTTTGTACAAGTTTTTACAACAGTGATTACATTGCATGAAAATATAAATATGTAAGCTTGTGGATTTTCCCTTGTTGCTTTGTCATCCTGCACACTCAAATAGCTCGTTAGATTAATAAGAATGAAATGTTTGTCATAATCAAAATAAAGGGATTTATAGATGTCCATTTAGCCAACAATCTCCCCCTTTTTGAAGATGACAAACATTTCCTAAATATAAAAATAAAGGAAATATAAACCATATGAGTTTCATACCTTTAGATTACCTTTTGTAACTTTTCCTCTTGTTTATAAAATGTGTGCTTATTATTCCCCTTGAATTATGGAACATGAAATCCAATTCACTAGGGAATATAGCAACTTTCAATGTAAAGCCAAGTGTTTATTTATGAAACTCATTGATTGAGTTTTTCAAAGTTTTATATTTATTTCTCCCCCTTTGTCATTTCAAAAAGATATCCGTTTAGAAATAAAAACTCCCCCTTAATTAGATGTACCATCAAAACTAATGACAAAGATGTCCATTTAAAAGCCAAAATATCGTGATGTAAATAAGAGTTTTTGTTTAAGTAGCACAAATATCAATTTTATGAAATTCATAGATTTCTTCATAACCAAGAGTAAAAATACTAAGGTTGTAACAAGCTCCAAATGATGTTTGCAATGTTTTTGTAAGCTTCTCAATCAAATAATCAAATTTGTTTCTATGAGCTCCCCCTTAATCTTATACTATGCTCCCCAAGATATAAGTATTTTTGCAATAGATGTCATAACTTCAACTTTTAGGTATTTGCAAAGATGTTCATCCTTTTTGATTTACTTGTATTTATTACTCCCCTTATTTTGTATGCTCTACAATAGTCTTATAATCCAGATTCAAATGATGCCAACAAAATATCCATTATAGGGATAATCAATGTCATTACAAGCATGAAAAGATAGCCAAAACATGTAACAATAACCCATTTATTAAAATTTTGCAAAGATTCCATTACAACTAATACAACTCCACATCTCACAGGAAAGACTTAAGAATTACATCAACATCAGGGTCTTTCCCAAGAAAAGGCTCAGCTCCATAATATTGAACTAATGTTTGCCACTCCAGAGCACCTGTCTTGGTTAAGGCATGTGCCTCTAAGAAGGTTGGAACACGATCAAATCGAAAGTGAGCAGCAATATCTTGTAGTTGCATTGATGAAAACTGAGTATGCGTGAGATCAGTAGATGGTGGTGGTGGAGGTTGATAATAGTTGTAAGATGGGTTATATGGATTGAGCATGCCAGGATTTAAAGAGTAGGGATATTCATCTGGTTGGTTTGGAGAAAGAGTTGGCATTCTTTGGTTTAGATAAGTCATGGCATGATGGTTATAATCTAATTGTTTACTAAGATGATATTGTGATCCTGCAACATAGGTTAGAGTGTTTTGGATGGGGTCATAGGGTAGGCTGGTAGGAGGAGGTGGAGGTGGTATATCTTGTGTAGATGTTTCCCCTTCTACCCTAGCCCTCTTATGGCCGAAATCAATCCCCATTTTTTCTACAGTATTCTTACTTATTTTTTGTGGTCTACGCTCCCA